>CM077475.1:2725676-3350562 GCA_039654755.1 Calcarius lapponicus | reverse complement strand
TACCAGAATTGGTGAAGCAAGGAATAAAAATGTTGGGAGTTGCTGAAGAACAGAAAATGTTCCGTGTGTTTCTCCTTTTTCTTTCTACAATGTGGATGAACACTTCAAAAGTTCTTGAAGGAACTGTGTATGAACCTCTTAGATCTCATCCCTCATGGAAACATTAACATAAAATGTATTTGTAGAAAAAGGAAGACAGTCCCCTTTTTCTTTGTCACATCACCAGTAAAATCTAAAACCCTCCAAGGCTCAGGGTATTCCAGATTCTCCAGCTCCGTGGACTGAGCTCCAGCCTGGTGAGTGGCAGACCCTCAAAAAGCCAAAATGCTGAAAAAACAGCAGATGAAAAGGAAATAAAGGAAATTATTAGAAATAGTGACCTGGATAACACTACACCCAGAAGGCAGCTGCCAAAAGAGGTGGAAATCTCCTTCCATCAGTGTAAAGGGGAGAAGGTGGGATTACTACAGGGATTTCTCTGGAACTCAGTGGTGCCCTGTATGCTGTGTAACTTGAACAGAAATGGGGCCTAACAGATAGCACAGCACATCTCACACAGCCTGTGGTAAACTCTTCTGTCTGGACAAGGTAAATTCTGGGGTGATGAAATAAATCCTGTTTTCAACATTGATAGAAACAGGCTGCAAAGTGTTTCTGTGAGTAAAACAGATGAGTGCATATTCCAAAGAGCACAGGTGGGTTTACTTTGTGTAAAGACTGCTTTAATTTGTCTAATTCAGACCACCTGGCACTCAGCAGGTCTTAACTAAAACTTCTCCTTCTTGCATTGTGTTGGTTTTTATGCCAAGCTCAGAATTCAGTACTGGGATCATGCTAAATATGCCTTACAGTTTAACACCCAGCAGGTGATTTCTTGATTTATTGCTTTATTTATTGATCTGTTCCTGAAGGAGAAGGAGCACCTGGTGTACAGGTAAGAATCAGATTTTCAATAGGATTTGGGATTGGTGTCTTGTTTTATGGAATTGTATCTGGGAAAATGCTTTCTGCTAGTTTAACAGTTAACTTCCTGCCATAGACATGGAGGAAAAATATTCAGTGAACTTAAACTATAAAAAATACAGGTATTTTTTTTGCAGGTACAAACTACATAAAGGTCAGTTCACCACAGCCAATGAAAAATGGTTGTAGTGTGTGTAGATCTATTGTATCCAGACTATTTCACAGTCTTGGAGAATTCCAGGGAGAGTTCCCAGAAATGGCAAATCATTTTTGGGAATCACATGCACTTATAACAAGCCATTAAAAGGGAAAAGCTGGGGGTTTTGCCCACACAGATTTAGAAGCTCCAGTTTAATGTGTAGAAGATGAGAAAAGGCAGGTCAGTCCCTTCAGGAGCAGATGTTCCTCACTGAGTGACACCTGCACTGTTTCCATTTCTCACCAATTCCCTCCAGCACACCCTGCCAGGGCAGTCACAGTAAAAATGAGTCCCTAAAGAGATTTCAGTGGCAAATCCAGCTGCAGCAGCACTGTGAGGAGGCAGCTCCAGAGCCTGGCCATTGCACTACAACTCCTCCTTTGACACCTGAAGCTGTTCCTGAAGCAGCAGACAGTGCAAAGCAAGAAATTCAATGTTTGGCTCCTGTGGATCACCAACTCCCATCTGCTGACGCTCAAATTAAAGAGCCAAGCAAAGAGAAAGGGGTGTTGCTTTGTTTAATTTACAGCACTTCAATCAAGTCCAGGATCTAAACATTCCCCTGGGGAGGTACAGCATTGTTCACACTTCATTGCAAGCACTGGCAGGGTTATCTGCACTTCTCCAACACTGAGCATTTGGGGTTTCATTCTTCACCTTCCAGACAGCTCTGCTGGAGAGTTTGCTAAGTGGGAACAATTGGAAGTGCATGCATTTCTGGAGGGGATGGACATTGGGAGGATAAGAGGAAGTTAGTTCAGCACCATTTGTTTAATCAGGAGTACATCAGGTCATATCTTGTGTAAAAGTAGACCATACATCACTGTAGGATAGAACACATAATTTCTTAAAATGTCATATACCACGACAAGGTACATAAATAAAGGTGCATAAAATAACAACAGAAGGTATTAATTGCCAAATGTTTACTTTAATTAAACCTTTTTTTAATGATACACAGTACGATGTATCCACTACTTTGCTAAAATTCACAACAAAAGCAGGTTTCATGTTTAAAAATACTTCTCATAATAAATTCATAAATAGATGAAGGTAAAGTATAAAAAATTACTGTAGTATGCAAGCTTGCTCCCTTGTCTCCTCAAATTCCAAATCATTTAGTCAGTATTGAGATAAGAAAGTTTAAAAGCAAAACAGTTACTGATGATTAGAAATGTTCAGCCTGCATCTCTCGAAGAAACCTTGAAAAGCAACAGATTTGTCCCAGAAAATGCAGAACCATTTTAACACTGTTATCACCCAAACCCCTCAAATAATTTTGGAATGCAGTGAATGAATTCAATATGAATTAGAGATTTTTTCCTTCCCCCCCAGAGGTGTGTGTGAGCCAGACTGGCTGGGATGCTCCCTTCTCTGCACTTGAGGGGTTTTTACCTGGCAGATCTCAGCGAGCGAGGCACAGGAGAGGGAAAATCTGCCTGACAGCACAGAGCACATCTGCCTATCAGAAATCTGAAACAGAAATCTTTAAAAACAGTTACAAAGAACTAAATTCACCTTCTGCTCAGTACCAGCCTGTGTCTATTTTCTGTCTGGCAGGCAGGACAGGGTCTG
This sequence comes from Calcarius lapponicus, assembly GCA_039654755.1. Taxonomy (NCBI): domain Eukaryota; kingdom Metazoa; phylum Chordata; class Aves; order Passeriformes; family Fringillidae; genus Calcarius; species Calcarius lapponicus. The sequence continues at coordinate 3,347,825 of CM077475.1, read as the reverse complement.
GTGTCCCCCACTGGCTTCCCCTGTTTTGGGAATGGTTTTTGTGTCTCACATCATTCCAACACAACTCTGTGGGGAATCCCTGACACTGCACTACCAAACCCTATCAGCAAAGTCATTCTCCTCATCAATATTATCACTCTCCTAAGAAAGCAATTATTTTGTCAAGTATCAAACTACTTTTCACACTTTATCTATTTTAATATCATTTATAAAGGGAAAAAAATCTTACTTATGCACAGCATTGAACCAGGAAATGAACATGAAAAATGCAGAATAATCAAGATGCTCTGCCTTTCACATTAATGATTTTTTTTCTCTGATAATTATTTCCCTTTAGTGCAAAACCACTTCCACACAAGTTTTGTGCTTTATTTGCAACGGTACCGAGATGCTTTTGAAGACATTGGGAGGCATCTGCCTGCAGTTTTCTGTCTGTGTGAATTCAGCTCCTTTTCAGCTCCTGGCTCACTTTTGAAAAATGTCTTCAAGTTTCCAGGACAAGTTTGCATGCCGTGTCCAAAGGACAATCTCCCAAACCCTTGTTCTCACATATGACAGCCCAGGCACCCAAAAGGAGCAAGAGCTCCACTTCTGGTGAAGTTCTTGGAAATCTATCAGTATTAGCTAACAGGAGAGCTATTAGTGGTTTTTGCTGGGCTTCATTTGGATTTTCCCCCTGAAAAAACCTGCTTGCCAGTACAGTGAGAGTGAGAAAATCATCAGGACTTCTCCTCTGTTCTTCAGCATTCTCATTTTTCTCAATTTTTGTTTTGCAAAGCAAACATTAGCAGGTTTCTGGGCTGATATTTGGCTTTGTATTGATGTAATTATAAATATTTGTACAAGTTCCATCCACGATGATGGACTGGATGAGAAACTGGAGATAAAATTAGCTTAAAATCAATACAAAGGGTAACAAAGGCTCCTGGGAACCACATTCTGCTGATGATTTCATTTCAGTATCTGCCCCTGCATTCCACTCCCAAGTGCTACAAGGCAGAGATCAATGTCCCCTCCTGTGCTTTTGTAATATTTTTGCACACTTTGGCACTGCCAAAAAGAGATGATAAATACTAATGCAAATACATGATCAGCCAAGGGGATCTGCTTAAAAGCAATTACTGCACCATAGCCTTGTTAATGTTCAACTGGCAGCAAACAGATTTCCTGGCAAATGTTGATGCTGTGAACTCTGAACAAGCACTACTGAATTATTCACTTGATGTACATCAGTGCCCATTTATACCCTGAGAGGTGAAACTCAGCTTTTTATCCATAAATCTCAGGTTTATTGCTCCTCACTCTCTCCACCCAGGTAGCCTTTTGGTTTCAATAGGATTAATGGAGTTAAACCAACTTAATTCCTAAAGCCTGAATTCCACAGCTGGGTGAGAGTCCCAGGTTTGATAAAACCTTCAGCAGGGCACTGGAAATCTCCACATTTCCTGCGCATTTCTGGTCAAGGAGCTCCCAGCCTGGTGGGCAGTGAACAAAGGAAGGGTTTGGTAATCAAAATAAACTTTAACTACTGACAGGCCAAGCACCACCAGCTGCTAATCTAAAAATCTAAACCAGGTCTTCATATTTCTTCTGAAAAAAAAATCAAAAATAAACCAAGTCTTCTTCTATTTCTTTTGTTCAGTTAGGAGGGCATGCAAACTTGTACTCCACTTGTTACAAGACAGAAGAGCCAAGAGTTAAAGGACAAAACTGATTTAAAGCCATGGTTTTAGTTTTCTGCAGGAATTGGTGCCTTCATTTAAAATACAGCAAACCAATCTCTGCTGCTGTATTGCACATCTTCTGACTGAACCAGACTCACCGTGCAGGACAGAGCCTCACCCTTCAAGCCTAGTTTTAAGAGACAAATCCAGGCAAATTGTAATGAAAAGTGGAGTGCCTGGTCTACTTATTCTACTTATTCACTAAACAAACCTCAAAAAGAAGAAAATGGATCAATAATTCCTCAGTTTCTTCATCTACTGTAAAAAACACAATCACTCACTGGCTGCACTGGAAGCAGGATTTATGTTCATTTTGCTTCTTGTTCCAGTTTTGAGATGAGCTGCTATGTAAACTATGGATTTCAATCTGAGAAGTAGCAATACTGTTCTCAAATGCAAGTGGGTTTTTTTCTCAGCAGTCAGAAATTTGGCACTAATGCTGCAGGAAGTGGGGCTGAGCTCATCTGGGGCTCCCTGCTCCAGCAGAGCTGCAGGACCACGACCTACAGCTACAAACTGCAATGGGAAAGTCAAATGTCTGCAAATACTCTGTGCCTGCAGGGCCTCACCAGCAGGAAAAGCAGCCACCAGCACTCAGCTGTAGCCTGGGACTGACTTCACAGTTTCTCCTGAGAGCAGAACATAGGGAATACACCAAACAGCTCCAGGGTTTGGAAAATCCCCATTCCCATTCCCCAATATCAAATTCCCAACTGCCTAACTGGGCATTTATTGCCTACTGTCCTTTGGAAGCAGGAATATCCTAAAGAAACCATCCAAAAGCACAAGCAAGTACTGCAGCTCAGCTTGCCCTGCTGCAGAGAATACCAGAATTGTGAAAAATATACCAGTTGAAAAATTTAAGGCCTTTTCATTCTCACAACTATAAAATTTAAAAACTAACCCCTTAGATAGAAGCAAACAGGCTACAAAGCACACATTACTCCTCAGTTATCTACCTCACAGTTTAAAAAAAAACAGAAAGAGCAGAGATTGGTTCAATATTTGCTACAGGAAGATGAATAGGATTAAAATTGGTATCCATTAGCCCTTTCCTAAATCTTCCTAATTTTCATGACACTGGATATGTTGGATGACTGAACTGGTGCAGCCCTCATAGCAAAACAATTCAAGTCCTTTCTGACCTGGATTTTTGCAGAGACAAGACATTCCCTTCAAATGGTGCTTCTTGAAAGTGACTCCTTCCAATTACCAGGGTTGCAAAAATTCCCTTGCCATACGTTAACACCTCTCCTTAATCTGCAGAATTTCAAATATTGCTGCTCCTGCTCTCTTTGCAAATCCACTTTTGTAAGGTTGCCTGAGAGTGAAACTGCAGAGGAATCCATCAGTGCCTCAGCTACACCTACAAGGGGACTCTACAGAGCTGCAGCTGGAAGAGCAGCATTATGAAATCTGTTTTACTTTATGTAGACTTCTGATCCACTAGGAAAGATTTTTCCTGCTGAGCGTTCTAAAGAAATGAAAAGCAACTGGTAACTTGTGACAGGGAGAGGGGGAACATTTGGGTACAAAGCTGGGAGGAAATCACTCACAGAGACACTGGTCTCTCTGCACTCATGCAGTTCTCAGCTATTCTGAGGCCTTCTTTCCCATTATATGCCCATGCAGTACTTAAAGAGATGGTTTAAAAAAACAAAACCAATAAAAAAATCAAATCCACTTATGCCACTGATGCACTCTGGTAATGTAACACCAATGCCTGACAGAATGAACCCTGTGTTTGACCATCAGGCACATGGCAGGAGATCTTGGCTACAGCCAGGTCAAGGCTTCTCCAGCTCCTGTTTCCAGGGGTGCAGGGCTCGAGTTGTGGAATGAAATGATGAGACCTGAGGGCAAAATCTCAGTGATGCTTCCACCTGGAAAGAGGAGCTACCACTGTGCAAACAACAGGCAAATGAAATGAATCTTCCCTCTCCTCAAGGCTGCTTTAAATCACCACCCTGGTCCAGTGACAGTGCTCAGACTGGTTTTTGCTTTCTGTTAAAACTTCAAAGGATAACAAAACCTGAGAGAAGCTCCCCCACCTGGGCCTGCTCCAACAGCAGCTAGCAATCCATATTGCCCTAGGACAGGTAACTGCTATTTGGTCCTGAAATCAAAAATTTTGGCTGTTTCTGGCCCTTGAAATACCATTATCACAGACACTGACACTGCCTGGTCACTGCTGGAGTGCTGAGCATTTGGAGAGACACTGTCAAGATTGCCTGCTCCAAAAGTGACCTCCTTTGGCACCAGTCCCCTGCTAAATGCTCAGACCTTTGGGTTTGCATCAGTCTCTTCTTCCCCAACCAAATGTGTTTCCCACCCCAAAACACCAAGTTCAAAGTAATTTCCTCCATTTTTGTAACTCTTATGAAGGTTACAGAAAATAAAAACCGTGGGGACAAAAGTTGAGTAGGTTTTTTCAGAGGGTTTGACTTTTAGGACCACCTCTCCAAAGTCCCTTTTTAAAAATAAGACACTAAAGCAAACAGGATTGTGTCTAACTTCTACAAAATTGCTGGTTTCACAGGAGGAGGAGAAGGAGGAGAATATGGCTACCATGCTACTCAGCATTAGGGTGAAGCACCATCTAACTCCAGTAAAGTTAGGGATATCAGCTAGCTCTGATCAGCAACCACACCCCCAGCCTTCCACAACGTCTTTGCTGTCCAGCTTGATGCTGTCAGTGTTCTTCTCACTGAACATGGGCCCTCCATGCCTCATCATCAGCTCTGTGGCCATCTTCACAAAGGCCTCCTCCACGTTGCTGGAGTCCTTTGCTGAGGTCTCTATGGCACAGATGATGTTGTCATAGTGTTCAGCCAGGCTCTGGGCTTCTTCCAGCTGAACCTCTCTAAGGTCACTTAGGTCAGACTTGTTTCCTGGAAGGAAAGGGAACAGCAGAAGGATTTGTATCTGCTTGTTTTTGTCACAGGAAGGGCTTGGCAGGAGGGGCTCGGGGTGCCCAAGGAAGCTGAAGCATTTCCATTCTGTAGATTTTCAAAATGTGACTGAAAAGGCCCTGACCAGCCTGACTCTGGCCTGGCTGTGAGCAGGAGCCTGGACTGGATAACCTCCCCAGCCCTTTCCAACCCTTATTTCTCTATTACCCATGAAGAACAGGAAAAGTAACTGAAGAGTGGTGCCTGTAGACCCTAACAGAAGGGAACAGGCTAGAAATTGAAGCTAAAACCATTCTGTGAAAACAGCAGCTGTCTTCTGATTCCTAGGGAAATTCAGAATGGTTCTGCTCTTGTATTTTTTTATTTGCACTCATGTTATCGCAGCTCTGCAGGCCCCAAGAGCCACATCTGAGTCCAAAAACATTTGGGCTGGAAAGCAGAACTTCTAGCAAAGAACTGACAAACTCTGATTGCCCCCAAGTCCTTCCAAAACTCCCTGTCTGCTCAAGTGGGTGTGTGCTCCAACTCACCAAAACGCATGGGAGGGAAGGGGAAGGGAAGGGAAGGGAAGGGAAGGGAAGGGAAGGGAAGGGAAGGGAAGGGAAGGGAAGGGAAGGGAAGGGAAGGGAAGGGAAGGGAAGGGAAGGGAAGGGAAGGGAAGGGAAGGGAAGGGAAGGGAAGGGAAGGGGACTCCACAGCAGCTGTTCTACAGAACTGGGAAATCCTGGGCATCCCAGTTCTCCATTAAATGAGATGCAAAGGACTCAAAGCTGTCCAATCCTTAACAGAAGTCAACCAAAGCAAAACATCTCTCCTCCAGTGAATCAGCTCTTCTGGTAAAATTTCCAATCAGGTTATTGCACACACCTTAACTCCAAGCAGAACCAAAGCCTGAGGCCACATTGCACAAGCATTCCCAAGGGGCATTCCCAATTGGGAATCCCCATTGCAAGGGGCATTCCCAACTCACCAATGAGCAGCTGCACGATGTTGGAGCCAGCGTACTTCCTGACATCCTCGATCCAGCGAGGGATGGACAGGAAGGAGCCCCTCTTGCTGATGTCGTAGGCCAGGATGGCCCCGTTGGCGCTGCGGTAATAGCTCTGCGTGATGGTCCTGAAGCGCTCCTGGCCCGCCGTGTCCCAGATCTGCAGCTGCGGGACACAGCACGGTCACACAGGGACACCCAGGGTCACACACAGCACACAGGGACACACAGTGACACACAGGGACATACAGGGACACCCTGAACCTCTCCTGGCCTGCTGTGTCCCAGATCTGCAGCTGCGGGACACAGCACGGTCACACAGAGCACACAGGGACACTCAGGGACAACACAGGGACACACAGGGACAACAATGACACAGTGACACACAGGGACAACACAGGGACACACAGGGCACACAGGGACAACCTGAACCTCTCCTGGCCCACCATATCCCAGATCTGCAGCTGGGGGACACAGCATGGTCACACAGGGACAACCAGGCTCACACACAGCACACAGGGACACACAGGGACATAAAGGAACACACAGTGACACACAGGGACTTACAGTGACACCCTGAACCTCTCCTGGCCCGCTGCGTCCCAGATCTGCAGCTGCGGGACACAGCACGGTCACACAGAGCACACAGGGACATACAGGGACAACAATGACACAGTGACACACAGGGACACACAGCGACACCCTGAACCTCTCCTGGCCCACCATATCCCAGATCTGCAGCTGGGGGACACAGCACGGTCACACAGGGACATCCAGGGTCACACACAGCACACAGGGACACACACTGACACACAGGGACATACAGTGACATACAGTGACACCCTGAACCTCTCCTGGCCTGCTGTGTCCCAGATCTGCAGCTGCGGGACACAGCACGGTCACACAGAGCACACAGGGACACTCAGGGACAACAATGACACAGTGACACACAGGGACAACACAGGGACACACAGAGCACACAGGGACAACACAGGGACACACAGAGCACACAGGGACAACCTGAACCTCTCCTGGCCCACCATATCCCAGATCTGCAGCTGGGGGACACAGCACGGTCACACAGGGACATCCAGGGTCACACACAGCACACAGGGACACACAGTGACACACAGGGACATACAGTGAAACCCTGAACCTCTCCTGGCCTGCTGTGTCCCAGATCTGCAGCTGCGGGACACAGCACGGTCACACAGAGCACACAGGGACAACCTGAACCTCTCCTGGCCCACTATATCCCAGATCTGCAGCTGGGGGACACAGCATGGTCACACAGGGACATCCAGGGTCACACACAGCACACAGGGACATACAGGGACACCCTGAACCTCTCCTGGCCCACCATATCCCAGATCTGCAGCTGAGGGACACAGCACGGTCACACAGAGCACACACGGACACACAGGGACACAGTGACACACAGGGACACACAGGGACAATCTGAACCTCTCCTGGCCCACCATATCCCAGATCTGCAGCTGAGGGACACAGCAGGGTCACACAGAGCACACAAGGACACACAGGGACACAGCAGGGTCACACACAGCACACATGTCACTGTCATATTTTATGAAAAATCCCTTTGCCAGGGAAGCTGAGAAGGCTCAGAAAAGAAATGTGAACAATAATTAACCGATTGCTTGGAATGTGGTTTGGAGGTTGCTTTACCAACAGGTGCATCTTTGATTGGTTCCATGGGAATTGTTTTTAATTAATGACCAATCCCAGTCCAGCTGTGTCGGGACTCTGGTCAGTCACGGGTTTTTTATTATTGTTCTTTTCTAACCTTCTGATGCCTCCTTTCTCTATCTTTAGTGTAGTTTTAGTATGATAATATAATATAATATAATATAATATAATATAATATAATATAATATAATATAATATAATATAATATAATATAATATATATTATATAATTCAATATAATATAATAAACATACCATATAATAATATAACAAATCAGCCTTCTAAGAACTGTGGAGTCAGATTCATCTCTCACCTCATCCTGGGGACCCTCACAACACTACAACAATTAATAAACACGCACACAGGGACACACAGGGACACACAGTGACACAGTGACACACAGGGACACGTGGGGAACTCAGCACTCCTGGACAACTGAGCACTGTGATTAAGCAGAAGCCATTTATTGTTTGCATTATGCACTTATTGATAGATTCTAACCCTGCTGCACACACCGATCACACATCTCCTATCAGTGCCTTTGCCTGTCCACATGTTCTGCATGCACCTCTCAAAATCGGGGACTGGTCACAGCCCAGGTGGCTCACAGCTCTCTGCTCTTTCTTGTGGTCTTGGAATTCAGTTTCTCAGCTTCTTCTCTATTATTTTAGCACAGTTTATGTCCTAGTAACCTTGATGAATTCCAGAGGGCCCTGAGGAAATTCCTGTAAGAACAGTTGCAAGGGGGATGGATGGCTGGTGCACACTGCAGTCTGAGTGGTTCAGATACACTGCTACAGTGACACACAGTGACACACAGCAGCTGCTCTCCTCAGCCAAGGGACAGGACTTGATCCAAGAGCCTTGATCCAAATCTCCTGTCTGTGCATTGCATTCCAGCCCTGTGTTTATCTGTACATGATCTAAGGATGAGAACACATGCTTGAGAACCTTGATACAGACATATATATAATAACTACACACACACATATATATGTGCAGTTATTATATAAACTAACTACTATAGTTATTATATAAAATTATATATTTTATATATATATATTATATATATATATATTATATATATATATGTAATCTATGCTGAGAACTTGTCTGCTCAGAGTTTGTACCTGCATCAGCTGGGACCCTGGTTTCCTGCCAGCAAGCCTCTCCTGTGGCAGATTTTGGAGCTCTCTGGTGTGCCCAGCCCCAGCCCTTTGTCACCCCTGGCAGCAGAACAGGGTGCCAGCCTGCAGCCAAGGTCACCTGCTGTGCCACTGACACTGCAGGTGGGTTTTGGCACCACCACAGCACCTGTGGCTCTGCCAGTTGTGCAGGGCAGGAACAAAGGGAGCAGGATGTGGTCACATAATCTGAGAGCACTGAGGCTGCTTTAGAAGGAAATATCAGACAATGAAAAGAATATAGATAAAAGAGTGTGTAAACGAAATGCCAGCAGTCCTAGGTCTCAATGAAGTCAGTGAAGGATCTGTCAGTCTCATCACCTGTCCTTTTCTGGGGGTAAAACACACATTACAACTGGGCAGGAAGAATAAATGCTTGATAAAATACTTTTGCCTAAATCCAGCAGCATAAGAATTATGAGTTTGGTATGAGAGCTGGAGTTCCCAGTAATAGCTGTTCCAAAGGAAGAAACCAAATAGTTCAGAGTGGACAAACACAGTATGCTGCTCATAGGGAACTTCTTCATAAATCCCATTGTTTTATAAGTTGTCTGATGTCCTGGAACATGATGGCTTATATTCCAGGATCTTCTAATCTAAAGTAACTGTGCATGTCCTCATCCTCAGTATAAATCTCTAATCCTTTCTGAATCTTCCAAAGCTCTTGGCTTCAATATACAGTCACACAGAAATGAAAGAGCTTCCTGCTATGAATTTATGTTCTCCTGCACTTTCACTTCTCTATCCCCAGCTGATAAATGGGAGACCACTGCTTGTCTTTTTGTGCTATTCCTTGTATTCTGCATCTCCACTGAAACAGGACATAAGCAAATACTACTGGGGTTTTCAGTCCTCCCATAGCAAGGACTTTTTATTTATGGTTTCCCCTCTCTCTGAACCTCCTTATTTTGAAGTATTGTCAACAATGTGCCAGTGCTATTTTATACCAAATAATATGGAACCATTTTTCCTTTTATTTCTTTTGCACAGTAGTGTTTTTTTTTATATCTTCTGACTGTGCTGCATTTTTGAGCAGCAAATTTCCCTTTGGAAAAGGCTGTGCTGATAAGATCTCACTTCCTGTGCTAAGCAAGCACTCGGATCCAGCTGATATACGTACAGCTGAGAGGGAATCAATCCCAGCAAAAAGGAATTCTCAGAGCAGGGGAAGGACTGTAATGGACTCAGAAAGCCACACAGCAATGATTATTAATGAAAGAGATAATGGTTCAGAGCAGGCAGCAGCAATCAGCAGGGAGCAGGAAACTGGGGGCAGGTTTCTGGTGATCTCTGCACTCAGGACTCCCACCAGCCCTTTGTGTTGGTTAAATCTCAGCACCTGATTAGGTCAAGTGCTAGAAAAGGCTAATGATGATTACCCAACTCTTGGGAAGGGCCCGAGGGATTCTATGCACACAGACAAATTGGAGACACTTGAATTAAGAAATAAAATTTTGTTTTAGCTTACACTTTTCCTGTGGTGTAAATAACAGTGCAGAGTGACTGAGCTAAGAACAACCTCCCTCTCCAGTTTGGAAGCTTGAAAACCTTGTCTGGGGACATTGTTTGTAATTTGAATAATGTCCTCTACAATTAAGAATACACACTATAGACACAGCAAGGAGGTATCATGAACCAGATCACTTAATGTAAAGCAAGTTGTATTTCTAAAGGAAAAATACAGCTACTTTGTGTGACAGCATCTTTAGAAAATTCTAAGAAAAATATTTTCATGTGACATTAATCAGTCTGATAGAGTTAAAAATATAATTTAAGTAATTACAAAAATACCAGTTCTGATCCTAAGTAAACACTATTTTCTCCAGCATGTCTACAGAGACAAATTTCACAGAATTCTAATGAAATAGAACATGACAACTATAAAAAAATACCAATCACAACTATAACCTTAACCAGATCATGCACAGTAAAAGTTTTATATAGTATTTCTGTTAAACTATATTTACAAGCACATAGCTCTTGATAAAAAATAACAATTGAAAACTCATTGGAAAAAAAGTGGTCTTAGTATTTCTCATTCCTAAGTGCCTTAGTTTAAGTTAAAAGTTAAATACCAAAAGAACTGTACTAGCCACAGGCTACTAAAAAAGATATGCTCGTGTATTCTTTTGTATTGTACAAGTGTATGATGTACATTGTAAATGACAATTATTATTAATTTTGAATATTATTTATTAAAATAAATAAAATGTGTTCAAAATTTAAATTTTAGTAATAAATACTTAATACTACTAATAAATAATAATTATTACTTAATAATAATGCTTAAATACTTATTTCCTTGATTTAAGTGCTTCAGCTTTGTCAGTAACATGATGGTAGCCACATCTTCTGTCACCCAGTGACCTTTTAAAGCTGTTCCTGATTTTGTAATTACTTTGGCGACTCCTTTGGTGTAATAAAGGCAGAGAGAAGCTGGGATTCCTGGAGAATTGTGCTGAATTCATTTGAAACTACTAATTAGAAACACTTATGAAATCAGAGATTGGTGGCAGGGGGACCACTGCTAGGAACAGAAGAGAACAGGGTAAAGACCAGGGAATAAATACTCATTTTTTGGAAGGAATATGGCAGAATAAAGGAGCCACCTTTCTCAGTGTTTCACTACTGAGTACTCATTTACTCACAAATGTTAATTGTTTCACCACTGAATACTCACTAAAGCTGGTTGTTTTCCTCTCCTCTTAGCTTGGAACTTTTTGGACAGCCACACCCCTCATGGTGGCACATAAAGGGCAGTGAGAGACCCCAGAAAAAATCTGGGACAAGGAGTGTTTCAGCTGGATGTAAGAGGAAAACAGAAGGTGGTGAAATTCATGGAGGAAGATCATTCTGGGATGTCTGCTCAGGCTTACAGAAAGCAGATTTTGAATTACAGGGACAGAGAAAATGCTGAAGATGGCGAGTGGCAGGTTGGCCAAAGAGCACAGTAAATGACCATTATCAAATGTGGCCTATGTGGCTGTTCCTGCATTGATCAACATATTCTTTATCAAATGTTAATGCTTAACAGATGGCCCCAAGACACAGCAAATAATTTCTCCCTCCCTTACTTCCTACATAATTTATTAAGTACATATCTGATTCTTTTAAAGTACCACAGGAGTTCAGGTGTGCTTCTGCTTGTGGAGCAGCACAAACAATGACTAAGTGCATCCTCCAGCTGACACCTTCCTTTGCAAAAACAGAAATGTCACTTTTGCAGCAAAATTCCGTAAAACTTCCCAGCAGTGAAACTGGATCTAAAGACTGTGCTAAATGACTCTTAACCAACTGTGTCTGAGTCCTGTCATCTCAGATGGCAAACAATAACATACATTCCTGTAGGCTGGCAAATCACAACACTTGCTCCTAAAAACATTTACTGAAACAGCCTTGCAACTTAATCCAGGCAGTTTCTGCCAAAAGCAACATCTCTGTGGCACTGTATTTCAATTTAAAGTGATATTCATAGACAGAGCAGGCAGGATAAACTGCCCCATTCAAATGTTTCCCTACACAATTTTCAGAGAATGAGGAATCCCTCTTTTTTGGGAATGCAGTATTCCCATTTGCTGCAGGTTATGAGTGTGAAAGGAGCTGACAGAGCTACATTTTCCTCTGGATATCAAAGAATATTGCTTCCAATAGCTCTGCTTTTCTCTGTGCAGCAAAGTCATTAAATCCCCAGTCAGGAGACAGGACACTTAACAAGACACAATTCTGTATTAGTGGCAATTTGGCCAGATCACGACACAAAATATATTCTGGGCCATTCTGAAAGGAATGCAGTTCACAGCCATGAGGGCTGAATCAAAGCCAATAATCTTGATAACATATGGGCTGAAAAAGCCTGTAAAGGAAAAAGTGCAATGGTACTTCTTCATTTAAATACTTCTTCAAATAAAGAAGTATCTGCTGTAAAAGGAATGTGTTTTCAACTTTTCTTCTCTCCTGCTACTTTCTGAAAGTTATACTGAGGGAGAAAAACTGTGGCATGAAGGAAAAAAACACTCTATGTAAAACACTGTGAAAGGACAGCATAAAGTAGGCATTAAAGGAAATTAATTAGCTCACAGGAGGTAATTCATCAAAAGAAAAAGACTTTTGTTATTACTAACCATGATTTATGGACTTGGACTTAGGAATGTCCTTCCCTATCATTATGTAAAATCTTGGTTCCAGCATTTTATAAATATCTTTCCTTACAGTGACATAACAGTTATAAAACGTTTTTGTTCTGTTTGCCAGATTTTTTCTATCACTCAAAGAACAAGTAATTATTTTATCAATAGGACTTGAATCACTATGCATTAAGTGATTAACAGCACTTTTGAGTGATTAACAAGACCAACTTTTGGGCACTACAGTCTGCACTCTAGGATTCAGAGAAATCTGCTTTTAGAGAAAGCAGTATGCCACAATTTCAAACAGCATGTACTAGGACATTTCTGTAAATGAAGACAGCCTGCAGACATTTCACAAAGCTCATCTCCTTCTATATGAAGTTTAGTCAGCTCCAGCAGCCTGTGGAAATCCACGTGAGACACTTGAAAGAACACAGCTGCAAGGCGCAAGGAAAGCCTCAAGCTTCATAAATAATTTAAAAAGTTATTTGCAGCACCTTAACCTTCAGTATTCCAACAGGCATATTTTCCCTTATCAAAAAACCAAAAACAACAAAAACACCCCACATCAAAAGAAAGTGAGACCTAAAATCCTTGGGTTCCAAACGTTTCAGAAATGTTATGTAACTGTGATGGGAACATCTGAAGTTTGAAACAGAGAGGGGCACATTTAACCTTAAATTGTTTGTTTCAATCTCAAAATAAGTGTTGTTGGGTTGCAATACTACCCTTAGCCAGACTAAAAATGAAGTTCAGGCCACTGGGGAGGGGGGACAAGTTTTTGTAGACACTTTGTTTTGAAGGAATTCCTAGAGGTGAGCCTGTAAAACATTACAAAATCAGGAATTATCTCATTCCTGCACCATTTGCTAAAGAGAAAACAATATTATCCTGAGTGGCATAAACCCCTAAGGAAATCAAAGCAGCAGACAATTACCTGGCCTGCTTTTGTGAGGCAAGAAGTGCAAGCAGAGTGTGTAAGGGAGCACAAAAAAGTGCAAGGAAATGCTTCCTTATTTCCTGATTCCAAGAGCACGCTGAGCAAAGCTAACCCAGGTTAGATGGGCTGCTCTGAAATCTCAATCCAACTGGAAAACTCTGATTTAAACTTCACACACACCCCACATCTTAACTGACCAAACAAAAAAAAACCCTCCAAGCAAATGCTTTCATTTTCAGGCTGTGTCCCTGACCCAGCAGCTGACAAAAGTTATCTGTAAGGTCAATCAGCAAGTGTTGGATTAATTTCCCTAAAGTAACACTTAAAATACTCTTCTTCAATATCTGCATTCCTCGGTTTTTTTTTTCTAAGTGGAAGTACAGAACAGCCCAAACAAAAAGAAAGCATCGAGACCTTGAACTTTCTGCCTCGTTTTTTGTAAAACACTTAGAAATAACTCAGGTTTTGTTACAGGCAGGCTACTAATCCTGGAATACCCAGGTGTAAGCAGCGACAATATGAGAAAGCACACCTGGGAAGTCTGGCTGGTTTCCTGGGGCACTCCTGCAGTGCCTGGCACCAGGAACAGACACATTTGTCACTCTCTATGTGCCCGGCATTTAAACAGAACCTTAAGGTTTCCACCCTAAAGGAGAAGCCCCACTCCTGACTTGCCAGGAAGGGTGGGAGAGGCACCGCCAGCTCAAACAGAAAACCTGAGTTTGCTCTGCAGCTCCACACGGAAAGGTGTGACACTAACAAGGAAATAAACACTGCTGCAGGGTATGGCTATGGAACTGCCAATCCCTCTCTTTTCCTTAAAAATGCCTTCATTTCTGTTTTCTGCAACTTTCTCACCTTAATACTCACCGAAGTTAATTTACAAGAAAAAAACAACAGAGGACTTTGACACCTACTTTGGTAAACACAGGCCAAAACTTAACTGGATCACTGCATTTGTGTGCCACCAAAAGCTTTACAATTCCATCATCTTCCTCCAGGCAGTGACTGAATTAAATTCTTTTTAGTCTAACTGGGGGTAAGGATAGCCGCAGGACCCCATTCTGGAGGGGCCGGTGAAGGGACTGATCCCAGTTTAAAGCATCTACTATAAACCCTAAATGCTTTAAACATTTTCTCCCCACTGTTCACTTGCACTCCCTGCGCTCAGAGGGTGAGAAATCTGTGCCACTGAGAATCTGAGGATAGATCCATGGGGTACATGTCCTGGGCTCTTTCTAACACTAACAACCAGCTGATTTCCTCCAGCATAACCAAAAAAAAAAAAGCAAAAAAAAAAGAAAAAAGAAAAAAAAAAAAGCAGATGTCAAATAGAGTTTATTGAAGAACCGTAAAACCGGCACTTCCTGTGACACCCTGCTGTAAACAGTGTCTTAAGATAATAGCATGCCTAATTTAAGAACCTTCTCTCAATCTGCCAGTTCCACATCCCTTTCTGGAAACGCGGCAGTCCAGCTGAGCTTTCTTCTGCCTTGTAAACACACCAGAAAGGAGCGTGAGCAGAGAGCGCTGCAGCTGCGGCTGCCGCAGCCGGGCTCAGCCAGGGCTTTGCCCGGCTCTGGGCGGAACCGGCCCGGCCCGGCCCGGCCCGGCCCTGGGCGCGCTCGGTGCCGCCCGGGTCCCTGCGGGCAGCCGGGGGATGGCGGCCCGGGCCCGGCCCGGAGCAGCCCCGCGGGCCCAGCGCCCTCACCTTCACCCGCTTGCCCTGGATCTCCAGGCTCTTCATGGTGAAGTCCACGCCGATGGTGCTGCCCTGGCGCTCGGAGAAGGCCCCGGTCTTGAAGCGCTGCACCAGGCAGGTCTTGCCCACGCTGGCGTCGCCGATCAGCACCAGCTTGAAGAGGAAGTCGTAGCTCTCCTCGGGGTCGGGGCCGGCGCCCAGCGCGGCCACTCCGGGCATGGCGGGGCGCGCTGCGGCCGAGGGCAGCCGGCTCTGCGCAGCGCAGCGCCCGCCGCGGCCCCGCGCCGGGACCCACCCCGCTCCGCCCGGCTCCGGGACCGCGCCGGGACCGCCCCCACTCCGCCCGGATCCGCGCCGGGACCGCCCCTGCCCGGCCCGCCCCGCTCCGCCCGGCACCGCCCGCGGCCGCGCTGTGACGGCTCCGGGCAGGGATCGGTCACCGAGCGGGGATCGCTGCCTCGGCACATCCGGGCCGGCAGCACCGAGCGGGGATCCGTCGCTGCCCCAGGCCCGGTCGCTGCCCCGGCACACCCGTTCGGGCCGCAGGTCCGCGGTTGTGTGGCGGTGCCGTCATCCCGAGCCGTGCCGTGCCCGCACCCCGGGCCGTGCCGAGCCGTGCCGTGCCGTGCGGCCCACACGCGGTGCCGGTCCCGCGGTGCTGCTGAGCCCTCGGTCGCTGCCTGGGCGCGGGATCCGCACAGGCCGGTGTTCGGCCGCATCCTCGCCGCAGTGACACATTTTGTGACACATTTTGTGACACATTTTGTGACACATTTTGTGACACATTTTGTGTTGAGTTCTGCTGTTTTTGTGCATTCCTGTCACAGAAACAAACAGGTGCCGCTGCCCTCAGCCCTCAGGGAGCGCAGCTGGCCCGGCTGGCTGCTGCTCTCTGCGCCGGGTGTGTCTGTGTGCACAGGCACAGAACAAGGCTCGGGGCTGTGGCTTTTCACCCTTGTGAGGTCCTGTGCGGGTGAGAGAGGACTTTGAAGCTGTTAGCATCCGGCTAGGTGTCTGACATGGGCACATGGATGTGTGTGACCATTACACCATGCATCGCTTCTGTGTTTTAAGATAATTGTATCTCAAGAGCCTGGGATTACTTGTTTTAACTGCTGTCTGGGTTATCTGCAAAGAAAAGCACTCTTTAACAGGTACTCTCCTTGTATCAAGATGCTTATAAAAATAAGATTTACTAATTAAATACACGACAGAGCACATTTTGTAATTCTGTTCTTTCTACCAAAGATCAGCTAAATTCTATCCTTGTCGTTTCAGGTTATAGAACTAACCTGGCATTAAACTGTTTTATGGCAAAGAGTGAGAGTTAAAATGTCCCATAGGTAGTTGTGCAGGAGGAGAGCAACCTGTATCTCTGAGCCAGCACAGCCAGCCAGGCCAGCTTGGCTTGAATTGCCTCTGAAATCACTCTGTTTTTGGGTGGCTCCATAATTATTCCTTTTCAGGTCTGGGTATATCTTTTGGTGATCCATGGTTGCATTCCAGCCAGGAGCAGAGGTTTGAGTACTCAGTCAGGCTGGACCAAAGGCTTTCTGTTCCTGCAGCCCTGAATTAAGCAGGGCACTGCATCCTTGGATATTGACCAGCCAGGACAGAAAAGGTGTTAAAGAGATAATAAGACATCATTGTGTGTATGCTTTCATGCTAATTATATTTTCAGAGCTGAGAAAAACACTTAGGTTAGTTAGGAGGAAGCATTGCTAGAGATGTCAGTCTTTAATAGTCATAATTCATTGTTTATTGTCCCGTCGTTGTAATGGAAAACTAAAGCTGCTATTTCTATGAAGATAATTTTAAATCAGCTATTTCATTATCCTTGCTAGAGATCATTGCAAAGATTTTTCTATTAGCTGTTATTGTTGCTGCTTGTCATCATGAGCCTTTAACTGCTTTTAAAATAAAGGATTCCTCAAACAAAAGCCACAAATTGTCACATTATATTGTTGGGCTTATGTGAGGGATCTCTGAGATGAGCTCTCTCACATTGTGAAAGCTCTAAGTAGTGTTAAAATATTTGGTTTTCTTTGATTAATCCCCAGGCTCCATTGGGGTTAACACCTGTTTCATGCGAAGGTAAAACAGAAAAAAACAAAATGGGTGTGAGTCAATTCCAGTTTGTATCTGGCTGTGTTTGAGAGTGGTTCATCAAAGAGTAGAGAGTGCTACAAACACTCTGTAGCAGTCTCTGACTCTAGCAGTGCCTAGAACAGTACTAAAACCTGGGAGAAAACCCCCAAAAGTGGCCTTGGTCACATTTCCCGTTGTCTCTGCCCCACAGGGGAAGTGAAATTTCACCTCCACCCAAGCGAGCTGCAGGGCCCTGGGTGCAGGGGAGGGCTGATGGCAATTCCCACTTTGGATTTAGGGGGTAGGGCTGGATTATGGTTCAAAGCAGCTGCTGGAGACTTGCAGTTTGAAAGGAAATTAATTCAGGTCTGACCATCTAAGTAATCAACTACAGTGACCTCAGATGAAACAGAAAAAACACAAGGGAGATCCTAAAATCTGTTCCCCGCTCTCCTGCAGCACTGGAGAAGGAGCCAAGGGCAGGGGCTCCAAGAAAGCTCTGAAACTCTGTGAGGACACAATGAATTTACTGAATTCTCTGCAGCAGCAGGCATTCATTCCCACTGGGGATGTAGAACAATCACCAAAATTGCTCATGAAAACCAAGATGACTTGAGTTATGGCTTGGTGGGCACATTGTTCCAAGAGCAATTTTCCAGCAAATTTCAACATTTTGTATTTACAATGCAAGCATGAGGTTTGATGTGGTAATGCTCCTTTTGTGGTACAGCCTTTCCCTGGTCAGATTTTGGTTAAGAGAATGCTTAAGCATCTGTAGTTCTTGATATAATTTTATGGCCTGCTGATTTTACAGCTGACTCAGCTGGAATGGGCTGAGTTCTTTCAGACAACAAAAGTAGTGAAATATTGTAATTTCTTTTTAAAGGGAGCTATTTGTTAAATATGGAAAGATCACCTAATATAATATAATACAATATATAAAATACATATAATATATAAAATATACATTATATATAATATATATAATATACATTATATACAATATATATAATATACATTATATATAATATACATTACATATAATATAATATAATAATATAATATAATATAATATAATATAATATAATATCTAAAATATAAAAATATATAAAAATATATAAAAATATATAAAATATATAAATAATAATATATATGTATAATATATGCAAAAACTACTTATTTGTGATTTTTGTTTGTTTGGGTTTTTTTAAATAATAAAACCACGTTCCAACACTCAGCATTATCTGACATAGCCCCATAGATTTGATGCATAAATTCTTACTTGTGCATATTAAATCATACATATTCTGTGACTCTTGAGTTTCTCAAAGCAAGCTGCTCTTGTACCAATCTTAAAATATTTTTAATATTTTGAGCTTTCCTTCTTGAGGAGAGTACCTGAGTGTTTATGTTTACAGGAGAGATATAGATTTGTCCTCTCTGTGGGTGGGGTGTGGAGCTGTTAACGCCCAAAGGGCTGACACGAATGGATGGATGGGTGTTTTGAAGCCCATCACCAGTGAAGAGAGATCTTCCTGCTGTACAGGAATCCCTGCTGGCAGCCTCTCTTTGCCATGTTTGTGCTGTGTGTGAGCAGGAACTGGGAGCAGCACATGGACAGAGATGCTCTTTAGGGTGATGGTAAGAATTGGGTTTGATTGGGAAGTGCCACGTTGTTACAGTGGGGGTTTCCTTCTGTGCTCTCCTCCACCCTCAACCCTTTGTCCTCGCGAGCAGCAGTGGTCCCAGCCCTCGGAGGACTCCTGGAATCTCAGAAAGTGATGTCACTTAAACCTATCCTAGCAGAAAGTTTCCCTCTGCCTGGTGTCCTTTTTCTGGAGTAGCACGGGTGGCAGCAGAACCATTGAGTTATAAGGAAATTACTGACAAATAAACAGGGATGAAAACTTCATCCAAAACTTCCCCAGCCAAGGATTTGTACTGAGTACTCCTTCTAAGCCTTGCTATGAGGAAAATTGAAAATGTCTCCCTCATGGTGGCTCCCGACAGTGAAATAGTTTCTGTTCTGCAGCTGCTCAGCAGTGTGTGTGACTTTGTCACGTGTGATGTGCTCCTCACCCTGTGTGGGTGCTGCCTTTGTTATCAGCCAAGTTCCAGAACAAGCTGTGGAGAACAAAAAAAATCCTAATTGTATTCATGAAGTTTTCCAAGTTAGGCATTTTGAGTGTTAGAAACCATCAGCTATATCCAGCTCCTTTCAGATGACTCAGTTGTGGAGACTGGCCTCTGTCGTTTGAAATGCTGTGCTCATATACACAGCTTAATCATCTTCTGAATGAATGAAGTGCAAATCCTCCTCTGCTTGGCTTCTGCAAGCTTTGATCAGCCTTAGCCACCCATCCTTTTCTCCTGTGTGCTCTGTAGAGGATGAGAGGCAGTCATTGCAGGGGTTTTATCTCATGGGAGTGAGGACACACACACCACACAGAGCCATGCCAATTACTGATTCTTAAACCCAGCTGCAAATCAGCCTCAGACACCAAAGAGTGGCTGATGAGACCAAACCCTTTGGTTTATTTGGCCAGTCCTCCCAGCCAGCCCCCTTGGTTTGGGTGTCTGTGCAGTTCCCTGAGCTCCTTGGGGACCTGCATCACCTTGGCTGGAGCTGCACCTTCAGGAGTGCAGGCTCAGGGAGTTTTTGGGTACCTTTAGCAGCATTTGCACCCCCCAGGATTCCTGCCTGGCATTTCCAGTGCAGCCAGTCCCACAGAGCAGCAGGGTGCACACGAACTGGGGTTTACCAGCTGGCCTGAGGCTGCATGACCATGAAATACTGCACAAAGTGCTAAAGACTCAGTAAAGTGTCACCACGATATTTTCTGAAAAATCCCTTTGCCAGGATTTCTTCTCCTGGGAAGCTGGAAAGCTTCAGCTTCTCCCTGTTTTGCTGCTCAGGAATGTGATTTGGAGATTGTTTATCCAGCCTGTGAATTGTTTTAATTTAATGACCAATCATGGTCCAGCTGTGTCGAGGCTCTGAGGAGTCACAGGTTTTTCTTTATCATTCTTGTTGAACCTTCTGATGTATCCTTTCTCTTTCTTTAGTATAGTTTTAGTATACAATTCTGTAATATAATATAATATAATATAATATAATATAATATAATATAATATAATATAATATAATATAATATAATATAATATAATATAATATAATATAATATAATATAATATAATATAACAACATAATATCATATCATATCATATCATATCATATCATATCATATATATCAGCTTTCAGCACAGAGTCAAATTCTCATCTCTCACCTCGTCCTGGGGACCCTCAAGAACACCACAGTAAAGAAACACCTGGAAATCTGCAGGGTCTGCTGGCTCTTCATTCTTTTTATCACACATCCAAAAATCTGGGCTTTCATTCTCCTCGTGTCTGTTTGGGATCCCTGATGTTGTCACAATAGTTGGATTTTTTGATGGCAATTTTCCCTGGTACAGATTGCTCAGGGACCTCAAGTTGTTTTAATATATTTGGGCCTTTAAAAATTATGATGCTGCACATCAGTTAGGTAGGGGAATTATAGGGGAAAAGACCCACAAAGGGATTTGATTTCATTACTTTGTTTTACCTAATAAACTTTTTTCCTTTTTTGTTTTATCACTCTTTGATAGGATGAAGTCATAGTACAAAGTTGTTAGTAGAATTTGAATTTACATTAGAGTTCATCATCACTTTAGGAGAACAGAAGGAATAAAACCTCAGTCAAGTTTCAGTATAAATATAGAACTGTGACTTTGGGAGTTGTAGCAGCAGAAAATTCCAGGCATGTCTAAAAATGATTAATCACAGTGAAGAAAACAAAGCCCAGAATTATAATAACTCCCGGCTTCTGCCAATCGAAAACAATTTGTGTCTTGCACCTTCTGACACTTCAGGACAGAAAACTTGCATGGAAACTCTGGGATGAGCTGGCAGTAATTAGCAGCTTGTTTGGAAATCCTCAGCCCGTCCCCTGAAAGGGTGACAAATTCCAGAGAATTGCTGTCCCTGCGGAATTCAGCAGCCACTATGTGCCAATGTTGGTCCAGGTTCAGAGCAGTCGGACAAAGCAGTGATGGGAGGCAAAGGAATCCCTTCGGGGGCTCTGAGTTTTTGCTGTGCACAGTTTGTGTCCTTTCATTGCCCCTTTCACAGAATCACAGAATTCACAGAATGACTGGGTTTGAAGAGACCTTCAAGGTCATCGAGTCCAACCCATCCCCAACATCTCAACTCAACCCTGGCACCCAGTGCCACACCCAGGCTTTGTTAAACACACCCAGGGATGGGGACTCCACCACCTCCCTGGGCAGAACATTCCAGAACTTTATCACCCTTTCTGTGAAAAACTTTTTCCTAATACCAACCTGTATTTCCCTTGGTGCAGCTTGAGTTTGTGTCCTCTCATTCTGTCAGTGCTGCTGGAGAAAGGGCCTGTAGGAACTCAGGACATTCCTCTTGCTGCCCTGGAGGACTCGAGACCCTGCCCAGGGTGCTCAGAGACCTCGGCACAGAGCCCAAGACCCCTGTCCCTTTGATTTTGCCCTTGGAAAAAACAATTACCAATCTTGTATGAAGGATTACAAGCCACGAAAGTTTAAGTAGAAGGACAGTGAATTTATCACAGGGTGGAAAATTAGATTTTTGGAGTTTTTAGAACGGGGGTTCAGGAGGCAAGATGGAGGGATCTGGGTGTGTCCAGCCTTTCTCCTTCTTCTTCTTGGCCTCCATCTTCTGCTGTGATGGTGGCACTTACAGATTGGTTTAGAGTAGAAGCTCACTGTCTAACATAGGTGATGGGTATTGTGAAGTAATTATAAACATTGTATATGTAGTTTTTAGAATAAAGACATAACACCACCCTGTGGGCAGGCAGTGTGCCTCTGACTGTCCTGATGGATGGACCTCAACAGGACAGGAGAAAGAATTTTATAGATAAGAAACAATAAACAACCTTGAGACCGAGAAATGAAAAGTTCTGACTCCTTCTTCGACCGCCGGGCTGGGAAAAGAGACTCTAACTTTTCTTGGTGTCACTTGGACCAGTGAGAGACCCTGAAGAGCCCAGCCCCAGCTGAGCACAGGCACCTTTCAGGAGCTGCAGAGAGTGATGAGGGCAGCCCTGAGCCTCCTTTTCTCCAGGCTGAGCAGCCCCAGCTCCCTCAGTGGTTCCTCACAGGGTTTGTGTTCCCAGCCCCTCTCCAGCCTCGTTGCCTCCTCTGGATGTGCTCAGTGTCCCAAAGTCCTTCCCAAACTGAGGGGCCAGAGCTGGGCACAGCACTCCAGGTGTGGCCTCACCAGTGCCAGGTTCAGGGGCAGAGTGACCTTCCTGCTCTGCTGGCCACACCATTCCTGATCCAAGGATGCCCTTGGCCTTCTTGGCCACCAGGGCACACTGCTGGCTCACGTTCAGCCGGCTGTCACCAGTACCTGTTGGGAAGGATGAAAGTTTGGCAAGAAAGTCTCACAGACTTGTGTGCTTAGCAGAAAGATTTTTAAATGTGGAGTCTGACGAAGGAATCGAGATGGAAGCAAGTTTTGATATAGAAGAGAAAAATTGCTGAGCCAGTCTCACTGGCTAACCAAGGAGGCAAAGGGTGTGTGAGTTAGAAGGGGTTTTATGGCTCAAACCCACCTCAAACAAGAAGATGTTTTTACCAAGCAGAAAGAGCACAGGCAAACAAGGCAGCAAAGTTGCAAGTAGAAAAAAGGTCTCAGAATTTTCCACTGCAAGAAAACTGAAAAACAACTTCTAGCTTAAACTGTAATGTACTGACTTTAGTGACTGGAGAACAGTAACATGAATATGGTAATTACAGTAGTTATGATGGGCTATAGATAAAAGTTAAGGTATAGATTGGTTCTACTGTATGAAGATGCTCAGCAAAGAAAAGTAAATAATGCATTGTAACCCAAACCAAAGGGTCTCCAGGCTGCCTGCAGCTGGGGCTGACAGCTGTGGGCACAGCTCTGTCACCCACCACCCTGGACTGCTGGAACCTCTTGGATGGAATAAACTGCATTTTGTATACAATAAACTGCATTTTGGATACAATAAACTGCATTTTGGATACAATAAACTGCATTTTGGAGAGCCCCTGGAGTCCCACATCCCTCATTTCAGCTCTTACAAGTACCCCCAGGTCACTGTGCCTGGGCACTGTCCAGCCACACTGTCCCTTCAGGCTGTCATTGCTGCTGGTTTAGTTTTTGTCTTTCCCTAATCCAACTTTTGATAAGTGCACCTGAACATTACATTACTGGGTTTTGCAGTGTCCTTGCAAACTCAGGGAAATCAAGAATACCCTCAGTTCTAAATGCTCTGCTGTCTGGAGGGCAGCCTTTGGTGGCGTGGCCATTGCCAGACCTTCCTCTGCTTTGCCCTGCTGCTGATGGGAGAGGGCTGCAAAGGTCGATTTTATTTGGATGTGTCAGGTTCCAGAGTCCTTCTCCGTGGCCGTAGGAGGCAATCTATAAATCTTTGTCAAAAAATAAATTGTTAGTTAGGAGGTAAAACCCTTTTGACCCCTAAAGAAGAGACAAGAGAGATGATTCAAGGAGAAAAGGGAGGCTGCAATCCATCCCTGCTGACACTCCCTTCTCTAGGGATCAAGGTCATTTAAGAAAAGGCCTCATTTGAATTTTTCCCCTTGGACTAAGATGAATGCTCTGTATTTCTGTAGCCCTATTCCTTAATAGTATTCTGAGGGAAGAATTGCCACTTTTCCCAGGCAATGTCTTGATGCAGAACAGCACCATTCAATTTTAATAACTCTGGATTGCTAGAGAACTGGATGCTTGCTGGTCAGACAAGCCAAGTCAAATGAAATCTGAGCAAAATTCTAAACTCTAACATTTCTTTTGGCTGAAATGAAGATGCCAGGTCAGGCAGTGGCTGTGACATCACTGGGGTGGACATTGGGGAAGGCACTGGAGAGGCCACGTCAGGAGCAAAGTGCCCCTGGGGAGGAGCATATCAATACAAATAGCAGCCATGTGGCCATTATGCAACTGCAGCAATTTGTTGTCACACACCCATTATTGAGTG
Organism: Calcarius lapponicus; assembly: GCA_039654755.1. Taxonomy (NCBI): domain Eukaryota; kingdom Metazoa; phylum Chordata; class Aves; order Passeriformes; family Fringillidae; genus Calcarius; species Calcarius lapponicus. Next base: position 3,323,390 of record CM077475.1, on the reverse strand, counting down.
CAATCTGAATTTCAGTGGAGTCAATCTAATGGCAAAATATTTACATGGGTTCCAGCAACAGAGCTGCAGCACTTTGGGAAATGGTTTTGTGCTCTGGACAGAAAAGGCATTAAGATAAATAAACTTGGCATTGCTAAGCATTACAGTAAACTTAACACCTTCAAAAGAGTCATTAGGTAGGAATTGTTAATATTTCATCTGTTGGCAGTGAAACTAAAGTCCTATAACTCAGGTATAAATCATAACATGCAAGTGTGTGGGCCTTAAGAACCCAGGAAGAACAGCAGTTTTATGAAGCCTCAAATTCTATTTTAATAATTCCCCAAAGAGTGCATTTAAACATAACTCAGTATGAGAATGAATATGTATTGGCTAATTAATTTAGAATACAAGAATGGCAGCACACACCAGCCAAGAGCCTGGTTCACTGCATTCAATGTGTGTTTTGTACATTGAATTAGTGCTCAGTTCTTACAGTTTATGTTTTCTAGTTCAAAAATAGAAGAAATTTCCTGTTCACCTGAGGCAATCCCTATTTTTTTTCTTGCCCTATTAGGCTAGGAAAAGTCTTGTTTTTCTGCTGTTTGAAACTTTTTCTTGGGTGAGTTTTTCTCTTTTTATTGGACCAGTTATTTTAGTAGTTTTTAATGCAGTTCCATATCTGGTCAGTGCAAGCAGAAGGTGTGCAAATAAAATGGAAAATTACTGTCATTATGTGACATCTCTCTTATGGCTTAGTTGGGGTTTAACTGAACAGAAAGAAATATTTTACTTTGTATTACTCATTTTCTGTGTAGTTAAATTCTTTGAAAGGGAGCACTAAATCTGAATCCTTCAATTCACAGCCACTTAACCAAGTGATAAATACAGAACAAGCTGGTTAACTTTGCAATGTATTTTGTTCCTGAGAGCAGAGCTGTGCTTGGTCTGTAGTATGAATTTAGTGAGAATTGATTTTACCGAGGTTGCTGAGCAAACCTTAGGACAGGTTTACAGTCAAAATCCTCTCAGATTAGATGAGTGTGAGCCCATGGAGATGTGTAAATTCAAATCCACTTCCTACACTCACTGACACGTAAGAGAAGAGAGTCAGAACAGAAAAATGCCACAAATGCACCTCATGGATCTGCCCAGAGCTGCTGGGAAAGGCTGGGCTGATCCTCAAAGCATGGGTGAAACAAAAAGCTGTTTTCAGATTTCTTCCTGAAAAAGAAAAGCTGTCAAGTGCACTTGGATCTCATCCATCTTTTAACCTTCACCTGCAGGAGCTGGGATTTGAAACACATGAGAAATGCATGTTCTCAAAATACCAACATCCTTAGAGCATGGGATGGGGCAGAAATCATGCAAATTCAGTGACCCCACACCAGTGGCAGGTACATTGTAGTGGAAATACTGCAATTTTACTCTGAATAAGCATCTCTTTAAAATAACAAGCATGCACTTTTGCTCCTCTGTGCCAAGCAGCTGCTCCCGCCAGGGCAGGAGGGTTTGAGCTGGCTGCATCCCCCAAGCCATGGCACCTCCTGCACTGTCCAGGTGCCCAGCCCTCCCTGGCACTGCCACTTGGAGCTGCTGGCCATTGGCACTGCCCTGCGCAGGCAGGAGGAAGGTATTTCCTACTAAAAATAAAAATAAAATAAAAAATATATATAAAGGCAGGCATATCAAGTGTCCGTGGCAGTGCCACTGTTTTTCCCACTTGCTCGGCTCCACCCTTGGCACTTTTTGGGCAGCTCCTCCCCAGGCTCCCCTGCTCCTGCTGTGCTCTCCCAGGAGCTCCACTGGCCCAGCAGCTGCTGCTGCCCAGGGCAATGGTGCTGTTGCTTTCTTTCTGGATTTGGAAGTCCTTCTGTCCTATAAACGAGCAGAAGTGCTTCAACTCTTTCAGTTCTGGCGCAGAAAAGAGTATTTGTAGCTGACTGCAGCAGGCAGCCCCAGAGTGGCTGCACCCAGAGGAGCAACATCACTGCTGCAAAGGCAGAGAGCTCCACAGGGCAGAGCCACTTCTGTTCCATGGGGCTGAGCTGGGCTGGTTTATCCTGCTGGGCATGTCAGCGTTCAGAAACACACAATCACGAGAATGATTCTATGCAGGTGCTTTTATTGAAGAGCTCTGGGTGTCAGGGGTATGAACCCAAATCTGACTCCAACATGGGTTCAGGGTGAGCATGTTTTTATATTCTATCATTATATAACTTTCATGTTAATTATTAAACTTATATTATTCTGTTGTATACATAGATTTCAGCCAAGCATGGGCTCCTCGTGGCCCCCCTCAAACTTCTAACATAGTTTCTCATGATTCTTCTTATGATTATACAATAATTATATTTAATTACTAAACAATCATCACATCTAACAATTATATCATTTATCATACTGCTTATGCAGGTGCAATTTCACATGATCTGGCAAAACACAAAGCCTAACATTTTTAGAGTCTATCTTTAACATTTTCCCAGGGCCCCACTATCAGGCAGAGGCACTTTTATTTCATTGGGCAGAGCCACTTTTAATTGGGCAGAGCTGGGATGTTTTATTCCATTGGCTGTCCTGTTTTATTTCACTGGGCTGAGCTGGGCTGGTTTATCCAATGGGCAGAGTTGCGGTATTTTATTCCATTGGGCAGAGCCACTTTTCATTGGGCAGAGCTGGGATGTTTTATTTCATTGGCAAAGCTGGGATGTTTTATTTCATTGGGCAGAGCCACTTTTATTCCATTGGGCAGAGATGGGCTGTTTTATTATACTGGGCAGAGCTAGGTTGTTTTATTCCATTGGCTGGGCTGTTTTATTATACTGGGCAGAGCTGGGATGTTTTATTTCATTGTGCAGAGCTGGGGCTGTTTTATTCAGCCTGCTCTGAGCTGAGGCAGGGTGGTTCTTAGGGAATGAGCTGCCTTGTGTTCCAAGGAGCTCCAGAGCTGGCTGTTAGCCCATTAATAATCATATTAATCATAATAACCACGTTCTGTCAGGATGGTGGCCCTGTAGCACAAAGGAGAGCAGCGTTTTGTGATGAAGGAGCCTTGCAAACTGCCCTGGTGCATGAGCACAAACCTGGAATAAACTCTAACTAAAACCTGGCAGAAGGCAAGCAAGTTCAGCTTGAGCAATGCTGTTTGCTTCAGTGTTAACAAAATATAGAGAATTTATAGGCAAAAAGGTGATTCACATACTGTGCTATTTAATAAATGAAACCTGCAAATATTCCTCAATTAAAACCTTAATTGAGTTTCAGTCTACACAGAATTGCAGTTCACCCAGAACTGCTGTTCACACAAACCTTCTCTGTGTGCTACTGTGAGGTTTTGGTCAATAATGCTGACTCTGGTGACTTGTCCTGCCCACTGTGGAAGCAAACCTAATTTTATTTTATTTTATTTTATTTTATTTTATTTTATTTTATTTTATTTTATTTTATTTTATTTTATCCCAGCAGTCACACCTGTGTTCCCAGGCTGTGCCAGCAGATACAGCCACCACCAGTTTGCCCCTTGCAGGCAGGATGCAGTGACAGTTTCTGGGGTGTTCCAAACCCATTTTGGGAGTGCTGCCTGTGTGTTTCATTTTGATAGCTGACGTATTTTCCTGCCTTTGCACGTTGTTAGTTGGTGTTATTTATGCAGTTTGATGGAGTTTGTGGCTAAGCTTGACACAGTGGCCCTGCCAGATAAACACTGAGCGTTGCTTTTGTCCCTCAGTTAGTTCCAGCTGCTCCCTTTGCAGAGGGTTTTTTTCCCAGATAAAACTCAAATGGATGAAAAGTTATAAATGCAAGGCTGTTTTGGTAGAATGTGAATTACTGCCATGGAAGAGATTCCCTCCTCTTTCCTCTTATAAGGACAGAAAAATTTCTCTCAATTATTTTTTTCCTGTGCATCATGTGTATTCTCTGCATCTTATTTGATGTGTTGGTTGGTGTAAGCAGAAATGTTAAGGACAGAAAAGTTCTCTCAATTATTTTTTTCCTGTATTCTGGGTATTTTGTTTGATGTGTTGGTTGGTGCAAGCAGAAATGCTCACTAATTGCTCATTTAAAAAATATTTGTACTCTTTAAGCCATGTGGTAAAGCGGTTCAGTATTCCATGCATATCTAGTTTATAGGCACAGCAGAGAGTGATAAGCTTTTAGTGTGAATGATTTATTTCATTTTGGGGAAACAAGAAAGATCATGTAGGAAATTCCATGAGTGATAGCAGCGTGCATTTCTTCTGTAATATTCTGCATTTGTACAGAATGGTGGTTGTCTTTTAAAACATTGAAAAGCTCAGTGCGGGGAAATATTCTAAAATTATCTCCAGAGGATAAGTTCAGGAAATACCTTAGAAATTTAATCAGAAATGTTTACAGTCATGAAAGAGATCCAATTTGGGTCAATATGAATGTTCAATAAACACCCATTATTTCAGTTCCACACAGAATGCTTTATCATTGTTCACCCTCCAGGAAATTCCGTAAGATTTAAAATGTTTTTCTGATTATATTGTCATTCCCAGTCCATCTTTAACTGCATTCAGTCAGGGATGCATTCAGTGTCTGTGTAATCTGGGTGCTTTTGGTGGCAGGAAGCTCCTAAACCTGAGGAAGAGAGGGCTGAGTTTTCCTGCACACAGGAATGGTCCTACCAAGCCCCCTGGGACACCGAGAGACGCTGATGGGTGTAAACTCACAGTGAGAAAAGAGTTGTTAAGATAATGCAATTGGTGTTCATTTATTAACAAGCATAGGGGTGTAAATCTTCTTTCTGTAAGAGCTGAGAGTTCAGTGGGAAAATGGAAAAAGTTAAATGATTTTTAAAAATATGGAATCTGCCCTTCGCATGAGCAGAAGGCAGCAGGGTGGAAGTTATCTGTCCAAACCTCACCAAGCTTCTTTTTGGACAAAAATTAAATCCAGCTCTCCTGAGGACCCAGACTTTGAGCTTTTCTAGCACTGACTATTCAAACCAGTGCTGCCAGTGCGTTTTTTGTTGTGGAGGAGTTTGGAGTTTCTGCCAGGGCAGGGAAGAGCTCACAGCACCTTGTGGGTTTTGGGGATGCTCCTCCTCAGCCGCCGGCTCCCGAGGCGGAGCTGGCAGACCAGCTTTTTGGAGAACTTCAGAGCCCACGCCACTAAAAGGAGGGTAATTACTGCTCCAGCAATTAAAATGAGGTCTCTCCAGAAGAACTGGAGACACTTGGTTGGGAGAAGCCGGGTGCAGACACCCAGGTCATTCCCAGCCAGCTGCCCCAGGGGCTTCATCCTGAGCGCAGCGGGGCTGGCGCAGCGGAGCCGGGCGAGCGCGGGCATGGAGAAATCCTGCAGCCAGAGCTTCAGGTACAGGATGTGACAGTCACAGTGCCAGGGGTTGTCCCACAGCCGCAGCTCCTGCAGGTGGCCCAGGCCGTCCAGGGCCCCGGCAGGGATGGAGGCCAGGCTGTTGTTGTGCAGGTGCAGGATGCGGGTCAGGCGGGGCAGGGCGGGCAGGGCGCGCAGCCCCCGAGAGCTGCAGTCCACCCCTGTCCCCCACGGCTCCCCCAGGGACCAGCAGCTGCACTGGGATGGACAATCCTCCCCCAGCGCCGTGGGGAGCAGCAGGGCACAGCCCAGCATGGCCAGCAGCTCCATCTCCAGCTGCAGAAACAACAAGAGGGGAGGTTTGTTAGCACGGTTCCACAGCGGTTATTGCTCGCCCAGGTTTAGGTTTCTGGAATAAAATCTTTGAGGAAGAGGTTTTACAGAAACTTCAGTGAGCCATTGAGAAAAGTTTGATAAGAGGATCCACGTTTCCCCTGAAAGAATTCCCTACCAAGGTCATTAATGCAGAAACCAAGAAAGAAAGAAGGATAAATAAGATAAACCTGCAACTGCCTATTCCTATAAGCCCTTTGCTTGTCTCTCGTGACCAGTGAGTAAAATGTAAAGTTATGATCTTTGTAAGAATGTAGAACAAGCATGCATGCTAGAATAAAAACAGGGTTTGAAGCCTTCTGGAAATGGAGTGTGTTGCTTTGTATTGTCTCCGTCTCAACTATGACAAATCTTTAGCTTTCTGTATGTCCCACAGAACCCCCCTCCCCATCTTCAGCACAAACGTTGAAGACAGAGCACAGTTCTTCCTTTTTCTCTCTGGTTATTGTTTTCCACTCATAATTGTACAAAAAACTTTTTCTGTATGTCCCACAGAATCAACTTTCCCCAACTTCAGTGCAAACACTGAAGTCAGAGCACAGTTCTTCCCTTTCCTCTCTGGTTCACTGTTTTCCCTTCATAATTGTACAAAAATATTATTGATCAAAATTATGAGGCAGAACATCACCAGGAGATGATGGGAAAAACCAGTTTAGTTTTAGGCAAGGGTTTCTATTCTGCTTCCATATCGTCATAGATCTAGCGTTAAAATTGTGTGTTTAAACCAGTTTTCAAAGTGAAGCTTAAGGGATTGAATAATTGTAAATGTCTGAAAATCTTTCTTTCTGAAGCTGGAATACTCATCTTACCCATCTCCTATGTCTTTGTCACTGAGTTGACAAGTACCCTTTGGTTCCTCTCTGTGTCCTGTGCCACCTGTTGCTAATTTTCTTTTCCACATGTTCCTCTATAATTGCCCAGACTTAACTCTGCCCTTGACAGCCATCATTTACCTTCTGTATTGTGCTTCCACCCACCTCCTCCACCCCCAATTTTTTTTGCTAGGATGGTTCATTAACCAATTTTTGACATTGGTACATACACTACATTTTTGTTTTGTTCACCCTTAAACCCTATTGCAGCCATTAAGATAAACTGAAATCTAGGACTGGGTATTCTGAGTATCTTTGCTCTGAACCCAGATACTCATCTGTGATTTTTGAAGAAATCTACCAGAGCTCCTTCTCCCAAAGTAAACCTCTTAGAAGGACAGACTATGACAGCTGGCTGAAAGAAGTTAAGCATTATTTATGCAAAAGATGATCTCTTCTGATTAAATATAGAAGCAGCAAGAAACCCAAAGTCAAACAGAAACCAGAACTGGGGCAGAAATGCAGAAGGGAGAGCTGGGGAGGTGCTGGCTGACACTTACCCTGTGTGGCCCTCCTGGTCCCTGTCCCTGTGCTGCAGTGGGGCTGGCAGGGCAGGCTGAGAGCTCAGAGCCCCCAGGGAAGTGTGGCAGGGGAATTATTTCCTCTGCAGGATGGGGCAGCAGCCCAGAGCTGCTATTTATGGTTGTGCTGTGGCATCAAGTGCTTGGGGTGGGTCTGGTGCTTGCTGCAGGCAAGAGGAAATGCTTTGGGATTTTTGTTTTGTTCCTAATGTATTTTTCCTATTGCATCTGACAGGATCTGGAAAAACTCATCTGAAATTGGTGGGGATTTTTTTAATCTCCAGAAAATATCCAGGTATAAAAGTTAGTTTGGGCCTGAGCTTCTGAGACACACAAGCCCCAGCAGATGAGGGAGATGAAGTTTGCCTGTGAAATTGAGTTTTTCTGTATTAGTCAGCCCGGTTTGTTTAATATCTGCCTTTTCACCATTTAATAAAAATTTTAAAAGCACACCATAACTTCAAAATAACCATGATAAGCAGGTGACATCATTAAGGGATAGAGAAAGGCAGGAACAGAGAAAGGAAATATTAATGCCATTGAATTGAAAGCGATGAAATTGTGTTGAAGTCACCCAAAATATAGTATTGAATTTGGGTCACTCATGTTCAAAAATGATAACTCAAACTAGTGAAAGGAAGGTTTCTGAAATATCTGTGTGTATTTGGCTGCAAAGCCAGTAAATGAGGGTCATACAAGTTTGTAATACACATGTATCTGTTCATCTGAATACAGAATGCCATGTCTGTGTGAAGGGAAAGCAAAAACAGGGTTTACTTTTCAATTTGATTGTGTGTGCAAAGTTTTGGATGTAAGCTTTCCTTTGCTTTAGTTACCAGCCATGAGCACACAGGAATTCTGATGGCAGCTGGCATTTGGAAACCCAGCTGGTTGTGAGTCTGGTGTTCCATTCAGGCCAGTTCTGGGCAGTGCTGGTTTGGGGACAGGCTTGGAGATCTGTTCTGCTTTTGGAAAGGAGGCCCAGGTGAGGTTTTCATGCTGCAGATGTGCAGCAGAGCTGTGGTTTTGAGCTGTCCTTTCTTTATAACTGGCTGTTCCAGGGAGGAAAGGAAATTTCTGGTGTATAAATTATCCTGGCAGCAATTCTTGTTGTCTAATTTTTACTTGTTTTTAAAGGACTTTTCTTCATTAGGTCTAATGAATTACCAGGATCTGGAACTTCGTTAGGAACTTCCTTAAGAAAATGCTTTACTGTGCATCTCTGCTCTTTAGCATTTGAAAAGGCAATTCAGACAGTGCCAGGGGAAAAGACAAAAATACTTCAAAGCTCGTTAGAATTTTGATCTTTTCAATTAGATGAGGAGATGCTGAGGTGAGCAGTTCATCACTGCCTGTCAGGTGGGGATGGCTGTGAGTGCACTGCTCATGGTGCTCCCATCCTTGGGTGCTTCCCCTGCCTTTGGGGAGCACATCCACGATTCCATGAATGTCTGTGTGCCCTGTGCCTGCACAGTCTGTGCCTCTGTGCCTTCAGGAGTGCTGCCACAGAACCAAAACCTTCCTGTCTCACAGTGAAATCAAACACTGTGTCCTTGTGCACTGACAACATCTGGATGGCTGGACTCCACACTCCCATTCTGTGCTATCCAGTCCTGGATTGTCAAGCAAATTGTATTTTATTTATCATTTGTATGGCAGTTGTCTTCTGTTAAGTGGGCAGTTTGCCTTATCTCTTCCACAACTCAGACATCTGCCAATAGCAGGCTATAGAATGTCACTGCATGACTGATAAGAACTACAGCATCCCAGTGTGAGATGCTCTGGCCAGAGGGAGGAGCCAAGCATTCCTACCTGGATATAATCTGGAGATTCTGGAACACCAGCACAGCTTCTACACAGGATTTCCCAGAGGAACAGCAGCTGCCTCTTCTTCCACTGGATCTTCAGAGGAAGACGACACCCTTTTCTACAGGATTCCTGCTCCAGCAGAACCACACCTGACACTCCAGGAGGGCTGCAGCCACAATTCCAATTGGACTGCTACCCACACCCTGACCCACAGGGTGTCAGGTTGTGTTCTGACTCTGTCGGTGTTGTTTTAGTTTACTGCATTGTTTATTTTATCCTTTTATTTTCTTCCCTATTAAAGAGCTGGCATTTCCTGCTCCCATACTTTTTGCCTGAAAGGCCCTTAATTTAAAATTTATAACAATTTGGAGGCGGGAGCGGGGGTTAAATTCTTCATTTCAGGGGAGGCTCCTGCCTTCCTTAGCAGGCACCTGTCTTTCCAAACCAAGACATATCCTCAGTAAGTCCCGTGTTCCTCCAGGTGTCCTGGGGTGGCAGAGGTGCCAGATGTGCCCAGCTGCCCCTGCTGAGTCCCCAGCCCTGTCCCCTGGCCAGTGCTCCAGCTCCCTGAGGAGCTCAGGGTGTGCAGGGAGTGCCAGAAGGACCAGGCATTTGCATTTCTGATTTTAGGGCTTTTTGTAGGCCAAATGAGGATTCTTCATTCAAGAGGATTTATTAAGAGCCAATTTGAAAAAAAAAAAAAAAAAGTTATAATCTGCTATAATCTTGTTAGGGTATGAAAGTAATTTTTTTCCACAGAGAGAATCCATGTGAAGTTTTTGTGAATGAGAGAGGCTCTGCCTTCTCTCAGTGGAGAGGGATTTCTGGACACCCTGATGTCCCAAACAACCCCTCTCTCCTCACCTCTCCCCTGAAAGCCCTTTTCTCTGGATCAGCTTTCCTTGGAGGCCTTGGCTCCTGCAGTGAGCTCTGTGGGGGCTGTGTGTGATCATTCGGGGAGGAACAGGGCTGAGGGAGATTACTGCTCTCCTCCTGGTTCCGAATAAAAGCTGCAAGCTGGAGATAAATGAGCAGATCAAACGCGTGACCTGCTGGGAGCAAACTCAGCCACAAGATGCCATTATCTTTTCTAGTCCCTTTTAAGGAGTTCCAGGCATTTATTGCTGACAGTGACCTGTTCTTGACCAAGGAAGGCAGAAGTTTTCTCAAGCACTGTTTCCATTCCCAGTGCTGAAAAAAGTGCCCACCTCACACTGCCAATGCACAGCTTCTCATTTAAAATCTCTCACCTTGATTAATTCTCTTCTTCTGTACTTTCAAATAGGTTTTGGTGAGAGCAGACTAAACAAAATAGATCTTTGTAATTGGATGTGAGTCACTGGTAATGAATGAATTCTACAAATAAGCAAGAAGAAGGATAAAAAAAAATCAATCACAAAATTCATCCTCACATCAAGGAATATTGCTGGCAAAAATTAATTAAAGAAAAACTGGCTTCTCCCAAATCAGGAGCTATTATTGCCTGAAGGTCAAAATTTTCCTCTTACCTCCTTCACTCTGCAGAACTGGCTGTCAAAGCCTTCTGAGTATTTCCACATAGGAGGCTCAGAATTTCCTCCTGTCCACATTTTTCCTGCTGCACATTTATTGTGGTTTTGCTAATGGCGTTTTCCCTCTGTCAAATCCAAAAACCTCATTTCCTCAGATTATTCCACAGGCAGATAAATTCTTGTCATTTAGGAAATTCTTCTCCTAAATTGTACTCCGCCCATTTTATAAATAAATTCTCTTCTGCTGTTCTCATTGAGAACCTCCCTCTTTGCTGTTTTCCCATTCACAATTTCACCAGTGATTGCTTATTTTCCCACTAGGTGTCATCCAAGTTATTTTGTTCTCAAATTCTGAGCATCCCCCCCAACTCGGCCCTTGAGCTGTAATTTCTCAGTTCAAAAGAATTGCCTGAAAGAACGAAATTTTGTGTTCTTTTTTAGGATATTGTTTTCCATTGTCTCCAAGATACAAATAAATCCGAGGTACAAAATGTGTGTATTAAGTGATCTGTCTACATCATAGGGCTAAAAGCACACGTTTGTGTTTTATGGAACTTGGGGGGTTTTGAGCCTGTTAATGAAAATATTCATGGTCATTTTGGATTCACACAGCCCTGGGCTGGGCAAGCTGGAGGCTCTGTGCCCCTCTCTGCCTTGCTTGCTTGGCTCTAATGAAAAGCAGGTCTTTTTCTAGCTCTTTATGCACAGTCACTGTCACTAAAAATACAATGCAGTGTTCCAGGCAGGCACAACACACACTGCATTTATGGGAATGTTTTATTTAGGATTGGGATTCAGCTGTCAGAGCAGATCTCCTGCTCTCTATTTTCCATTTTTCTATATTAAATTAAATTGCAATATTCCCTCTGGAAATCCCTGGGATTGGTGCTAATGGAGGTTCAGTGCTTGGACCAGACTAAAGAGAGTCCAAAGCAGCCTCTCCTCTCCTGGAATAAATGGTTGCATGTGGTGTCCTCAGTTCCAGATGATTTCACCGCTCTGTTCCAGCTGTTTGGGCCATTGGTTGCTGAATTCCCAGTGTGACAGAGAGCTATCCATGAATGTACCTTGTTCCAACACTCTGCCAACTCTTCAGGCAAGCCTGCTAAAGGTGCTTAAGCATCTTTACCAATTTATTGCATAACAGCTGGGGTAGGGCTGGGAAATGCATGAGATTGTTCAGCACTCTGAGTGTTGTGGTGTGGTCCTTGTTTAAGGAGAGTGGTGACAAACAAAATCAGCTCAATCATCAGCTAAACTGTCCTCGTTTGAAAGGACAGGTGTGTGCTAAGGAAGGCAGGAACGTCCCTTGGAATGGAAAATGTAAACCCCCTCCCTTTGAATTATTATAATTTTGAAATTAAAAGGCTTTCAAGTAAAAATATGGGAATGGGAATAACAGTTCTTTACTAAGAAAATTAAAATAAAAATGCAGTAATATGAAACCAAACCCACTGCCAGAGTCAGAGCATGCCCTGACCCCCTGTGTGTCAGGGGGTGGCACAGCCCCATCCCATGGGGGCTCAGCCCTCCTGCAGTGCCAGCTGTGGTTCTGCTGGAGCAGGGATCCTGCACAAGGGGGGAGTTTTCCTCTGCAGCTCCAGGGCTGCTGCAGATGGGCCTGGGCTCCCTCTGGGAATGCAGGGGAGCAGAAAGCTGCTCCTCTGGCAATGCAGTGAGCAAAGGCTGCTGTGCTGTTCCTAATCTCAGATTATATCTGGATAGGAATGCTTGGCTCCTCCCCTGGGCGGAGCTTCTCCCCATGGGATGATGGAATTCCATCTGCAGGGACACTCACTGGCCAATTAACAGAAAATATCTCCTGGAAGGAGGATGGGTTTGTGGAAGAGACCAATGACAGATGTCAAAAAGAATACACACCCCCAGCCACATCTTGGAAACATTTTTCAACCTAAGACACCAAACCCTGCTATTTTCTGCTTGAAAAGCTGGAAATGTAGAAGGCAGGGCATTGAACTTTATGCCCACACTGAGCAGTTGTTCTTGGTGAGACCAATTAGATATTAATTAGTGTCTGATATAAAAGACTGCATTGGGAAAGCCCAGGTGATGAGTTTGTCATGGGAACTCACTGTGGAATCTCACTCACTGTCCATAACTGATAAAATGGTTATTTTTATACTGTCCTCTACAAAGCTATGGCTTCATGGGTTTTGAAATAAACCAGTCAGCTCTTGGTATATATCCACTGATGAATTAATTTTCCCCAATGAGAGCAGCTCCAGTCCCAGCGCTGCTGCCCCACAGTCACTGTGGGCCCACCCCTGCAGATGTGCCCAGCTGTTTGCTGTGCAAAGAACTGCAGGAGAGTTTGTCCAGACTCCTGATCACTCGTGGAGAGCCCCAGAAAGTCACTGTAGACAGATCTGACCCCATTCTGCTGAATTCCTGCTGCCAGCAGCTGGGTTGGTGGGAATGTTTCACCCACAAGGAGATGTCAGAGTGCAGAGCTGTCCTGGGCCTGGGAGCCCTGAGCAATCCCCAGCTCTGCAACCACAGTGTTTGCTGCAGGATGGGAGATAACTTTATTGCCAACCCCCATTTCCAGTTTTTGCACTGCATCCCCAAACCCTGATATTTGCATTTCAAAGCTATGTAGAATATTTAATTTTTTTTTTAATGGGCTTGATATTTTGAGCCATAACAGTGCACATTTTGCAAGTCCTGCTACTTCAGGTCCTTCAGGCTGTAGGTTGCTAATGAAAGCTGATCAAGTGCCTTGGGTTCTGAAAGAAATCCTTTATATAGTGTGACCTGTGATAACATCTCAAGAGCTGAAAATGCTGCTGTGCTAATCCTATTATTTCCTATCACAGAATGCTGATATACAAACAATTTGGAGAGTCAGTTTGATCAAGCTGGCAGCTGAATTAATCACATGGTCACTTATAGCAGGGTATAAATAAGCAGCAGTTCCTCTGAGGAGAGCTGTACATTCATTAAAAGATGCTGCAAGCCTCTTCCTGCATTATGTAATTATCTCTTTGCCCTCATTTGGTATCTCCAGCCCAGTGTTGATGACTGTATCCAGTGAAACGTCCTACATTTAATGGAACAGGTTGGAGGTTATTTCCAATTTATTTCCTCATCAGTTTTGATCAGTTTTGGTTTGATGCTGTCCTGCAGTGCCACTCGTGCTGTCATCCTCCCCAGGCTGACAGGCAGAGCTCAGCCACATGGGGAAACAGAGCCTGGAATGGGAGCAGAGCTCCTGTGCTCTCTTATCAGCATCTCTGAAATCCCTCAGGGTTTGCCTCATGCCTTGGCTGTTCCTGCACCTGGAGCTGCTCCAGCTGAAGGGCACTGCTCAGGTTCTGTGGCTACAGAAGATCTGCCAGCTTTACTTCACTTTTTTTTTTTTGATTTTGTAATGAGGAGTCATCCCACGAACTGCTCCGAATTATGAGGTGTCTTCAGCTGAAAGGATGAGGAAAGAAATCCCTGGGATTCCCATAAGTGCTGCTCACTGCCCCCTTCAGTGGCACTGGATGCTGTTTTTAGGCCCTTTCATGTTTGTGAGAGCAGAGTGCTAGGCCTGAGGTTTTGCTTCCATGCTTTGCTTTTTGCCTTTGCTCACCATCTCCATTCTTTTGGATGTTCCAGTTTGTTTCCTAGCGAACACAATTATTTTTCCTTTTCCTGCCCTTCAAACTCTGTGGCATTTCTGATTAATCTCTGTGAATAAAGCCAGACTTGGAGCAGGGTATTTCCAGAGCACAGGGCCAGTTCCCTGTGCTGCCTCCAGTTCCAGCGCTGTGCAAATGAACAGAGCTTTTACAAACCTCAGCTTCTGCTCGGTTTGCAGGTCTGGCACATGGGAAAAACACACCCAAATCCCATCAGTTCTTCCTTCAGCTTGCTCTGAAATTCAGCAGGATGAAAAAGAGCGTTCCACTGTGAGTGCAGCTGTGCTGGAGGGTTTCACTGGCACAGGGACAGTTTGAGGTGCTCATTTTGGGGATGCTTCTGCCATTAAACTGAGTCCAGCAGCACAGCTCTCTGAGCATGATTGTGTTTGGCACTGCACTTTTGAAGTAGGTATAAGTCTTGTGGCTTTTGGTATTTCACCCACCAGACTGCTGAAATAAGTGCACAGAATATGAGCAGCAACATCATCTGTCTGAACAGCAAACAAAATTAACTCTCCCCCACACTTTGATTTTGGCAATACCTCTGCCAAAAAAAAACAACAAACCAACATAAGTTTATCACCCATCTCTTCAGGCAAAAATCTGTGACAAGGGCTCATTCCCTTTTGCTCTTTTAAACCATTGGTGCTGATGTTCCAAGCCTCAAGCAAGTTCCTTTCAACTCCTTAAATATCTCACAGACTACTGGTTTCAGGCTAGAGGTGATTCTTCTTTATGTGTAAGCAGCCAGGTAAAAAACAAAGGAAATAAAGATAAAAATAATTTCCAGGTCCTGGGGTAAAACTGGAGAAAGGGGGAAGAAAATTCAGCCTGGAAGAGAATAATATCAAATTATTCTGACACAGTAACCCTGCAGTGCAGACAGAGGGTAAAGAAGGAAAACTCTTTGATCAGATTGTGCTAGCAGGGTAAACAGAAGTGTGTGCTTACTTCTGTCATCGAAATATTCTCAGGGATCTTTTATGGATCTGTATGCTGTGCTATTTTTTTCATTGAAAACCAGATTTTTTGGGTGAGAAATACAAGACCCTTCCCCTACACCTCTTTTTTCCCCCCATTACTTCCTTAGTGACCCAAGACTTTGACAATTTTGGTGGGTTTTGTGCCTTACATTGTGCCTGGCTGAGTTTACCTACTTGGCTTTTCTTTTTTGTTCAAGGTACTTAAGAATCACATTCCCAAAGAACACCCATATTGTTGATACTTTTTTTTTCAAAGCCATTTTCTGTAAAGTAGCAGAGAAAATGGGAGGTTTTACTCCCTTTTGCTGCTTTGGAACTTTAGAATATAATTTCTCAAATGTTTCAGCATAGGAATGCTTGTATTGGTATTGGCTGACATCTCTCTCAAAAATTATTCAGAATACTCTTTTCAAAAAGAAAAACTTTCGTGTCTAAAATGAGAAATTCCTACCAGCCCTAATTTGCAGGAAATTCTGCATGACCTCCCCCTTTCAACTCAAGGTTAGCTTAAGCTCTCTCTGGGTGAAAATGTAATAGAAAAAAATATAATTATATAAACAACAATATGTAACAATATAACAATGATTGTGCTTCCTTTGGTTAGAAGGCCAAACTAAAGATTTTGAATCTTTCATTAACCCTGTGGAAAGTTTCTTAGGTTGATTTTAAATTACAGATTCTCTGCTACTATATATTTTTTCTATATATATGTTAATATATAAGAATCTATCCAACTTTCTTTGATCAGAACTGCTGGAGATTTGCATTTATTAAATGAGGTGAAGGTCAATGTTCTTACTGGGAGACTGCATTTAAAGCAAAAAGGAAATACTAAATATTAGGATTTTTTTAATGATTGTAGCATTTATTATAATTCTGTAGGTATGGAGTTCTTGATGAGAAGGAAGAACCTGTCTAAATAAATGAATAAACAGGAAAAACCTGTCTAAATAAATTGCATTTCTTTATGGATAGCTACTTTAAAGGATGTTTACTGTGCTTTAACCCTGAAGCACCCCATGTAAACCATAGGTAAGAGGAAATCTAAACCTGACTGGCAGTGATGAGTGACAGGTAGAAGTAGCTAAACTATCTGAAACAATAGGGGGATCATTTTAACCATCTGATTATTTCAGATTTGAGTTGTTTGATCTGATATAGGTAACTTATTCTTTATTCAAAAGCAGCTTTAAGCTGGTGGATGCAAAGCTGAGGTGGCCCCATAGGTCAGGGTTTCAGCCAGGATGTGGCAGCACTGGCTTTAATTCCATCAAATGCAGTTACTGATGCAGAGTGGAGCAGCTCCAGTGGGGATGACTGAAGAGAGCCAGGAGGTGAGCAGGGCAGGGAATTTGGGATGGGGTGGGAGGCCAGAGTCCCTCCTCAGTCCTGCCCAGTGTTCCCCTCCTGGGTGAGCCCCTGGGGTGCTGCCTGGGCTGCAGAGCTCCTGGAGCAATTTACAGCAACAAAACAAACTTCACCTTGATGAAGTGCACTTTTTTTCTGGCCAAAGTGTTTCACTGATGCCAACCGGGGGCTATTTACAGACCACGAATGGGACAGGGCTGCTGTGGAACGTGCCTTGAGCTGTTTTATTTTTCAGCATCAGCCTCATTCCATGGTTATGACAATGGGAAGATGCCAGTAGCTCACATCCCAGGGAGCAGACCAAGAACTTAATGTCACAACTCACTTTATAAGCTTCTTGACCAATCACACAAAGCAAAAGCACATTGACAGTAGTTCTATCCAACCCCTATAAGCACATGTACTTTGGTTAAAACAATGCTTGCTTATTTCAAATAAAATATCTACTTGTAAGCCTGAAAACACAATGCACAGAGCTCCATTATTAAGCTTTAACCTTCCTAATATCTCACTAGATAAACTTTTCAGCATCTTAGGGAGTTATTCTAGACAAGCGTTAATACACAGACCATTGTTCTATTTGCCCTTGCTTTTCTACTTTTTAAAATATTTTTTCTGCTGACCAATCTCATGGCTGCTGCTTAGCTCTGCTCACAGTTCTGCTGTATCTGAAGCCTGCATCTTGCAGCTTTCCCAAAACCCTCTAATTTTGTGGATTCCCACATTTCACTGCAGGAAAATTTCTGTTCTGCTTGCCAAGTTTGCCCCTGCTCCAGCTGTGAGGAGGGATTGATGCATCTCTGCTCTCCTCTGCCCCCAGGACCTGCCCTGCCAGGTCCCTGGCACTGTCTGGGAGCAGAGCCACAGCCCAGGCTCTGACAAACCCAGCACTGCTCTTCTTCTCTGTGCTGCTGCTGCTTTCCTTGGTCTCCATTTCTCCTTCAAATCAACAAAAATAGCTTAAATAGGAAAAAAAAGGCAAGAAAATAGCAAAAATAGCAAAAAATATTTACCCGTGTTAGTGGCTAAATAGCTACCCCCTAACACAGGTAAATAACTTTTGCTTTTATTCCTCAGAAGCACGGCCAGGCTGCATTTTGGGGGTGCCAGGTGCAAGGGACAGTGTGGCTGTGCTGTCCTGCTCCCATCGTGTCCTTGGTGTCCCCTGTGTCCCCCTGCTGTCCCCACCCATCCCTTGTTTAAGGTCACTCTGCTGGGATCATTCCTCACCCCAGATTGCACTGATTTCATTGATTTCCCACCTCTCCCAGACTCCCAGTTTCCATCACGATGTGCTTAGCAATGGTTCCATGTGCAGGACTCATTTCACACTTTGGGAAGGGCACACTCCCCTGCCAGACTGGATTCTTGTTGGTGTCAGCTCTGTTGGAATGGTGACATCATTTTCTCCTCCATTGTCTGGCAACTTTGATTTTTTTTCCTCTTCTTGATTTCTTTCTTTTTTTTTTTTCTTTTAACTTTCTGAACAGAAATAAAAATTTCCCCTCCTTATTATTCAAGCCAGATTTTTTTTTTTAATTGCAAACAAATAATATCTTTCTTCCCACAAGCTGAGGCAACTTTTAGGGTGTCATGGCTTTCTGCTGGCCCTGGTTTGGGGTGCCCCCAAAGCCCCTGGCCCATGTACACACTGGGCACTCACAACCTCACTGCTCTGAGCTGGGCAGGGATTAATCCCTCTGCACCAAGGTCATTTCTCTTCTCATAATTGTGTAAAATACTTCCAGGCCTTTCTTGGGGGTTTATTTGGCACCCTTGCACTATAAGATGGTCATAGAGGGCCCACGAAGTGACCAATCAGCATTTCTGTGTCCAAACCTGCTGTAACTTGTGTGGAAATTTTTATTTGGCAGTGGCTAACAAGGAATGACAGGGAAGAAAGAAAGAAAAATGTGATTTATATTTGCTGTTTGCTTGTGTGACAATTTATGAGTCAGCCATAGCCTAAACTACAATTCCACTGTCCGTCAAATATCTCCAAATGTTTATTTTCAGCCGGAGTTAGGACCAGGTCTCCAAAATGTTATCATTCAACAGCAGATGCAGCTTTAAAACTATTTCTGGTGTTTATTCATCTGTGCAGGAATGAAGTGAATCTGCAATGAGGAATTTCCAGAGATTTCATCCACATTCCTGGAATTAGTTCTTTCCACTTTTAGTCCCAGTAGTTATGGGCCTATGTGCTGATTTTTGTCATTAACTCTGTTTCTGATTATAAGGCAATGCCAAATGTCCTGTAAGGCTTTTTCGAAAACCCTTCCTACCTTTTAAGTTTTAGATTCTCTTTTGCTTTAAAAATAGGAGCAGATTGGCAAGCTTGGAGTTGCTGTTTTCTTGCATGAGCAAAGGAGTAAGGAAAACCAAGGTTTTAAAGGCCTCTGCATTGTAAACCAGGTTAGATTCTCCTGACATTTGGGGTTTTTTTTCCATCACACAACGGGATTCAATGGAAGTGGAAGAGTTTAAGTGAACTGAAGAGAGGTTTTGTCAAAGGTGGAGTTTCTGGTGATGCAGATTTCTCCTAATTATTCTGGAGAGTTTTTCCTCTTACAGTTCTTGTCAGTGGAATCTCCTTTCCTGTAGACTCTGAATTGCCAAATATGATTTATTTTAGAGTCTCAGCCCTGCTGTTCTCCTCTCTTCTGTCCTTTTCAATGGTTTGTGATCTTGGCCATGCCCAGCTCTCAGGAGATTGGGAATCACTTGTGCAGTCCATGAAATAATGGTACCGTCTGCTGAATGAGACTCGCTCCTTAAATTACATTATTTCCCAAAATGTTTCTATTTTTCTGAACTGGAACCATTTCAGACTCTGTTCTGGAGAATTGCCTGCTCCTAGACTTGATCCTCCACCCATTTCCAGACTGTAGAACAAAAGAAGAGAAAGAAAAGGCTCCGTGGAATTCTAAAATTCCTAAACTGGCATTTTAGACCCAGTCACCAGCTGGACAGCAAATCCAATTCATGGCCATTTTTACTCCTGCCAATACAACTGTAATTTTGTCTCATGAAACTCCCAAAACTCCATCCAATAGCAGAGTGTCAGAATCAGGAGGAAAAGGTCTCCTTAAATGACTTGCAACAATTTCCTGTGATGAAATGGGGTTTGCTGGGTGCACTCTTTATTCCTGGCTGGGGGAAAAGCACACAACAAACTGTAGAGCTGCAAAAAAGAAAACAAAGGAGAGCAATAAAAAATGGCACTTGTGGCTGCTGGGATGGAGGACTGTGCCCTGCACACACACTACAAGACCTGCAGGAAAAATAGTAGCTCTTGAGAGCAACTCATTGTTGTTCAAATTATCACCACTGAATGAAAGTTTCCAGGTTTATCAATGCCATTTGAAAAATTTCTCTTTCTTCCCTATCCACAGAGTATCTTGTTAAGACACTTCCTTTGCAGATCTGGACATCCTGATTTCATAAAGGTTAGTGTTCACTAACAGGTACTGTGAAAATTAAATTTCTTCTTCCTGCATGAGTTATTCTTTGGTGTTTTCTGAGCACAGAAGAGCCACCCTTGTAGTTATTTACCTGTTATGTCCTGAAATATTTTTGTATTTCAGGATTTGAAATACTTCCAATCCCTTTTCTCTCTCCCCTCAATACATTGCTGTTCAGTTCAGTATCTCCCTAAATCTGAGCTGGTGCCTTGAATTAGAGGTTCTGTCAGTTTTATTTCTGTGTGGCTCCAGTCAGAGGTGTGAAGGCAGCTCCAGCTGCACTTGGTAGCTGCTCTCCAGAGCTGCTGAAGTTCTCCACACAATTTGCCTTCTCCTCATGCAGAGTTAATTCTGGTTTATTTCCGTTATTTATTTCCTATTTTCATATTATTTATTTATTATTGAATTTAAACCCAAACAGCTCTTTGTGTTCTATGCTGCAGGTTTTGGCAGAGGTGGGAATTTAAGGAGACCTTTTCCTCCTGATTCTGACACTCTGCTA
This sequence comes from Calcarius lapponicus, assembly GCA_039654755.1. Taxonomy (NCBI): domain Eukaryota; kingdom Metazoa; phylum Chordata; class Aves; order Passeriformes; family Fringillidae; genus Calcarius; species Calcarius lapponicus. The sequence goes on along the minus strand of CM077475.1, from coordinate 3,303,034 downwards.
TTGGAGTTTTGGGAGCTTCATGAGACAAAAATACAATTGTATTGGCAGGAGTAAAAATGGCCATGAATTGGATTGGCTGTCCAGCTCCTCTAAAATGCCAGTTTAGGAATTTTAGAATTCCTCTGAGCCTTTTCTTTCTCTTCTTTTGTTCTACAGTCTGGAAATGGGTGGGGAGATCAACACCATTTCCAAAGTGTTAATTTCCATTGCAAATGGCTGCAGAGGAGCAGGCAGTGGCTGCTCCAGGTGGGAGAGCAGAGCCTGAGCCTGCCTGGGCTGCTCCTCCCCATCCCCACCTGGGCAGAGGCTCCCACTCTGTCTGTGGCACCGAGTGACAGAATGAGTGACAGAATGAGTGACAGAATGAGTGACAGAATGAGTGACAGGCCATTTCTGAGTGACAGAAATGTGGAGTTGTTGCTGCAGTGCTCATGCAGGGGTGGGTGAGGGGCTGCTTCCCCTGCTCTGGGATGTGAAGGTGACCTGGGAATGGTTTCCATGGCAGTGGGATGTGCTCTGTGCTGCCCATGGCAGGGCAGAAGAAAATGATGCTGAAAACCTGAGCCCATCTGTGAGTGACTTTCAAATGCTCTGCAAAGCTGGGTGTGGGAACCCAGGACATCCCTCTGGCTGCCCTGGAGGACTCAAGACCCTGCCAGGGGGCTCAGAGACCTTGGCACAGAGTCAAAGACACCTGTGCCTTTGATTTTAGCCTGTGGAAACAATTACCAACTTTGTGTGAGGATTTATAAGCCACAAGGGTTTGAGTAGAACATTAGTGAATTGATCACAGGGTGAAAAAGTAGAATTGGGGGGATTTAGAATGGGGGTTCAAGAGGCAAGATGGAGGAATCTGGGCGTGTCCTGTCCTACTTCCTTCTTGTTCTTGTTCTTGTTCTTGTTTTTGTTCTTGTTCATGTTCTTCTTCTTCTTCTTCTTCTTCTTCTTCTTCTTCTTCTTCTTCTTCTTCTTCTTCTTTTTCTTGTTGTTGTTGTTGTTCTTCTTCTTCTTTTTGTCCTCCATCTTCTGCTGTGATGGTGACACTTCTGCATTGGTTTAGAGTAGAGACAGACTGTCTAACATAGGTGATAGGTATTGGAAAATTATTGTAAATAAAGTACACATAGTTTTTAGTATAAAAAGCCAACACTGCCCCAAGGGTGGTCAGTGTGCCTCAACCTGACCTGCTGGACAGATCTCAGCAGGTCAGAAAAAGAATGTAATGGATAAGAGAAAATGAAGAACCTTGAAAAGCAGAGCTGAGGAATCCCGACTTCTTCTTCAGTTGAGGGGCTGGGAATTTTTTTTAATAATAAATTTTTTAAAATAATTTTTAAAAATTCTTTAATACTTCGGGAACCATTTCAGCATCAATAAACCCAAGAGCTGGGGACTTTTTTGGGGCCCATCATTCCATGGGTGGATGAGTCCTGGTGTGCCTCAGCCCAGGGCATGACAGATGTTGGCTCAGAAGCAATCAGAGCCTGTTGTGCCTCCTGCTGTCCCCGGCGCTGCTGGAGCTGCAGAGCCTGACAGGACAGCAGCTCATTCTGCTGTGTGCAGGGCTGGCACTCCCTGGGCAATGGATTTACCTCCCACAGTCAGCCCAGAAACAAAAAATCCTCCCATGGGAATTGCATGTTCTTTATTTCAAAATAACATTTTTTATCTAAATGGTATTTTAAGTCAAATTGTATCAGCCTCCATATATTTTCTCTTTTTTTCTTGATCGGTTTTTGGCAACCTTAAGAGGTAGAAAATTCCTCACAAAAGGCTGGACCTTGCCTTTGTTAGAGACCATTTTTCCACTTGTCATTGTGAAAAAACCCCCACCAATGAGAAGCAATCAGCAAAACCAAGGCTAGCAAACAATAAAACCTTGAAGTCCAGCAATTATCTCAAACTCTAATACCCAAACCCTCAGTTCTCGTGACCTTTCTGCTTTGCAGGGTGCACGTGGGTGAAACCACTTGAATACTGATAATTTTTCAATGTCATCCCACAGCCCTTGTTTACTCCCTGGCAGAGATAAGTTCCCTCGCAGCTCTTTGAAGCAGAATCAGAAACCAGTAATTAAGAATGGAATTTGGTTTGTGCAGCCCAGGGAACACAGGGAGCTCCCTGGGGTTTGGCTCCTGCCCACTGTGAGCCAGGGGAAGCTGCCTGGAGGGAGGAACTTGGGCTGCCCATCCCTGCAGGGAGGATGAGGAGGAGTCAGACCCTGAGTAGGAAGAGTGAGGATGAGGATGAGCAGTGAGGATGAGGAGGAGTCACATCCTGAGGAGGATGAGGGAGGATGAGGAGGAGTTATACCCCAAGTAGAAGCACTGAGGGTGAGGAGGAGCAGTGAGGGTGGGGAGGAGTTACACCCTGAGGAGAAAGAGTGAGGATGAGGAGGAGTTACACCCCAAGTAGGACCAGTGTGGCAGTCAGGGATCTGCGTGCGGAAGAACTCAGTTTGTACGGGCAGACAAGAAACCCCCCCTCACCTCGCAGTCTGACCTTGGTGCTGCACTTGGCAACATCCAATTGGTTGAAAGTGACACAGACTGCCGAAGCCTTTATAAACCCCTGAAACTTCTTAATAAACGCCATTTTGCTATCCACCATACTGGTGTCTGTGGCATATAGACCGAGTGACCCTAAACCTTATGTCACCGTGCCAGCTCTAGAACCAGGTCGCTACGCCGTAACGGCAACATCTGGTGCCGAACCCGGGATCGACCAACACCCGGAGTTCAGGGATCGCCTGGACGGGAGGACTGGTGGCTGCACAGCGGGCCTCGTGCAGCGGGAGGGACACCTCCGGACCAGTGGACCATGGAAATCATGATGAAGGTTATCGGTCAAGTTCATTCTCAATGGGGCATAGATTGTAAGCAGAAAGATTTAAGTCTCGCTTTATCGAGACTGATAAAGCTTGGGGTGGTAGAAAGTCCGGTAGAGATTCTCCACCCAGAAGTTTGGGATACTTGTACGAAGGTTTTAGCTGAGGAAACTATGACGTCAGGATCGGGGAAAGTGCTGAAGGCTTGGGGCAAGGTTGTGCAGGCCTTGAAAAAGGCCAGAGAGGAGCAAGAGATCTGGAAAGCCGCTCAAGCGTGGTTAATGGCCACGCCGCAGTTGGGGGTGGGAGCGGCGACCCAGACCGCAGAAGGCTTTGATCAAAGCGGCAGCGTGAAATCGCAAACGCCGCACTCCCCCCGGGAGATCGAGTTACCATCAGGGGGGGAACGCGCGCGGTCGTTTTGGCAGGGGCTCATGGAGGAGGCGCGGGAAATGGCGAAATCGCCGGACCCCGAAGGGGGAGACGACAGCACCCCCCCTGCGCCGTATGAGTCTGAAAATGGCGTCGGACCGCGTAGTGAGGGCGAAAAAGAAAGTGGTGAGGGCGGAAAAGAAGGCACGGAGGGCGGAAATGCAGTCAGCCTGCCCAAAAACGCAGGCCCGGGCGAGCGGGGGGGACAGGGCAGCCCCCGCAGAGGAGCGTCAGACCAATCAGAGCGTTCAGTCCACTTTGAGTCCTTATAGGGCAAGAACCTCCCCCAGCAGGAGGCGGGGGGACCCTAGGGAGAGGGGACGGCCCGACCCACGTAAGAAGGGGCGGGGTCAGAGCCCGAGGAAAAGGCAGAGCAGCCCAGAAATGTCGGATCAGTCCACTTCCGGCTCTGACTCGGACTGGAGCTCGGAGCGGGAGGGGACATCGGGGAGCTCCGGCTCGGATTCGGGTTCTAACAGAAAGAGAACAGCAGTGTATAAAGTCACTAGCCACAGTGCTCCCGCATGGGTAAAAGGGATATCAGAGAAAGATCAAACCCCACTCACAGATTGGCGGAAAATCAAAATTGCATGTGCCCAATACACACCCTCGGCAACACTGCTGTTCCCGGTCCGTGTGGGGGGGGCAGATGGAAATCAGAGAACCTATTCTCCAGTAAATCCGAAAGATGTGCAGGCAATTATTAAAGCAATCACAGATAAGGGGATTAACTCTGCCATGGTCTCCACACTGATTGACGGCGTCTTTGGAGGGGATGACATGTTGCCTTTTGATATTAAGCAGACCTGTAGAATGATTTTTGATGGTGCAGCCATGATCGTGTTTAAACAGGAGTGGGAAGATAACTGCTTTAAGCAGCTGGCCCAGGTAACAGGGGCAGATCATCCACTGCACAGTTCCAGCATACAGAGGCTTATGGGCACAGACCCCACAATGATCACTCCCCAGGCACAGGCAGAGGGCTTGCGGGCACCTGAAGTTGTAGCAACTACTCGTGCTGCCCGAGAGGCCATACGCACAGCGTCGCAGGTAGTAGCCAAGCCCTGCCCCTGGTCCACAATAAAGCAGAGTGAAAGTGAGAGCTTCACTCAGTTTGTAGATCGCTTGCAGGCTGCCTTGGACTCCTCATCATTGCCTTCTGAGGCAAAGGGTCCGGTGCTGGCAGAGTGCTTACGCCAGCAATGCAATTCAGCCACCAAGGAAATTTTAAGATCACTGCCGCAAGGGTCTAATATAGCTGCCATGATCCGACATGTTGCAAAAGAGGAACACCTAGCTCCTATTCAAGCAGCAGTTTTCACTGCGATAATGAATGTCATGGCATGCTCTGAGTGTGGCCAGACCGGCCACGTGGCAGCAAACTGCCCCCAGTCGGACCCAATCTGGTTCTAGCAATGAGTAGACCCAGAGAGAAACATGATCCAAGGCCTTGCCCACAAAGGCCACCGACATCCCAATAGGTGACACCGATGCCTTTCAGATAGGCCGGTCAGCTGGGTCGGACTCGGACCCAATCCTTTGCATGTTAGAAGCTACCTATCTATCTTTGAACGAATCTAACCCTAACCTGACAGACTCCTGCTGGCTTTGCTACGATGTCAAACCCCCTTTTTACGAAAGAGTCGCCTTAGATACCCCCTTTAGTTATTCCAGAGCCAATGCCCCTTCCCAGTGCAGGTGGGACACACCCCACAAAGGGATCACTCTGAGTCAAGTCACAGGTCGGGGCAGATGCTTTGGCAGTGCCACCCTAGCCAGGCGGAAAGGCAACGTCTGCACCGACCTGGTCGAGCCCGACCGAAAGAACAAGTGGGTCGTCCCATCCGCTTCGGGGATGTGGGTTTGCCAGAGATCTGGTGTGAGCCCTTGTGTGTTTCTTGCCAAATTCAATGACTCTAACGACTTTTGTGTCCAAGTTCTGATCGTTCCTAGGGTCCTGTACCACCCAGACGAGGAGGTGTATCACCTCCTTGAAGAACCCAGCCGGCTCCACAAAAGAGAAATACTAACAAGTCTAACTATCGCAATGCTGCTCGGGCTAGGAGCAGCGGGAACGGCGACGGGTGTGTCGGCCCTGGCAACGCAACACCAAGGACTGTCCCAGCTGCAGATGACCATCGATGAGGACCTGCAGAGGATCGAGAAATCGATCTCCTTTCTGGAGAAGTCAGTCTCCTCACTCTCAGAGGTGGTCCTGCAGAACAGGCGAGGACTGGATCTCTTGTTCATGCAGCAAGGAGGTCTGTGTGCCGCCTTGAAAGAAGAATGCTACTTCTATGCAGACCACACGGGAGTCGTTAGAGACTCCATGGCAGAACTCCGAAACAGACTGGCTCAGAGACAGAAAGAAAGGGAAGCCCAACAGGGTTGGTTCGAATCCTGGTTCAACCGGTCTCCATGGCTCACCACCCTGATTTCTACCCTAATAAGCCCAGTCACAATGATCTTACTAACCCTAGTTTTCGGACCTTGCGTACTAAACAAACTGGTGCTATTTGTTAGAAGATGTTTAGAAGCGGCAAACATTTTGTTTCTCGAGCGCAGACAGTTGCTTTAAAGCGTGCTAGTTACTAACACATTTACAATTTTACACTAGTTATACTAACCTATGAAATTTTGTAACCTTTATATTTTATAACTTTCTGAGATTTTTACTAATCATGGGGGGGGGGGGGGAAATGTGGCAGTCAGGGATCTGCGTGCGGAAGAACTCGGTTTGTACGGGCAGACAAGAAACCCCCCCTCACCTCGCAGTCTGACCTTGGTGCTGCACTTGGCAACATCCAATTGGTTGAAAGTAACACAGACTGCCGAAGCCTTTATAAACCCCTGAAACTTCTTAATAAACGCCATTTTGCTATCCACCATACTGGTGTCTGTGGCATATAGACCGAGTGACCCTAAACCTTATGTCACCGTGCCAGCTCTAGAACCAAGTCGCTACGCCGTAACGGCAACAGACCAGTGAGGATGAAGAGGAGTCACACCCTGAGGAGGAGCAGTGCTCACAGGAGTAGTGAGGATGAGGAGGAATCGCATCCTGAGTAGGAAGAGTGAAGATGAGGAGGAGTTACACTCTGAGGAGGAGCAGGGAGGATGAAGAGGAGTTACACCCCAAGTAGGAGCAGTGAGGATGATGAGGAGTCACACCCTGAGGAGGATGAGGGAGGATGAGGAGGAGTTAACACCCCAAGTAGGAGCACTGAGGGTGAGGAGGAGCAGTGAGGATGAGGAGGAGTTACACCCTGAGGAGGAGCAGTGCTCACAGGAGTAGTGAGGATGAGGAGGAGTCACATCCTGAGTAGGAAGAGTGAAGATGAGGATGAGTCACACCCTGAGGAGGAGCAGTGCTCACAGGAATAGTGAGGATGAGGAGGAGTCACACCCTGAGCAGGAGCACGGAGGGTGAGGAGGAGTCACACCCTGAGGAGGAGCAGTGATGATGAAGAGGAGTTACACCCCCAGTAGGAGCACTGAGGATGAAGAGGAATCACACCCTGAGGAGGAGCAGTGCTCACAGGAGTAGTGAGGATGAGGAGTCACACCCTGAGGAGAAAGAGTGAAGATGAGGAGGAGTTACACTCTGAGGAGGAGCACTGAGGGTGAGGAGGAGTCACACCCTGAGGAGGAAGAGTGAGGATGAGGTGGAGTTACACCCTGAGTAAAAGCAGTGAGGGTGTGGTGGAGCAGTGAGGATGAGGAGGAGTCACACCTTGAGGAGCAGCAGTGCTCACAGCAGCAGTGAGGATGAAGAGGAGTCACACCCTGAGTAGGAGCACTGAGGGTAAGGAGGAGTCAAACCCTGAGGAAGACCAGCAAGGCTGAGGAGGAGCAGTGAGGATGAGGAAGAGCAGTGTGAGGGTGAGGAGAAGACACACCCTGAGGAGGAGCAGGGAGGATGAGGAGCAGTCACACCCTGAGGAGGAGCAGAGCTCACAGGAGCAGTTCAGGACAATTTGTGGGACACTCATGGGATCCCAGGATGGTTTGGGTTAAGGGCCCTCACAGCTCTCCTCATTCATTCCAGGCCCTGCCATGGCAGGAGCACCTTCCACTAGGCCAGGCTGCTCCAATCCCAGCCTGGAGCATTCCCAGGGGAATCCACAACCTGTCCCAGTTCCCCACCACCCTCAGAGTGAAGGGTTTCCTCCCCTGGTCCCATCCAAGCCCACTCTCAGCTCAAAGCCACCCCTTTGAGCCCAGATCTTCATGGGAAGCCTCTCCAGCCTCCCTGTGAGCCCCTTTAAGGGGCTCCCAGCTCTCCCCAGAGCCTTCTCCTCATGCAGAGTTAATTCTGGTTTATCTCCTATTCTTTATTTCCTATTTTCTTCTTATTTATTTATTATTGAACTTAAATCAAACAGCTCTCTGTGTTCTGTGATGCAGGTTTTGGCAGAGGGAGGAATTCAAGGAGATCTTTTCCTCCTGATTCTGACACTCTGCTATTGGAGTTTTGGGAGTTTCATGAGACAAAACTACAGTTGTATTGGCAGGAGTAAAAATGGCCATGAATTGGATTTGCTGTCCAGCTGGTGACTGGGTCTAAAATGCCAGTTTGGGAATTTTAGAATTCCTCTGAGCCTTTTCTTTCTCTTCTTTTGTTCTCCATCTGGAAATAGGTGGGGGATCAAGTCTAGAAGCAGGCAGAACAGAGTCTGAAATGGTTCCAGTTCAGAAAAATAGAAACATTTTGGGAAATAATGTCATTTAACGAGAGAGTCTCATTTCAGAGAAGTTTGCTGTAATTCAGACACCCGTTCTAAGTGAAGAAGTGAGTGAGCTGCATAAAACAAGGAGGTTTTGTTCTGCTTAGCTGAGCTCTTCTGTGGCTACCTCAGTCCAGGTTTGGGGTGTGATGATTTCAGCCTCGAGGTAATTTGAAAGAAATTGAGGAGGCAAAATGCAGTTGAGCTATTTTGGCATGCTGAGGCAAGAAGAAGAGACAGAAAAGCAGAATAGAAACCCAAGACCCCTGAAAATCCCAGTCTTTTGAAAGTAAAGTGTAATTAAGGACACAAGGATGATATTAATTTAATTTCACACTAGGAAACACACTCTATAGCTTTTATATTTCAGGGAATTATACATAAAATTATTAAGAAAATAAGACAGTGTAAATACCAAAGGATTGTGTCTTAAACTCCATGAAATTATAAATCTGAGAGAGGCCCTGTGGCTGGTGATGCCACATGTCACATGCACCCTGTGAAGGTTTAGTGTCCCTCTCACACTGAGCAACTCCATTTTATTCCATTTTTATTTTAAAAGTGCTCCTTTCCTCCTAGTCCCAGCTCCTTCCATGCCCATGTACAGATTAGGGACAGTATCATGGAAGGGAGGAGTTTGAATTCCAGGGTTTTTTCCTCCCAAAGTGTGCACAGATGCACTGAACCCCTCGGAGCAGCTCTGGCTGGACAAGGCCACTCTGATCTGCTGCAGAAATTCTGTGACTCAGAGTAACATCTGGGATGAGTCCTCCCTGCCAAATACTCCAGAGAGAGCTTCAAAAATAAATGGGACAATTATCAAACAACTTTACAGATCTGGTGGGCTTTAATTTAATAGTTAATGCCTCCTATAAACAAAAAAATCATGGGAGGAGGAAACTCTCCTTGAAAAATGCCATTTGTGCTAGAAGTGTGAACCCCTCAGAGGTTACCCAGGGAGAAATTTGCCAAATGGGAAGTGAGGAGGGTGTTGGGAGGGGAAGGGACATTGAGGACGAAGTCAAATCATTTGTGGAAAAAAACCAAAAACTTCATGGTGGAGGACAGGGGAGAAAATACCCAAGCTTCCTTTTAGGGCCAGTTTGCAGGTTTAATAGAAAATTAATAAACTAAAAGGGAGTTTGTGAGAAATAGACTCCAGGTTTGGGGACATGGGAACAGGAGAAAGGGTGCAGATGGTGACAAACCCAAATGCTGCAAGAACCCTGCAGTAAATGAGGACCCAGAGCCAGGTGTGTGCCTGCATCAGAATCCTGCTCCTGAACACACAGATCAGGCTCATTTCATCATTTCTTGTCATTTTCCCTCTTTACACCTCTGCCATGTTCCTGGGAAAGTCAGAGAGCTGCACACAACAAAAGCTGATACTCGTTGGGATTTTTAGCAAATGCAGCCAAGCAGGGATCTGATTTCTGCTCATTTAAACTTTTGTCTGTGGCACAGCTAGAGGCTGTTTCTGTAGGAGATAATCCTGGCATGTACCTCAGTATACACTCACTAACAGTATATTATGCTCTGGTATTTTGTTAGTAATATATTTAGCATTAAGAGACAGTTTTATTTCTTAGAGGGTAAATATTTTTCTATATATATATGTCCTGTCTAATGTATCTTTAAGAAAAATGTGCATTAACAATATATATCTATTCTTACAATCTTCCTCTGCTAAACCACAAAAACCCCCCAAAATACAAAAAACGAGGTAAAACACCATTGAACAGAGTTTGTTTCATTGTTTGCATAACACCTTTTGTTCTCTCCTTTACAATGAAATTAAAATAATACAAATTTTTGTTCCCAGTGTGGCTCAAAGGTGCCACAGTTTTCAATGGAGGTGTGTGTGAGCTACACAGTGTGGAAAGGAATGGAAATTTTATTCCCCAGCTTGCATTGTGGGCCTTATTCCTGTATGAAAACCTTTTTCCTGGGAAAAAATAATACACATACAGTTGAATGATCTTATTTCATGACTGGCATTATCTCAGGCAAATCACATTCTTCAAAGATCCAGAGTGCTTCTTTTCAGTAACATAAATTCAGCTGGCTCTTTTAGGAACTCTGCCCCTGTTTGGCAGGTCAATGACACAGCAAAGCACCTTGGAAGAAATATTTTTTTTTTTTTTTTACTTTTTCCCCAGGAATTATTTTATTGCTGATTAAAACATTCCATGGCACCACAATTAGACCCAGCTCTTTACATTAATTGGCTTCCATGTGGGGCCTGATTTTGTATCTCTGCAGCTGCACTGAGGGAAATTAAACTTTAGAACCCACTTGTGCACTGCACGAGTTGTTTGCTAACACAGAATGACAGCAAAGTGAATTTTTCAGCCCTTCCTTTCCCTGAGAGCCTGGGAACAAGATTGCTTTGGACCTTCTTCAAGCACTTAAATTTATGTACAATCTGACTGTTGTCAGGAAAGGCTGCTGCATATTCCTAAGGCATCTCTATAATTGCAAATATAAAATTCAGCAGAGCAGTAAAAAAATCTAGCTTCAGAGTTAAATAAGGTGAATAATTGAGTGAGAAACACAGAGCCCTTAAAACCTGCACTGCTGGCACACACTCCTGGGTGTGTTTAGCATTCAGTTTGTCACCTGTAGGGGTAAGGGATAACAAATCCAGGGATAACACAGGCTGCCTTGGCTTTGGAGTGGGGCTTCCACAAAGGCTGCAAACTGTGCCCAGCCCCTGCATAGCCAGGGCTGTAAATCAGTGTGGGTGTGGTGGGCACAGCTTGGTGCCAGTCCACTCCCAGTTTTGCAGAGCTGTAAATCAGTGTGGGTCAGGTGAAGGTGATGGGCACAGTTTGGTTTGGTGCCAGCCCAGCCCCTGCACAGCCAGGGCTGTAAATCCCTGTGGGTCAGGTGAAGGTGGTGGGTACAGTTTGGTTTGGTGCCAGTCCAGTCCCAGTTTTGCAGAGCTGTAAATCCCTGTGGGTCAAGTGAGTGTGGTGGGCACAGTTTGGTGCCAGTCCAGTCCCAGTTTTGCAGAGCTGTAAATCCCTGTCGGTGTGGTGGGCACAGTTTGGTGCCAGTCCAGTCCCAGGGGCGCCCCAGGGCTGGGCTCTGCAGTCCAGCTAAGGCAGGGCTGTGCCCAGCCAGGGCTGCTGCTCCTCCCTTGGGTCACTGCTCGCTCCTGGCCAGTCCAGGCGTGGCTGAGCTGGACAAATGTCCCTCATTCCTCCTTCCAGCTGGACAAATGTCCCTCATTCCTCCTTCCAGCTGTCCTGGGGCTGCCTGGGCTCAGCAGGAGATCACCAGGGGGTTGGACAGGGACCGTGGGCTCTGTGCCTGCTCCAAGGGCTGCTTGTGCAAGAGTTCACAGGCTGCCAGCTCCTGCTGAAGGGTGTCCAGCACTTCCAGCAGCTGGGCTTTGCCTTGGGAAAGCAAATGGCAAACATGAGCATTTGAAAAAAGCCAGCAAGTTGCAGTTTCACAATCATAACAGGCTCTGTTCTTCATAGGTGCCCTTTCAAGTGGTTATCATAAAATGTCTAAATATTATGACCAAACATGAGCAAATCTGGGTTCAACTGTCTTCTCTGGTCTCCTCTTGCTTCATCCCCTGCCCACTGAGATCTCATGTACTTATGTGAACAAAGACTATTTCATATCACCATTGCCAACCCAACCACCCACTTTGGCTTGTCAGAGAAAAATGTTTGATTACAAAGACTTGGGAAAGAAAAATGTTTGATTACAAAGAGTGGGAAAGCTGCTGAAGCCTCCCCAAGCGCACAGGCAGACAGTGGGAAGCAGAGAAGGTGAACTGTGCATGGCAGTGGTGATGCAGAATGCACAGAGAGCAGGACTTGGGAGTTTTGGGGAGCTGAGCTTGGTATTATTGTCACTGCTAGTAATGAAGGGATGGGACTTCTTTCAGGCTAAAAATGATTTATTGCTCAGACAAACATCAGTCTCAGGGGCTGTGAGGTTTTAGAGGAGCAAGAATTCAGCCATAGCTCAAGAGCAGTCACAAGTTCTTTGTCACAAGGCAAGACAGAACTTTCTAACCAATGACAGCTGCCACAGGGTTTGTTTTGCTTTTCTAACCCATCACCTTTACTCACTTCTGCTGCACTCTGGATACTTTTATCCAATGGCGTCTGTCTCACATGCACACAAATGCTTCTGTTATAATTCTGAACTCTCAGCTCACTCCACACAACCCCACCCTACACTACAAACCCTTCACCATCTCATCAGCACAGCTGCTCACTTACTTAAGGCATATTCTTACAACTATAGAAACATAAGTTAATGATTTTTCTGCCTAACATCTGTATATTGTATTTTTACATCAATCCAAGCTTCTTCCAAGGCTGCAGCTCAAAAACCCTTCAGTGTCTGTGGAAGTTTCTGCTTTTCCAATTCCCACACCTTGGAGCCCCTGTTCCTGTACAGGATAATTGATAGATAATTCTGGACACTGGGCTGTGGATCCAAACAGGCTCCTCTTCTGTTCTCCCAGGAGAACATGAGACCCATGGCTCAGCTGTGGTTTCTCTCTGCATGGGTGTCCTGGAGCCTACAAAAGTCTGTCTTTGCCCTCTTTTCTCTGCTTCCTCTGCAGCTGAAGAGCACAGCTTGGCTCTGGGCTGCCTGTGCCCTGGATTGCTGGGCACAAGGAAAAGCAGCCTTTGAAACTGCAAACCCCAAAGGGTTCCCATGCTGTTCTCCCTAAATCCCTGCCAATAATACTCTCCAAAACCCATCCCCCAGGCCACATCTGGTCTTTTCTAATCTAGTTTTTGCTGCCTGCCTATTAAAGCCCCTCCAAGCCATGTTCATGGGACAGGATGTTCATTCCTTGGAGGGAAGTACAAATGCTCTGCTAATAGGAACAAAGTAATCAAAGCAAAGCCCTGGGGCCGTGATCCCTGCAGGGCTCCTGCAAAGGCAGCTCCAGACCATTGGCAAGAGCCTGCAAGGTTAATTTTCACCCCAGGATCATGAAATGCTGCTATTAGAGGAGTGCAGGTTCCAGCTGGTTTCTGCACAGGTCAATCTTGTGTTGCAGAGAGGAACCCAACACACTGGGGTAGCAGACCTGAAAACAGCTGCATTACATACTTGGGTCATTTCTCCACTTTCTCATACCAATGAAACCCTAAAAACATTTACAGGATACTGAATTATCCCCCAAAGGCCAAATTTTAATTAAAATTTGACTAAAAAAGCACCCTGAGTGTGGTTTTGATATAGAAAGCATCATCTATATCATCATCTATAGGTGTTCTTCTTGCAAGCTACCTCCTTCTCCCCAGCCTGCACCCCAGGATTTGAAATATCCTTTTCCTACCCAGTGTTTGTCCCCAGATGACACTTTTCATGCTTCTTAAGATGTGATTTCTTTTCTTACCAGGCTGGGGGTCACAGCAGGACTCCAAAGTGCTCAGCAGGATTTTCCCCAGGGCTCGCTTCGATATGTTCTGTAAAAAATAAAACAAAATTATGGCACCATTGTGTCCTTCACCAGCTTACAGATATGCAACAGAAGCTGTGTGCAGGGTACTTGCATTTGGAAACTAAACTAAAATGCCACTGAATCCTGATTAACACAAGATTTGATATCTGCTTTATTTTCAAGCATTTGATCTTAAATCCTGCTCAGACAATTTGTAGGGGGTTGTAATTCCTTAATATGGCTGTGGAAAGAGAAATAACAATTATTCAGCAGGAAATACAGAATTTTCTAGAGCTTGTGCCTAAACAACTGTAGGTGGCAAGGAGGGTAAGCAGAGGAAAAGCTCTTTGAGTCCTCTGCCATGTCTGTGGGAAGGTGAACTGGGCCTGGTGGTGTTATTTTAGGAAGGGTCTTCTCAGACCCAGCTGAAGGACAGAGCAAATGTCCTGTGGCAGGGCTGGATCTGAGATGTAATAAACATTAGCCAAAGTGAGAGCACTGTAAAAACTACTCAGGATTTGGATGGTCTCTCTCAGTGATGATTTTACATATGAAATCTGGTGGGACATTACATAATGTGCCTGGGAAGGCAAACTGTCCTCATTTGCTGTTGAGACACTGGTGTGCTTTCTGGGAGATGGTCTGGCAATCAGTTTAATTAGCACTTAGCCCTGAGTATCTGCAGGGACAGGTTGTTCTTGCTAAAATTTCAAGAAGTGGAAGGGAGCAATTCTGGGAGGAAGATGCTGTTGCCTCCAGGCAGAGCTGGCCCTGCTTCCTGCCTGGAGCCCCCAGTGGGGATTGGCGCAGAGTGGGAAGCAGTGTGAGGATTTCACACGGCCTCAGCAGCACTGTGTGAGGTTTTATTAGCCCTGTCAGGATGTGTGTGTGCCTTTGGGCAGTCTCTGTTTGGTGGCAGGTCCCGTTGGGAATGAGATATTTCAGACATGAAGGTGAATGTGCTGGGAAAGTGACACCTAAACCCACAGCTTGTGATGGGTCTCTTTTGTCTTGGATTTATCCCATCAGGGATTATGGGGATTCTTGCTAAACTCCCCTGGCAGCTTTATCTCTTTAATGCTGACTCAGAGTTACATTAGCATGCAATTAAACAAAGGTCCTTTTCTACAAGGAAAAATACATATTCTGGAATCTTCCTGATTGCTCACTCCTCTGTTTTCCTCGTTTGCCCTCAGTTTTGGTTTAGAGGGTAATGAGCTTGAAGATGCAGCTCCAAGGAGACCTCCAGGCTTTTAGAAAGCCAGGCAAAGGGGCCAAAAGCTTTCTGCAACCACCAGGCAGCTCCCAGGGCACACACCTGTAAAATCCTGTCCTGCTGCAAAGGATTTTGTACTTCCTAGAAGGGATGAACATATTCTGAGCTTGGAAGGGACTCCAAAGCCCAGTTTTCAGTCCCAGGACTGCTTTCTCACCATACCAAGCCTCGGAGCTGTTGGAGAAGCTGTAGAACATCCAGGAGCTTCTCTTCCACCAGGGACAGCCGAACCCTCTCTGTCTCCAGCATCTGCAGCTCCATCTTCAGCACTTCTGTCTCCTCCATCTTCTGCTGCAGCTCCCCGAGCCAGGGGCCCTTCATCTGCACAAAACACAGGAAACTGAAGGCACTGGAGCTTCTCCTCTCTTGCCCAAGGATTGCAAAGCTGAGTTTTCTCCCTTTTGTTGTAAATGGGGCTCACTCCAGAAGATTCCCTTGATCCATTTATTTAATGTGCTGCATGAAGTGAGATATCAGGGGTTGTTAGGAAATCAGAGCTTTGCTCTTGTGCACAATGGGAGCTCATTCATCACTGGGTGCGGGCAGCTCATTCAGGAATTTTAAATATTACATTTATTATGTATTTTATACTTAAATACTAACATTGCTATGTCAGCCTTCTCCCCTTTTGCATTCCTGTTGTCCTCTATACAGCAAAACTAATTTGTGTGCCCTCACACAATTATCTCTTTGTCCTGCAGCTCCTTCCAGCAATTATCTGTACACCCAGTGAGACAGGAAGATGTCTCTGTCCCTGGTGCAGTGGGAACCAGGTGAGGAACACCAAGAGCAACAGCCTCTCCCCTGTTTCTCCTTGCTTTCCTCCAGATGCTGGGATGAACTTCTCCTTTAACCCTGCATGGCAGTTCATAAACTAATTGCTTTTTTAATTAAGCTGGCAGCTTGCATGCAAGCCTGTATAGAAAATAATTGGCATTTCTTTTTAACACTACACTCAGCAGCACAACACTTTATTTTTAGACTTCAGAACTCGTGTTCTCCCCATCTATCACCCCCAGGTCACCACCCTGTCTTCAGGAGGAGCTATGTATAAGTGTTTGCCTGTTGGAAAGTAGAACTTTCTAGACATGACAAATCTCAGAACTCTTCTCAAACTCTGGTTTTACAAGCCTCAGGTGGAGCAATTATTAATCAGTATTTCAAAGTGCTGCCCTTCACTTGCCTGCTGAGGCTCTTGCTTGTTAGGCTTGTTGTTATTTGTGTGATTTTCCACACTGAGCAGGTACAAACAGAAGCATATACAGCCATGTGTAAGGCACTTTGTCAGCCTCAGAAAAGGTGTTGGTGGTTTATTTATCAAGCCAATATATTTATTTGCAAGGTGCTTGAGAGAGAGCATTTCTGCCTTCCTATTTGCTTTCTGTTGATTACAAGGAGAGTCACCTTTTTGACAGGAATTTTTTATTACTTGTCTGTTTTGTAGCAGCAAATTCCTCCCCTATAACTGCTGGCTAATATAAAAGGGCTTAAGAATAAATTTCCTAACAGACTCAACATGATTCATCCTACTGCTATTTAATTCATGTCACAGTGAGTTGGCACTGTGTCTTCCTCACCTCCCTGCTTGCCTCTAAATCAAGAGCAACAGATTCCATTTTTCTTTTGGAATTTTGATTAATCTGTTGATAATGGTGCTTTTCCAGACAAGCTGCACAGAACTAATATCCATCAGCAGAGATGAAAAAGAGGGCAGTATGATGCTGCAGAAGATGAGCACCTCAGAATGGGGAAAAGGAGAAGAAAATTGGCACTACCTGCAGGTATTTTTTTCCTGTGGACTGATGCTAAGCAGTAGAGAAGGAACCTTTGTGTTTCTCTAAAGCATATTGCAAGGATAAATTGTCATTGAATACTGCAAATTGTGTAAGGCAGAAACAGGATTTTATTCTGGTTTTAATTTTTTTTTCCCTAACAAGTAAACTCTTTCATTTAATTTAGTTAAGGGAGAAAATTATATGAAACACTGTTAAAACACAAAGGATGGCAACATGTATAGAAGCTGAATACTTTACCCTTGCTTTAAATATTTCATTGATTCACATAATCCTTCCAAAACTACTGGAAGCTTTCTGCTTTGTTTACAGATGGGGTGTGAAATACTGAACAAGCACAGGAGAAAGCACACCAGGCCAATGCACTATTTTTGTTTCACAGAAAGATTGCTGGTATTTCTGTGCCCATCAGGGGCTGAAGTTGGCAGAATTTAAATAGTGAACTCACACAGGACTGTTGGGACACAGCACTTTAAATAATGTGGTTATAACCTCTGCTCAAGGGGAGCTGGACATACTGCAGAACTAATTTTATTCATATTTTATTATATTAATTTATATATTATATTTATGACATAAATATGTCAGTCTAAGCCCAGGAAAAAGTGTAAATGGGATAATTTACTCCAAAACAAGGAGCCTCAGCCAGCTTGAGGGATTTATTGAAAAATTATTCAGCTCCCAGAGGTGTTGGATGCCTTAGGATATGGGAGTGCTTCATCCACAGCTGGAGAACCCCTGTAAATCAAGAACAGTATTTGAAGGGCCTGGGGTACCTCTCATCCTCCAAAGGCAGTTTTGGGTAGGAACCAGAGTAGAAATGCAGGTGTTGGAGGAAAGCAGATGTCTGAGCTGACAAACTACAGCACAACAAGAAATATCAACAACAGAGAGCAGAATGGCCAGAATAAAACAAAAACACCCACAGATGCAGCTCCCCAGAGATGCATAAACAGCTCTTTCACACTCTGCTTGGCACCTGTTACCTCTTCTGTGCTTGTTTCCAGTTTTTTCTCTTGGTGGCCCTTGAGTTCTGGCTGCTCTGAGAGGGGGGAGATGGTCCCCAAGAGCTCCACAGGGTCCTTCCCCTCAGTGCTGCTGGTCTCCAGGTAGGACAGCAGCTTTCTCCACGTCTTTTCATCACACCTACACACATCATTAAGAGAAAAGAGTTAGTGAGACCTCCCAGTAGAGGTCTGTGTCTGCTAAAACCAGTTTTCCTGTGGAATTCTTGGCAGCACAGGTCACAAATGAGTGACACTGGCTGAATACCATCTGTTTAGGAGATAATGTTTGGGGTTTTGATGCAGAGGCATAGCCTATGATGTGGAATATCCTACATTTCATGGACTGTCTGATGGGGCAGAGAGTGTGATGCATAGTTATACATACCCTGAAAGCATGAAGAAAACATGCTGGGGGGGGGGGAAAGGGCGGGGGGGAAGGGTAGAGTTAGGTGTTGTAGTTAAATTTTGTAACAATGGTTTTTCAAGCCATAGATCTCGGAGACAGGCCAAGTAGGAATTTATGATAGAATTTGTTTTATTTTTAGGGTTGTGCTTTGTTTAAGGGGTTGGCAGTTGCATCTAAGCCCTCCCCTTATTACGGGGTGCTGGGGCTGGTTGTAGTGGCAGTTGTAGGGTGTGGTTGGCTGGTAAGCTTGGGGGTTTCCTTTGTCTCTTTGGTGCTTGTTATGGTTTATTTAGGGGGATGTTGGTAGTGTTTGTTTATTCAGTGTTGTTGGCAGCGGATCCTTACCCAGAAGCCTGGGCCAGTTGGGGCGTTGTTGGTTATGGCCTTGGGATGGGGTTGGTTGTGGTGGTGGGGCTTGCTAGAGGGGGTGTGTTGGGGTTACTAGTGGACGAGGGGACAGTGAATAGTGGGGGTCTGTCGGTCTGATCAGATTTTAGTGGGGTGGCTATGCTCTATTCAGAGGGGGTGGGATTGCTTTTGACTGGAGGGTGAGGATTGTTGTTGACTTTGTTTGTGGTGCTGGAGCTCGTGCGGTGATTATGGCTGTTTAGTGGAAGGGTCAGGAAGTAGTTTAGTTAAAAATGCCAGCTTTAGGAGTTGGAGATGAAGGTTTGAGTCCTTTCTTCCTGAGATAGGGTGGTGGGGTAACTCTAAGAAGCGATTTAGTCTTCAATCTTTGGCTTACAAGACCAATGTTTTTATAAACTATTAGAGTTAATTAGAGTTTGAGTAGTTTATTTTCTAGGGTGACCACAAGGGGGAATAAAACTAGGATGATTGTGAAGTAAGCAAATAAGGCTAGTTGGCCGATGATGATGAATGGGTGTTCTACTGGTTGGCTGCCTACCCAGGTCAGAATGAGGATGTTAGTGACTAGGGTTCAGAATAAGATTTGTGATAGAGGGCAGAAAGTTATCGATCGCAGTTTAGATGTGTGTAGTAATGGAGTGAGGAATAGGACAAGGATTGAGGCAGCCAGGGCTAGAACGCCTCCCAGTTTGTTTGGGATGGATTGGAGAATGGTGTAGGCAAATAGGAAATATCATTTGGGTTTGATGTGGGGAGGGGTGACTAGTGGGTTAGCTGGTGTAAAGTTTTCTAGGTCTCCTTGGAGGCTGGGGGAGAATAGGGCCAGGGAGACAAGTAGGGAAAGTATTAGTACAAATCCTAGAATGTCTTTGATAGTGTAGTATGGGTGGAAGGGGATTTTGTCGCAGTCTGAGGGGATGCCTAGTGGCTTGTTTGATCCTGTTTCGTGGAGGAAGGGGGCTAATTAGGGCTCGGGGGCAATCTCTAGCCCGCTGCTCCCCACATGCCACACAGGATGGCCACAGGGCTCCTGACTGCAGCCACAGGTTGTGAAATGATCTTTGCAAAGGGCTCAAATGGCATTAATTAAGGAATTAAACTTACCCACTGCCACAGCAAGGGAGCTTGGCCAGGATCCTCCTCGCGTGGCCCAGCTGGGGAGCGCGGTGCCCTGGCCACTGCTCCTCCTCCTCCTCGTCCGAGGCGGCCTGGCCCTCCACAGAGCGGCAGAGCTGCTCCTCTGCTGGGAGACAGGCAGCCCTCAGCACCCCAACAACCCAGTGTGATCTCATTCTTTGCCTCAGATACCTCGGGTTTCTCTCTGTACATTTCCCCAGGTGTGCCAATCACCTCTCCCTTCCCCACCCTGACCCCTGCTGAGTGCTGTCAATCCTGGCATCCCAGAAGGACCCCGAGTAATTGGCAAAGTTCAAAAGATGCCTCTCAGCCCTGGGGGACCATCCAGGTGTCATTTATCCCCTGACACTCCCCCACCCTTACCTGGTTGGTGGCATCCCTACCCCTTCCATGCCCCTCTCCCGGGGGTTAAAAGACACAACAACCACTCTTCTCACTGGTTACAGCTGTGGCCTGTTAAAGTCAGGCCTGTTTCCAATCTTTGATAATTAGCCCAGCTGTAACTCCTTAGGGGTAAGATTACTTTCTACACTATTTTTGTGGTTTGGGGAGTTCTGTTAGAGCTGTTGCTGCATTCAGAGGCCTGTGTGCCAGGAATAAAGCTCTGGCGAACCCTCCAGCAGAACCTGACTCTTTTCCTTCACTATCGCCTTGAAGGCTCTCCAGCAGAGGTATACCTGAGCTCCTGCAAACCTGGACTTGTCCCAGGTGCCCAGCTGCAGCATCCAGCCAGGTGAAGGTGTCTCTGAGGTGAAACCACCACACATCCAGCCAGCCAGAGGTGTCTCTGAGGTGAAACCACCACACATCCAGCCAGCCAGAGGTGTCTCTGAGGTGAAACCACCACACATCCAGCCAGCCAAAGGTGTCTCTGAGGTGAAACCACCACACATCCAGCCAGCCAGAGGTGTCTCTGAGGCGAAACCACCACACATCCAGCCAGCCAAAGGTGTCTCTGAGGTGAAACTACCACACATCCAGCCAGCCAAAGGTGTCTCTGAGGTGAAACCACCACACATCCAGCCAGCCAAAGGTGTCTCTGAGGTGAAACCACCACACATCCAGCCAGTCAAAGGTGTCTCTGAGGTGACACCACCACAGCTGCTACCTTTGGTCAAGCAGCAGGGGCCAGACAAGCCCAGGCACAACCCATCTGGCTAGACTGGTAAATAATTCCATACCCAGCTACAGCCCCAGCCTGAGCCAGAACAAAGTGAGAGCCTGAACCCCCGGGCAGGTCCCCATTAGCCCTGGGAAGGGGCTCAGGCACTGTACTGGCTCTGCATGGGAAGCGTTTGCAGAAGTGACACAAAACCACCACAGGCAGCTGCAGCCAAGATCCTTATTTTAAGAGTCTTGAACATTTCAGTGCTCTCTTGTGGGAAACTTGGAGCTGTTTATCTCAACTCTCTTCTTTGCTTGAGGAAGGTTAAGGTAAGGGTAAGTGTGAAGGATCAGTTGTTGTGAGGGGCAATTACTGTTCAAGGACACAGAGTTTTTACTTGTTCATCTCTCTGAGTTAGTTTTTCTGCCTAACTAATCCTATTTTACTTGATGGAACGTTTCCCCCTGTTTTAGAATCTATCACCCCATGATTTATTAGTATGAAAACATTTTGCTAAAAAGCTGCTTGTTCTTGAAATACAGGTTTTATGTGGAAACTCTGAGCTGGCAAAGTGTGTGATTTGATGAAAACATTTGTAAAAGCAGGTTTGGTTTCTAAGTCTAGCCAGGTGAAGAACATGCTACAATGTTAATTGTATTTACTTGTCACTATTTTTAACATTCCCAAGCAGCTGCTTGCCAGCTCCACTCAACACACACCTAAAATCCAATTTTTTGTCACAACAAACAGCCTGCAGTAAAGGTGCCTTGTGACTCAGAATTATTGTCAGATAAGTGCTTTTGTGGTCTTTGAACTGGATGTGCCCAAAAAAATAAATCACTGCAGGGAAGCCAAAGCCTGCAGTGTTATGGCAGCTGTTGGGGCTACATGTGCTAAAGAGTTTGGGCTTGTCCAGAGTCACTGGAGCAGCCAGGATGTTTCCAAGGAACGTGGCTGTACAGAATATTAACTGCAAATTGTTTCCTTGGAAATTATTTTCGCTGAGGTTCTGCATTTTTATTTACAAAGAAATGAAATCTTTATACTTTTTAAGCCAGGAAAAAAAGTTTTGGTGGGATGACTCATGTGGAAAAAAGCAGTTTTAAATCATAGCTCAAAGTGATAAGTTCAGTCTTTCATTAAACACAGAATTATGTGGGGAGTGAGGAGCAGAAATCTGGGCTATGAGGTTTTGCATAGGTCTGGGATTTCAAGACTCTCTAGGACTGGTTTGTGGTGTGGTGCCTTGACCTCTCTGGTGGTTTTGCTGCTGCTGGCCCCAGAGATGAGAGAGGCCAGGCAGTGTTTGGGGCTGGGGTAGGTACCGTGGTCGGCAGTGCCTGGCAGTGCCATGGACGCTGCGTGGGTGCCCCTGGGCATGGTTGCTCCCTCCTGCTGCTGCTCCTGCTCAGGGCTGCTCTGCTGCTCCTGATGCTGCTGCTGCTGCTGGGGGCTGCTCTGCTGGGCCAGCTGGCATCGCTCCAGTTCTGACCTGCAAGAGAGGCCAGAGGGTCATAGCTGAGACAGAGAGAGTACAAAGCAACACACTCCGTTTCCAGAAGGCCTCAAACCCTGTTTTTATTCTAGCATGCATGCTTGTTCTACATTCTTACAAAGATCATAAGTTTACACTTTGTTCATTGGTCACAAGAGACAAGGAAAGTGTTTTTGGAACAGGCAGTTGCAGGTTTCTCCTACTTATCCTTCTTTCTTTCATGGTTTCTATGTCAATGACCTTGGTAGGGAATTCTTTCAGGGGTAAACATGGATCCTCTTGTCAGACTTCTCAATGGCTCACACAAGTTGCTGTAAAACTTCTTCCACAACAGAGTGAGGTTGGTGTCCAGGAAATTTTGAAAACCAAGATGTGCCCAGCATGGCTTTGGTGGGATGCAGCTGATGGGACTGGCTGAAGAACGGGGCCATTGTCCCCAAGGGCTGCCTGAGGTGACGTCCCTGACAGCCAAAGGAAGGTGGATTTCAGCTGTTCTGTGATAAGCAGAGCTGAACAGTGCCTGTAACTTTTAGGTCAGGTCCAAGACCTCTAGGGAGCATCTATGGAGTGGTCACTGTGGCCACAGGGACCTGCACCCAGTCCCGTGGGCTCAGACATGGCAGGGAGTTGGATCCGTGTCCTGTGAGTGATGGGATGAAGCAGAGTCAGAGCCTGAGCAGTCAAAAAGAATGATCCAGGAATGGTGGCACACCTGGAAACCAGGGACTTGCAGGTGAAAAGCACCTCAGAATCTCCTTTGGGATTGTCTTTGTCTGAGGTCAATGACAGGACATCACACTTATGTGTTTTAAAGGAATGGCTTCCAAGGGATGGGACACAGATCAAATAATGTAACTGAGGAACAGGAGTCCTCAAAGGTGCCAAATTCCCTCCAAATTCTTCTGTAGGTTTGTTTTGGTCTTGTGAATATTGAATATTTCCTTTATTTAACACATTAAATAGCAAAAATGAGAGCTAAACCACTTAGCAGGTGGGTCCTGCTGACACAAGTTGTATCATGTAAGCTTTCTGTACAAATCTTGTGCTTCCTGCCAGGAGCTCCAGCTGCAGCTGGGAGGGGACCTTGGCTGCAGGGACAGAGCAGCTGAGGCCACGACCAGAATTGCAGAGCTTTTGTTTAACTCAGCTGCTCCTGAGGAGCCACACCAATGGTAGCTCCCTTATGGCCTGTGAAACCATAAGGAGTAAACAACATCATGAATTTAACCACAGAAGTCACTATTTGAAAACATTTGTAGGGGAGAAGCTGAGCTCAGCCTTGCTGAGAAGCCAGCACTTGCTTTACCCCCCTGAGGAGGGCTGACTGCATTAAAAACTAATGACTTACTTCATTTACAATTTATAATGTTATTCAGCTCAGCAACAACTGGATTTCCTGTAAAGCCGAGGGAAACAGCAATCCCCATCATCAGTTCTGGAAAAAATATTTCTGGAGTGGTGCACAAATAAAATGCACTGTAAAGCCTGGACATTCAGAGTGGGGGTCTGAGAAGCATCACAGAGCTTCAGAGTTCTGGAGAGCAGCTGGGGGATATTCCCCTTCACAGGGATACTGCATTTTACTTCCCTGCAATGTGCTGATTTTCTGGTACTCTACAGGAATCCTTTACAATTTCTTAAGCACCACAGTTGGTGTCTGAGCAGACTGTTCTCAGTTTTGAGCTGCAGTATAATTCAGACTGCTTGGGTTTCAGATTCTAGAGTTAGTTCACATAACACAGATGATGATATTTCAGTGAATATTTATTGCAGTGGTTAAGATTTTAATGTATGAAACACGGAGAATTTTTCAAGTATCATGGAAATCTTTTCCAGCAGGTGTGGGTGAAAAGGGACTCGAGGAGGAGCTGGCAGCAGGAACCCTCACTGCTTCTCAAACACAGGTTTAATTCTCTCCTCATTGCTATTCATACAGCATCAAATGGGTCTCCATAAATGAGAAGCAGAGTGAATAAACAGCACATTTGTTTGGGGCAAAGATCAGAGGGGGAAGGTTTGTGTGGGGTGAGCGTGGCAAGGCTTCCATGGAGACAGGGAAACAGCCCCCATTCATGGCAGAGCCTTTGTCCCCAGCACAATGGGCAGCAGCACTGCCGAGGGGGAGAGTTTGCAAAGTACTGGACCTCAAAGTAATGGCCATGACTAATTGGCTTTTAATTGGCTCTGCTGTATTGTTATGGAAACATGGAGCTGCAGGCAAACCCACCTGCTTCTGGTGCTGAGCAAATCTTGGGCTTGAATAATTCCTGACTGATCAGAAAATAACTCTGAGGAATTATTAACTTGTCATTCACAAACCTTTCACTGGTCTCTTTTAGAGACTTCCTTGGAGCAGATCAAACAGCTGTGTGTGTGCATTGCCCTGAGTGTAGTTATACTCAGAGCTACACTTTATTTTCAAAGTGTAGGACTTGTGGTTTTTAACCAAAATGAGGTGTGATTTTTATTTTTGTGCTATTTTACCTAAGCTGTCAGAGTTCAGGGAACTCAGAATGGTTTCAGATTTGGCTTACTCCCTGTGGGAATTAGAGACTTCAGGTGTGCACATTTTGGAATTATTTATGATTTTTCATTTACAGCTGAGATTTTGTTTTCACGCTGGAGCTGAGGGCCTGTGTGGGTTTTCAGAATTCATCTCTCTCTGGTTGGAGCTGTGAGCTCCCCCCCAGCAGAAATCCAATGAATGAACTTTCTGTGATCAATCCAGATGCTTCATCTCAGCTTTTAAACAGCTTGATCTGTGAGGCATTAAAGATAAATGTTTAAAAGCATTAATTTTTAGTGGCTGTAATAAAGATCACTAAATACCCTGGCTTTATATGAGCAGTTCTAAAGCATAGTTATAACTTCAGCTATAATGGTTACAGTTCTGGGAGGCTTCCAGTTTCTTGGCTGATGATTTTCATTTTATTGCCAAAATCGTTGATGTTTTCTTGCAAACCTTTCCATGTCCCTGCATGTTGGGATGGTGCTGTCACACACAGCAGGGCTGTGCCTTGCTGTCCCTCCTGTGGTGGCTTGGAGCACCCTGGAGGCAGCACCAACCTTTGTGCACCCATGATGGAATGACATTGTTTGAGGGCTGCTTTTAGCCCAGGAATAGCAACAGAGGCACGTGGGAGCAAACACAGCCTCAACCCCACACTCCCGTGCCAGAATTGCCTGGATACATTCTGTTTGTCCTTCCTGCTTTTCAAACTCACCTGTTGAGAATTCTGTCTTTCCTGACTTGGATTTTACAGAAAGATGCTTGGAAGCCTACGATGAAAAAATGAATAACTAAAATCCTGTGGTGTTCTGAGCACTGACAGCTCTAACCAAGGCACCTGACATAAATTATTGAGGCCAGGGAAAGCAGAGCTGTGCTCCTGTGATCGTTTCCTTGTGTAACAGCCCTCACCTCGTGTGTTCCTTCACGTAGACCTGGGCTGTTTAATCCCCAGGAATCCTTTCCTTATCTCCTGGGTGCTGCAGTGTATGGCAGTAAAAATCAAATGTCCAGGGAGCCTTTTAATGCCTTCAGAAGTGTTCTTCCTAACAGACTATTTAACAGCTGGGTGAAAATCCTGCAGAATTCCACTCTGAAAGCTTAAAAATGTTCCAGAGCTCTTTCTGATGTCTGTAAAACTGCAGACTGAGAGCCCCTGCTTACTGGCACGTAAATTCCTTCAGGATTTATTTCAGCACCTCCCAGATTTAGAGCCTCGTGGATCTGGAGTGACAGGAGAGAAGATGGCTCATTTAACAGCAAACACTGTGCCTTCAGCTGGCTGTGAGTTATTTCTGACAGGGTCTTCCTGAGTTTGGGAAAACCCCACAGGAATGTATGAGGGAGGGGCTGTGAGCAGCTCTGCATCCAAGCTGGGCATTTCTTAGGAGCTGTGCAAAGGGGTTTTGGTGCCTGCAGGTTCCCCAGGAGAGCTGAGCTGAGGTGTCAGAGCCAGCAGCTTCCACTCCTCAGATCCTGCATCAGGAAGCAACAGCAATGACCTCACCCTGTTTGCTGCTTTGCAAAAACATCCTCAGAGTTTCACAGTGCTGCTCTCCACCAGGGACTCTGGAATTCTGCATGTTCCTTCAATCCCAGCTCTGTGCCTGTTAGCTTGATGCCTTTTGAAAGTTTTCAAGTTTTCTGAGAGCAGCCTGTCCTTTGCCTTCTTGAAATATTGTTCTGGTAGGTGACTGAAAAGTAACTCCTGAATTGATTCACAGAACTCAGAATGTTCTGAGTTGAACTCCCAAGGCTCAATCTTAAGTGAATGGCCCATGCTTGGATCAAATCCACAATCTTGGCATTATTAACACCATGCTCTGACCAACTGAGCCAATCTCAGGGTCAATTATGTTCCTTTGCAAATATTTATAAGTTATTTGCCAGTTCCTAAAGACCAGAAAATGCTGCCTAGTGATTCTGCATTTATTAGGATCCTGTGCTTTTGCAGCAGTTAGAGCAGCTTCTATTTTATCTTTTGTTGCTGATATGGTTGAATAAGAAACATTATTGGGAGGTCAAAAGCCACTGACAGGAGCGTAATGTGACCATTTTAGCTGCTCTCTGGGTGTAAGAACTGATTTCTGCCAGTGTTCAGCACTCTGGCTCACTTCCCTTCTCCATGCTGCACCTCTGCCGGTCTCAGCAGCACCTCCCATTTCTTTGATGAGCCCCAGTCCAAGCAGGTTTGCATTGCATTCATCACCAAAGTCACTTAAACTTAGATCTGAGTTTAAATTCACATAGACTCTTTCCTAGCAGAACACTTAAGCAGGTGCATCATTTTAGCCAATTATGACATCTCATTGACATAAACCCAGTTTAATTAGAGTTTAGCCCTAATTATGCAGCCACCCCAGGCTGCAGTGCAGAGCTCCTAAATGAGGTGAAGGAGAGAGATGGTCATAGGTACAGGAAAATTCCTCATGGGTAAGTTGGGTAAACAAGATTCCTGTTTTCAAAGCCAATAATATTTTAACAAAAGGCTTTGTTTCTGTGCTTCTCCCTCTTAAAAAAATAAAATTAAGCCAATGCTTAAGTGCAGTTTTCCCCTCATTATTGGAGCCTCTCCATGGAGGATCCCAGCTGTGTGTGAGGGGTTGGAGCTTTTTTTGGTGCTCCCCATCACGAGCAGCCCCTGCCCAGGAGCCCACAGGGGGCAAAGACCCTTCCCTTGGACACTCTCACAGGTATTTAGAAACAGATACTTCCTCTTGTTTTCAGAGAGCTTCCTCAATAGATTTCCTCAGGAAGAGAGGGAAATCTGTATGAAACACAGGAAACAGTCCTCAGAAGCTTTCTGTGATCAGCACTAGGAGGAAGACTTAAAATAAATGTGGTTGTTTGAAGCAGTAGGTGATACCAGCGGTGTTATCTTATGTAAAAACAGTGATTAATAACATCACAGGGCTGCAGCAGGATTAAAAACCTCAGGTGTTTATATATTTAACTTTTCTTTGTAGTTGTCAGTAGGTGACCAGCACTGAAACTTCTGTAACCTGGTTTTTATACCATATTTTCTATTTTCACTTTACTGCCCTGGGCAACCCTTTTGGAAAACTTCCCATCTCTCTCAATTTTGGATGGGATCCCAAACTTTCTCATGCTGATTCTGTTCCTCTTGCCCCCAATATAAGACTTCATCTTTTCCCCTGGCTTTTCAACCTTCTAAAATTCAGTTTCAAATCCTGAGATTTATGCATTAGAAGGGAAAACAGGTAAAATCTGACAAAATCTGACACACAGAAATATTTGTTAATTAAAACCTTCTAGAGGTTTTGCAATGATCCCTTTTGATCCATCTTCAAACTCCCACAAAGTTCTAGATGTTATGGAGTTGTTACAGAATTTACTGTGGGCACTGAAAAGAGAGAGGGAATTTGTAACTCTCCACCTTAAAAGCAACTCTAGTCACACTAGGAAAATGTTCCAGTTTTCTCTCAAATTTGCCCTAAACCATAACATGGCTGCACTGGGAATCTTGGGCTGTGGAGTGTAACGTAGGTGACACAGGCCCATCAAAAATGGGCATATAGCATGTGGAATGACAATTCTGAGGGGAGAAACTCTTACATTTGCAAATCCTTCAAAGGAAATTTGACTTATTTTTACTGTCACTTTCTTCATTTCATAAAGACAAACATCAGAAAGGAGAAGATGGATTTGGCCTTCACAGTGTGTTGTTTGCATTTGAGAACTTAGGGATAATACGTTCTGTGCTCATTTCTGATACAGAAAATGGCAAAAAATGAAAGCAGAGGATGTTTCTGAGTTCCACAGCTAGGCTTTAGTAATTAGACACATTGTATTTCAAGAGATACATGAAATAAAAGCTCAAAATCCTCATAATGCAAAAGCATCTGAAACAAAAGCATTTGTTTTATCCACTCCACTCAGCTGGCAAATGCTGCTGGTTGGATTTTTAAAGGCAACACCCCAGAACAGGGAAACGTTTCACATTGTACTTTTTGAAGTTTCCATCAGAGCGAGCACAGAAGGCTTTGGAGATGTGAGAGGGTCCCTTTGAGGTGAGAGCACAACCAGCAGGGATGTGCTGCACAGTTCTGGGCTCCTTTCAGCTCAGTGCCACAAGAAAGCCTGCTGGCTTTGCTCTGCTGCTCCAGCTAAAACTGCTGGAAGCACTGCTGTTTGTCAAGAGACTGTTTCATCTGAGAGAGACTTAAAAAAACAGCAGCAGGGCTTTGGAATGTAGATATTTCTTGGTTTTGCTTTCTGTAGATATTACTTGGTTTTGGTTTCTGTAGATACCTTAAACAACTAAATGGGGGGAAAAAATCAATACAGTCTGTGCAAAGTGCAATACTGTTGCAGTGCTCAGCCTGAGATTTATCAGCAGAGCACCCTTCTCCCTCCAAACCATCATTTATGGTTCTTCAAAGTGCTCCTGGTTGCTGTGGGTGCACTCAGTGCAATCTTTCACTGCAGGAATGAATGGCTGCTCCCTGTGATGTGCCCTGGGGTTCAGCAACTGAGAGAGGCCCTGGGAGAGCATTTTCAGACCAGCCTGGCAAGAACAGCTAAAGGTGGCATTGACCATGCCCTGCCTGCCTTTGGGGCTGGACATTGCTCCAGCAGGCCAGAGTACATGAAACATGGTATTGCTGGAGGGTTGTTAAAGAAAGCTGCTGGCAGTAAAGGGAGCCAGCTGTAGGTTTGTGTCCTCCAAGGATTAATGACAGCATCCCTGGAGCACGCACGGGGCTGCTTTGCATTAGCAAAGGCTCACTGAACTGCACTGATCCTGCCCAGAGCTGGGGGAGTCAGGATAAATCCTGCTTGTTTTCAGGGCTCTCATCCCTCTGGGAGCAGAAAGAACCTTACTTTCAGATGTGAGGGCCACTATTAATGCTGGGTTGAGAAGTAACAGGCTCCAGATCTGATGAAGGGCCAAAGCCAGGGAAAAAACCCAACTGGTGCATAAATTTGATTTTCTAGCAGAAACATTTGTTTAAAATGCCAGATCATTCCCAGATCTCCAGTTAAAACCCAAACACATCATTAGGAACAGAAATCAAGGCTATTCCACATGCAGCCTGTTTGAGATGACTTTTCACCACTCATGGCCCAGTGCCTCAGGCAGCCTCCACGTGTGAGCACCATGAGAGCACCTCATAGTGAGAGTGCTGGCACCTGCTCCAGGAACTGTCATTCAAACACATTCGTCAGAATCAGGGGAATTCAGCCCTTGGATCCACGGCAGAGCAGGAGAGACACGATGTAAGTTCCCAAAATTCCAAAACAGTTCCTTTCAAATCCCTGTTTACTTCAGTTCCTGGAAAGGCCATGCAGGATCAAAGGTGACTCTGGAGTGTATCACTGATGTTTGGGAGAGGGTTGAACAAAACCCTGGCCTGCAGCAGAGCTTCCAGGCCTGCCTTTATTCCAAAGGAGTTCCTTGTATCCAGCCCTTTTCTCAGGCCCAGACAATGGGATTCTGTGGAGATCTTTCAGTGGCTGTGCTTTCCCACCAAGACTGAGCAAGATTCTAGGAAATTGTTTTTTTCTGGCCGTGTGCAATTTGCCACGGACTGTCTGCTCTTATTCAGTTGAATATTCTAAATTTCCTGATGCAGTTGCTGTTAAACAAGAGCTGCTTCTCTCCTGTGTCTGCTCTGTGCTGCTAACCCATGGCTACAGATGGAGACAATTGCAGGATTGTTCCCTGAGCCTTCCCTCCCTTGGTAACCCAGCAGAGCAGTCACATCTAGGGCCTGTTACTCCTGCAAGAAGAGAGTCCACAGTGCTGGGCTGCTCTTGTTGACTCCTCATGTCACTACATTATTGCAGAAGAAAATGTAGAAAAATCTCAACATCCCTGAGATGCCAGCTCCAAAGGCATTTACTGGGTAATCACTGCAAGCATTCCAAGGATCCAGCACCTGCAACTATTCACAGTTGTTAGGTTTTGCCTGTTTAGTTTTAAATAATAATTACAATGAACGCAATCATTGTAATTATTATTTAATTGCCTCTGGCAGGTGCATCTTCCATGGACCCTCTGGATTTCCTCACCTTCCAAGGCTGGTGGAGACCTGAGACCTCCTTGTTCTTGTGCCCGAGGCTGCAGGAGCCAGCAGGAGCTGAGGGTGGTGGACACCTCTCCAAACTGCCCCTGATGCTCCCCAGAGATTCCCTGAACTCTGTAAAAGCTGCAGGAATCAGAGTAACATCATTTCGAGGCAACACATTTGACTTTCCTTCTACAAGAGGAATAAAACCCAAATGAAATGTTACAGTGCAGACCTCAGCCTGCCTTCAGACCCATCTCAGCTGGTGCAGGGGGTCCTTTCCTGAGCAATCACTCTGGAATCCACATTTAGGCTGCTTTAATCAAATTATTTTTCGTTCCCTGTGGGTCTGTGACCACTTGGAAAGTGCTCTAAGGATGGATACAAAAAACATAAATTTTACTAGAGCAGCATGTGCAGTTATGTATTTGTACTTATTTGCCAGCACAGCATCAATAACAATAGAAAAAAGCTCCTTAAATTAAAATCTCAAAACAGCCCATAAAGAAAAATTTCTCCTGTCCCTTGGTGAGGATTAGAACTGCACCTTTGAAATCTGATAGAATCTGGTTTATTTTTATAAAATGAATTTCCTGAAGAGGAAAACTACAATGCCATCTTTAAAAACCTGATGAATTCTTCTGGTAGAATAGAACAGTTCAGTGGGAAGGGACTGACAGCTATCAGCTAGTCCAAGTGTAGCTCTTCTAAACCAGTGTTTGCTTTTTAAATTGTCTGTATTTGATATTCATGGTGGAGTTCTCTAGAATTCATAGCACTCAGCCTTCCCCAAGTCATGCATTGATGTGAAGAGATTTTAAATGAGATTTTCCTGAATAATCTAACCTAATAATTTCATTATGCTCCTTTATCATACAGGCATTTCTCTAGCACTAAAATATTCAGGATACAGCCTGTATTTTATATCTCTGGTTCTGGCAAGGACAGTGTAACCTCTATATAAACAGATTTCTGAAATAACAAATGTGAATGTCAGATTCAAAATATTCCTAAATCCCTGGCCAGGATAGGACAATACAAAGTAGTAAGATCTATTTTACAAAGTTACTTTTTCATTTTGCCACTTAAACCAGCAGTTATTTTTCTGGTGACACGAGCTGTTACAATGACTGAAATAATCTGACAGTGTGGTTTGAGTGGTGATCAATATGTATCAATAAAAGCCATGCTGCTGAAAATCCAGCTCCCTGTATCCCTCAGCAGGGCTGGTGGGGGAAGTTTGGGATGATTTGCCCCTGTTGAAGTGAATAATGCAGAGTGTGCCCTGCAGCAAGAACTCCTTCTGTGCCATCTGCTTAAGCTTTGTGTTTTACAGCACAGCTTCCCTGTCTGGTTCCTCTCCTTTTGTGGAGTCAGGTTATTCTTATATCCTCAGAGGGGTTTTAAAGGAAGAAAGGGCTCACCATTAATACTTCATTCCTTTTTTCAATGAGATAAAATGCTGTATTTCTATCTCAGGACTACCTGGACTAGAAATAAGAAAAATCCCTCTTTCCAGGGTTATCAAACACCATTTTCTCTCCCTGACAGTCCCAACAGGGTTTGAGAAACCAAGTAAGAGCTGCCTTTATGGGCAGAGAGAGGTGAGGCACTTGGATATGAATGATATCACACAGATTATTGAACAGAAGCTTTAATATTGGTTATACATGCACATACCAAGCAGCTTGGAGTGAAGTGAGCAAATGTGCACAGAGAAATAGCAGTGCATGTCTGTGCCAGCCAGCTGCAGACAGCACAAAGGCCAAGTGAATGGGAATATTAAAAATATAGTAAGATAGCAATAAAGATATTAATTAATATATTTATAATAAATATATTAATATATTTATTGTTATCTTATTATATTTCTATATATTTAAATATAAAATGTAAATAAATATTTATATATTATAAGATAGACAGATATCTATTTAAATATAAAATTATAATATATTAATATAGATTTAAATATAAATTTAATTTTTAAATTTAAATTTATTTATATTTTATTTAATTTTAAATTTTTATTTAAAATTAAATATAAAATTTTAATATTACCTATTTCTTATAAGCACAGAGTATTCTGAAAATGCTCTGCTTGCCCCCGGATCCCAGCCTGTGTTGAGAACCCCTGGGCCAACACTCTTACAAATGATGTTTTTCAATTATGTGGGGAAATATTTGCTGTGCCAGCATGTCAGAAACACTAAGCCTGGCTTTTCAGATTAGATTTTGCTGTTGGCACGAAGGGCTGAAAAGGCTCCTTGCAATATTGGTGTGGCTGTCTCTCACACAAAGGCTGACATCTCCATTGAATGGCCCGTGCTGGTTCCCAGCCCAGCAGGAGCTCCTGGGCTCTGAAAGGAGATTAAATCAGTGATTGCAGACAGGACAATGCCAGAAAGGGAAAGCCTGACCTAAAGGCAGGGACTTGCGCAGGGTTTTGTCACACCAGATTTGGGCTGGGCTCTTCAGCCACCTAATCCTGTATCCTACTCATTATGTCCCACAAGGAACAAGAAATCCCTCTGAGAGAGATTGCTAACGGGGAAATTTGGGCTAAAGCTGGGAATCAGAGATTTTCCCAAACTGGAGCTAATATTTATCACTGTAGCTCAGAAATTCTCCTTGCCAGAGGAACAGTTAATCCACTTTAAATCCTGCTGATCTCCTGCTATCAGAGATATTTGTGCACCTGAATGAGAGGGGGTGTTACAGAAGAATGAAACAGCATCTCTAAGCTGGAGGTCATCTCAAAGATGATGGTGGGAGCAGGGGCTGATGTGGGTAATAGCTGCCTTCTTCTGGGGATTAAAATCACTTTTTAGAAGGGGAAATTGATGTGAAGGGACAGCATCCAAAGCTGTGGTCTGGAGGTGAGTCAGGGCTCAGCTCAGCATGGGAGCTCTGAGGTGACAGATGGAGATGAGCTTCACTCTCAGAGCTCTGACCTTGGACTCCTGCAGATGAAGCCAAGGTGATGTCAGAAACCCAAACTCTTATTTTGTCATTTCATGTGTATTAAAGGCTCAAAGACAGTGCCTAGAGATGCACTCCCCCTGCTCTT
Organism: Calcarius lapponicus; assembly: GCA_039654755.1. Classification (NCBI taxonomy): domain Eukaryota; kingdom Metazoa; phylum Chordata; class Aves; order Passeriformes; family Fringillidae; genus Calcarius; species Calcarius lapponicus. The sequence continues at coordinate 3,269,418 of CM077475.1, read as the reverse complement.
CATGGATCTGAGGCATCCTTAGTCCTCCCCTGGCCTTTCACTGCAGTGTTTCAGTAATTCCCACGGTGACTCAGGTGGAGTCACCTTTCTATTTAACACCTGCTAACTGGTTGGGGCTTTTTTAATTGATATTTTAGTTGCTTGTTTAATCTGTGTAACCTCCCTTCAAGCTCAGCACTGTGCAGGAAGGTGCTCCAAGCTTGTGGCACCAACTGGGTGAGAAGAATTTTGTTTTCTGCCTGCTTTGAACCTGCCTCTGCTTTCATGAGCTGACTCACAGTTCCTGTGCTGAGAGACTGAACAATTCTCCCCTATTCATCTTCTGGATGAAAATGTTACAGATCCATCTCACATCTCTCCAAAGCTATCTCTCTTCCACATCTGCAAGTGGCAAAAATAATTTCCATGCCTTTTTTTCACATTTGTTGCCTTTTCTGGGCCTCTTCCAGTTTAATTGGTTTTGGTGGAAGGATCATGAATTTCCTTGTTCTGATACAGGTGTTCTGTAAATGTGCATAATTATTTTCTTTGTATTGTCCTTTGTCCCCTTTGTAATACATTTTAATATCTTATTTGCTTTCCTTCCTGCAGCTTAATAACTGAACAGATACATTCCTAGAGTTATAAAGCTCAAAGGTATAATTTTTCAGCATCTGTAATAAACTCTGAGTTCATTACTGTGTCTGTTTCACTGAAGCTGAGAGTGTTGTTTGGGGTTGGTTTTGTTTTTCTGCCCCCAAAATGAATCTGGTTTCATTTATTTGGTACCTGCCACCATCCCTCACTCAGTGTCCTAGGATCATCCTGCAATTCTTCACTGTTGATCCTGGTTTTTCGTATCTTGACTAACTGAGCAATTTAAAAATCTTTATTTCCAGTATTATTTCACTTAAAAATCAAATGATAATCACAATATTATAGGTTTCCTTACCATGGGATATAAAGCAGATTTTTCCAACTAAAATACAGAAATCTCCAAACTAAACACATTTCCTGACTGCCAGTTGTGGCTGAAATTAGGATAAAGCCAAAGTTAGGTCTCCATCTCCCTCCCAGTGGATATTCTGATCAGAATCCAAGCTTTGTGATTCAAATGCACTTTCAGTGGAGACTTGAATCAAATTACTGAGCTGGAACTTCACTGCTTTTGGTTGCAGAGACTGGTTCAGACTCATCTCTGAAGGATGCTCTCTTCTGCAGGGTTTAGTGAGAGAGAAGCAATCTGAAATATCCTGGGGTTTAACATCAGACAGGGTGCAGCATTTTTAAGCACAAAATAATCTTCTAAAATATAAAATATAGAATCCATTTACAATGCACAACTTCATCCACCAAGTGCATTACCAGTGTGTGCAGATGAATTTGTTTAATCAAGGAAGGAGGGGAAGTCCTTTAAATTTAAGGATACACAATCTAAGCCACATAAGCATTTTTACACCTGTTTTATAGCACTCACCTCTGACCTGGCACTTTATATATTATATTCTGGGCCAGATCATGGGTTTACAGTTTCACTTATAAAGTAATGGAAAAAATAAAGCATTTTTTGTAAAGCTTGGCATGGCAGCATATATTCCCAGAGTCCTGGGAGCACTTTTGTCACTGAAAAGTTTCTTCATTCTAAGCTCGGTTAAAATGCAAACCAAAATCCAAAAGGATTGGTCTGCTTAACTTCACTAAAAATAATAAACCATTGAAAGTGAACTCGGGTCTCTGCATGTTGAGCTGATGGAGGGTTCATAAACCTGCCTTAAAAACAATGCAGTGCCTGGTTTTCTACTGCACTTCAGCAGCTCTCCCAGCCCACATTCATCTTGCCCAACACAGAACTCAATTAAAATGAGCCATTTAAATTTTATTTTGAGCCTTTCTGCAGGCTGCCTGAGGAGATTCAGGTGCCCATGACAAGGACAGCCCGGAGCACGGGTGACATGCACACCTGGCTGGTGGTGCTCTCCACACAGAGCCTCCCCTCCTGGAAAAAGGGGATTTTTCCCCCCTGGAAAAAGGGGATTTCTCTGCCCACTGCGCAGCAGCCTGTGCCCCATGAAGTGGAGGAGCCCAGAGAGGAGCTGTGCTGCCTGCCCTGCCCATCCCCACTTTTGGGAATTGGAAAAACAGAAACTTCCACAGACACTGAAGGGTTTTTGAGCTGCAGCCTTGGAAGAAGCTTGGATTGATGTTAAAATACAATATACAGATGTTAGGCAGAAAAATCATTAACTTATGTTTCTATAGTTGTAAGAATATGCCTTAAGTAAGTGAGCAGCTGTGCTGATGAGATGGTGAAGGGTTTGTAGTGTAGGGTGAGGTTGTGTGGAGTGAGCTGGGAGTTCAGAATTATAACAGAAGCATTTGTGTGCATGTGAGACAGAAGCCACTGGATAAAAGTATCCTGAGTGCAGCAGAAGTGAGTAAAGGTGATGGGTTAGAAAAGCAAAACAAACCCTGTGGCAGCTGTCATTGGGTTAGAAAGTTCTGTATTGCCTTGTGACAAAGAACTTGTGACTGCTCTTGAGCTATGGCTGAATTCTTGCTCCCCTAAAACCTCACAGCCCCTGAGACTGATGTTTGTCTGAGCAATAAATCCTTCTTAGCTTGAAAATAGTCTCAGCCCTTCACATCTAGGGTGCCAATGACACCCCAGCCCACAGTGTTCCCTGCAGCTCCATCCCTCACCCCAGGCTCTGATTTCAGCTCCATTCCGGGTCAGAAAAAGGCTGTGGAGGGAGGGAGGGAGGATGAAAGGAGGAGATGCTTTGACAGCTCCTTTCTCATGGTAACGAGCAGAGCTGCTCCTTCTCCCCCCTGTGCTCTCTTTTCTTTCTTTAGAGAAGGAAGAATCAGCTCTGCCTTCCAGGCACTGAGCAGGCAAACTGGAGGGCTCAGGGTGCTTTGTGGGCTCTGCCCATGGAGGCACTGCTCTGTTTAGGGGTTATTTGCTGTTTGTTTCCTGGATATAATGACAGGTAAATGTGGATTAATAGAATTAAAGGCTTGGCTGAAGGACATGAGGTAGCAAAGCATCAATTACTTCCTGGTGATTTCTGCTCTGTGAGTCATGTTCCCTCAGGAAACAGAGATCCATTAATTTAGCCGCTCCATGGGAACCTGCCACAGGAAAGCTCCCTCTGCTTGGGAGGGAAAGCAATGAATGCTGCCTTTCCAGAATTAATAATCTTCTGTTCTAAAAACATCATTTGATACAGAGGTAATCTGGATTATAAACAAGGATTATAAGCAAGCACTGGAAATTAAGCAGAGCCATATACATTCATTAATGGAAACACAGACCTTTCAAACTAAGGACCAGCTTCTCTCCCAGCTTTTCCTTGTAACAGTTTGAATATTTTCCTTTGGTTTTTTGGTTTGGTTGGATTAGAAATCTTGGATTAGAAATTAGAAAAAAAATATTTTGCAACTAAGGAAACTGCCTCTTCAACATGAAACCAAAGTGAAGTAGTCAAGCAAGGTGCACCCTATCTCAGAGAAAACATTTGTTTGATGCAAGATATTGCTGCTTGCAGAAGCAGGGCCTTAACTGGTAAGGCTGGAGAACTTCAATTTAAGCATAAATGACTTTGAATACTTCAAAACAAGTGCCAAACCTTAGGGATTGACAGTTCCTCAATTTTATAAACAGTACAGGTCTAAACTCTAAGGATCTTAGATCCTTAATGACAGGGTTTTGATGTGAAATCAAAGCTTAGATCATTCAAATCCTGCACAGTATTTACCTCAAAAGCTTTATACTTATTTAATTTTCCAAGTTTCCTGTTTTTAAATGCATTTGAAGCATCCTTTGGAAACTGTAAATCACGATGAACAAAAACCCCCAAGTCAAAGAGAGCAAAGCAGGCAGGAACAAGGGGAGAGGGAGGAAAGCAGCACAGTGTAAGACTGACAGCACAGGAATAAACCTGGTGTATAATTCTGCTGTAGAGAGATTAATCACAGCTTTTCTGAGAGATCCCAACCCCTGGCCACACTGAAAGGTCTTTTGTTCCAAGTCAGTGCATTTACCCAGGAACATCCTGCCAGTGGTGGGAATATTTCACAGCTGGAAGGCTTCTGAAAAACCTGTCACATCCCAGCCAGGGCTGCAGAAGCACAGACACAGTTTTACTGACAAAATAAACAGACAGCATCCTTATTCTTGGTTTTCTTATTCTTTTTTCCCTGCTGAAGGAATTGTCCCTGGGGAACAGCACTGGAAGTTAAGCAGACCCATGAACATTCATTAATGGAAATACAGAACCTTTCAGACGGAGGACCAGCTTCTCTCACAACTTTTAACAGTTTGATTATTTTCTTTTTTTTTTTATTATTTGGTTGAGTTAGAAATCTGAGGAAAAAGTATTTTGCAGCTAAGGAACTCTCTCTTCAACATGAAACCAAAGTGAAATATTTAATTTCTTCTTTGTATCTTAAAGTGGTACTTTGATTTATTAATGTGATTCAGATAGTGACAGGGGTGCTCATGGGTGACAACAGAGTGGTGCCCCACAAACCACAGGTGTACCCTGGTTGGAAATGCCACCCTTGCCTGTTTGCTGGCACAGAAATGGGTAGCAAAACCTCCTCTTCTATAATTTTCACAAGCATATTGGCTTTGCTCTGACTGCTCCTATTTCTGCTTTGTGTAATTTTGTGCCAAGCAGTGCTCCTTAGGTCTTGCAGAGTGAAAATGCTGCACTCAAAGCTTGGCTTAAACCTGCCAAAGCTGTGCTTTAAGCTTGGCTGAGCTCAGCCTGTGCAGCCCCAGATGCTTTGGTGCTGGGTGAGCCCACGCCAAGGACAGGGCTGGGGTCAGGACAGGGAGTGCAAGCAGAGCAGATGCGCAGGGAGCACCAGATCTGTCAGTGCTGTGATTAATGGGACACCATGAACCCTCCCTGAAACTTTCTGCACAGAACAAAGCACAGAGCCTGAGTTTGATTCTGGAGATTTATTGAAAGGTTTGGGGTCTTTCCACTGAAACGTGACACCCAACACTCTGCTCCTGCAAGGGGTGATGGCTGCTGTGATGGCAATTAGCACTCCAGGCTCAGGCAGCCTTCAGGGAATAGTTTCCTCCTCAAACAAAGAGGGGCTGCAACCCGCAGTCAGTCACAGCCTCTGCACCTTATTTTTCAAGTGGTTTAGGAATGATGCTGTGAAGTTCTTCCACAGAAGTAACTTCCTAATGTGTCACTGTGATATTTTCTGAAAAATCCCTTTGCCAGGATTTCTTCTCCCGGCAAGATGAGAAGCCTCAGCCTCTCCATGTTTTGTTGCTTTGGAATGTGATTTGGAGAATTGTTTACCCATCATGTGAATGGTTTTTAATTAATGGCCAATCCCAGCCAGCTGTGTTGGACTGAGTCTGTCATGAGTTTTTATTATTCATTCTTTTCCAGCCTTCTGACTGTATCCTTTCTCTTTCTTTAGTATAGTTTTAGTATATAATACAATATAATGTAATATAATATAGCATAATATAATATAATATAATATAATATAATATAATATAATATAATATAATATAATATAATAATAAATCAACCTTCTAAAAGCCTCGAGTCAAATTCTCATCTCTCACCTCATCCTGGGAACCCCCCAACAGCAGGACAACACTAATGCTCAAAGATTACATTTGGCATTTATTGGCCAACCATTTCTTTTTTTATAAAGTACATTTCTCTGTGGAATGGTGCAGAGAACACAGGCAAATCCTGGATTACAGATATCTGCAATAATGGTTGAGCTTCAGCCCATGCTTTATGTTTTCAATCTCTGATGTTGAGCTTTATCTTTGTCATTCCTTAAGGCCGCACATCCCTATTCATTTTTATTAGAATTTGCCAAATTTTCAGCTGGGTATTATAAAAAGCTATAAAAATGTATAAAAATTCCTTTTTTCAGAGACCAAGAATGGTCTCTGAGCTAAAGCCAGTTTCTTGATGCATTTTACAACTTTCAGGTTGCTTGACTTGAGCACACACAGATCAGGTTTCACATCTGGAATTGTGAAAATAGCATAGAATTAGAGAGTGGTTTGGGTTGGAAGGGACCTTAAAGTTAATCTTTAGGTACTCTTAAAGATTCCCTGTCATAGGGAGGTGGAATTAGGTATACCTGGATATCTCTTTTCTGTAATAAAGACTGAAGCAGATACATTGACCAGCTCCTTCTCCCCACCACAACCTCAGTCTTTGAACTTCCAGTCTGGGATTATCTCAGGACATGAATCTGTAAGATCCATTTAACCCAAGTTTTACTCATAGTGCAGGACATCATTTTCTAGCTTTTTTTCTGTTGGTTTTTTTTTTTTTTTTTCACTTTCCTTGGGATGTGACTGCAGTTTTCTCTAGGTTTTTTCATGGGCTGCAGTTCTGAATAGCTGAGGTTCAGATTCTCAGGCAGGTCCAGGGAAACGTGCTGGGTACCACAAAGAGGATAACCCCAGCCAGGCATGAGAGAGGCAAACATCAGTCTGGATTTTAATCATGCTGCTAAGCAGGCAGATGAGACACTGACAAAGCTGAAAGGATAGCCAGGAGGATGAAGGGAAGGGGACAGCACAGCAAACATGGGCAGTGATTCAGCAGGAGTCCCAAACAGAACAAATATTTGCAGGGCTGCTGAGTAACTGCCTTGTGTCACTGGAGCGCAGGAGCTGCCTGCCCTGCATTTCCTCACATCAGTGACATTTATTAGCTCAGCCCCAGCCTCCTGGCAGTCCAGGCAGGTTTAAATGCTGCTTGCAGGCTACCCCTGGGTGCCTCTGCTCCTGGCAGCATGCTGAGGAACATGGGGGATTTACAGGGGGCCGGGGGCTGGTTAGGATCCAGGGCCACACCTGGTGCTGGTTCTTGCTGTAACCCCAAACCAGTGACTCTGGATGGGGAGCTCTGCTTTCTGAGGGATGGGGACTCCAGGGTTTGGGTCTGAAAGGGGTAGGGGAGGAAGTTTTTTCTTTAAAGCGATGATTGTGTGTGAAATCAGTCCTTTTTTTGGGAGGGGATAGGACAAGATGGGTAATCTGTTGATCACCCAGAAAGTTGGTGCTGTGAGTGGAGCACTGGGGGGACTGTACAAAGTCAGGGTGGCAGATGAAGGAGGGATATGCACAGCTGTCACCAAACTCTGCCTGAACTTCCAGGCACTAATTCAGGGAAGAAAAGCTGCAGAAACACTGACTGCTCATCCCCTTGGCAAAAACGAATCCCTCTGGAGTAGGAGGGGTGAGCACAATGCAAATCACGCACAGAAGGGTGGGTGGGGCAGGCAGCTGTGCAAGGCAGCTGGGACGGGTGACAGAACCAGCTGGGCTAGGGCTCTGTCCCTGTGCTGCAGCAGGGCTGGCAGGGCACTGCCACCCCTCCATCCCCAGGAAGGGATGAGCTGGGGGACAGCTCCAGCCGGGCCAGCAAACGGAGCCAGGAGGGGGTGTCACAGACATCTTTTATGGAAAATCCTTTCCTTAGGATTTTTCCTCCTGAGAAGCTGAGAGGCCTCAGGAACAAAATGTAAACACTGATTATCTGCTGCTGTGGAATGCAACTGGTGGATTTGAGATTGGTCTCATGTGGTTGTTTCTAATTAATGGCCAATCACAGTCAGCTGGCTTGGACTCTCTGTCAGAGACAAAAGCCTTTGTTATTCATTCCTTCTTATTCTATTCTTAGCCAGCCTTCTGATGAAATCCTTTCTTCTATTCTTTTAGTATAGTTTTAATGTAATATATATCATAAATAATAAATCAGCCTTCTGAAACATGGAGTCAGATCCTCGTCTCTTCCCTCATCCTCAGACCCCTGTGAACACCGTCACAAGGGGACAGGTGGGTGTCCCTGTGTGTGGCACTGCCACTGAGCCAGCACCCATTCACTCCCACACAGCAAACACAGCCAGATAAAAGGAGGATTTAGGGAGAAGCCAGGGAAAGCCTCCCCAGAATAAACACTGTAAACAAGAACCCAGCATGGAAAAAGGCAGGGAAGTGGCTACACTTCCAGTCTTGCAGCACACTGGGGGTAAATGTTGCAGTTCCTCCGGGATAAATCAACTTGCAATTATGTGACTAGATTTGAAGTCAAGGCTTTGCTATTATTATTATTATTATGGAAAGCTTTGAAAGACTCTTGCATTTGAAATAAAAGTAGCCCTTCCACAGAAAGAGATGTTATACATTTTCTACACTGCCAAATCAATCTATTTAAATTGCTCTGCACAGCTCTCTCTACCATAAATAACAATACCTTCCATTATCCCCTTTTGTGAAATCAAAATGCTGCTTTAAAATGTCTCCAATGAGAGTAATCTGGTTTGCTTACTTAGCTTATGATTATTTTATGACAAGTAGTCTAAGCTTTGTGTGATGGGAATATATTCACCTGCTACAGCTAACTTCTTCCAAACCTTGAAGCTCTGTGGTTTTTGGCAGACTTCTCTGTAATACAAAACTTCTTACACTCTTTAGTAGAAAACAATATCAGCCCCAGGCAAAGTCAGAAAATAAAATGAGATGACATCAGTTCATCCAGAAGAATCTGAGTGTTTTCACAGATGAGGCTCTGCAAATTGAACATTTCATTTCACTGAGCTCAGTTCTTGAGTGCCATCAGTCCCTGCTCCCTGCTCCTCTCCAAGGATTTCTCTCTCACCTGCACATCTGTCCAGCACGTGCACACCCACAGCCTCCTCTCAAATTTTGTGCCACCTGGAACAAATTGTGAAAATCCCCCTCACCTCACAAGAGCAAGGAGCTTGTATTGATGACAATAATCAAGCAAAAATTGTTCTAATTTTCTTTACTGTCTAATTTTTAAACTAGAAGAACAGTTCTAGGCTGCCTAAATATAAACCATTATAATTCTGACTGGAAATAACCTACTATAGACACCTTTTATTGTGTATGAATGTTTCCTTCCTAGGGCTTTTTTTTCCCCTACACTTAATTGAGCTGATCCTGTATGGACTATTTCCATATTTCTCTCCTGTTCTTGGATGATTGATTTGGACTTGTTTGGTCCATCTTGTTATATTTTACAAAGTGAATGATAACCTGAGAAATTATAGAAAAGATCATGGCACTGCCTCCTGAAAGAGAGCAAAAACTGAACTGTTTCCAGGATAAAATAACCTAAAGCATAACTTTTTAGAAAAATTGACACTGATGAAATAAATAAATGGAGAAAATTATACTAGAGGCCTCAGTCATCATATTTACAGGAAAATACAAGAGGCTGAAACAAACTTCTCTGCGTTCCATGCCAAAAGGATTCCTACTCATTAACACATAGAAATGCTGATGGATAATTAAGTAATTTGGGAGACAGACCATGCATATGGGAAGCATTTTTGGTATTTTATGACCTCCTTCACTGACCTACGTAATTACTGTGCTGCTGACTACTGCAGCAACATAAATCCTCTGTCAACATCTCTATTATGAAGTTTATTTCAATTCTAAATGACCTTTCCTTTTATTCCTTACACTGGGATCAAAACCATGCCTGTTAAATCATTCCATTCCCTCCAGTGCTCTTAAAGAGAAAAAGAATATGGACACTTTATTAAGTAATCAATTTCTAAGCCATCTCCAATCTAGTATAGAAAACAAAGCCAACTAACTCATATTTGGCAAGAACAATTCATGACAAACCAATCCAATTTCCTTTTCTGACAGGGCAAATGGCTCAATGGGTGAAAGAAGCAGTAGATGTGACATTTTTACTGTAGTAATATTTTAATGTGTGGTATTTTTAGAAACAATGCTTAGAAATCATGGGATTCTATTAGAATACATGGATGGTGTCACCTTGTGCTGCAGCAGAACTGAGTGGGGGGAAAATGGAGTTTAGGGAATAGTGGTTAATGATTTGTCCTCTGGGAATAACTCCCTGGGCACTGCATAAAAATGGGACTTGCCAGACTTCTTAAACTCTCCTGTCATCAGGCACTGGCAATTACACCCTTTTGATACAATCCCAATGGTAAGTATACAATTTCTTGTGATGTCTTTTTCCTCTGAAATGAACTGAACTCAAGCTTTTCAGGAAGGAATTTATTGAGATTTACCTTTAAAGTTGAGCTGACTCACTAACTTGACAGGGATTCAAAAAGAAAAGCTGAAAGATAGTCCAGACAGAAACCTGAGACATTCATCAGAGTAGGAAGATCAGGATGGGCACCTGAAGAAAAGAACTATGAACTCTTTGGTCAACTAGGCTGATTTAGGAAGCCAGTGATGTGACAGGAGCAGTTCAAACCCTGGCACAGGAACCTGTGCACTCAGAAATAGTTCATGTTTAAGTCATACAGATTGCAGGAATATGAATCTGGAATATGAAATCAGGAATAGGTGATTATAATTACACACTCCAGTTTAGGACAACATTTAATCACTTGCAGGTACTTAAACACTTTCTTGACTAAATGCAAACTATTGTTTCCTGCATTAGGGATCATAACTAAAGGTCATGTTTGGGATTTCAGATCTAAGTGATTGCAAGTAGGTCTCAGAGGAAGGTCTAGAAGAGGGATTTAGATGCTACAAGAGCTTTTAAAATCTGAACCTAAAAGAAGAAAGCATTTCCTTGATAAGTATGAGTCTATATACAGGAGCAGTGTGTAAAGCTCATAGATTGGACTCATTCTTGAATATGATCCTCTCTGGAAGAAACTGGACTTCAGCTCGAGGAAACCTGTGGCTCAGCAAGCCAGTTAGGGTGAATTCTCAGGAGAGATATCTGCAATTGTCACTGCCTTCTGCAGAACACCCAAATCCCCCCCATTCCTCTCCAGCCCTACCTTGCAGCATTAGCTCTTGCCAAACCCAGACCCTGCTCACAAACTCTGCGTGGCAGCCGGCAGGGGAGAAAACTGCTCACTGGGAAGGTGACTGAAACACAGGCAGGCTTTAACAGTACAGGTAACAGCAACTGAAACACAGCCGGGCTTAAACCAGCAGGGCAAGTGACACAAACTGAAACACAACCTGACTTAACCAGCAGGACAAGGGACACTCTTGCCAAGTGACAGACAGAACCCTGTGGATTCCCAGCTGTCCCTCCCTCTCCACGCCTCAGCCAACCCATCTCTTCCCCTCACCAAGCACTCCCAGCAGCTCGCCTGAGCCACACCCATGGATGTGGGCTCCTGCAGGTCAGGAGAAGGTGATTCTCTCCGAGCAGGAGGCGTTTGGGCTGCCTGAGCAAGCAGAGGGAGTGGGACGAGCTGGGACAGCCAAGGCTGTGTGGGGCAGAGCTGCTGCTGAACCCTTTCCCCACCCTAACACACAGCTCTGCACTGCTTATTCACCACCTCTGTGCCACTCTGGGAACACGTGGAGTGAGGGGATTCCATGTGTTACGCAACATGAGCCCAGGCATGCAAGTCCCAATTATCATTATGCACCTCTGAGTTAAACTGTTTACACCGAGAGCTGTTTCACTGGATGGGGAGGTGCAGGTGCTTTGTGGCCAACAGAGAATCTCAAAGGGTGGAAGCTGGCCTGGGCCTCTGCTAAATGTGCTACAGGGCTAAAAAAGGGGTGTAGTTCCCAAATGGTCAGTCCAGCACCATTCCTGAGCTTGACACTCACTTTAAATTAGCATGCAATTTAAAAATAAGTCTTACAAATGAAGGTTATCTTACAAGGAACATATAATTTACATTTCTAAACTCACACTCTTTGTTTTGATGTAACCCATGAAGTTCCTGCTCTGCAAGGCCAGTGGACATTGTTTATTGCCTTTAACCTGTTTCAAGGTGATCTTTTTAATCCTTCATCGTACTTTGGAAAAGCAATTCCATAGGACAAGAACCCATCTTAAATCTTTGGTGCTCATGCCAAGGAGAAGGTGACAGCCCTGACAGCCCTGTGTGATCCCTTTTAGCACCAGGAGTTGTGTCATTCATCCAGAGACCCCTGACAGTCACCTTCAACATTACGTGCCCTCGCAGTAATGTTTTTATATCCTACAGATGTTTAAAGAAATGCTTCTATTTTCTTTGATCTACTGCAACCATTAATATACACAATGCTGACAGAAAGACACTGGATAAAATGGTTATTTTTAGAATTTCCTCACTTCATAAAACACTACAATAGCTAGGATGCCACAAATAACTCACTATGAATTCTTCTTATAAGCAAACAGAGGAAGTATGAGTTTAGAAAAAGACAACGACTTTAGAAGATGCAATTTATAAAAATACTAGATTTAGTAGTGTAAGCAAAAATATGTCTAGAAATACTGGTTTTGCTTTGGGTCAGTGAAAATATAAACTAGATTTTATTCCCTAGGTCAGTCTGAAACTTGGGCAGAAATGACTAACACTTAATACCCACCGGTGAGTCCAAGTTTGGTCTGAGATAAAAAGCAACATAAGCAGTGGATTATTAAATTTGTGACCAACTTTCTGACTTCTGGAAGGATTTGTTTGTGCTATTACAAAAGTGGGGTTTAGTTGGCTGGTGTTTTGTGTTTGAGATTCCCACTCTGTTATTTTGTGGGTTTAGGAACGGTTCAGCTTCTCTCCTCCATTACCTGTTCTCTCAGTGAAGAAGCAATGAAGTCACAGCAAGTTTCAAACCACTGGCCAGATGTTGTCCTGGTGTGCTTTTCCCCAGCTCCTAGGACAGGCTGAAGAGCTTTTATACAGAATGGAGAGCCAGCCATCTGATTACAGCTGGCTTGGGATGGGACCTAAGCACCAGGAAAGGCAGCAAAAAAAGTGTGTTGGAAATGGTTTCTGAAGGACTGTCAGCAATTTGTGCTGGGGCTTTCCTGAAGCGTTACCATGCTGAGTTCTGAGGAGTAACTTCAGCTCTCTGTAGATCAGCATCCTGACTTTGGCCTGGAAGACTCCCACATCTCCTAAAGACCCCTACCAAGAAAATGGATGAGCAGCTTCTAATTTCCCTCTGGCCAGATTTTACAAGGTGTTTTGGAGACATCTAATAAGCCCCAACCAGAGATTCTCCAACTCACTTGCGCCCCAACACTGATTTTATAGGCACTTTTTGTCAGACTCCAACCTACCTGTAGTGCTGCAGTTGTGATTCCAGCTGCTGGATGTGTATCTGCAGATGTGGCACCTCCTTAGCTCTCACTTCCAGCTCCTTCACTTTGCCAAGACTGCTCAGCACAGCGTGTCTGGCCTCTTCCACCTTCCTCCTCATCTCTGCCTGCTCCCTCTTCAGGTTACGGTTGCAATCTTCCAGGCTGACCAGAGCTTCCTGAGAGCTCTTCAGCTCCTTCTCCAGCTCCTGACTGAACCTGATGGCTTCTTCAATCTGCCCATCCCTGGAGCTCCGCATGAGCTCCATTTCCTCCAGGACGTTCTGGAGGCACTTGGTCTGGGAGTGCTTCTGTGTTAATGGTCTCTTCCTCCCTATGAAGCAGGGTCCTTCTCCTGTATGGCTGGCATGGCTCTTCCGCAGTCCCACCTGTAATGACCAGAAGCACAAAGCAGGGAGAAATTGATGGGTTTTAATGAAGACTGAATGTGGCTGGATTGTGCTTTGTTGGTTTGTTGTTTTTTTTTTTCAATCACACAGAGTTGATCAGCAACTAAAGCTACTTGATCTTTGCCAAATACAGAGACAAGGAAACAGTCTCTGGAAAGTAGTTTTTAATACCTAGCTATGCATTTAATTTTCAAACGACACACTTATCATGTTATTGCATATATAGTTTCTGTGTAGCTTTCATGTCATTACTATGGTGTGTGCTCAGGAGTCAGGCAGTCTGCTGAAAAAGATATTTCCAATGAAGTTGCTGTCAGAGGAAGAGAGCAGGGAGCAGCTGGGGGCTCTGGAGCTCTCCTCTGTCGTTTTCATTCTCCCTGGGACCACTGACTGGTGACTTCGTGTTTGCTGCTGATTTCCTTTCACTTTTTTAGATGAAAATGGTAAAAGTGTCTCTGACCTGCCTTGCTGGACATTGTGAAGACAACAGTCATCTACTGCAAGTGGAAGTGTCACAGGTGGAGCAGAGTTCTGGGAGTGCTGTGTTAGTATCAAATCACACCTGGCGAGACCTGCCAGAACAATGGGCCCATGCTGCCCTTCCCTGCTCTGCCTGTTCCACGCTATTTAATGCCAGAGGAATTTAACTGCTGTTAAGTGTGTATGTGTGTCACTCGAGCCAGTCCAGCAGAACCAGCAGAATCCAGCCCTGGAATTAATGGGGCTGTGCAGAGGAGCCCCAGACTATTCATCAGCCTGCCTGCAGAACTGGCTCCAACTCTGAACTCTCGTGACCACACTCTGAGGAAAACATCCTTCTAATATTTCTTATAGGCACTTCTGACTGAGACACTGCTTGTGCTTGTGCAGGTGGGAATCCAAAAGTTCTTTCTCGCGTCAGGAAAAACCCTGCACTGGTGCACATCCAGCATATGGTATCAGCACATCCTGACTGCACGTGCAGTAGAAGAAGCAGCGGCATTGTACGCGTGGGTTTGTTAAGCTGAACTCCCCAACACTTTTAACAAGAGTGCTCATCACAGCTATATTTAATGGTACACAGGTGCCATCCATTTCTCCTTAAAGCCTCCCTGTAACTAAACTTTGCAAAAAAGTTAATGCCGAGGATGAAGGAGCAGCTTCGGTCTCAGTCTGGCAGTGCAAGGGTTATAAACACTGACTCTCCGGGAGCAGCATCTCTCCTGAAGCACTCGGGGCAGCCCGGACTCACCTGCAGCGCCAGGCACCGCGCATCGCTGCTCTGCAGGGCGGCGCGCATGTCCTCCACCAGCTCCCGCAGGCTGCCGTTCTCCTCCTCCAGCCTGGCGATGCGGTCCTCGGCCCGCTCCAGCGCCACGATCTCCTCGCGGCACTCTCGGGAGCAGGGCCCCGGCGGCCGCCGCTCGGCGCTGCCCGCGGCTCCGCGCCCGGCGGGCTCGGTGCGGCGGCGGCGGCGGGGGCTGCGCAGGCGGATCTGGGTCTCGATGTGCTCGCTCTCCCGGCCCAGCGGCAGCCGCGGCCCCGCGCGGGTGCTGAAGTGGCCGCAGAGCCGCGCGTGGAACTGGCGGAAGGTGAGCTCGGCCGAGAGCCCGTCCCACAGCCCCGCGCACTCCTCGGGCTCCGCCGCCTCCTCCAGCCCCAGCACCTGGCACAGCGTGCGGAAGTCCTCGCCGGGGATGCGGCCCGAACCGTCGCAGTCCAAGTGGTGGAAGATCTCCTGCAGGTACTGGTCCAGGCCGGTGGCCAGCACGACGATCTCGTTCTCCACGCCGCGGTCCAGCCCGTAGTGGTAGGCGAGGGCGCTGACCAGCCACTGCGTGCGCCGCGCCGGCCGCCCGTAGGGGTCCCAGCCCTCAGGCGGCTCCATCGCGCCCGCCCGGCCCGCGGCGCTGCCCGAGCATCCCGAGCTCCCGCCCGGCCGAGCGCTCGGCCCCGGCCCGCGGCGGGGCGGGACGGGCGGGGCGGGGCCGCCGCTCCAGCGCCGCTCGCCGAGCGCCCGGCTCGCCCCGCGGCGGAGCCGCGTCCGCCTTTGTCCCGCACGAAAAGGGATTCCGGCAAAGCGGCCGGGTGCCACCCTGCTCCGTTTGTCTGCCAAGCCTGCGCCCCAAGTGTGTTTCTCATTTCTTAACTCATTTCTCCCTTCCGGTTTCTCTTTAACACAAGCAACACGATAGCATCGCACAATCCGCTTTGATAAGCCAGGCTTGTGAACCGAGCGAGTGCTTCCACTAAATTAAAACCCCCATGTGCGTGAAAGCCGACCTTCTGTTTGCTCAGACCTGCTCACCTCTCTAGATGAGGTGGCTTTATGGTCTTGCTGGCTGGGTTTTAAGAGGTCTGGGATAGAGGTGAGTAAGCGTTAAACTCGTTCACACGAGCTGCCCAAAGCAGTGGCTTTAGTCTGTCTTTCCTGGGGAGGAGGACCGGCGTTGTTGAACGCAGGCAGCAGCACCAGCAGGGCTCCTCCACCAGCAGGGACGTGCCCCGAGCCAGGAGGGGACCGTGGCACCAGCAGTGCCCAAGGGCTGAACAGGGTGGCAAAGTCAGGTGCGGCTAACAGGCTGCATTAAGAGCCCAGACAAGGCATGGTGAGCAGCCACCAGTTTGCGAGCCATCCAAGGAGTCCTGTCAGGAGCAAATTGTTCTAATGTTCTCTCTAGGACAAAAAAGGAGCAAACCAATCTGGCTGAGAGGTGAGGAAAGAGAATTCATGTTCATTTAAAGCGCTGCTCAATTCAGGGTTGGCTTTCTTTTGAGTGAACTGATGCTAAGAGACTATTTTCTCACATATGGTGGCGTTTCTCTGCAAACAGGCTTTGATGAGAAATTCCTGACCACATTTGCTTTTGCTCTTTAAGACAAGTCAAGAACATGAGTAGCTTTGTTGAGGAATAGAGAATGGTTTGTAGCTCAGGAGGAGCCTTCCATTTTAGCACAGGAGGAAAGTAAGGCAAAGGCTGAAAAGCTTTCTCCTCCTGGAGGGACAGACTTTCAGAGGAGTCTGTGAGGAAAAGTCCCCTCAGGCACTGCCAGGGCTGTCTGCCTCCTCTGCAGGCTCAGTATTCTGGGAGGTCCAAGAGCCTCAGCTGCCACTGTATTTTCCTCTGAATATTTCTTGTTGTGCAGTACACAGGGAGAATGTTTTGTGCTAGATTCCACTCTGGGCTTTGAGGTAAATCTAAGTAATTCTGGTGATTTTTATTTCCAGATAAACTTTTTACAGAGAGTAAGGAAAAGGGATGAAGTACCATGGAAAATTAATTGCTCAAAATGTGAGAGGCCCAACCACACTAAAAATGAAATCTAAACGGAAGAATTTTTTTATTTTTTTTCCCCTGACAGGTTAAGGCAAAACATGAAGCCATAATAAGAGATGCAATCAGCTCCGTACTGTATGAAAATCAAAGTGGTAAAGGATGAGAAAAGGCATGGGAAGAATCTGCAGCCCTTCCTGTTGGAGGTCCAAGAGTATGAAAACTGACTCTGTCTGTTGCCCATAGGTAAAACGTGCTAATTGTGGAGGAGAGCGGGTGCCCAAGCTGTTGGTGCCCAAGGCCTGCGTGGCTGGCCCAGCTGCAGTCCTAGCTGGACCAGGGCGGCTGGCTCGGGAGGGGAGGAGGTGGGGGGATCTCGGAAGGCTTCCGCTTCACAGCCGGGCTGGGGGGCCGTGGGGGAGGCACGGAGGGCTGGGGCTCTGCTTTCTTGGGCAGCTGCTGCTGCCAGGGCCTCGTGTGAGAGCTGTCAAAGCCGAAGGTCTCTGGGCTCCCTGGGGCCGAGGGAGAGGCACGGCTTCTGGACCAGGATGCTGGAGCGGCAGCAGCGCGACTGTGGAGAGAGGAGGTGGCTGAGGCCCCAGCTGCCAGTGGCACCCAGGGAGCCTCCTGCACAGCAGGGCCCAGAGCTGGCAAGGCTCCCCAGCACGGCTGGAGCTGCTGGCACAGCTTGGCCCAGCTGCACAGCTGCCCCTCAAGGCCCCGGCGAGCAGGGCACGGCTCTGGGCAGGCTCCCTGGGCAGGAGCGGGCCCCAGAGCGCCTCTGCCTTTCAAGGGCAATCTCGTCCCTGCTCTTTCTCCTCCCCACCTTGCTCTGCCTCTGCCCTGTACCCCTGGGGCTGCTCTTGGCCAGGCAGCCTCAGTGGGAGCCAGCACTGGCTGCAGCCCCAGCGGGCCCCCCAGGACAAGGCCCAGCAATTAAGAGGCCACTGAAAGCTCTGGGCAGCAGCAGAACCCTCAGCAGAGTTCTTTGGACAACCATGGACTGGCCACATCTCCACAGCAGCCTCTCTGTTCCCTGAATGTTCCCTTACTATGAGCAGCCTTTAAAGAAGCTGGAGGGTAGAGATGAGCACAACTTACCGTTTCTTTCCCTTCCACCAACGGAACCCAACATAGCACAGCACGATGGAAATTGGCACAGTGAACAGTGTCACTACCGTGCCTATCATGCAGGACCTGCGCACATCCTGGGGGCAGAAAAGTCTTGGGGTGTTCCGTGGATTCTGGGTGTTTGTGTCTGACTTGCCAAGCGCTTCTGTGGGAGCAATGTGGAGCGTGAGCCCATGCTGTGCTGCACTGCTGAGCTGGCAGCACGGTGGATGCGGGCAGGACGTTCTCCGTTTCCCCCAGAGCTGGGGCCTGCAGGCACCTTGCCGCCCCTTGGCACAGGCTGTGCCACCCAACAAAGCCCAGCAGGCCAGCAGGAGAGCCCGGGGGCAGTGCAGCTGCTTGGGCAGGCGCTGCTTGGAGGGACACGGGCCAAAGCCATCCCTGAGCAGCCACTGCCAGCCCTGGCCCTCCCTGCCCCGTGACAGCTCCCCCAGCCCCAGGGCACAGAGTCAGGCCCTGTCAGGAGCCAGTGCAGCCCCTGCCCAGTCGGGAGACAAGGCTGGCTCTGGCCCTGGGCTCGCGGCAGGGCTCCCGCTCAGGGCTGCTCCTGTGCCTTGGGCCTCTGGGCACTCAGGGCCAGCTCCGGAGCAGCTGGAGCGGGAGGGACGTTGCTGCACGAGTCCCCTTTCCCCGGGGCTGTGAACGAGCTCCAGAGGCCTCATGGCCTCCAGAGGCTCCTCCAGCTTTGGCTGCTGCTGGGCTGTGCAAGGGCAGGCCCTGGGGGAAGAGCTGCTGCCACACAGCCCCGCCAAGGGCTGAGCCTGGCACAGCAATTACCTCCTCTGCCTGTGTCCATGTCTGGCATCTCCTCCTTTGCTGCAGCAGGGGCTGGCACAAAGCCATTGCTTCCTATAGGATATGGCCCCATCTGCATGGACTTTTGCTGCATTTCTTGAGAAAGGAAAAAGGACAGCTGGATCAAATGGAACCATCTCAGGAGGTAGCAAGTTCAGGAGACAATACTAGTCAAGTAATGGGTAAGGATCAGGAAAATGGCCAGGTTATTGGGGCTGGGCCAGGGCCCTCCCTCACTGCAAAAGCCCCTACACCTGATCAGCCTGGAGACTGGAAAATTGCAGGGGATCTCAGGACATGTAGGGGCCCATGGTGCTGTTTGGGCTGCCTGTCAGCAGATGCCCAATGCCTTCCTGCAGAGGCTGGGGAGAAGCTGCAGCCAGGCCAGGCTGGGAAACAGCCCTGCAGGGCGTGGATGCAGCAGCGGGGCAGGGAGGCTTCCATGGATCCCTTCCCCTGTGCCAGGTATGGCGTGTCCAGATGTGCAGCCAAAGCCCCCAGCTGCTGAGCCCCAGGACAAGGCTGAGGGAAATGCACCCACCACGGCGCCTCTCCAGCTCACTCAGCATCTGGTCCAGGTGTTTGGCTGCCTCCAGTGATTTCTTGTCTCCTGTGTCTTGGTTCTTCCATCTTGGAGGATCTGAATGGAAAGTTGCTCCATTTCTGCTTCAGGCCCAAGTGGCAGTGGGAGCACCTGGGTGACTGGTGCCATCCAAGGCACTCCCTCTGCTCTGCCTTCCACTCAGGAGCAGGGCCAGGGGGACCACGTGCCTGCGGTGGCCCCACGCTGGGATGGAAGGAGCCCCTTGCCGGGCAGCCGGGGCAGAAAGGACTCCCTGGAGCTGCCAGCAGCTCTGAACCCAGCCCCAGGCAGGGCCAGGGCTTGGCAGTGGCAGCAGGAGCAGCTCAGGCTCCCTGGGGCCAGCAAAGGAGCTGAGAAAGGCTCAGCCCCGGGGCACAGCCCTGGGCCTGGCCCCTTCCCTCTCTGCTTTTCTCTGTGGCTGCACAGAGCACACAGAAGGACACACTGGCATTGCACATGGGAGGAGGATGGACAGCTGAATGCTCCTTCCTCCCACTGACAGCGATCCTGTGGGATCCCACAGGGCTCCAGAAGGGAGAAGGGAAAGGTTTCCAGATTCTTTAAAGCCTGAGATTATATTAAGAGACAGGGCTCATGAGTGAGGCCTTTCCACATGGACACTGATTATTTTGTCAGGAAAGGCAGACAGAGAACTTACCTCCACCATGCCCTAGACCCTTCATACTGTCATTCACAAGCTATTCTATATAAGCCATTTTATGGTCCCAGTCTAGAAGAGAGCAAAGACCAGAACATTTCCATGGTGTGCCGGGATCCCCCTCTGCTTATGGGAAATGGGCACTGCAAGGGGGTCAGGTAAGGCTGTGGCAGCCAGATGTCAATGGACAAGGCCAAAGCTGCACAGGGGCCTGGGGAGCTCTGGGCTGGCTCCTGGTCACTCTCCACCCTCTCTGCAGGCCCTGTGACACATCCCTGGAGAGGAAACTGGGGCTGCCCAGGGCCCTTGGGGCTCTCTCCCTCGCCCAGAGGAAACCCTCCCTAAAGGCCTGGGGAAAACCATCCCCAGCGCTTCCCGGGGAGCAGGGAGCGCTGTCCCGGGAAAGGGGAGCCAGGCTGCCGGCTCACCTGCTCCCCGCGCCTGCAGCGGAGCAGCCTGGGCAGCCCTGGCAGGCAGGGCCACGGCCAGGAGGAGCAGGAGGAAGAGGCGCAGAGCAAGGCCCATGGTGCCTTGCCCTCTGCCAGTCCCGCAGCTCTTGCTGCCACCGCTGTCCTGACACCGCTGTCCCAATGTCAGCAGCGCTGCTGCCACCGCCGCTGCTGCCGCAACAGCTGTGCTCAAGGACTGAGTGCTCGCTCCTTGTGCTGCTGTGCAACCACGGGGCTCTGGCACCTCTGTGACCTCAGAGCCTGCTGTGACCTCATGGCCAGGGTGGAGTTGTGTGGGGAGTGGGATCTGTCTGCTTTGGGATGGAGCTCATCCTGCCCAGCTGCTGTGTCCAAGGGTTGTGACACAGTCCCAGCCCAGCTGATCTCCCAGGCTGGGCCATGAAGGGATGGAGAGCAGCCCTGCCAAGAAGGACTTGGGGGTGCTGCTCGATGAGAGGCTGGACATGAGCCAGCGACGTGCATCCAAAGGAGAGTGCCCAGCAGCTTGAAGGAGGTGATTCCAGCCCTCTGCTCTGGTGAGACCCCACCTGGAGTACTGTGGAAGAGGTTTTACAGCGACCTCTGTGAGCCACTGAGAAGTTTGACAAGAGGATCCATGTTTACCCCTGAAAGAATTCCCTAGCAAGGTCATTGACATAGAAACCATGAAAGAAAGAAGGATAAGTAGAAGAAACCGGCAACTGCCTATTCCAACAAACACTTTGCTTGTCTCTCGTGACCAGTGAGTAAAATGTAAAGTTATGAGCTTTGTAGGAATGTAGAACAAGCATGCATGCTAGAATAAAAACAGGGTTTGAAGCCTTCTGGAAACGGAGTGTGTTGACAGAGTACTGCATCCAGCTCTGGGTTCCCCACACAGGAAGGCCATGGTCCTGTTGGATCTAGTCCAGAGGAGGGACAAAATGCTCTGAGGGCTGCAGCCCTTCTGCTTTGGAGACAGGCTGGGAGAGCTGGCAGTGTTCAGCCTGGAAGAGAGCAGACTCCAGGGAGACCTGATTGCTGCCTTTCAGTACCTCAAGGGGGCTTGTAAAAGAGATGGGACAGAACCTTTAGTAGAGCCTTTTGTGAGCAGACCGAGAGGGAATGGTCGATTCAGACTGGACAAAAGAAACCCGTTTGTTACACTGTAGGTTTCACAGGTTGCCCAGAGAGGTGGACATCCATCCCTGCAGACATTCAAGCTCATGCTCTGAGCAACCTGACCTACTTAAAGGTGTCCCTGCTCACTGCAGGGCATTGGACTAGATGGCCTTTAAATGTCCCTTCCAAGCCAAGCCATCCTGTGCTCCTGTGCACCATCAAAGCAGTGCTGGATTAGTGCTGGGGGGATTATGTGGCACCTGTATTTTGGTAGTTGTGTCATTTAGCAATTGGCACTGAGAGAATTCATGGGCTGGGCAGTGAAATCTGCAAATAACAGACAATGTGCTCAAGGAGAAACAGACGAGGAACACGGCTTCCAGTTCAGATCAATGCCAGCACTTGGCTGCCCATTCCTGGTTAAGAAATAAAGGAATGTCCTGAAGATCCCTTCATGTGGGTGCATTTTTGGCTGTATCAGTACTTGTGTTCTGTATAACGGGTAAGTTGTTAATGCTTCTTGCCCCATTTATCACTGGATGAAACCCAAATACTGCATTGCTCCTTGTCTACTTGCTTCCAACTCAAGGCAAATTTTGCTCATGATTGAGTGGGACATATTCATCTGCTCACAAGCAAATTCTTCTTGCCATTCACACAGCGGCAAGACTGCTTTGTGGATTTGCTCTAATTGGACTGGAATTAAGGCCTACCTCTCCCTAGAATTAAAGCTGATGCATTGGGAGGCAAAGTCTTGAGTAATTTGTCCTGGTGTCTGGCACTGTAGAGAGTTGCTCTGGAATTAAATGACACTTCAAGACACGTGTGGTCTGCCATAGTTCTGGCATACTAGAAGTGAACAAACAGCCTTTGAAAGATGATTTTATCCTTTCTTCCTCCTCCTCCTCCTCCCAGGAATTTCAGTCTCTGAGGTCGAAGCTCTTCAGCTGCCTCACAAACATTGTTTTAATTCAGACAGGCATCCATGCATTGAACCACAAATCAGGACTGTGGCTGTGAAGCTTGAAGCAATGTAGGTTTATAGCACTAAAAGTAGTAATCCATTCCCAGGTTAAGCCAAGCATTTCCGAAGTAACTCTACCTATTTTCAGGGATGTTTCAAAAAGGATCATTGTAAAAGCTGGGAGGGGGAGAAAGAGTGTCATCAAAATTAAAAAGACATTTTTCTGAGATCTTTATATTCCTATAAAAGAGATTCAAAATAGTTCATGTATGGAATATTGACTAAGAAGTGAATGACAGACAGTCAAAATAATTGCTTGGGGAACAAAAAACCATAAATAAAAATAAGTTTACATGTAAAAATTACGCAAACCATCATGCTATGAAAAAAAGCCAGACCTGCCAATACTAAAACCAAGAAGGCTGTTTCATCTGTCTTAATACAAAAACTATTCCTGAAAAGAATCAGAGATCCTCAAGACCATTACTACATACAGGATCTTCCAGGTATTGGGAAAAAATGAAGGAAACTGTAGTGTGCAATTCACAGAGGTAACCTGGAATTTATTGCTGGATTTGTTGCAAACTTTCAGAGAGCAGACTGGAAAAGCATAGGGGCTGCTCAGCCCATGCGTGGGCATTTAGAGCAGTCTGAGGGATGTTTCTGGGACCAACTGCAGGGAAGAAAAGCAGCAGACAATTACTGGGACAATCTCTTTGCTGGCTGCAGACTTTTTGTCAGTCAGTTCCCTGGGGCTGGGGGAGCTGTCACGGGTCAGGGAGGGCCAGGGCTGGCAGTGGCTGCTCAGGGATGGCTTTGGCCCGTGTCCCTCCAAGCAGCGCCTGCCCAAGCAGCTGCACTGCCCCCGGGCTCTCCTGCCGGCCTGCTGGGCTTTGTTGGGTGGCACAGCCTGTGCCAAGGGGCGGCAAGGTGCCTGCAGGCCCCAGCTCTGGGGGAAACGGAGAACGTCCTGCCCGCATCCACCGTGCTGCCAGCTCAGCAGTGCAGCACAGCACGGGCTCACGCTCCCCATTGCTCGCACAGGTGCAGCCAGCCCCACCACACGTGGTCCTGATTCCCAGAAGGGTGTGAAAAATGGCAATCACTTGTCTGTAAAATTTTGAAAGTTTAATAGCAATAAAATGGTTACAAAACAAGCAATAGAATCTGAGTAATAAAACTTGGACAATTTGAATTAGGACAATAGGAGACAATAGAAACAAAGAGCTACGCACATCTGGCTGCCTATTTTCTGGGCAGCATAAGCCTGGAAAAGGACACAGGTTAACTGAGGATTAACCCTTAAAAACAATAACCAGTTGCATATTCATACATCTCATACATGATGCAAAATTCCATTCAAACACAGGATTCTGTCTGGTCATCATCAACTTCTCCCTCTTAATCCTAACCGGCTTCTTCAGGGCGGAGCGAGGAGGGAGGAAGTTATTTTTTATGACTGGCAAGCAATAAATTCTTTTTCTCTGAAAGATTTTGGTGCCCTGTGGCTACTATATTTGCAAAAAGCCAATCATAAGATACACATTTTTCACAGGGGTCTGGGAAGGGGTTCCTGTTGTGGAACATTCTGTTTGCTTGGGATAAGGGCAAGTTTGACCTTCTACTGATGCCAGGAAAGGATTCGGAAGTGCCCAAGAGAACCCTGACTGAGAGCTTTCCTGCTGCATTGCATGTTTTTGACTGTATTTCGGTCCTAGTAGTCAGTTTGATAATGCCCCCTTATTTTGTATTGTTATAGCATATTTTATTTCCAATGGGTTGCTCCTTTCCCCCTGTGTTGTTGGCTTTGCCCTAGTTGTCCATCTCCCCAAAGACCTGCCCTTTTGTTCCCTGTTCCTCTCCCATTGAATGTCAATCTCTCCCCAAGCCTGCCCCTTTCTCTAGAAACTTCCCTATCCATTTGGTATCCTTCAAACCAGTATTGCTTTCTTCAAGGTGTCCTGCTCCCATGTTGTCCTCCCCTATTGCTTTAAACATTGTATTCCCGGCCTTGTGTTCCACCCTCAGTTTGTCCCAATTGGCTAAAGACTGTATCCTCCCCAGGGACCTCCCCAGTTTAGAAATCAGTGTATGCCTTTAATTCAGTGTCTTTCTGTGGCTGACTTTGCAGGGAACAAACATACAGAAGACCTCTCCCTGTTCCTTGTCCCTACCCCCAAGGCAGTCCACCTGTGCTGTGAAGCAGCTGTGCCCTACAGCCAAACCCCAGAGCTGAGAGTTTTCTGGGGGCGGCCCACTCTGGCTGTTGGTGTTGGCAGCTAGTCGGGCTGAAGAAACCCGGCACTGCAGCACTTCCCGAATCAGCTCTTCTGTTGCAGTAAAGAGATGAAGCTGTCAGCCCAGTGTCCGGGTGGCAGCAGCAGCAAAGCCCACCCAGCAGCAGCACAGGCTGAGCTCCGTGCCCAGGAGCAGCCGTGGCTGCCCACGGTGTGGGCAGGCAGGAGCCAGGCAGGGGCTGCTGTGACCAGCGGCGGGGCCCCGAGGGCTGGGGGAGCCCATGCTGAGCGTCCCTGGGCTGCTGAGGGCACATTTCCTTCTGGGGGATAATCGGGGCCTGGACCTCCTCCAGTGGCATGCCCAGGAAAAGAGGGAAGCCATCAGTAGGTGCTTGCCTTGAGAACAATGCAGGGAGACTGGACTCTGCAGGAAGTCCTTCATAGCCTGAGGGATGAGCTCAGAGCCGGACAGACACTGGGCCTGTGGCAGGCCCGGATCTCTTATGGGCAGAGTGGGGATTTGCCCCCCAGGCCTCACCTGTTCACCCACACACACACATAGTGAACACGCACACACAGAAGATGGGTCTGCACTGTTGCTGCTCCTTGAGTGTTATGATTGGGTCCCTCTAAAGGCATGCAGGGGCTTTGGGTCACATCTGTGCTGTTCAGGGGACTGGGGACACCCAAAAGTTTTGCAGGCAATTTAATGTATGTCCAAAGGTGTGCAGGGGCTGAGGGACAGCTATAAATTGAGCAGGGCTCGGGGGTCTCTTGTGGGGCACACAGGGGGATTTTAGGGTGCCTGAGGACACCCATAAGAGGTGCAGTGGGTTTGTGTGTTCCCAAAAGCGTGCAGCTACCCTGATGGCCTGTGTTGCAGTATTTTTGTAAGCGTTGGCATCACATTCTTCACTTTTTAAATATGGGCCAAAGGGCAGCACAGCGCACAGCAGGGACTTGGTGTCACTGTGGCAGGGCTGCTGCTGCCTGCAATAATGGGAATCACCAATATGAGTTGAAGTTTGGACTTGACATTGCCACTGTAGATAGAACTATGAAAAGTCTCACTTGTCCAATCTCATATATCTCACTTCTTTTAGAGAAAACCTAGATTGCAAATAGGTACAGGGAGGGACATCGTCTGCTCGCTGAAAGGGCAGCTCTCGAGATCCATTCCAAAAAATCCTTCCCCAGCCATGAGGTCACAGCAGGCTCTGAGGTCACAGAGGTGCCAGAGCCCCGTGGTTGCACAGCAGCACAAGGAGCGAGCACTCAGTCCTTGAGCACAGCTGTTGCGGCAGCAGTGGCGGTGGCAGCAGCGCTGCTGACATTGGGACAGCGGTGTCAGGACAGCGGTGGCAGCAAGAGCTGCGGGACTGGCAGAGGGCGAGGCACCATGGGCCTTGCTCTGCGCCTCTTCCTCCTGCTCCTCCTGGCCGTGGCCCTGCCTGCCAGGGCTGCCCAGGCTGCTCCGCTGCAGGCGCAGGGAGCAGGTGAGCCGGCAGCCTGGCTCCCCTTTCCCGGGACAGCGCTCCCTGCTCCCCGGGAAGCGCTGGGGATGGTTTTCCCCAGGCCTTTAGGGAGGGTTTCCTCTGGGCAAGGGAGAGAGCCCCAAGGGCCCTGGGCAGCCCCAGTTTCCTCTCCAGGGATGTGTCACAGGGCCTGCAGAGAGGGTGGAGAGTGACCAGGAGCCAGCCCAGAGCTCCCCAGGCCCCTGTGCAGCTTTGGCCTTGTCCATTGACATCTGGCTGCCACAGCCTTACCTGACCCCCTTGCAGGGCCCATTTCCCATAAGCAGAGGGGAATCTCAGCACAGCATAAAAATGTTCTGGTCTTTGCTCTCTTCTAGACTGGGACCATAAAATGGCTTATATAGAAAAGCTGGTGAATGACAGTATGGAGAGTCTAGGGCATGGTGGAGGTAAGTTCTCTGTCTGCCTTTCCTGACAAAATAATCAGTGTCCATGTGGAAAGGCCTCACTCATGAGCCCTGTCTCTTAATATAATCTCAGGGTTTAAAGAATCTGGAAATCTTGCCCTGCTCCCTTCTGGAGCCCTGTGGGATCCCACAGAATCGCTGTCAGTGGGAGGAAGGAGCATTCAGCTGTCCATCCTCCTCCCGTGTGCAATGCCAGTGTGTCCTTCCGTGTGCTCTGTGCAGCCACAGAGAAGAGCAGAGAGGGAAGGGGCCAGGCCCAGGGCTGTGCCCCGGGGCTGAGCCTTTCTCAGCTCCTTTGCTGGCCCCAGGGAGCCTGAGCTGCTCCTGCTGCCACTGCCAAGCCCTGGCCCTGCCTGGGGCTGGGTTCAAAGCTGCTGGCAGCTCCAGGGAGTCCTTTCTGCCCCGGCTGTCCCGCAAGGGGCTCCTTCCATCCCAGCGTGGGGCCACTGCAGGCACGTGGTCCCCCTGGCCCTGCTCCTGAGTGGAAGGCAGAGCTGAGAGAGTGCCTTGGAGGGCACCAATCACCCAGGTGCCCTCACTGCCACTCGGGCCTGAAGCAGAAATGGAGCAACTTTCCATTCAGATCCTCCAAGATGGAAGAACCAAGACACAGGAGACAAGAAATCACTGGAGGCAGCCAAACACCTGGACCAGATGTTGAGTGACCTGGAGAGGCGTCGTGGTGGGTGCATTTCCCTCAGCCTTGTCCTGGGGCTCAGCAGCCGGGGGCTTTGGCTGCACATCTGGACACGCCATACCTGGCACAGGGGAAGGGATCCATGGAAGCCTCCCTGCCCCGCTGCTGCATCCACGCCCTGCAGGGCTGTTTCCCAGCCTGGCCTGGCTGCAGCTTCTCCCCAGCCTCTGCAGGAAGGCATTGGGCATCAGCTGACAGGCAGCCCAAACAGCACCATGGGCCCCTACATGCCCTGAGATCCCCTGCAATTTTCCAGTCTCCAGGCTGATCAGGTGTAGGGGCTTTTGCAGTGAGGGAGGGCCCTGGCCCAGCCCCAATAACCTGGCCATTTTCCTGATCCTTACCCATTACTTGACTAGTATTGTCTCCTGAACTTGCCACCTCCTGAAATGGTTCCATTTGATCCAGCTGTCCTTTTTCCTTTCTCAAGCAATGCAGCAAAAGTCCATGCAGATGGGGCCATATCCTATAGGAAGCAATGGCTTTGTGCCAGCCCCTGCTGCAGCAAAGGAGGAGATGCCAGACATGGACACAGGCACAGGAGGTAATTGCTGTGCCAGGCTCAGCCCTTGGCGGGGCTGTGTGGCAGCAGCTCTTCCCCCAGGGCCTGCCCTTGCACGGCCCAGCAGCAGCCAAAGCTGGAGGCACCCCTGGAGGCCTTGAGGCCTCTGGAGCTCGTTCACAGCCCCGGGGAAAGGGGACTCGTGCACCAACGTCCCTCCCGCTCCAGCTGCTCCGGAGCTGGCCCTGAGTGCCCAGAGGCCCAAGGCACAGGAGCAGCCCTGAGCGGGAGCCCTGCCACGAGCCCAGGGCCAGAGCCAGCCTTGGCTCCCGACTGGGCAGGGGCTGCACTGGCTCCTGACAGGGCCTGACTCTGTGCCCTGGGGCTGGGGGAGCTGTCACGGGGCAGGGAGGGCCAGGGCTGGCAGTGGCTGCTCAGGGATGGCTTTGGCCCGTGTCCCTCCAAGCAGCGCCTGCCCAAGCAGCTGCGCTGCCCCCGGGGTCTCCTGCCGGCCTGCTGGGCTTTGTTGGGTGGCACAGCCTGTGCCAAGGGGCGGCAAGGTGCCTGCAGGCCCCAGCTCTGGGGGAAACGGAGAACGTCCTGCCCGCATCCCCAGTGCTGCCAGCTCAGCAGTGCAGCACAGCACGGGCTCACGCTCCACATTGCTCCCACAGAAGCGCTTGGCAAGTCAGACACAAACACCCAGAATCCACGGAACACCCCAAGACTTTTCTGCCCCCAGGATGTGCGCAGGTCCTGCATGATAGGCACGGTAGTGACACTGTTCACTGTGCCAACTTCCATGGTGCTGTGCTATGTTGGGTTCCGGTGGTGGAAGGGAAAGAAACGGTAAGTTGTGCTCATCTCTACCTTCCAGCTCCTTTAAAGGCTGCACATAGTCAGGGAACATTCAGGGGACAGAGAGGCTGCTGTGGAGATGTGGCCAGTCCATGGTTGTCCAAAGAACTCTGCTGAGGGTTCTGCTGCTGCCCAGAGCTTTCATTGGCCTCTTAATTGCTGGGCCTTGTCCTGGGGGGCCCGCTGGGGCTGCAGCCAGTGCTGGCTCCCACTGAAGCTGCCTGGCCAAGAGCAGCCCCAGGGGTACAGGGCAGAGGCAGAGCAAGGTGGGGAGGAGAAAGAGCAGGGACGAGATTGCCCTTGAAAGGCAGAGGCGCTCTGGGGCCCGCTCCTGCCCAGGGAGCCTGCCCAGGGCCGTGCCCTGCTCGCCGGGGCCTTGAGGGGCAGCTGTGCAGCTGGGCCAAGCTGTGCCAGCAGCTCCAGCCGTGCTGGGGAGCCTTGCCAGCTCTGGGCCCTGCTGTGCAGGAGGCTCCCTGGGTGCCACTGGCAGCTGGGGTCTCAGCCACCTCCTCTCTCCACAGTCGCGTTGCCGCCGCTCCAGCATCCCGGCCCAGAAGCCGTGCCTCTCCCTCGGCCCCAGGGAGCCCAGAGACCTTCGGCTTTGACAGCTCTCACACGAGGCCCTGGCAGCAGCAGCTGCCCAAGAAAGCAGAGCACCAGCCCTCCGTGCCTCCCCCACGGCCCCCCAGCCCGGCTGTGAAGCGGAAGCCTTCCGAGATCCCCCCACCTCCTCCCCTCCCGAGCCAGCCGCCCTGGTCCAGCTAGGACTGCAGCTGGGCCAGCCACGCAGGCCTTGGGCACCAACAGCTTGGGCACCCGCTCTCCTCCACAATTAGCACGTTTTACCTATGGGCAACAGACAGAGTCAGTTTTCATACTCTTGGACCTCCAACAGGAAGGGCTGCAGATTCTTCCCATGCCCTTCCTCATCTTTTACCACTTTGATTTTCATACAGTACAGAGCTGATTGCATCTCTTATTATGGCTGCATGCTTTGCCTTAACCTGTCAGGGAAAAAAAATAAAAAAATTCTTCCGTTTAGATTTCATTTTTAGTGTGGTTGGGCCTCTCACATTTTGAGCAATTAATTTTCCATGGTACTTCATCCCTTTTCCTTACTCTCTGTAGAAAGTTCATCTGGAAATAAAAATCACCAGAATTACTGAGATTTACCTCAAAGCCCAGAGTGGAATCTAGCACAAAATATTCTCCCTGTGTACTGCACAACAAGAAATATTCAGAGAAAAATACAGTGGCAGCTGAGGCTCTTGGACCTCCCAGAATACTGAGCCTGCAGAGGAGGCAGACAGCCCTGGCAGTGCCTGAGGGGACTTTTCTTCACAGACTCCTCTGAAAGTCTGTCCCTCCAGGAGGAGAAAGCTTTTCAGCCTTTGCCTTACTTTCCTCCTGTGCTAAAATGGAAGGCTCCTCCTGAGCTACAAACCATTCTCCATTCCTCAACAAAGCTACTCATGTTCTTGACTTATCTTAAAGAGCAAAAGCAGAGGTGGTCAGGAATTTCTCATCAAAGCCTGTTTGCAGAGAAACGCCACCATATGTGTGAAAATAGTCTCAGCATCTTCTTAGCATCAGTTCGCTCAAAAGAAAGCGAACTCTGAATTGAGCAGTGCTTTAAATGAACATGAATTCTCTTTTCTCACCTATCAGCCTGATTGGTTTTGTGGTAAATAGATATGATTCATGCTGCCAAAATTGAAACAGTAATCAATATTGATACAGTAATTAATATTGGGAAATAATAAAACAGTTAAAAGGTGTAAATGCCAAGAAAGAAAGGGAGAGGAGGGGTTCCACCCACCCCAACCCCCCCCCCCCCCCCCCCTTTCTTGCAGATGTTCAAGGACAGGAAAAAGCAAGAGATAACAGTTGCTAAAAATTAAAAGAAAGAAGGGAAAATCTGGTTGGGTCCCAGGAAAATGCCAGCTAGAATAGATTTATTGCTTTGATGCTTAAATGCAGTAATATGTTCTTTTTGGCTTACATTGTACTGGTTTGGTGCGCGTGTGTAACCCAGGGGTGCATTAAAGGACACAGATGAAGAGGAGAGGCCTTCATCAAAAACGACCTCCAAAGACACGTGTGACCACCAAAACGAGTGGTGGAGCATGCACGGTAAAGGTGCTGATGAGGGCGGAGGTAGAAGTGCGATGAATCAAAAATGGAAGGAGATGGCATTGACATATGGCATATAAGGGGAATCTTCACTTGGCAAGCTTGTATGTGAGGTGCCAAGGGTCCAAGAACCTTGCACCCTGTACCTCGCGGTCATCTTTTGCTTATGCGCTATTATTGGAGCCAAATTATCCCTTATTTTTAATCAAATGATATTGTCAGTATTTCAAGTGTATCCAATTTTCTATAATTCCTAAACTATTCTGTGGGAATGTTAGTTATTAGAAGCTGGAAAAGTACTGTGTTTAGCCTTCTGATCTGAGTTTTTGCACCAGCGAAAACACTGTGTCCTTGGACATCTCTGGGTGCGATAACAAGCAGTCAGAGAGACGTGGGAAAGTGGAATGCAAGACTGAAAGAATGAAAAAGAGTTGATATATAGTTTAACGAATAGAATGTTTAGTTTACAGAATATGCATGAGCTTATTAACACTATTATAAAAGTATGTAACCTAGATCAATAAATTGGAGACCAATGATCATCAACCCCTAAGACATGCACGTCACCCCTTCGCCTCCTCAAATGGTGACCATTCCTTAAATGGCGTTTCTCCTTAAATGGTGACTTTCTTTTTACACTATTCTATTAAAATTGCCACTACCTCTAATATTGGTTGGTGTTTCTGATGACGGGATAATTGGGCAAACATAACAATGAGCACAAAGCCTTTATTTCTGGAGGCTCAGGGATGCTGGGGGGATCTTTGCACCATCAGGCCGAGGTACAAGGCTCTGGATCCTCGGAAGGAACAGAGCCAGCCCCCTTGAGCGGGAGAAGGTGCAGCCTCAATTGCAGCTCCAGGTGCCTCCTGTGGGCCAGGGCAGGGCCCTGGCTGTAAATGTGTTGGGCTGCAGCACAGGGCCAGGGCGGAGCTCAGCAGCCTCATCAGAGCCCAGGGCCGCGGCCCTTCCCTGCCGGGGCCCGAGCCTGGCCCGGCCCGGTCCGGCCTGAACAGCCCGGCCTGGCCCCAGGGGATGGGCTCCGCCCGCCCGCTGTGCCCACAGGCCGGGCCCAAGGCTTTGCAAGAGGCTTTCTCCCAGCTTTGCAAAACCTCGGCCAAGTGACCCTTTGCTGTGCTGGCAAGAGTAAAAATCCCCCTCAAATGGAACCCCGCTGTACACCTCCTGAGGGATCCCTGCACACCCTAGGAGAGGCCATCAATACTCCTTTGTGCCTCATGAGGGATCCCTGTGCGCCTCAGCAGGGACCCCAAAATATCACTGTGTGTCTCATGAAGGACCCCTGCACTCCTCAGCAGAGACCCCAAAATATCCCTGTGTGCCTCATAAGGGATCCCTGTGTGCCTCAGCAGGGACCCCAGAACATCCCCGTTTCCCACTGGAGGTCCAGGCCCCGATTATCCCCCAGAAGGAAATGTGCCCTCAGAAGCCCAGGGACGCTCAGCATGGGCTCCCCAGCCCTCGGGGCCCCGCCGCTGGTCACAGCAGCCCCTGCCTGGCTCCTGCCTGCCCACACCGTGGGCATCCACGGCTGCTCCTGGGCACGGAGCTCAGCCAGTGCTGCTGCTGGGTGGGCTTTGCTGCTGCTGCCACCCGGACACTGGGCTGACAGCTCCATCTCTTTACTGCAACAGAAGAGCTGATTCGGGAAGTGCTGCAGTGCCGGGTTTTTTCAGCCCGACTAGCTGCCAACACCAACAGCCAGAGTGGGCCGCCCCCAGAAAACTCTCAGCTCTGGGGTTTGGCTGTAGGGCACAGCTGCTTCACAGCACAGGTGGACTGCCTTGGGGGTAGGGACAAGGAACAGGGAGAGGTCTTCTGTATGTTTGTTCCCTGCAAAGTCAGCCACAGAAAGACACTGAATTAAAGGCATACACCGATTTCTAAACTGGGGAGGTCCCTGGGGAGGATACAGTCTTTAGCCAATTGGGACAAACTGAGGGTGGAACACAAGGCCGGGAATACAATGTTTAAAGCAATAGGGGAGGACAACATGGGAGCAGGACACCTTGAAGAAAGCAATACTGGTTTGAAGGATACCAAATGGATAGGGAAGTTTCTAGAGAAAGGGGCAGGCTTGGGGAGAGATTGACATTCAATGGGAGGAGGAACAGGGAACAAAAGGGCAGGTCTTTGGGGAGATGGACAACTAGGGCAAAGCCAACAACACAGGGGGAAAGGAGCAACGCATTGGAAATAAAATATGCTATAACAATACAAAATAAGAGGGCATTATCAAACTGACTACTAGGACCGAAATACAGTCAAAAACATGCAATGCAGCAGGAAAGCTCTCAGTCAGGGTTCACTTGAGCACTTCCAAATCCTTTCCGGGCATCTATAGAAGGTCAAACTTGCCCTTATCCCAAGCAAACAGAATGTTCCACAACAGGAACCCCTTCCCAGACCCCTGTGAAAAATGCATATTTTATGATTGGCTTTTTGCAAATATAGTAGCCACAGGGCACCGAAAGCTTTCAGAGAAAAATAATTTATTGCTCTCCTATCAGAAGAAAATAACTTCTTTCTGCCTCGCTCAGCCCTCAAGAAGCCGGTTAGTATTCGGAGGGAGAAGTTGATGATGACCAGACAGAATCCTGTGCTTGAGTGGAATTTATGCATCATGTATGAGATGTATGAATATGCAACTGGTTATTGTTTTTAAGGGTTAATCCTCAGTTACTGTGTGTCCTTTTCCAGGCTTATGCTGCCCAGAAAATAGGTATGCAGATGTGCGTAGCTCTTTGTTTCCATTGTCTCCTATTGTCTTAATCCAAACTGTCCAAGTTTTATCACTCAGATTCTATTGCTTGTTTTGTAACCATTTTATTGCTATTAAACTTTCAAAATTTTACAGACAAGTGATTGCCATTTTTCACACCCTTCTGGGAATCAGGAACACGTGTTGTAGGGCTGGCTGCACCTGTGCGAGCAATGGGGAGTGTGAGCCCGTGCTGTGCTGCACTGCTGAGCTGGCAGCACGGTGGATGCGGGCAGGACGTTCTCCGTTTCCCCCAGAGCTGGGGCCTGCAGGCACCTTGCCGCCCCTTGGCACAGGCTGTGCCACCCAACAAAGCCCAGCAGGCCGGCAGGAGAGCCCGGGGGCAGTGCAGCTGCTTGGGCAGGCGCTGCTTGGAGGGACACGGGCCAAAGCCATCCCTGAGCAGCCACTGCCAGCCCTGGCCCTCCCTGACCCGTGACAGCTCCCCCAGCCCCAGGGAACTGACTGACAAAAAGTCTGCAGCCAGCAAAGAGATTGTCCCAGTAATTGTCTGCTGCTTTTCTTCCCTGCAGTTGGTCCCAGAAACATCCCTCAGACTGCTCTAAATGCCCACGCATGGGCTGAGCAGCCCCTATGCTTTTCCAGTCTGCTCTCTGAAAGTTTGCAACAAATCCAGCAATAAATTCCAGGTTACCTCTGTGAATTGCACACTACAGTTTCCTTCATTTTTTCCCAATACCTGGAAGATCCTGTATGTAGTAATGGTCTTGAGGATCTCTGATTCTTTTCAGGAATAGTTTTTGTATTAAGACAGATGAAACAGCCTTCTTGGTTTTAGTATTGGCAGGTCTGGCTTTTTTTCATAGCATGATGGTTTGCGTAATTTTTACATGTAAACTTATTTTTATTTATGGTTTTTTGTTCCCCAAGCAATTATTTTGACTGTCTGTCATTCACTTCTTAGTCAATATTCCATACATGAACTATTTTGAATCTCTTTTATAGGAATATAAAGATCTCAGAAAAATGTCTTTTTAATTTTGATGACACTCTTTCTCCCCCTCCCAGCTTTTACAATGATCCTTTTTGAAACATCCCTGAAAATAGGTAGAGTTACTTCGGAAATGCTTGGCTTAACCTGGGAATGGATTACTACTTTTAGTGCTATAAACCTACATTGCTTCAAGCTTCACAGCCACAGTCCTGATTTGTGGCTCAATGCATGGATGCCTGTCTGAATTAAAACAATGTTTGTGAGGCAGCTGAAGAGCTTCGACCTCAGAGACTGAAATTCCTGGGAGGAGGAGGAGGAGGAAGAAAGGATAAAATCGTCTTTCAAAGGCTGTTTGTTCACTTCTAGTATGCCAGAACTATGGCAGACCACACGTGTCTTGAAGTGTCATTTAATTCCAGAGCAACTCTCTACAGTGCCAGACACCAGGACAAATTACTCAAGACTTTGCCTCCCAATGCATCAGCTTTAATTCTAGGGAGAGGTAGGCCTTAATTCCAGTCCAATTAGAGCAAATCCACAAAGCAGTCTTGCCGCTGTGTGAATGGCAAGAAGAATTTGCTTGTGAGCAGATGAATATGTCCCACTCAATCATGAGCAAAATTTGCCTTGAGTTGGAAGCAAGTAGACAAGGAGCAATGCAGTATTTGGGTTTCATCCAGTGATAAATGGGGCAAGAAGCATTAACAACTTACCCGTTATACAGAACACAAGTACTGATACAGCCAAAAATGCACCCACATGAAGGGAACTTCAGGACATTCCTTTATTTCTTAACCAGGAATGGGCAGCCAAGTGCTGGCATTGATCTGAACTGGAAGCCATGTTCCTCGTCTGTTTCTCCTTGAGCACATTGTCTGTTATTTGCAGATTTCACTGCCCAGCCCATGAATCCTCTCCAATTGTGTCATTTAGCAATCCTGGCCAATTGCTAAATGACACAACTACCAAAATACAGGTGCCACATAATGCCCCCAGCACTAATCCAGCACTGCTTTGATGGTGCACAGGAGCACAGGATGGCTTGGCTTGGAAGGGACATTTAAAGGCCATCTAGTCCAATGCCCTGCAGTGAGCAGGGACACCTTTAAGTACGTCAGGTTGCTCAGAGCATGAGCTTGAATGTCTGCAGGGATGGATGTCCACCTCTCTGGGCAACCTTTCAAAACCTACAGTGTAACAAATGGGTTTCTTTCGTCCAGTCTGAATGCTCACAAAAGGCTCTACTATAGGTTCTGTCCCATCTCTTTTACAAGCCCCCTTGAGGTACTGAAAGGCAGCAATCAGTTTTCCCTGGAATCTGCTCTCTTCCAGGCTGAACACCGCCAGCTCTCCCAGCCTGTCTCCAAAGCAGAAGGGCTGCAGCCCTCAGAGCATTTTGTCCCTCCTCTGGACTAGATCCAACAGGACCATGGCCTTCCTGTGTGGGGAACCCAGAGCTGGATGCAGTACTCTGTCAACACACTCCGTTTCCAGAAGGCTTCAAACCCTGTTTTTATTCTAGCATGCATGCTTGTTCCACATTCCTACAAAGCTCATAACTTTACATTTTACTCACAGGTCACGAGAGACAAGCAAAGTGTTTATTGGAATAGGCAGTTGCCGGTTTCTTCTACTTATCCTTCTTTCTTTCATGGTTTCTATGTCAATGACCTTGCTAGGGAATTCTTTCAGGGGTAAACATGGATCCTCTTGTAAAACTTCTCAATGGCTCACAGAGGTCGCTGTAAAACCTCTTCCACAGTACTCCAGGTGAGGTCTCACCAGAGCAGAGGGCTGGAATCACCTCCTTCAAGCTGCTGGGCACTCTCCTTTGGATGCACATGGCTGGCTCATGTCCAGCCTCTCATCGAGCAGCACCCCCAAGTCCTTCTTGGCAGGGCTGCTCTCCATCCCTTCATGGCCCAGCCTGGGAGATCAGCTGGGCTGGGGCTGTGTCACAACCCTTGGACACAGCAGCTGGGCAGGATGAGCACCCTCCCAAAGCAGGCAGATCCCACTCCCCACACAACTCCACCCTGGCCATGAGCTCACAGCAGGCTCTGAGGTCACAGAGGTGCCAGAGCCCCGTGGTTGCACAGCAGCACAAGGAGCGAGCACTCAGTCCTTGAGCACAGCTGTTGCGGCAGCAGCGGCGGTGGCAGCAGCGCTGCTGACATTGGGACAGCGGTGTCAGGACAGCGGTGGCAGCAAGAGCTGCGGGACTGGCAGAGGGCAAGGCACCATGGGCCTTGCTCTGCGCCTCTTCCTCCTGCTCCTCCTGGCCGTGGCCCTGCCTGCCAGGGCTGCCCAGGCTGCTCCGCTGCAGGCGCGGGGAGCAGGTGAGCCGGCAGCCTGGCTCCCCTTTCCCGGGACAGCGCTCCCTGCTCCCCGGGAAGCGCTGGGGATGGTTTTCCCCAGGCCTTTAGGGAGGGTTTCCTCTGGGCGAGGGAGAGAGCCCCCATGGGCCCTGGGCAGCCCCAGTTTCCTCTCCAGGGATGTGTCACAGGGCCTGCAGAGAGGGTGGAGAGTGACCAGGAGCCAGCCCAGAGCTCCCCAGGCCCCTGTGCAGCTTTGGCCTTGTCCACTGACATCTGGCTGCCACGGCCTTACCTGACCCCCTTGCAGTGCCCATTTCCCATAAGCAGAGGGGGATCCCAGCACACCATAGAAATGTTCTGGTGTTTGATCTCTTCTAGACTGGGACCATAAAATGGCTTATATAGAAAAGTTGGTGAATGACAGTATGGAGAGTCTAGGGCATGGTGGAGGTAAGTTCTCTGTCTGCCTTTCCTGACAAAATAATCAGTGTCCATGTGGAAAGGCCTCACTCATGGGCCCTGTCTCTTAACATAATCTAAGGTTTGAAAGAATCTGGAAATCTTGCCCTGCTCCCTTCTGGAGCCCTGTGGGATCCCACAGAATCGCTGTCAGTGGGAGGAAGGAGCATTCAGCTGTCCATCCTCCTCCCGTGTGCAATGCCCGTGTGTCCTTCCGTGTGCTCTGTGCTGCCACAGAGAAAAGCAGAGAGGGAAGGGGCCAGGCCCAGGGCTGTGCCCCGGGGCTGAGCCTTTCTCAGCTCCTTTGCTGGCCTCAGGGAGCCTGAGCTGCTCCTGCTGCCACTGCCAAGCCCTGGCCCTGCCTCGGGCTGGGTTCAGAGCTGCTGGCAGCTCCAGGGAGTCCTTTCTGCCCCGGCTGCCCCACAAGGGGCTCCTTCCATCCCAGTGTGGGGCCACTGCAGGCACGTGGTCCCCCTGGCCCTCCTCCTGAGTGGAAGGCAGAGCAGAGGGAGTGCCTTGGAGGGCACCAATCACCCAGGTGCCCTCACTGCCACTCGGGCCTGAAGCAGAAATGGAGCAATTTTCTTTTAAGGTCCTCCTAGTTGGATGAAGGAAGACACAGGAGACAAGAAATCACTGGAGGCAGCCAAACACCTGGACAAGATGCTGAGTGACCTGGACAGGCGCCGTGGTGGGTGCACTTCCCTCAGCCTTGTCCTGTGGCTCAGCAGCTGGGGGCTTTGCCTGCACATCTGGACACACCGTGCCCGGCACAGGGGAAGGGATCCATGGCAGCCTCGCTGCCCCGCTGCTGCTTCCACGCCCTGCAGGGCTGTTTCCCAGCCTGGCCTGGCTGCAGCTTCTCCCCAGCCTCTGCAGGAAGGCATTGGGCATCAGCTGACAGGCAGCCCAAACAGCACCATGGGCCCCTAAATGCCCTGAGATTCCCTACAATTTCCTGGACCCAGGGGAGTTTAGGAATGACAGTAGTTTGGAGAAGGGAGTAGCCTGGCCAATCCCAAAGGTTTTTATGATTTCCTCTTTCTTATCCATGAGTTTGACCAGTATTGCCTTCTGTAGATGCCACCTCCCAGAAAGGGGAACATCTCCATCAGATCCAGCTCTCCCTTTTTCTTTCTCCAGAGATGAACCGAAAGGCTGTGCTGAAAACAGAACTTCCTGGAGGAAGCAGGGGCTCATTGGCAGCCTCTGCTGCAGGAAGGGAGGCGATGCCAGGCCCAGTCAGAGGAGGTAATTGCTGTGCCTCTGGGCCTGAGCCCTGCTGAGGCTTGAGCTGCCATCTTGGCTGTGTGTCAGTGCCTGCCCTCCAGGGATGTTAGACAGGGCCTGCAAAGAGGGTGGGGAGTGACCAGGAGCCAGCCCAGAGCTCCCCAGGCCCATGTGCAGTTTGGCCATGTCCATTCACATCTGGCTGCCACAGCCTTACCCGACCCACTTGCAGTGCCCAGTTCCCAAAGGCAGAGGGGCATCCCAGCACACCATGGAAATGGGTCTGATCTGTGCTCTCTTCTAGATGAGAGTGCTGGGAGGGCTTTGCCAGCAGCTGGGATGAAACATGGTTTGGAACCCTTGGGAGATTCTGCAGGTAAGTTCTCAGAGAATAATCACTGACAACCTGGCAGGAACCAGGTGACAGAAGCTTCTGTGGCTGTGGTATTACAGGTTTGTCTGCAGGGAGGGTCTTTCGAGGTCCTTTGGTGGATGTTGCACACAAGCCCAGCTCCCATCCCAGGGGTGAGTAGTGTGTCCCTGCTGACCCCAGGATGAGCCCTGCTTCTGTGGGATCTATTCCTGGTGAAATGGAAATACTTTCTCTTAAGGTCCTCTGAGAGGGAGGAAAAAACCTACAGAGCACAATAAGCCCCTGGAGGAATCCAAACAACTGGACCAAATGCTGATTGACCTGGAGAGGCGCCGTGGTGGGTGCATTTCCCTCAGCCTTGTCCTGGGGCTCAGCAGCCGGGGGCTTTTGCTGCACATCTGGACACGCCGTGCCCGGCACAGCAGGAAGGGATCCATGGCAGCCTGGCTGCCCCGCTGCTGCTTCCACGCCCTGCAGGGCTGTTTCCCAGCCTGGCCTGGCTGCAGCTTCTCCCCAGCCTCTGCAGGAAGGCATTGGGCATCTGCTGGCAGGCAGCCCAAACTGCACCACGGGCCTGAAATCCTCTGGGATTTCCCGGTCTCTGGGCAGATCTGGCGGGGCAGCTGTTGGGAGGAGGGAGGGCCCTGTGGCAGCCCCCAGGCCCTTGGCCTTTCCCTGATCCTTATCCATGTCTTTGACATGTGGTACTTCCTGAAGATGCCACCTGCGCAATGGGGAATGGCTCCACCCGATCCAGCTGTCCTTTTTCCTTTCTCCAGAGATGGACCAAAAGTCTTTCTGGAAGGCAGCACTTCCTGGAGGAATCAATGGCCCCGTGCTAGCCACTGATACAGGAAGCGAGGAGATGCCAGACAGTGCCACAGAAGGTGATTGCTGTGCCAGGCTCAGCCAGGCTGAGCTGTCCTGCTGGGCTCCCTCCGTGTGAGACATGTCCCAAAACTTGGGAGGGACTGCATGGGGTGCCCATGGTGGGGAAAGGGCAGAGGGGGAGAGCAAGGCTCCCGTGTGTCCTGAGAGGGCCTGACTCTGTGCCCTGGGGCTGGGGGAGCTGGCACGGGGCAGGGAGGGCCAGGGCTGGCAGTGGCTGCTCAGGGATGGCTTTGGCCCGTGTCCCTCCAAGCAGCGCCTGCCCAAGCAGCTGCGCTGCCCCCGGGCTCTCCTGCCGGCCTGCTGGGCTTTGTTGGGTGGCACAGCCTGTGCCAAGGGGCGGCAAGGTGCCTGCAGGCCCCAGCTCTGGGGGAAACGGAGAACGTCCTGCCCGCATCCACCGTGCTGCCAGCTCAGCAGTGCAGCCCAGCACGGGCTCACGCTCCCCATTGCTCCCACAGACGTTGTCAATGAAGAAGGAATATATGCCCCGGATCCAGTGCGCCTCCCAAGAATTGTCTGCCCCCAGGATGTGCGCAGGAAGTGCATGATAGGCACAGTGGTGATAGTGTTCACTGTGCCCCTTCTGCTGCTAGGCTGCTATCTTGGCATTTGCAAGCTGTACGAGATCAGACGGTCAGTTGCTGATTTTTCTCCACAGTTTTCTTGTAACTCTGCTCCATAGCATTGGTAGCCTGATTCATAGTCATGCTGCTGTGGAATTGTGGCCAGTCCATGGTTGTCCAAAGAACTCTGCTGAGGGTTCTGCTGCTGCCCAGAGCTTTCATTGGCCTCTTCATTGCTGGGCCTTGTCCTGGGGGGCCCGCTGGGGCTGCCGCCAGTGCTGGCTCCCACTGAGGCCGCCTGGCCAAGAGCAGCCCCAGGGGCACAGGGCAGAGGCAAAGCAAGTTCCCAACAGTGTTTGGGCAGCACAGTTCAGGACAGGACAGTGCTTTTTGAGTAGATCATGTAAAGTTTTATGTGAACAGGGGTGTTGCAGGACAAGCAAATTTGCTCCAGTTCGGTGTTAAAACAAATCCAACCTGATGACGGTTTGGCTTTGGCCATGAGACTTTCCTCTTTGTGTGAGCCCTGTTCTGGATTGATTCCCAATCAGTCTTGGAGCCAGTTTTGGCTGAAGGCTCATCCCATCTCTGAGCCTTGGCAGTTCTGGCCTCAAAGGGACAGCTGAGGCTGTACTGCACATGACTGGGGTTAACAGCTCCATTATCAAAGGGCTTTGAGAAGTTTGCATTTCTGTGTTTTTTCTATATGGTTTTCTTTATGAAATTCATTCACTTTTTCTAAACTTAGTTTTAAAAATAACTTCTTTTCCAGTGCTTTTTACCGTTATTTCATATAGTGAATGATGGCATGATTATCCCATGGCTGAATTAGAAGACTGTAAGTACTATAAAATGGAATAATTTTTACACTTTTCTGCCTTTCACAGACTCATGAAACTTATGTTGTTTTGATGTGGCCAACAGAAAATGTTTGCTCTGCTTTTAATTCAAACAAGCAGCAGAGCTGGAACCTGTTGAGAAGAGTCTCTTCACAGCTAAAGCAAACTGCCAGGGTTCTTTATTGAGCAATATAAAAATCTATATTTTATGTAGATACTCCTGACAAGTAACTGATAGAAATGAGGGATTTGGACTCTTTGGGAAGCACTGACCTGCTGCGCATTGGCTCTCCGAAGCTCAGTCTGTAACCATCAATCTTTTTCAGAAGAGAATGTTCAGTTTCTTCCTGGCACTCACTCTTGCATTTGTACTCAAAAACACTTCTTGAAAGAAATTTACAATGGCTCTTTATGGTCCCTTAGTTGACTTTTCTCTGTTTCTCCATAGGTGCCAATGAAAATCTGGATGATTCCATTAAAAACCTGCAAAGCAGATCCTGGAGAAGAGGGCATACATCTGCTCCCACCCTCTGGACAGGACCTTCTGATCCCTCCCTGACAGCAGGCACTCCTGAATGTCAGTCAGGGAGGAATTTGCTGCAGTTTCCATTCCTGACACCTTAAAAGTGTCTGTTGATTAATGTTTTTACTAAATCTAACTGTGTAAAATAAAACTTCTTTCTAACCACTACTTCGTAGGAAAAGGATAAACAAAGAGATTTTTTTTTAAAGTGGGATTAATTTAGTTAGATAGATAGATAGATACCTAACTAGCTAGCTAGCTAGATAGATGTATATATATGTCTGTTCCTCTTGGAGCTGGATAAAGACAGGGAGGGGAGTTTGGATGGGGAGATGTTTCTTCCCGGGGAAGGGATTGTGTGGTTTCTCAGTATCTTTGCACTTCAATCAGCTGCTCATTCACTGAGCAAGTCTGAAGGACTTGGGCAGTCAGAACAGTTCTGCTTTGGAGGCACCTCCAGCTCTCTTGTCCAGCAGCACCATCAGAACACTGAGTTCCAGTGTCCAGGGAGGTTTTGCTGTCACCCTGAGGGACACCACTGGTCACTGACATCCATCGGGCCTCTGAGCCATTGACCACAACCCCCTGGATGTGACCAGCCAGGCAATTCCTCATTCTCCAAACTGTGCCTCCAGCAGATCCACAGCTCACCAAAGGAGGGACAAGGATGCTGGGCAGGGCTGCTGTGTCCAGGGCATTACAGAAGTCCAGAGTGGTGGCATCTCTGGCTCTTCCCTTGTGCACTGGGGTGTAAGTTCTCAGCTGCGGTCACAGGGAATATGTTCTCTGGCCAGCTCACTCCCTGAGTCCGATGGACAGTCACAAGAGAGGCTGCCCCTGGATCCCTACGGAGACCTTCATGGCTGGCGGTGCGTGCAGAGGCTCGCAGCTCCCTGCAGCAGATGCCTGTGGTGCGGGTGACACAGCAGCAACCCAGTACCAGGGACTGAGGCGACGGAATCGAGAGGGATCACTTGTTTGAGTTCTAAGGAAGGTTTATGTCCCCAGAGTCGTCAGGGACAAGTGACAATAACTGAGGGCAAAACACTGATTTTTAAGGAAGGGAGGGAATAAGAGGAGGACACAACCTTTTACCAAGGGGAAGGCATTAGGGAAGGAGTGCAGGGCAAGGGCTATCCAATAGAAACCAACGAGGGAAAGGAGCAAACCTTGAAATCCAATCTTGCTTCGAGGAAGGGATGGACGACAGGGTACACTCCAGAACAAAAGGCTGTGCTATCTTTGATAGACAGCGGGATTGACATGCACTTGGCGGGTAAACAACTCAGGACTGAACCATCAGAGAAGCCAAATGGGATACATGGAATGAAGCATTACAAACTTATAACAAGGAATATTTAAAACTTGCTACAGAAGGACAAACTGTAAAAGAACAGGCTACCACACTGGGGTGCTGGGGTGTGTTTCTATTGTGTTTTCAATTGCAATTCAGGTTCAATGGTCAGGTCTATAATCCCCCCCCACCCATCTTTTGTATTGTTATAGCATATTTTATCCTTAATGGATTGTTCCTTTGCACCTCTCTTGTTGGTTTTGCCCTGGTTTTCCATCTTCCCAAAGACCTGCCCTTTGTTCCTGAATGGTCCCTATTCCTCCTCCTAGGAGGAACAATGTCAGTCCCTCCTCATACCAGCCCCTTTCTCCAGAAACTTCCCTGTCATTTTTGTATCCCTCGAGGTCCCATTGGTTTGTTTAAACTGCTCCCCTCCCCTGTAATTCCCAATTGGTTTAAACATTGTATTCCCTGCCTTATGCTTCTTCCCAGGTTTCTCCCAATTGGTTAAAGTTCTGTACCCTCCGCTTGAACCTCCCCTTGTTGAAAAACCCCTTCTAGAGCCTGGACTCGTGTCTTTCTGTCCCTGACCTTCCTGGGCATAAACACCTTTGGCAGTCATACAGAAGACTTCTCCTTGTTCCTTGTCCCTGCCCTCGATGCATTCCACCTGTGCCATAGAGCAGTTGTGCCCTACAGCCACACCCCAAATTGTGTGGCTTTTTGGGGGTGGCCCCCTCCTGGTGACAGTGCTGGGAGCAGCCCAGGCTGAAGAACTCCGGCACCGCGTCACTGATGTGGTGAATAGGTGTGATTCGTGAAGATAAAATTGAAACAGGAATTGATATTGATGCAGTAATTAATATTTAGGAAGAAATAAAACAGTTAAAAGTTGTAATGCCAAGAGAAGAGAGGGAAAGGAGGGGCTCCACCCCCCCTTCCCAGCAGATGTTCCCAAAGACATCAAAACCAAGCAGTTACTAAAATTTGAGCAGAACCTGGTTGGGTCCCAGAAACTGCTAATTATAAGAAATTTATTGCTTTGATATTAAGATACAGCTGTTTGCAAAATTTGGCTTGCATTGTACTGGCTTGGTGCGCATGTGTAACCCAAAGGTGAAATAAAGGACACAGAGGAAGACTACTAAAATCTTCATCAGAGGACCCCCAAAAGACTTGTGCGACCACCGAGCCGAGTGACATCGCATGCGTAGCAAAGGTGGTGATGAGGGTGGAGATGAAAGTGTGATGAATCGAAAATGGGAGGAGATGATATTAACACATGGCATAAAAGGGGGAATCTTCACTTGGCAAGCTTGTACGTGAGGTGGCAAGGGTCCAAGAGCCTTGCACTCTGTACCTCGCAGGTATTTTGCTTATGCGCTATTACTTGAACCAAATTATCCCTTATTTATATATTTTCTAAACTATTCAATTAAAATTGCTGCTACTTTAAATATTGTTGGGTTGTTTTTTTAATGGGATAATTGGGCAAACATAACAATTTTGGTGCCAAAAACCCGGGACCCTCTTATCTCCGGGGAGGTGGATAGCTTCTGGGAAGGAGCTCCCCACCAGACTTTTAAGTGGTCCCAAGGCTAGACCACTCTCCCTTGGGAAAAGAGAGTCTTTATTACAATAA
This sequence comes from Calcarius lapponicus, assembly GCA_039654755.1. NCBI lineage: Eukaryota > Metazoa > Chordata > Aves > Passeriformes > Fringillidae > Calcarius > Calcarius lapponicus. The sequence continues at coordinate 3,224,783 of CM077475.1, read as the reverse complement.
CGCATAAGCAAATTAAGTTAGTAAAAGCACGCAGGAGAGGCTCCCATCAGAGTGCTGGCTTAGAGGAGAGAGAGTACCCATATAAAACTGCTTTGTGCACGAAGACCCTCGTGAGAAAAGGAGGCTGTGAGTATCACGAGGTTTTGGTCTGGGGGTGACTGTATGCATGTGTGAGTGTGTGTGGAGTGTCTGAGACGGGGGCTGGGCAGTCCGGGATCCCTGAAGTGATCGGGACCTCCCAGTAGTGAAAGAAAATTGAATGAGTGGGGACCCCGGGAGGGTTTGACCCGGGGGGAGGAGGGGGTCTCTGCTCCAGGCACCTGTGAGAAGGTCCTAGGGCAGGAGAGATTGATCCAGTAGGGAAACTGAGAAGGAGAGTGATTGAATAGGTTCAATTTCCTTGGAAGGGTTGGTAGCAGGCAATTTAGTATGTGATTAGATGGAGAGAGGACAGGGTTAATAGATTGAGAAAGAGAGAGAGATAGGAGTGGAACAAGAAAATTGCAGAGGGAGAGATAAAAGTGGAATAAGTAGATCAAAAAGGCAAAGTGACAGAGTAATAAGTGAGAAAGTTGAACCACGAGGTGAGTGTGGGAAACTAAGATTCTCCTGGTACCGGGGACTCTTAGTTTGTTGCTGCCAGAAATGGGTCAGGGAGAAAGTAAGTTCCTTGTACCAGGGGCTGTAGATTGTGTGAAAAATCCGCAGGAGTTTGGAGTATCTGGGAACCGTGAGAGGGGTTCTCAGGAGGGGAGCATTCCTCAGGACAGCCCACTGGGGATGATGATTCGGTTTTGGGATGAATGGGAATCCCAAAGAGAAAAAAATCAAAGAATTCGGAAGGCAGTGCCTAGGAAACATAATGTAAAAAAGTTTTGAGTGAGCATCAGAAAAAAGATGAGTCCCCAGCAGAATCTTTAGAAAGATTAAAAAGAGACTTGCAATTATATTCAGGTATAGATACTGATACTGCAGTAGGACAGGTTCTGTTAAAAACTCAGTTTGTGGTGAGATCTTGGGGTGACATCAGGAAGAAGCTGGAAAAATTAGAAGACTGGCAGGACAGGGGACTTCAAGAGTTACTGAGAGAAGCACAAAGAGTATATGTAAAGAGAAATAAAAAAAAAAAAAACCAAAAATAGATGCCAGAATTTTGGTGGAAGCAGTTTAAGAAATGCAGACAGCTCTGAATACAGAAAAATATGCAAGGAAAAACAAACAGCAGATATCAGGACCTATTTTTAAGAACACAGGACCTGTGCATTTTTCACACCACAAGAAAAGACACTTAAAAAATTCTTGTTCTACTTTAAAGGGTGCAGGACCTACCTGTTTTTATTGTCATAAAAAAGGGCACCTGCAAAAGAATTGCAGAAAGAAACAGCAAGATGAGAAAACTTCTCAGGAGAATCAGAGAGGTCAGGAGTTCTGTTTAATGAAGTGGACCCAAACATTACTAGAAGAGCCCTTGATAAAGCTAAAAAAGATCCTCAGAGCGAAGAAGTTATATTTTTAGTTAATACAGGAGTTTCTTAGTCGACAGTGACAAAATTACCCCAGGGATGTGAGATAAGTCCTGAGCGAGTTCCAGTAGTCAGAATTACAGAAGCTTTTCCCGTTCCTGTTATTAAAGGGGTGCAAATTGAAACAGATGACAAATTTGGAGTAAATGATTTAATGTTGATACCAGAGGCCAAGAATAATTTGTTAGGCAGAGATCTAATAATAGCCTTAAATCTACAGATCAAACCCTGTAAAGGAAAACTTGAAATTTATTCTTTAACTGAAGGAGATAATCTGGAGATTAATGGTATGGGTTGGCATTTGAGTGACGTAGGAAAAAGCTGGGGGTAAAGGAATCTGGTCCCCTTAGTCCCTTCTGGTCAGCACAAGCCTGTGAACTTTATGCATTACTCCGTGCATTATTAATACTTAAAGAGCAAGAAAGGACTATTTATACAGATTCCAAATATGCTTTTAGTGTAGTACATACTTTTTAGAAAAATTTAGAAAGAAAGGAAACTTATAAACGCTCAAGGGAAAGGGTTAGTGCACGGAGAATTGATAGTTAAGAAAACTTGAAGCTTTAAAGAGCTCAAAGAAAATAGCAGTGGTACATGTAAAGGGACACCAGAGAGGGAAGGATATTAGAGTCAGAGAAATAAGTTGGCTGACAAAGAAGCAAAAAAGATAGTGAAATCATGACCTGACAAGAAATAGAAATTCAGCAGGAGACACTTTCCCTTCCGTTAGCAGAACTGGCAGCTGTAAAGAAATTAGGAACAACCTTTAAAGAGGGAAAGTGGGTTTTTCCTGATAGCAGGATTATGATGCCAAAACCAGTGGCACATCAGGTTTTAGATAACTTGCATAGACGGACACACTGGGGAACAAGAGCCCTTTGTGATCACTTTTTACATTTTTATGGGTGTATAGGGATATTTGAAATTGGAAAACAAATTACCCAGGGGTGTCTCACCTGTCAAAAGGTAAATAAAAGGTTGTAAAGAGCCCTCCCTCTGGAGGACGCAAAACAGCCTACAGGCCATTTGAAAAGATCCAGGGTGATTTTACAGAATTGTCTAAAGGGGGTCAGTGGAAATATTTGTTAGTTAGATCAGTTAACTCAGTGAGTTGAAGCATTTCCAGCAGCTCCAGCTACAGCTCAAACGGTGGCTAAAATATTGTTAGAACAAGTAATTCCAAGAATGTGAACATAAGGTGGGATTTGTTGATTTGTATTAACCCTGATTTATTAAGAAGGAACTAGGCATCCTGGAGTGGCCGCCAACCGTAATTCCCTTGAGCTTGGAGGCAGAAGAACGCCGGTGGAAATGAATAAAAGACTTTCTTAATCGGTAGGAACAGCCTAAAAGGATCGACGATCTCTGGGGTCACCCACCAGCAACATTATTAAGATTGGTTACAGAACTGCAATCCCAGCAACTGAGACTGATAACACCTGTTGTTAAAAAGGTCCAGAGACAAGCAAAATGTTGGGAGTGCAGTAAACATGATTTAAAGTGTCATCCATGGATATGTATTGTTTGCACACTTCAACTCATGGTGGAGAAGTAACTAAGAGGGAAGAGGAGAGACAATTGATCTGCTTGTTTTGCTATAGTTATGTATTTAGCTGGCTAACTATAGAACGCATTGTTAGTGATTTTTTTGGGATACCTTTGAGAGTGGGAGATGGGACCCTTCCAGCAGCAATTGGATTAATGGAGAATTTAGATTAATTGGTTTTTGCTATATCGGCTATAATGCAAATAAGAGAATGAGCAATTCATGATATTATAGACCAGTGTCTCATAATCGATAGCTGTTGTAGAAAAGTTTATATACCACATCATAGGAGCATTCTGAGAGCATATTGGCCCCGTGAGTGTGCCTATTGGAGGCAGCGATTTAATAAACACCCTGTCCTTGAAGCAGAAAGATAATTAGTTAAATCTTATTGTGGTTGACACATCCCTGAAATTTTGGAAAATAGAGGTTTATGGTATTCTGGTCTAACCTTCTCCCTGTTTTTGTCGTTTTAGTTATTTCTTTTTAACCAGACAGAACTGGGAAATGGCATTTAAAAGGAGACAAGCAAACTCTGTGGGGCTATGGGTGCCAAGGAAACTAAAAGCACCAATGACTAGATCCCGGGATATTACCTTTGCTACCGAGAAGACTGGCATCTCGGCCCTTGGCAGCAACCCAAGGGGCTTTGAGAAAGGTAGAAAGGTACATTTCCTAAGGATTATTTTCACTGTGATCATTTTGGTACCCTGAGCAGTTGGCCAAAGCCAGAAAGCCACACTGGACAGAGTTTCAACAATAAAAAAAATCAAATAAGGCAAAAGTCAAGTCCCAGCAATTTTAACATTTGTAATTATTGCAATCACCTTGTGTGGATTAAGGACAAGATAGAATCTGTGTGACGCACCCATATGTTAGTTTTGCCTGCTACAATTGCAGCAGCTTTATAGATGTTTGTGTTAAAAGAAAAAAAATGTATTAGGTAAGAAAAAATTTGAGATATAAAGGACGAGCTCCTTATCCGCATAGTAATCAGATTTGCCCTCAATATGAAAGATTCTTTTGTTTTGAAAGAGATGATAATGGAAAGGATCCAAGTATAGGCATGGAAAACCAGCTATTAAAAGAAAAATTGAAAGAGAAGATAAAAGAAGAAAAAGAAACTAAGGGGAATAGAGGAAAGAACAAGAGAAAAGAGTCAAAAGAATTGGCTGAATTGTATAAGCAGCTAAAACAGCACTACAAAGATTGGGATTTGCCAGCCTCAAATAAGAATCTGTTTGTGGGACTGATGCAAGAGATTGCTACAGAATTGAGATTATCCAAATGTTGGATTTGTAGAGGTCTAAAAATGGCTGAAAGACAGCCGTGGAAAGGTGAGAGCTTACCTCCAGAGCAATTTTTAAAGTGGAACCACACCCAGATTTCTGGAACATTGAAGAGACCTGAAGGATGGATTTTAGGCCATCAAGTAATTGGAATAATTTGTATAACTCGAGAAGGAAAGAAGTTTAATAAAGTAGTGGGGCATACTCCTTGCCAATCCACATTGGTGGTTAATATAGATAATCGTTCAAAGGTTTGGCGACCTGAAACCCCTGTCAGATATTGGGGACCAATAAAAGAAATAAATTGTGAGTGGGACAAACAGATTAATTTATGCTGGTACAGAAGTCCTGGAGCTAACCCCTACCAATCCATCCACAACCTGAGATCTTATTGGAAACAACCAGAGAAAACGGATAAGAATTGGAAAGCCCCAGATGGGATATATTGGATTTGAGGGCAACAGGCATACCGTGAGTTACCTCAAAGATGGGGAGGAACCTGTACCTTGGGAGTAGTACAACCCTCCTTCTTTGTTCTACCGAGGTCTAGGAGCAATGTGTGGGGAACTCCACTGTATGAAACCCTGCAGTGAAATAAAAGAGATTTGAATTTCAATTTTCCAACAGCAGGAAGAAACTAGAAATGGGGGGAGGACGAATGGCCTGCAGAACGGATTATAGCATATTATGACCCAGCAACATGAGTTCAGGATGGGTCGTGGAGATATAGGACCCCAATTTACCTGTTGAATCGATTAATAAGGCTCCAAGCAGTAGTGGAAGTAGTGTCAAATCACACCTCCGGTGCCTTAAAAATGTTGGCCAGGCAATATACACAAATGTGGGCTTTTGTGTACCAAAACAGGATTGCCCTAGACTATCTGTTAGCAGAAGAAGGAGGAGTTTGTGAGAGATTTAATGAATCTGAATGCTGTGTAGAAATTGATGATTATGGGGAAGCTATCACAGAACTTGCAGAAGAAATTAAAAGAGTGGCTCATGTACCAGTACAAAAGCGGAATTCAATTTTGGAAGCAAATTGGTAGGATAACCTCTTTGGAGGTGTTTGGTAGAAAAAGTTAGGGTTCATGTTGTTATGTTCAATTCTGGGACTTCTGTTTCTGCCTTGTATGATTCCGTGTTTTATTAGGCTAATTCATTCAGTGATACAAGAGATGCAGATTACAACAATGTTTCTAGATTCAGAATCCACAGAAAAAGGAAAACCAAAATCTATAATGGTCCTAACAGCTAAATCAACCCGTGTAAACGATCAAGGACCTAAAAAGATTGAAATAGCTCAGGAAGTGCTAACCAAATTTGAAAAAGAGTGTGAAAAACTAGAGGCAGCAGCAGAAATGCTGGGAAAGTTTGGAGCTGAAAGGAGAGAACGAGAAAATCAAAATTTTGAAGAATATAAAGGATATCAGGGCACAGCCTTTTAAATACAGCATGAATCAATGATAAAAAAAAAAAGAAAAGGGAGATTTGTGGTGAATAGGTATGATTCATGCTGATAAAATTAAAACAGTAATCAATATTGATATAGTAATTCCTATTTGGGAATAAATAAAACAGTTAAATTTTGTAATGTCCAAAAAGAAGAGAGAGAGAGGAGGGGCTCCATCTCCCCCCTTCCCAGCAGATGTTCCCAAGGACACCCAAAAGCTGAAAATGAACGGAAAGGAAGAAGAACCTGGTTGGGTCCCAGAAACTGCTAATTATAAGGGATTTATTATGCTGATATTAAGATGTTATTTATATGTTATTAAGATGTTTATATGTTAGTTTTGGCTTGCATTGTACTGGCTTGGTGCACATGTGTAACCCAAAGGTGAAATAAAGGACACAGAGGAAGACTACGGAATCTTCATCAGAAGACCCCCAAAAGACTTGTGCGACCAATGAGCCGAGTGACAACGCATGCGTGGCAAAGGTGGTGATGAGAGCGGAGGTAAAAGTGTGATGGATCGAAAATGGGAGGAGGTGATATTAACACATGGCATAAAAGGGGGGAATCTTCACTTGGCAAGCTTGTACGTGAGGTGGCAAGGGTCCGAGAGCCTTGCACCCTGTACCCCGCAGTCTTTGCTTATTGGCTATTACTTGAACCAAATTATCCCTGATTTATATATTTTCTAAACCATTCAATAAAAATTGCTGCTACCTTAAATATTGTTTGGTTTTTTTGATTGGATAATCGGGAAAACGTAAAAGCATGCAGGGGCTTTGGGTCACCGCTGTGCTGTGCAGGGGACTGGGGACACCCAAAAGTTGTGCAGGCAATTTAATGTATGTCCAAAGGTGTGCAGGGGCTGAGGGACAGCTGTAAATTGAGCAGGGCTCGGGGGTCTCTTGTGGGGCACACAGGGGGATTTTAGGGTGGCTGCGGACACCCAAAGGATGTGCAGCGAGTTTTGGTGTCCCCTGAAGCGTGCAGCTACCCGGATGTCCTGTGTTACATTACTTTGGTAAGCTTTGGCATCAAGTTCTTCACCTTTTAAATATGACCCAAAGGTCAGCACGGTGCACAGCAGGGACTCGGTGTCAGTGTCGCAGGGCTGCTGCTGCCTGAAATAGTGGGAATCACCAATATGAGTTGAAGTTTGGACTTGACATTGCTGTTGCTTGTAGAACCACAAAAAGTCTCATTGTCCAATCTCATATATTTCACTTCTTTTCAAGAAAAGCTAGATTGCAAATAGGTACAGGGAGGGACATCCTCTGCTCACTGGAAGGGCAGCTCTCGAGATCCATTCCAAAAAATCCTTCCCCAGCCATGAGGTCACAGCAGGCTCTGAGGTCACAGAGGTGCCAGAGCCCCGTGGTTGCACAGCAGCACAAGGAGCGAGCACTCAGTCCTTGAGCACAGCTGTTGCGGCAGCAGCGGCGGTGGCAGCAGCGCTGCTGACATTGGGACAGCGGTGTCAGGACAGCAGTGGCAGCAAGAGCTGCGGGACTGGCAGAGGGCAAGGCACCATGGGCCTTGCTCTGCGCCTCTTCCTCCTGCTCCTCCTGGCCGTGGCCCTGCCTGCCAGGGCTGCCCAGGCTGCTCCGCTGCAGGCGCGGGGAGCAGGTGAGCCGGCAGCCTGGCTCCCCTTTCCCGGGACAGCGCTCCCTGCTCCCTGGGAAGCGCTGGGGATGGTTTTCCCCAGGCCATTAGGGAGGGTTTCCTCTGGGGGAGGGAGAGAGCCCCAAGGGCCCTGGGCAGCCCCAGTTTCCTCTCCAGGGATGTGTCACAGGGCCTGCAGAGAGGGTGGAGAGTGACCAGGAGCCACCCAGAGCTCCCCAGGCCCCTGTGCAGTTTGGCCTTGTCCATTGACATCTGGCTGCCACGGCCTTACCTGACCACCTTGCCGTCTCCCAGTTCCCATGGGCAGAAAGGGGATCTCAGTGCACCATGGAAATGCGTTTGCATGTTTGCTTCCCTGTAGATGAGCTTGCTAGGAAGGTTTCTCCACCAGCCTTACTCCAGGAAGATTTCCAGCATCTTAAGCCTCCTGCAGGTATGTTGTCAATGTTCCCCACAGAGAATAATCATTGACAACCTGGCAGGAACAAGGCGACAGAAGCATCTGTGGCTGTTGTGTTACAGGAGTGTCTGAAGAGAGGACTTGCCAGGCTCCTTTCCTGGTTGCTGCTCACAAGCCCAGCTCCCATCGCAGGGGTGAGTAGTGTGTCCCTGCTGACCCCACAGGCTGAGCCCTGCTTCTGTGGGATCCTTTCATTTTAAATGCAAATACTTCTCGTTAGGTCCCCCGAGAGGGAGGAACAAACCAAGAGGAGACAGTAAGTCCTTGGAGGCATCCAAACCCATGGAACAGGACCCTGAGTGACCTGGAGAGGCGCCGTGGTGGGTGCATTTCCCTCAGCCTTGTCCTGGGGCTCAGCAGTCGGGGGCTTTGGCTGCACATCTGGACACGCCGTGCCCGGCACAGCAGGAAGGGATCCATGGCAGCCTGGCTGCCCCCCTGCTGCTTCCACGCCCTGCAGGGCTGTTTCCCAGCCTGGCCTGGCTGCAGCTTCTCCCCAGCCTCTGCAGGAAGGCATTGGCCATCTGCTGACAGAGAGCCAAAAGAGCACCATAGCCTGAGATCCCCTGCAATTTCCGGGTCTCTGAGCACATCTGCAGGGGCAGCTCTTTGGAGAGGGGAGGGCCCTGGAGCAGCCCCAATAACCTGATCTTTCTTCTGAATCTTATCTATTACTTGGACAAGCAGTGCCTACTGAACTGGCCACTTTCCCATTGGGGAACAGCCCCACCTGATCCAGCTGTCCCTTTTCCTTTCTGCAGAGATGGAAGGAGAGGCTGTGCTGAAGGCTCAGTTTCCTGGAGGAAGCAGGGGCTCATTGGCAGCCTCTGCTGCAGGAAGGGAGGCGATGGCAGGCACAGTCACAGGAGGTAATTGCTGTGCCTCTGGGCCTGAGCCCTCTGAGGCTTGAGCTGCTCTCTCTGCTGCCTGGCACTGCTGGCACACAGCATTACCTGAACCCCTCTCAGTGCTGGGTTCCCTATAGAAGGGATCCCAGCACAGCAGGGAACGGTTCCCATCTGTGCTCCTTTCTAGACTGGGATCGTGACTTTCATCATTTGGAAACACTGGTAAAGAACGGCCTAAGGATGTTGGAGCTTGGTGAAGGTGGGCTACCAGCAACCCTTTCCTAACAGAGTAATCATTGCCCAGGTGTAATCATTGTCCAGAGTAATATTCCTGCATCATTTTCCTTAAGATGCCCTGAAGTTTGATGGATTCTGGGAATCCTGGCCTCCAAATTTCTGCTCTTGTGCCCAACAGTGATCCCACAGGATCGCTGTCAGTGGGAGGAAGGAGCATTCAGCTGTCCATCCTCCTCCCATGTGCAATGCCAGTGTGTCCTTCCCTGTGCTCTGTGCAGCCACAGAGAAGAGCAGAGAGGGAAGGGGATGGCTGTGAGAGGGAAGGCTGTGCCCCGGGGCTGAGCCTTTCTCAGCTCCTTTGCTGGCCCCAGAGAGCCTGAGCTGCTCCTGCTGCCACTGCCAAGCCTGGCCCTGCCTGGGGCTGGGTTCAGAGCTGCTGGCAGCTCCAGGGAGTCCTTTCTGCCCTGGCTGCCCCGCAAGGGGCTCCTTCCATCCAAGTGTGGGGCCACTGCAGGCACGTGGTCACCCTGGCCCTGGTCCTGAGTGGAAGGCAGAGCTGAGGGAGTGCCTTGGATGGCACCAATCACCCAGGTGCCCTCACTGCCACTCGGACCTGAAGGAGAATCTTGAGCAGTGTCACAGGAGCTGTTCTGTCCTGCCTTTCTTTGCAGCTGAACCTGTTGCTGAAGGTGATCTGGCTTCCCAACCCACGTTCAGGATTGAGCCTCTGGGAGATGGTGAGGGTAGGTCAAGGCCTTTCCCCTGGGAGAGCTGCCAGCTCAGAGCCCAAAGCTCGGCCAGGGGGGCAGCGCTGCAGGGGCCAGGACAGAGCCATGCACGTGTGTGCCCTCGCCCTGCTCCATCCCCTCACCGCTCCTGCGGCTCAGTGGTGCCCGTGCCGCTGAGCAGAGATGGCAGAAGCTTCTGTGGGTGTTGAGTTACAGGGGTGTCTGCAGGGAGGACTTTCCCAGGTCCTTTCGTGGATGTTGCACGCAAGCCCAGCTCCCATCGCAGGGGTGAGTAGTGTGTCCCTGCTGACCCCACAGGCTGAGCCCTGCTTTTGTGGCATCCATTCATGGGAAATTAAAATCTTTCTCTTAAGTTCCCCTGAGAATGAAGAAAAAACCTGGAGGAGCTAGTAAGTTCGTGAAGAAATCCCAACATCTGGAAGAAAAACGGAGTGATGTGGACAGCCAGCATGGTGGGTGCATTTCCCTCAGCCTTGTCCTGGGGCTCAGCAGCCGGGGGCTTTGGCTGCACATCTGGACACGCCGTGCCAGCACAGCAGGAAGGGATCCATGGCAGCCTCGCTGTCCCGCAGCTGCTTCCACGCCCTGCAGGGCTGATTCCCAGCCTGGCCTGGCTGCAGCTTCTCCCCAGCCTCTGCAGGAAGGCATTTGTCATCAGCTCACAGAGAGCCCAAGCTGCACCACGGGCCTGAGATCCCCTGCAATTTCCCAGTCTCTGGATAGATGCAGAGAGGCAGCTGTTTGCAGGAGGGAGGGCCCTGGAACAGCTCCAAAACCCTGGGCATTTTCCTTGTGCTTATCCATGCCTTTGACAGGTATTGTCTGGAGCAGAAGGGCACAGCACAGCGCAATTATGGCATGCAGGCTCAGGGGTTCGGGTACTGAACAGTCTGTGCCAAGGGGCAGCAAGGTGCCTGCAGGCCCCAGCTCGGGGGGAAACAGGGAGCGAGAATGTCCTGGCCGGATCCACCATGCTGCCAGCTCAGCAGTGCAGCACAGCACGGGCTCACACTCCCCATTGCTTGCACAGATGCAGCCGGTACCTCAGCAGGTGCTGACAACATCTGGAGAAGAGTTTTCTGCTGTGGGACCATCTTGTTTGATTAAGTTGATGGCCATTGTGGCTGGTGCAGCACTTTTCCTGTTGATTTGTTGTGCGGCAATCTGGTATTGCTGGAAGAGAAAATAGTGAGTGTTTTGTGATTTCTGTACTTCCAACAGCTTCTTTTAAAGGCTGCTCATAGTCAGGGAGCATTCCTAGTGAGGCTGCTGTGGAGTTGTTTGGACAACCATGGCTGGTCCAAAGAATTCTGCTGAGTGTTCTGCTGCTGCCCACTGCTTTCAGTGGCCTCTTAAATGCTGGGCCTTTTCCTGGGGGCCCACTGGGGCTGCAGCCAGTGCTGGCTCCCACTGAAGCTGCCTGGCCAAGAGCAGCCCCAGGGCCACAGGGCAGAGGCAGAGCAAGGTGGGGAGGAGAAAGAGCAGGGACGAGATTGCCCTTGAAAGGCAGAGGTGCTCTGGGGCCCGCTCCTGCCCAGGGAGCCTGCCCAGAGCCGTGCCCTGCTCGCCGGGGCCTTGAGGGGCAGCTGTGCAGCTGGGCCAAGCTGTGCCAGCAGCTCCAGCCATGCTGGGCAGCCTTGCCAGCTCTGGGCCCTGCTGTGCAGGAGGCTCCCTGTGTGCCACTGGCAGCTGGGGCCTCAGCCACCTCCTCTCTCCACAGGTGCTCCCATGCATCTTCAGAAGAGGAGCCTAGCAACTCGGGCAAAGAGAACTTGACCTGTTATCCCAATTCTCCAAGTCTGCCCCTATCTGCCCTGCCGTGGCTGCAGCACCGTCATGAGGCCTTCCCAAAACCCACCCCTCCAAAACGAGACCCTCTGCCCCTGAGCCCCCTGGTCCTGTTATCGAACCAGGAGTGAAGCTGGGCAGCCCCTGTCTGCCAGGGCAGGGCTTGGCACACATTTTTTGTTTCAATAAAGAGATGGAGCTGTCAGCCCAGTGTCCAGGTGGTAGCAGCAGCAAAGCCCACCCAGCACCAGCAGGTGTGGGCAGGCAGGAGTCAGGCAGGGGCTGCTGTGACCAGCGGCGGGGCCCCGAGGGCTGGGGGAGCCCATGCTGAGCGTCCCTGGGCTGCTGAGGGCACATTTCCTTCTAGGGCATCATCTGGGCCTGGACCTCATGAGGCAAACAGGGATGTTCTGGGGTCCCTGCTGAGGGTTGCAGGGATCCCTCATGAGGCACACAGTGATATTTTGGGGTCCCTGCTGAGGGGTACAGGGGTCCCTCATGAGGCACAAATGAATATTGATGGCCTCTCCTAAGGTGTGCAGGGATCCCTCAGGAGGTGTACAGCGGGGTTCCATTTGAGGGGGATTTTTACTCTAGTCAGCACAGCAAAGGGTCACTTGGCCGAGGTTTTGCAAAGCTGGGAGAAAGCCTCTTGCAAAGCCCTGGGCCCGGCCTGTGGGCACAGCGGGCGGGCGGAGCCCATCCCCTGGGGCCAGGCCGGGCTGCTCAGGCCGGGCCGGGCCGGGCCAGGCTCGGGCCCCGGCAGGGAAGGGCCGCGGCCCTGGGCTCTGATGAGGCTGCTGAGCTCCGCCCTGGCCCTGTGCTGCAGCCCAACACATTTACAGCCAGGGCCCTGCCCTGGCCCACAGGAGGCACCTGGAGCTGCAATTGAGGCCGCACCTTCTCCCACTCAAGGGGGCTGGCTCTGTTCCTTCCGAGGATCCAGAGCCTCGTACCTCGGCCTGATGGTGCAAAGATCCCCCCAGCATCCCTCAGTTTGAAAAAATAAAGGCTTTGTGCTCCTTTGTGCTCTTTAATATGAAAAGCTTTTTGGGTGGCCTGCAGCTAATATTCTTTTGTTGCCTGGACCCCAGTCAGTGCTCGAGTCTAAATGACTGACCTCTTGTGGGTGCGGGGAGAACTCTGTTAGTTACAGGCATTTGTCTCCTTGCAGGGAAGACATGAGGCACTCAATATGAGTGAACAGCAAGCTTCAGTTTATTCTTTAGAGAACTAGACATTTATCTACAACAGTAATAAGCTCATGAAGATTCTGTAATCTAACTGTCCATTGGCTACCCACATCATCAGATCTTCCCCATTCCTCAGAGGTTACATCTCTCCTTCCTCATGCCTCTTTTACTCCTTGTTATCATCCCCAGAGGTGCCCAAGGACACAGTGTTTTTACAGGTGCAAAAACTAGATTAGGCTGAGTCCAGTGCTTTTCCAGTCTGTACTAAAAAATATTCCAACACTGACCCAGCCCCAAGCTGCCCTTAGGACTGATTTGATCAAAGGGATTGAAGCTGTTGACTGCAAATTCTCCAGGAAAACAAGTACAGGAATTTGGATAATGCTGGCGACAAAAGCAGAGTGCAGAGTTGAACCTGTGAGGCCACCTCACTGCCACCTTCCCCAACCCTTTTATTTTTATTTTGTTTAATATTCTGAGTGCCAGCTCTTGCATGAAATGGGCCCTCAGCAAGGAGCTGCTGGGCCTCCTGGCTGTGTCCCTTTGTGCTCCCAGTGCTTCTGCTCTGGTTGGGCTGGGAACCTTGTTCATCGTGGCTCTGTGTCTGTTTCCTGTCATTCCAATGCACAGCCCTATCCCTCTGCTTGTTATTTAAGGACTGTAACTATTTTATTGGATAACTTACACCTTGTTATAAATGTGAAGCTTGACTAGGCCAATATTCCAGCAGCAATCAATTTATTAATTAATATGGTAAAGTATGAGCAATACAGCACTGGGTAAAGTGGGGGAAGTTTTCCCTCCCACTGCACACCGACAGTTGAGGCTTATTGATATTTAGAGAGGTACTCATAAGCTTTCTCAGCAGTTTCTATTCCCAATTTTACTCATCAGCAGTTTCTATTCTCAATTTTTATGTCACAATTCTATACACTATTGTGATGTTAAGCTTAACGTTAACAGCCATTGAAATTTAAAAAGACATTAGTAAAGAGATATTAGAATAAGTTAATAAGTATTTTCAGGGGTATAGGCCTCTGCTGAACCAGGGAAGGTGAAAATGCCTCCCCCCATAGTAATCAAGCTTAAAGAAAGATGACAACCAGTGAGAATTAAGTTGTACACCCTCAAAAAGAAGATAGGGAAGAAATCAGCCCAATAATTGATTGTACTAGATTGAGAGCTGTCAATAAGATAACAAAGAACTTATACCCTGTAGTAGCAAATCCATACACTTTACTAACTTAACACCTGAGCTAACCTGGTTTACTGTTTTAGACGTGAGAGATGCCTTCTTTTGCCTCCCTATCCACGAAGCCAGCTAGAAAATTTTTGCATTCAAATGAGAAAGCCCTAAAAGCATTGTAAAACAGAGCTCACATGGTCCATGTGCCAGGCTTCAAAAAATTCCCCCACTCCGATTAGAGAACAACTTGCAAAGATCCAGAGTCCTGGGAAGCTCCACAGGAAGAAGGGAGGCTGTTGCGGTACGTGGATGATCTTCTAGTAGCCACTCGGACGTGTGAAGCATGTCTGGCCTGGACAGTAAGCCTTTTGAATTTCCTAGGACTCCAAAGATACTGAGTATTAAAGAAAACGGCACAGGCAGTGAAAGAGCAAGTAATCTATGTGGTGAGTGCTGGGCAACGGACTTTAGGGCAGGCTCGCAAGGAACCACAGGCCAAACCCCAAAACCCCAGACAATAAAGGAACTCCGAACCTTTTTAGGCATGGCAGGGTGGTGCCGGCTGTGGGCTTATAATTATGGAATACTCGTCAGACCCCTCTATGCTCTTATTTCCAACAGAAACAGAGATCTCCAGTGGACAGAGGAAGGCACACGGGCCTCTCACCAGCTAATGAGTGCCCTCAGGTCAGCTTCAGCTTTGTGACTTCCAGATGTAAGTGAACCATTCTTTCTCTTTTCCCATGAAAGACAGGGAATTGCCCTGGGAATATTGGCTCAGGACTTGGGTTCATACTGGAGGGCAGTTGCTTACTTCTCCAAGCAACTAGATGCAAGAGCCAAAGGATGGCCAGGTTGCCTCAGAGCTGTAGCAGCAGTCGTGCTTGTTATGTTTGCCCAATTATCCCATTAAAAAAAACCCCAACAATATTTAAGGTAGAAGTAATTTTAATTGAATAGTAAAAATGTATATAAATAAGGGATAATTTGGTTCAAATAATAGCGCATAAGCAAAAATCCGCGGGGTTCAGAGTGCAAGGCTCTTGAACCCTTGCCACTTTACGTACAAGTTTGCCAAGTGAAGATTTCCCTCTTTTATGCCATGTGTTAATATCATCTCCTCCCATTTTCGATTCATCACACCTTCATCTCCACCCTCATCACCACCTTTGCCACGCATGCGCTGTCACTTGGCTCGGTGGTTGCACAAGTCTTTTGGGGGTCCTCTGATGAAGATTTTAGTAGTCTTCCTCTGTGTCCTTTATTCCACCTTTGGGTTACACATGCACACCAAGCCAGTACAATGCAAGCCAAATTTTGCATACAGCTATATCTTAATATCAAAGCAATAAATTTCTTATAATTAGCAGTTTCTGGGATGCAACCAGGTTCTGCTCAAATTTTAGTAACGGCTTGGTTTTGATGTCCTTGGGAACATCTGCCGGGAAGGGGGGTGTGGGGCCCCTCCTCTCCCTCTCTTCTTTTTGGACATTACAAATTTTAACTGCTTTATTTATTCCCACATATTAATTACTCTATCAATATTGATTACTGTTTCAATTTTATCAGCACGAATCATACCTATTCACCCCATGCTGAATATTCAAGAGGCACGCAAGTTTACCCTGGGACAAAAATGACTGTGCTAGTGTCTCACACAGTGTCCACAGTACTGGAAGTAAAGGGTGGCCACTGGCTTTCACCACAGAAGTTCCTGAAATACCAGGCCATCACAGTAGAGCAAGATGATGCAGAGATAGTGGTGACTGATATTGTCAACCCAGCTTCTTTTCTCAGTGGAAATCAAGGAGAAGCAGTACACCACGATTGCCTGGAGACCATTGAAGCTACTTACTCCAGCCGTCCTGACTTAAAGAACACTCCTTTGGACGATGCAGAGACCTGGTTCACTGATGGGAGTAGCCACGTTGCCAGTGGAAAGCGACATGCTGGATACACAGTGACTACCTGCAGAGAAGTAATGGAATCCAGACCCTTACCAATAGGCACCTCTGCGCAGAAGGCGAGATAATTGCCCTGATCCGTGCCTTGGAAATGGCAAAAGGAAAGAGAATAAACATCTATACGGTCTCAAAGTATGCATTCAGAGTTGTGCATGCACATGGAGCCATCTGGAAAGAGAGGGGACTGCTGACCTCACAAAAAAAGAAGAGACAATCCAGCTGCTGGAAGCAGTTCAGCTGCCTGAAAAGGCATATTAAGGCACACCAGAGAGTGAGCTCAGAATTGGAAGAAGGAAATTAGCTAGCGGACGGAGAGGCAAAGAAAGCAGCAAAAAGTGAAGTAATTATGGACAGATTTCCCTTGAAAGTAAGCCAAAATATAATAGTACTAATCAAAAGAGACATGCAACCACAAGGGGTGGGCTACCATTGAAAGAGAGCTAGGAATCCCTTCCCATTTTTGTGATCACTAGTGAAAGAAGAGCACCAGAAACCACACTGGAGCCTAACTACTTAAAAGCTTTTATAAAGTGTAGCTCCTTTCCCAGAATGACCAAGGCTGCCAGTGATACAGAGTGCATCGAAATAAAGTGTTGACTTTTAAGTAGTAGTTTCCACAGCCTTTCTGAAATGCATATCTGATTGAAAGAATGGTTGCCAAGAATTTGTATGCCACTATTACTCAGGTAAACCAACAGTGTGATCCTTGCCTCCAGACTAACCCCAAAAATGCCCCCAGGCTGAAACTCGGAGAGATTAAGAGAGGCCATAGGCCTGGACAGCAGTGGCAAATTGACTTTTCAGAATTCCCAAGGAAAGGGGCGTATCAGTATTCACAGGTATTGACAGATATGTTTTTGGGGTGGCCAGAAGCATTCCCCACCAGAACTGTCAAAGCTGGAGAGGTGACCAGGGTATTATTACAAGAAATACTACCACACTTCAGAGTTCCAGCCATAGTATCCTCGGATAGAGGATCACATTTCATTTCCAAAATAGTGCCACAGATTAGTAGCCACCTGGGCATAGATTCATAGATTGGGAACTTCACACTCCATACCGCCCCAATAAAGCGCCAGATGGAGAAAATGAATCATCTGATTAAGCAGCAGATTGTAAGACTGGGGCAGGAAGTTAATCTACCCAGGCCCCAAGCTCTTCCACTGGCACTACTGCGAATTCAAACTAAACCTTGAGCTAAAGAAAAGCTGAGTCCCTTTGAAATGCTTTATGGGAGAGCATATGGAATACAAAAGAGAATGTCCACCGACATTAGAGAGATAACCCTGGCCACCTACATGGTGGCTTTAAGCAGACAGCTCAGAGAAATTGAGAAACACGTGGCTAGAATTTGGAGCAAAGAGCTAGATAGACCAGTACATAACATACAGTCTGGGGATTATGTATATGTTAAGCCTCTTGCAGAAAAGACTTTGGAACCACAGTGAAAGAGACCACTGCAAGTGCTTCTTTCCACCTTCACTGCAATCAAGATCAAGGAGCAGATTGCCTGGATCCATCACTCTCCAGTGAAGAAAGCCCCAGAAGCCCCTTAGAGAATGACATCAAGAAACAATGAACTGAGACTAAAACTTACTCAGGCAAAATGAGTATATTGCAGCCAGGGGTAGTTTGTCATTTCATTTACAGAATTTTTTTGTATATAACTAGAGTCTTAGAGAGTACCTCTGTCCAAAGCAATGCTGAATGGCCTTGGTCCCAAGCTTTTAATCTGTATACTGGATCCATGGGAGAACCTTCTGAGATAAAAGCTCTAAACCTATCCACTGTAGTAATTCACGGGGATCAGGTATATGAGGAGCAAGAGTGGCAAGAACGAGAACTGTAGACACTTCAAGAGATCAAGAGAGAAGAAATCAAAATAGAGTGCTAGGTAGTCAATGAGACGGCTTATGAGAGACCAGATGAAATTAGTGTCTCAACCTCTCCGGTACACAGGCACCAAGAAGTTTGTGATAGCCTAAGTGAATCAGACTGTTAGTGTAATTTCACCTTGATACAGCCTGTAGAAGTGACCTGCCTTTAAGCTTAAGATGCTATCAAACTCTCATTTAAATTTGAAATAGACACTGCACTTTTTACAACAGCAAGACCTTATAAAACCCACACTAGTAATCAAATAGTTCAGACCCAACCCAAACTTGAACCTGAAGTGTATGAAATAGGCCCTTACGTAGTGAAGAATGTAAGTGAAAACAACTGTTGTTCAATCCAGAATGGTCTCTCAAACGTGTTGAGTTGCTAATGCAAATTAACAGCTCAAAAATCCAACCAGCCTGCTCCTCTTTCCTAAGAACATCCTTTGAGGGCTGGACAAGGTAGTTATAAAGATAAGTATACCTCAGGAGCAGAGCAGGAAAGGATCTAACTGGGATATTCGGGACAGGATTGAGAGTTTTAAATGGAATTGATTCAGAAATACTGATGAATAAGCTGTCCGCTGCAGCAGGTGGCCTAGCAAAATTGAAGCAGCCTTTACAGTCATCTCTGTTGGCATTAGGAACTAGCCAGTGGCAGATTTCAAAAGTACTGCCAAAGTGGGAAAAGGCCAGGAGCCAAGACCACAGGTTAATAGTAGAAGCGCTTAGTACAGTTCAAGATAATGTGTCTGTAGCTTTCAGTTGTATGCAAGCACAGTTATGGAGGCAGGCAACAGCAGCTCTGATCATATGGGAAGGGGGTGAAGGTAATTTTCCAGCTGAAATTCGGAAAGTAGTCTGGGATGACACAATTGATTTTGAAAGGAAGTTTCAATCCTGGTGGACTATGGTAAATATCACCTATGATCCTGCTTCTAACGTGGCCACTGCCTTTGTGCTTACCATACGTAATGCCACTGTTGACATTTTCCACCCCATCATTGCACTAGAATTAAGTCATGAATAAACAGTGCTCTACCCTTCAGAACATAGGGTGTGGGCATGAAAGGTGAATGAAAAGTGGCAAACAGTAAAACTTAGAATCCTGCATTACCAGAGAACAACTAGGATTCATTTGTGAAAGCAATACTA
Organism: Calcarius lapponicus; assembly: GCA_039654755.1. Taxonomy (NCBI): domain Eukaryota; kingdom Metazoa; phylum Chordata; class Aves; order Passeriformes; family Fringillidae; genus Calcarius; species Calcarius lapponicus. Next base: position 3,205,895 of record CM077475.1, on the reverse strand, counting down.
TTAATGCCCAGGATGTGTGTCTAGACACTGAACAGAGTATTTGCCACTTTGAGATTCATCCAGTCACTGACCAGAAAAAACAGTGATTGTACGTACTAGTAAAACTTATGTGTGCCTGAGAACTGCTTGTGCTGCTGTAAAAATTAATAACAACAATGTTATTTTGTCTGGCAGAAATCATTTTCATTTTTGTATTTGTAATTTTGTTAAGATTATCGGGTGTGATTTTTCGTACTTACAGCCCCAGTGACATCCCAGCAGCTGATTAAAACCAATTACACAGTGTATCACAGACTGTCACCTACTCCTATTGGGATGGACCTTACATTGGTAAAACAATTAATTAAGCGCCAAGACCTACTGGAGATCTTGAAGGAAATCCAAGAAAGCAGAGAAAACCTTAATTACTGTCCAACATGATTCAAAAGAAATAACCAGAATTCTGCAAAGAATAAAACAAAATGCAGATCATCACTGCTGGGATGTTACCTTTGGGTGGTCACCAACTGCAAATGGAATCTTTAATAAGTTGTGTCATCCCATTGTAGTTTTGTTAATATTAGTTGGAATAAGTTTAGGGTTATCCATTATAGTGCTAATCTGGAACTGGAGCATATTACAGCGAGTAGCTGTGGTCACCTCCTTATCAAACGTACATGGTAAAGCATTAAGAGACACTTACTGTTGTAGGGATTTGCATTAAGTAAAAGAATTTACTTATTTTCTAGGAAAGGGGGAAAAGAGACAGAGTAGAAACTTTCCAGTGTAGAAATCCATTTTGATTTAGGTGAAATGTATATCTTTGAATTAAGTCTGTAGTTTGAAAACATAGCTGTTTAGTCTGACTGCCTGTTCTTGTAAAAAGCCTAGGCTCAGAGAAACTGCTTCAGTGAAGGACAGAGATAAGGGGTGGGGGGAGACAAAGAGACAGAGGAACTGCTATGAGAGCTGGCCAACCTGACCTAGGAATTCTTTCTGATAAGGAAGAACTAGCGGCAAATGTGACACCAAATTTTGTATGAACCTATTGTGAAATTGGATGCATATGTATTTGAGAGGGGGATAAAAAAGGATCTGGAGTTCCCAGAGGTATGCATTGTTGGGGAGGATGAAAACAAGAAAGCCTTATAAATATGATTGCCTGGCAAAAGATTTTGAGAATGTAGAAACTATAAGCGAGATTGAAATGAAAGCAACCTTTGAGATCCCTTAGTTACTGAACAAGGGGAAAACAATGCTGTGGCTGCTGAAGGTAATCCCCTCTGGATGAAACAAGACCCTCTGCAAGCAGGCTGGTCCAAGGGTCCAGCAGACCCTGCCAGCTTGGCAGAAGGGGTCCAAAGAGTAGGTTTTAGGGTTTAAAATGTAGCACAGTATGGTAATGTAGTGATTCTTATAGGTTGTATGGAAATGCTATAGGATTTCAATGCTGTATTAGATTGGTTAGTGAGATTCTGAATATTCAACACAGAAGATGATTTATTGTATTGTAACGGGAACTGCAGGCACTTCTGCACTTCAACTTCCCTTTTCTTCTTCTCTGCACTTCTTTTCTACTTTTCTTCTACTCCTCTGCACTTCTTCACCTCCTCCTTTCTACATGCTCTCTGCTCTTAAGCTCTTGCCTTCTACTCTCTTATGCTCTACCCCTCTCTTCTCTCAGGCCTGCTCCGAGCTGCGGCTGGCAGCTCTCAGCAGGGCCCTGCACCCACGCCCTTTGCAATAAACTGCAAGTTACACGACTTGGCTTCAGAGATCTCTCGCCTCCGTCCGTCCCGACCGTGCTGACCCCCCCGTCGCTCCTACAAAGCATGACTTTTAAGGAGGGAATCTCCACATGCGTCCGGTGCTGTAATAAACATACCGGCTTCACAACTTTCACAAAGTTGTGGAGTTTCGTTTGTCTCCGCAAAACAGCCCCAGTGGCAGCTGGCAACCAGAGACCCTCCTGCACCACAGGAGATTCCCACTGTGCTCAAAGTTTGCCTCTGAAGACTGAGAGGTGAGCTTGTCAGAAATCCTGGAAATTATCAGGGAAAGGGTTTTAAGTTGGTTGTTGTCACTAGGTAAAAATCTTCAGTGGGAAAAGAGCCTCTCCAGTATGCTGGGTGTCTTGTGATGACTTACTTCTTCTAAGAGTAAAGATTACCAATTAAATGCAGTTTTATTTTTTATTCTGCAAGTGTAAAAGTGTTCCAAATTTTTCTGAATTCTAACAAAATTTTGAAAAATCCTAAACTACAATGGGAAATTGGAAGAAATATTTGGGGATATTTTTCTACAAAAAATTGTTTCTGAATATTTCTAAAATCTCCTGCTGTGTATAAATGTAAAACAAAGACAAAATGAGGTTGCTTTTTCTCAGGAGCCCCATGCCCGGCTGCTGCCTGCCCAGCCCTGGCTGTGCCCAGACAAGCAGCTCCACCAGCGCAGGTGGTAGCACAGAGACACCTGAGCTGAAGCCCAAAGATGTTGGTGGGCTCAGGCCCGTCCTTGGCAGGAGGGCTGCACCTCCTGACCTGGCTGGACACCAGGGGCAGCACCTTTGGGGACAGAGGGTCCTGCTCTGGGTGGTGGTACCAACAACCTGTCCCTAGCAATGAGGTGGTAATGCAGCCGTGGACGAGACAATGGACACGGGCACGGAGATGCGAGATGACAGGTCCAGTTCTCCCTGGCTGAGTTATTTGGCTGGTCTTGTGAAGCTACAGAAGGGCTCCTGTGAAGAGAGGAGGTGGCTGAGGCCCCAGCTGCCCGTGGCACCCAGGGAGCCTCCTGCACAGCAGGGCCCAGAGCTGGCAAGGCTCCCCAGCACGGCTGCAGCTGCTGGCACAGCTTGGCCCAGCTGCACAGCTGCCCCTCAAGGCCCCGGCGAGCAGGGCACGGCTCTGGGCAGGCTCCCTGGGCAGGAGCGGGCCCCAGAGCGCCTCTGCCTTTCAAGGGCAATCTCGTCCCTGCTCTTTCTCCTCCCCACCTTGCTTTGCCTCTGCCCTGTGGCCCCTGGGGCTGCTCTTGGCCAGGCAGCTTCAGTGGGAGCCAGCACTGGCTGCAGCCCCAGCGGGCCCCCCAGGACAAGGCCCAGCAATAAAGAGGCCAATGAAAGCTCTGGGCAGCAGCAGAACCCTCAGCAGAGTTCTTTGGACAATCATGGATGGGCAGAACCCCACTGCAGCTTCACTGGGAATGCTCGCGTACTGCAGCAGACTTTCAAAAGAAGCTGTTTGAGGGAAAGATGAACAAAACACTCACCCCTTTCTCTTCCAGTAAGTCCAAAGTTTGACACAGCATAAGATGAAGATAAGTTCCAAAAAAAGCAGGCCGGCCATTAGCCCTATCCAGGAGCCTGTTCCCTTACAGAAACCCCTTCCGCGGCCCCTCTGGGAATCAGGAACACGTGTTGTGGGACTGGCTTCACCTGTGCGAGCAATGGGGAGCATGAGCCCGTGCTGTCCTGTAATTCTGAGCTGGCAGCATGGTGGATGTGGGCAGGACGTTCTCCGTTTCCCCCAGAGCTGGGGCCTGCAGGCACCTTGCCGCCCCTTGGCACAGGCTGTGCCACCCAACAAAGCCCAGCAGGCCGGCAGGAGAGCCTGGGGGCAGTGCAGCTGCTTGGGCAGGCGCTGCTTGGAGGGACACGGGCCAAAGCCATCCCTGAGCAGCCACTGCCAGCCCTGGCCCTCCCTGCCCCGTGACAGCTCCCCCAGCCCCAGGGCACAGAGTCAGGCCCTCTCAGGAGCCAGTGCAGCTCCTTCCCGGTCGGGAGCCAAGGCTGGCTCTGGCCCTGGGCTCGTGGCAGGGCTCCCGCTCGGGGCTGCTCCTGTGCCTTGGGCCTCTGGGCCCTCAGGGCCAGCTCCGGAGCAGCTGGAGCGGGAGGGACGTTGCTGCACGAGTCCCCTTTCCCCGGGGCTGTGAACGAGCTCCAGAGGCCTCAAGGCCTCCAGAGGTGCCTCCAGCTTTGGCTGCTGCTGGGCCGTGCAAGGGCAGGCCCTGGGAGAAGAGCTGCTGCCACACAGCCCCGCCAAGGGCTGAGCCCGGCACGGCAATTACCTCCTGTGCCTGTGCCCATGTCTGGCTTGGCCTTCCTTCCTGCAGCAGGGGCTGCCAATCGACCTCTGCTTCCTTGGGGAAACACCTTCTTCTGACCTGCCTTTTGGTCCGTCACTTAAGAAACAAAAAAGTTCACTTTAGCAGATGGAAAAATTCCACTGTTCTTTGGTGGCATCTTCAAGGCACCATGCTTATTAAAATAGGCATAAGATTCACAAAACATCCGGGCTTTTGGGGCGGGGCCAAGGCCCACCCTCTTCCAAACAGCTGCCAGTGCGGAGCAGAAGTTGTGAGTGCATCATGCAGGCTGAGGGCACACACATGCATGGCTCTGTCCTGGCCCCTGCAGCACTGCCCCCCTGGCTGAGCTTTGGGCTCTGAGCTGGCAGCTCTCCCAGGGGAAAGGCCTTGACCTACCCTCACCATCTCCCAGAGGCTCAATCCGGAACGTGGGTTGGGAAGCCAGATCACCTTCAGCAACAGGTTGAGCTGCAAAGAAAGGCAGGACAGAACAGCTCCCGTGGCACTGCTGAAGATTCTCCTTCAGGCCTGAGTGGCAGTGAGGGCACCTGTGTGATTGGTGCCTTCCAAGGTACTTCCTCAGCTCTGCCTTCCACTCAGGAAAGGAGCTGAGAAAGGCTCAGCCCCGGGGCACAGCCCTGGGCCGGGTCCCTCCCCTCTCTGCTCTTCTCTGTGGCTGCACAGAGCACATGGAAGGACACACTGGCATTGCACATGGGAGGGAGATGGACAGCTGAATGCTCCTTCCTCCCACTGACAGCAATCCTGTGGGATCCCTCAGAGCTCCAGCAAGGAGCAGGGCAAGGTTTCCAGAACTGATCAACCTTCAGATGAACTTGAAGGAAATGCCACATGAGTGAGCTCTTGCCACATAGACACTGATTATTCTGTCAGGAAAGGTACATTGAGAACTTGTCTCCAGGATCTGGCAAGGTCTTCAAACCACCATTCACCAGCCTTTCCAAATAATCCAAGTTGTGATTCCATTCTAGAAGGGAGCACAGATCCTACAGAACCATTTCCATGATGTGCTGGGATCCCCTTCTGCCTTGGGGAACTGGGCACTGCAAGGCGGTGGGGTAAGGCTGGGGGAGCCTGTGGCTCCTGGTAATTCTCCAAAATTTTGCAGTCCCTGTGCAACACTCTGGGAGGAGCAGCTGGGGCACGCCAGGGCCCTGGGGCTCTCTCAGTCCCTCAAAGGAAACCCTCACTAAATCCTTAGGGAAATCTGCAGTGCCACAGCTATTGCTCCCAACCTCTGTCCCTCCCTCATGCTTTCCCAGTTGCCCATGGAACAGCTCCCACAGCCCAGGGGCACATAGCCAGGCCCTCTCAGGACACACTGGAGCCTTGCTCTCCCCCTCTGCCCTTTCCCCACCATGGGCACCCCGTGCAGTCGCTCCCAGGTTTCGGGACGTGTCTCCCACGGAGGGAGCCCAGCAGGACAGCTCAGTACCCGAGTGCCCTGAGCCTGCTGGAGATAATTCCTCTGGGCTGTGCCCATCTTGTCCGGGCTGTGCCCGCAGTGCCAAGCAGCAGAGAGGGCAGCTCAAGCCTCAGCAGGGCTCAGGCCCAGAGGCACAGCAATTACCTCCTGTGACTGGGCCAGGCATCACCTCCCTTCTTGCAGGAAATCCCTCCTTCCACAGAGCCCCTCTGTCCATGCCTTGAGAAAGGAAGAGGCACAGCTGAATCAGATGGAGTCATTGCACATCCAGGAGGTGGTCTCTTCAGGAGACAATACTTTTCTAAGATATGGATAAGGATCAGGAAAGTCCTGATCACGCAGGCCCTTGGGGCTCGCTATGGCCCTCCCTCCTCTAAGCAGCCACAATTCAGGATGTGCCTGGAGACTGGGAAAATGCAGGGGATCCCTGGTGCAGTTTGGGCTCTCTGTCAGCTGATGCCCAATGCCTTCCTGCAGAGGCTGGGGAGAAGCTGCAGCCAGGCCAGGCTGGGAAACAGCCCTGCAGGGCGTGGAAGCTGCAGCGGGGCAGCGAGGCTGCCATGGATCCCTTCCTGCTGTGCCGGGCACGGCGTGTCCAGATGTGCAGCCAAAGCCCCCGGCTGCTGAGCCCCAGGACAAGGCTGAGGGAAATCCTCTCACCATTCCTTTTGAGCAGTTCCATCACCATTTGTTTCAGGATGTTTTTTGGCTCATGGGGTTTCTTGTGTCCTGTGGCTTTGTTCTTCCCTCTCAGAGGACCTTAACAGAAAGTAGTTCCATTTCCCATGAATGGATGCCACAAAAGCAGAGCTCAGCCTGTGGGGTCAGCAGGGACACACTACTCACCCCTGTGATGGGAGCTGGGCTTGTGTGTAGGAATCAGCAAAGGGTCAGGAAGTCCTCCCAGCAGACACATCTGTAACACAACAGCCACAGAACCTTCTGTTACCAGGTTTCAGCAAAGTTGTAAACAATTATTCCTGCGTGGGACAGTGAGAACATACCTGCAGGAAGCTCCAACGGCTTCAAAACTTTATTCAACCAATCTAATGGAGAAGCCTTTCCAGACACCTCACCTAGAACAGAGCAGTGATGAGAACATTTTTCAGGGTATGCTGGGATCCCCTTCTGCCTCTGGGAAATGAGCACTGCAAGGGGGTCAGATAAGGCCATGGGATCCAGATATCAATGGACATGGCCAAAGCAGCCCAGGGCCCTGGAGGCTCTCATTCCCACAGCTCCAACTCTTGCTAAATCCCTGGGGGAAACTGCAGCAGGCAGTGCCAGAGCTATCCCCTTTTCCCTCTGTCCCTCCTGCCCTTTCTCCCTCCCTTCCTACCTTCTTCTGTCTCTCCATCCATCTTTCCCTGGGGACAAATTCCCCAGTTCTCAAGGGCACAAGGCCAAGCCCTCTCAGGACACACTGGAGCCTTGCTCTCTCCCTCTCTCCTTTCCCCAGGATGAGCAACCCCTGCAGCCGCTCCCAGGTTTTGGGACGTGTCTCCCACGGAGGGAGCCCAGCAGGACAGCTCAGTACCCGAGTGCCCTGAGCCTGCTCGGGATAATTCCTCTGGGCTGTGCCCGTCTTGTCCGGGTTGTGCCCGCAGTGCCAAGCAGCAGAGAGGGCAGCGCGAGCCTCAGCAGGGCTCAGGCCCAGAGGCACAGCAATTACCTCCTGTGACTGTGCCTGCCATCGCCTCCCTTCCTGCAGCAGAGGCTGCCAATGAGCCACTGCTTCCTCCAGGAAATGCTTCCTTCTGCCCAGCCTCTCCATCTGCTTCTGGAGAAAAGAAAAGGAGAGCTGGATCAGATTGGGCTGTTCCGCATTGGAGAGCTGGCATACTCAGGAGGCAATACCTCTCAAAGACATGGTTAAGAATCAGGAAATCCCTATCAACCTTTTGGGTAGGCCAGGGCCCTCTGTTCTCCAAACAGCTGCCCCTTCTGATTTGCCTGGAGATGGGAAATTGCAGGGCATCTCATGACTGTCCTGCTGTTTGGGCTCCCTGTCAGCTGATGCCAAATTCCATCCTGCAGAGGCTGGGGAGAAGCTGCAGCCAGGCCAGGCTGGGAAACAGCCCTGCAGGGCGTGGAAGCAGCAGCAGGACAGCGAGGCTGCCATGGATCCCTTCCTGCTGTGCCGGGCACGGTGTGTCCACATGTGCAGCCAAAGCCCCCGGCTGCTGAGCCCTAGGACAAGGCTGAGGGAATGCACCCACCTTCTCCTGCCTGAAGCACTTCCTTCAGCGTTTGCCGCATGACTTTGAGTGGCTCATGGGGTTTCTTCTGTCCTCTAGCTTTGTTCTTTCCCGTTGGAGGACCTTAGAGCAACGGGGTTCCATTTCCCATGAATGGATGCCACAAAAGCAGGGCTCAGCCTGTGGGGTCAGCAGGGACACACTACTCACCCCTGCGATGGGAGCTGGGCTTGCTTGCAGGAACCAGCAAAGGAGCTTGGAAAGTCCTCCCTGCAGACACCCCTGTAACTCAACAGCCACAGAAGCTTCTGTCATCTCTGCTCAGCTGCACGGGCACCACTGAGCCGCAGGAGCGGTGAGAGGATCGCACAGGGCGAGGGCACACACGTGCATGGCTCTGTCCTGGCCCCTGCAGCGCTGCCCCCCTGGCTGAGCTTTGGGCTCTGAGCTGGTAGCTCTCCCAGGGGAAAGGCCTTGACCTACCCTCACCATCTCCCAGAGGCTCAGTCCTGGATGTGGGTTGGGAAGCCAGACCACCTTCAGCAACAGGTTCAGCTGCAAAGAAAGGCAGGACAGAACAGCTCCTGTGGCACTGCAGGAGATCCTCAGGCTGCAGGCAAGTCTCAGCCCCGGGGCACAGCCCTGGGCCTGGCCCCTTCCCTCTCTGCTCTTCTCGGTGGCTGCACAGAGCACACGGAAGGACACACTGGCATTGCAGACAGCAGGAACATGGACAGCTAAATGCTCCTTCCTCCCACTGACAGCGATCCTGTGGGATCCCTCAGGGCTCCAGAAGGAGCAGGGCAAGGTTTTCAGAACCCTTCAAGCATGAGATTATATTAAGGGAAATGGAAGGCGAATGAGCTCTTGTCACATGGACACTGATTATTCTGTCAGGAAAGGCACACAGGGAACTTGCCTTCAGCAACTTTCAGGAATTTCAAGCCATTTTCCAGCAGGGCTTCCAAATAATCCATGTCACGATTCCAATCTAGAAGGGAGCACAGATCAGAACCATTTCCATGATGTGCTGGGATCCCCTTCTGCCTCTGGGAAATGAGCACTGCAAGGGGGTTGGGTAAGGCCGTGGGAGCCAGAGGTCAATGGACATGGCCAAACTGCACAGGGGCCTGGGGAGCTCTGGGCTGGCTCCTGGTCTCTCTGCACCCTCTTTACAGGTTCTGTGACACATTCCTGGTGGGAAGATTGGAGTAGCCCAGGGCCCTGGGGCTCTCACCCTCACACACAGAGCAAATCCTCACTAAAGCCCTGGGGAAAACTGCAGCAGGCAGTGCCACAGCTATCCCTGCCTCCCTCTGTCACTCCTGCCCTCCTTCTGCTGGGACACTGCCCAGTTCTCAAGGGCACATGGGCAGGCCCTGTCAGGACCCATTGGAGCCTTGCTCTCCCCCTCTGCCCTTTCCCCACCATGGGCACCTCGTGCAGCCGCTCCCAGGTTTCGGGACATGTCTGCCACGGAGGGAGCCCAGCAGGACATCTCAGTACCCGAGTGCCCTGAGCCTGCTCGGGATAATTCCTCTGGGCTGTGCCTGTCTTGTCCGGGCTGTGCCCGCAGTGCCAGGCAGCAGAGAGGGCAGCTCAAGCCTCAGCAGGGCTCAGGCCCAGAGGCACAGCAATTACCTCCTGTGACTGTGCCTGCCATCGCCTCCCTTCCTGCAGCAGAGGCTGCCAATGATCCACTGCTTCCTGTGGGAAACGCCGCCTTCTGCACAGCCTCTCCATCCACTTCTGGAGAAAGGAAAAGGAACACTGGATCAGATGGGGCTGTTTCCCATTGGGGAGGGCGCATCTCAGGAAGCAGTGCTTCTCAAAGACATGGATAAGGATCAGGAAAAGGCCCAGGTTCTTGGGACTGGACCAGAGCTGTCCCTTCTGCAAACAACTGTGCTTCCTGATCTGCTCCGAGACAGGGAAACTGCAGGGGATCTTAGGGTCTTCATGGCCCATGGTGCAGTTTGGGCTGCCTGTCAGCTGATGCCCAATGCCTTCCTGCAGAGGCTGGGCAGAAGCTGCAGCCAGGCCAGGCTGGGGAATAGTGCAGAACTTTGTGGATCTCTGGTTAGCTGAAAAAGGGCACGTACCACTAGTAGAGCATGAAGGACACAGAGCAAAAAGTCAGCAGTCAGTGTCCAATCCCTGACAAGGATGGCTCGACCTTTGTGCAACATGAGGTTAGAAAAGAGAAGGTTTGCTAGAAAATATGGAGAATAGTTTAAAAAGTAGCAATAAAGAAATCACAAGAATGTAGAAGTAGGCGTAGTTGAAGGATAAGTAATTGACCTATCCTGAGCTCAGCTTTGCAATATGCATTAGGTTCATTAACTCCAATATAAATGTATGCGCCTTCTGATCAATAAAGGAGATCTGCTGATCACACATATTGGAGTGCCGCTTTTTCTCACGCTGATACTACAAATTGCTGACCTGGCCGATGTGATGACCTTTGGATAATTTCTGCACTGGCAACTGTGGAGCCAAGTGGATCGGTGATCGAGTTCTGGTCCTTGCAGCCGGGACGGCGACTAAGCACCGCTGAAAAAAGGGGAAGGTGCCGATTCACTCCAGGTGAGCTTATAGAAGTTGCCTGGCCGATACGTGCTGCCGCAACCTTGTAACGGCTGCAACAGCGCTGACGGAAAATCATGGAACCAGAAAGGCAAGCAGCATATGACTTATTTATTAGCTTTTTACAAAAGCGACAAGTTAAGGGCATAGATTTGCAGGGAGAACTTCCTGTTGTGTTAGATTATGGGCATACATTAGGGGTTTTCCAGAATCCTCATACAGTACACGAGTTAGCAGAGTGGAAAAAATTTGGGGGCAAGTTGTGGTTGGCAACTATAGCTGATAATAAAACTGCACGGAAAATGGGAAAGCCGTGGGAAATCGTGCATGATGAGTTAGTGCAGTATTAGGCAGAAAAGAAGGCAGCGCAGCGAGCTAGAATAGCCCATGATAAGAATAAGAGTTATGGGGAAGGTTCAGAGTGTCCTTTACCCCCTGCCACATCAACAGTAATTCTGCCGACAACATCAGCCTCCTCCTCACATAACTCACCCCCTGCTCGTGCTGTTACAGCACCGTCCACACTGCCTGTCCCATGGCCAGAACCCCCTTCCCCTCCTCCCAGCAATGAGCCTCTCCTTGGGTCAGACACTGATCTAGCGGGGGCCATTGCACGGGACCGAAAAGCGGCGTGGGCAGTGGTAGCAAAACACGTCATGGAGATGGGAGGTGGAAAGGAGGCTACGGAAGTAGCTATGGATGTGGCTTGCCCGGTGATATTTTCTCCTTTGGCAGGGGGAGGCTATCACGCAACAATTACTGCTTTAGACTAGAAGTTGTTGTCGCAGTTACGAGATACAGTTAGTCAGTTTGGAGTGACTGGTGAACCCACAAAGTAGATGCTTGATTACATCTGGGGGATGCAGGTTTTGCTGCCAGCTGATTGTAGAGGGATAGCGAAGTTAATTTTAACCCAACATCAACAAATCTTGTTTGGGGTACATTGGCAGGCACTTTGTCAGCAATGTGTGGCAGAACAGAGGCAGCAAGGCGATCCGTTGTTTGGAGTAACCTTAGATGAATTAATGGGATTAGGACCTTTTATTCAGACAGAAGCACAAGCTTTAATAGGTCCCGATAAGTGCAGGGAAGCAATGCGTCTGGCACGATTGGCTATAGATAGAATAAAAGAGCCAGGAGGAATTCCTTCTTATATGGGGATAAAGCAAGGGAGAGAGGAGTCATTTGGATCCTTTATAGATAAGGCAGCCACTGCTATTGAGCGTGTGGGAGTCCCTGATTATATGAAGGGAGCTTTATTAAAACAGTGTGCACTCCAAAACTGTAATCAGACTACGAGGAGTGTGTTGAACACCCTAGGAGCTAATTGGACTATAGAGGAGGCTTTAGAACGTATGGCGAATGTGCCCTTGGGAAGTCAAGCAATGTTAGTGGAGGCAATTAAGGAATTAGGGGCAGTGTTACAGAAGCGGACAGAAGCTTCTCAGAAGCAAGCAGAGGCATCGCAGAGCCAGGTCCTGGAAGTCTTGGCACCGCTCCAAGCTGCAGCAACAAGTGCTCCACGAGCTCCATCTACTGGCCGATTCAAATGCTACAGGTGCGGAGGTACCGGCCACACCCGCCTCGCCTGCAGAGGTACGACCGTCTGGTGTCACAACTGCCGCTCGGATACCCGTAACACCGGAGCCTGCCGACGCTGTTCGGGAAACGCCAGGGTCAACACGTTCAACGGCCGCCGCGTGCAGACACAAACAGCAGCTGTCAGCACCCCAGCTCAGCCTCCCTTCAACCAGCCACCACCAGGAGCCTTCAACCAGCCACAACCGGGAACCTTCAGCCAGCCACAACCGGCAGCCTCGGGCTGGACGTGGCAGCCGCAGTAACAGTAACACTGATGACCACCAAACCAGAAAAGGTTCCCACTGGAATAAAGGCACCAATCATCATCAATGGACAACCTATGGGAGCTTTGCTGCTGGGACGATTGTCAGCCACCATGATGGGATTGTTTGTTTTGACTGGAGTAATAGATGCTGATTTTACTGTGGAAATTTGTGTTATAGTGTATACTCCTTTTCCACCGATACGAATTGAGAAAGGACAGAGGATAGCTCAATTAGTTCCACTGGAACAGCTGACTAGGACATTACCCCCACTTCAATCACAGTCCAGAGGAGAAAAGGGTTTTGGTTCCACTGGAGGACTTACTCTGTTAACAATGAACTTAAATGAGCGACCAAAACGCACTGTAATAATAGAATTTCAAGGAGAAAGGCAAACCTTGCAAGGTTTGTTAGACACTGGTGCAGACTCCAGCATTATTGGTCCAGAATTCTGGCCCCACAACTGGCCACTGCAGCAAAGCACAATGACAGTTACTGGAGTTGGAGGCCTAACACTTGCAAGAAAATCACCCATGTTATCAGTAACCATTGATGGAAAAACTTTATGGAATGTTTTCTCCATTGTACCTTTACCTCCTACTGTACAGTGCCTCATTGGTCAGGATATTTTGGCTCAAATGGGGATTGTGCTCACAAATGAGCACCCTTTGGGCTAATGGCCATTGCGTGGACTTTCCCAATCCCATTAACTTGGACCACGGACACTCCAGTGTGGGTTAGGCAATAGCCATTAAAAAGGGAAAGTCTAGAACAAGCACATATACTAGTGCATGAACACTACAAACAGGGTCATTTACAATTGTCAACAAGTGCATGGAATACTCCTATCTTTGTTATCAAAAAGAAGTCCAGGAAGTATCGTTTATTACATGATTTGCGGGCTGTAAATGCACAAATGGAACCTATGGGAGCCCTACAGCCAGGGCTGCCCAACCCTGCAATGTTGCCAAAGGACTGGCCACTTTTGATTATAGATCTTAAGGACTGCTTTTTTACTATTGCTCTCCATCCTAAAGACACTCGGAGGTTTGCATTTACCTTGCCATCTGTAAACAGGGAAGAACCAGATAAGAGATTTGAATGGACTACTCTTCCTCAGGGAAGCCGCAACAGCCCCACATTGTGTCAGTTGTATGTGGACAATGCTCTACAACCTCTCAGACAGGCTTGGCCTGAAACAACCATTTATCATTACATGGACGATATTTTATTGGCACAGCCGCAACCTTTTACAGGCCAACAAATTCAAGAAATACATCATGCTTTGAGATTACATGGATTGGTTGTAGCTCCTGAAAAAAATTCAGCTATCTGCACCCTGGAAGTATTTGGGATGGACACTTACTAATCAAATTGTTACCCCTCAAAAACTATAATTGAATACTGAAATACAGACACTGCATGATGCTTAAAGGTTACTTGGATATTTGCAATGGCTGCGTCCTATTACAGGTATTCCAAATGAGCTGTTAGATGAACTCCGACCTTTATTAAAAGGAACTGACCCGGCACAGCCTGTCCGTAGAACCCCTGAGCAGGCTAGGACACTTCAACAGATATTGGACTGTGTAACACAGGGCAGTGTTTGGAGACGTGATGTTAACCTCCCTATATAACTGACAATTTGGTCTGGTGAGAAATATTTGCTGGGGGCACTCACTCAGCAAAACACAAAAATGGGGGAAATATGGGCCCTGGAATGGATATCCCCTCCACTTCAACAGCATAAAACCCTTCTTCAAAAAATCGAAATTTTGGCTGATTTGCTTAAAAAGGGTCATGAATGGGCATTACAGATTATGGGAAAGGAACCTGATCAGATATGGATTCCAATGAAGAAAGATACTCTGACTTGGTACCTGGAAAACAGTATGGAATTACAAGAGGCATTGCTGGAAGCAGGAAGTGTGATTGCCACTGATGATATGCCCAAAATACCATTGAATTGGATAGGACAGTGGGGTTGGATTCAATGCCCAAAAAGATCACAGAAGCCCCTGTCGGATGCTACAACAGCCTACACGGATGCAGGGAAAAAATCCAGAACTGCTGCAGTGACTTGGCAGAAAGAGGGACAATGGCACCATCAGATTCTTCAGGCCTCTGAATTGGATACTTTACAGACCATGGAATTATTGGCTGTTGTATGGGCCATGATGTACTTTTCTGAGCCTCTTAACATAGTAACAGACTCTTTGTATGTTGCAGGAGTGTGTGAGCGAATAGAGGATGCCCCTATAAAAGAGGTTCATAACAGGAGGTTACATGAGCTGTTCATACAGTTACAAAAGGTGATTAAGCTAAGGAAGCATCCTTTCTCTGTTATCCACATCAGAAGTCACAAGTGGGACATTGGTTTAGGTGAAGGAAATGCACGGGCAGATAAGCTAGTCTCAATTACACAAGTGACTCCGATTCCCAAGCAGACTATGGCCAGAGAGGCACATTCCATGTTTCATCAGAATGCAAAAGGCCTCCATAGAGAATTTCAGATATCTATGGAAGAGGCATGGGCAATAGTTAAAGCCTGTCCCACATGTAGCCATCATAATGGAGGCCGTGGGTTAGGTCTGGGAGTCAATCCAAGAGGGCTAAAAACAAATGAGACCTGGCAAATGGATGTGACGCATGTTGCTGAGTTTGGAAGGATGAAGTATGTGCATGTCACTATTGACACTTATAGTCATTTCATGGGCTACAGCACAGATTGGTGAGAAGGCAAGGCAGGTGGAGAGGCATCTCAGTAGCTGCTTTGCAGTGATGGGAGTTCCACAGTGCATTAAAACTGATAATGGGCCTGCCTATTGCAGCAGAAGAATAAAACAATTCATGCAAATGTGGGGAATAGAACACGTGACAGGCATCCCTAATTCCCCAACAGGACAAGCAATTGTAGAGAGACCTAATGGTACCTTGAAAAGATATCTGAGTAAATACTCGGATGTTAGAGAGCCACAAGAACGACTGTTAAAGTGTTTGTTTTAAATCATTTGTGTGTTTTTGGGGAAAGCAAAGTTCCTCCTGTAATTTGTCACTATGTACGGGAAAAGGATAATGAGAAGCAGGATGTATGGGTCAAGTACAGGGATCCTAAGACAGGGCAATGGCAAGGGCCTGCTAAAGTGTTATACTGGGGCCGCGGATATCTTTGTGTTTCCACCCCTGCAGGATCTCTGTGGGTACCTGCTAAGTGGACCCGAGCAGCTGTGTTGGATGGAAGAATTTGATCGACTGAGCGAAGAGGATCGTCGTCGAGTGGAGACGAAGCTGTTGATCATCCTTCAACCGATATTTCTTAGATTAAAAGGACAGTGTGATTATCACCTTGACCGAGCAGTAGATCGGTGTAAATCTATACGTGGCATATTACGCTTGCATTCATTGCTTTCTGAATTTGAAGTTAAAGGGTTAGGAATTCAGCTTGTTATAACTGTCAAAATAGTCGTTGCACTGCATGGATATTACTTTTTTGTGGAGGTTGTCAGAAAACTAAGTGGGTGAATCAGACCCAGTTACCGCAGTTGTGGCGCAAAAAGTGTTCATTTTACTGGCATCTTGTCTCTTGGGAAAGAGATCTTAAGTGGTTTACAAGGTTACCTAGCCGTGACGGGTTACAATTGTATGAATCTCCAGAACAGAAAATTATTGCATGGTTTAGGTGGGAAACTCAGCATTTGGTAGAACGTGCTTTGGGGCAATCTCTATCGCGTATTTTACAATCTAAGTGTGGTCAAGGCATTCCCCTGTCACAGTTTGATGTGATAGGTCCAATTTCAAGAGATCAGGACCCCAACAAAGTGTGGGACGATTGTCTGAGAGACCTAGAGAGGTTAAATCTGGGCAGATCAAAGAGAAGGAAGGAAAAAGGAAAGGAGAAGTCATCACAATGATCTGTGAGAAACATGGCCATTTACCAGATGATTAAGTGGTTTAAAACAATATTGTTTTGCCTGGGAATATTGTTGCCTTACTAATTTTTGCTCTTTTAATAGACAGTGCAGGTGTCATCAACAGAGTGGAAGCCCATCCAGCATGGGCCCCACCTCAGCCTAAGACTAACATTTGGGTTACCTTGGCAAATTTAACCAATCAGGAGGCGATTTGTCCATCATTATCTTCTCCTGGCAATCCGTTTTCAACCTGTTTAGTGGGATTGCCAGCAGATCCCTGGCCATGTCCTTCACAGGTACCCACCTGCAAAGCCAACAATGCTAGGACAAGTGTAGATCATTGGGACCAATGGGTTTCTCACTTCCCTATAGCACCACAGGAACCCCAAGAATTGGAGCTGTTAGGTTCAGTTATGGCAGATGCATGTCTTAACTTTTCACATAAGAGCCAGTTTTCAGCCAAGAATCATTCCACTATTGTAACTTCTAGCATGGCTGTCTACCGGAATGCAACAGCCTGGTGCAATTATACTACAAAAACAGTGTCAGTCTCATCAAATGACCCTATTCAGTTGCCACCAGGATATTTCTTGATATGTGGGGACCGTGCTTGGGCCGGTGTCCCATCGATGCTGCAAGGGGGACCATGTACAATTGGACGGTTGTCTCTCCTTACACCTAATACGTCCATGATATTAAATATGAGCCACCGTCATCATCGGAGTAAAAGAATGGCTCATGCATTTGCTGCAGACTGCAGAGATGATGTAAAATTCTGGTCCCCAGGAGCCATAATTGCAGCATCATTCTTAACTCCAGGTGTATTGGCAGCAGGTGCTCATGCCATCCTAAACAAATTGGGTTCTTGGCTCGCTAAGCAAACCAATGCCACCTCTTTAGCACTTTCCAGCCTTTTACTTGATGTTGATTCTATTTGTCATGCTACGCTGCAAAATAGAGCTGGAATTGATTTTCTGTTACTTGCACAAGGCCATGGTTGTGAAGAATTTGAAGTCATGTGTTGCATGAACCTTTCTAACCACTCACAGTCAATTCACTTTCAGCTCTCAGAATTATGAAGGTTAACTGGGAATTTACAAGTAGAATCAGGCATTGGTATTGATGGATGGCTCAAATCCTTAGGCCTTGGGTCATGGCTGCTCTCTATCGTTAAGGCTGTCATTGTAGTAGGCATTGTAGCCTTGTTAATCGTAGTAATTTTGCCGTGTTTTTGCATATGCTTACAGAATATGGTGCAAAAGACGATATCTGCTACATTTAGTCAGACCATGCTTGTGCAACAGAAAAATGGGAGAAGTGTGGAGAGCTTTGTGGATCTCGGGTTAGCTGAAAAAGGGCACGTACCACTAGTAGAGCATGAAGGACACAGAGCAAGAAGTCAGCAGTCAATGTCCAATCACTGACAAGGACGGCTCAAACTTTGTGCAACGTGAGGATAGAAAAGAGAAGGTTTGCCAGAAAATATGGAGAATAGTTTAAAAAGTAGCAATAAAGAAATCACAAGAATGTAGAAGTAGGCGTAGTTGAATGATAAGTAATTGACCTATCCTGAGCTCAGCTTTGCAATATGTATGAACTTCATTAACTCCAATATAAATGTATGCGCCTTCTGATCAATAAAGGAGATCTGCTGATCACCCATATTGGAGTGCCGCTTTTTCTCCCGCCGATACTACAGGAAACAGCCCTGCAGGGCGTGGAAGCAGCAGCGGGGCAGTCAGGCTGCCATGGATCCCTTCCTGCCGTGCCGGGCACGGCGTGTCCAGATGTGCAGCCAAAGCCCCCGGCTGCTGAGCCCCAGGACAAGGCTGAGGGAAATGCTCTCACCATTCCCTTTGTGCAGTTGCTCCACTATTTGTTTCAAGATCTTGTTTGACTCAAATGATTTCTTCTTGCGTCTAGGTTTGCTCTTCACTCTCAGAGGACCTTAAGAGAAAATAGTTCCATTTCCCATGAATGGATGCCACAGAAGCAGGGCTCAGCCTGTGGGGTCAGCAGGGACACACTACTCACCCCTGCGATGGGAGCTGGGCTTGCGTGCAGCAACCAGAAGAGCAGCAGGAGAAGTCCTCCCTGCAGACACCCCTGTAACTCAACAGCCACAGAAGCTTCTGTCACCTGCTCCTGTCAGCTTGTCAATGGTTACTCCTTGGTGGGACAGTGAGAAAATACCTGCAGGAGGCTCCAAAGGCTTCAAAGCATTATTCAACCAATCTAATGTAGAAGCAATTCCAGCAACCTCATCTAGAATGCACAGATCAGAACATTTTTCAGGGTGTGCTGGGATCCCCTTCTGCCTCTGGGAAATGAGCACTGCAAGGGGGTCGGGTAAGTCCGTGGGAGCCAGAGGTCAATGGACATGGCCAAAGCAGCACAGGGGCCTGGCGGGCTCTGGGCTGGCTCCTGGTCACTCTGCACCCTCTTTCCATGCCCTGTGCAACATCACTGGAGAGGAAACGGGCAGCCCAGGGCCCTGGGGCTCTCTCCCTCACACACAGAGCAAATCCTCACTAAAGCCCTGGGGAAAACTGCAGCAGGCAGTGCCACAGCTATCCCTGCCTCCCTCCTGCCCTCCTTCTGCTGGGACACTGCCCAGTTCTCAAGGGCACATAGCCAGGCCCTGTCAGGACCCACTGGAGCCTTGCTCTCCCCCTCTGCCCTTTCCCCACCATGGGCACCCCGTGCAGCCGCTCCCAGGTTTCAGGACGTGTCTGCCACGGAGGGAGCCCAGCAGGACAGCTCAGTACCCGAGTGCCCTGAGCCTGCTGGGGATAATTCCTCTGGGCTGTGCCCGTCTTGTCCGGGCTGTGCCCGCAGTGCCAAGCAGCAGAGAGGGCAGCTCAAGCCTCAGCAGGGCTCAGGCCCAGAGGCACAGCAATTACCTCCTCTGACTGGGCCTGCCATCGCCTTCCTTCCTGCAGCAGAGGCTGGCACAGAATCACTGCTTCCTCCAGGAAATGCTTCCTTAGGCACAGGCTCTCCTTTCATTTCTGAAGAAAGAAAGAGGTACAGCTGGATCAGATGAAGCTGTTTCCCATTGGGGAAGTGGCGTCTTCAGGAGTCTTGTCAAACTCATGGATAGGTTTCAGGAAATTAGATGGGCTTTGGTGTCTCTCCCTAAAGCTCTCCCTCCTCCAGTCAGCTGCCCCTACTGATCTACTCAGAGACAGGGAAACTGCAGGGGATCTCAGGGTCTGCATGGCCCGTGGTGCGGTTTGGGCTGCCTGTCAGCTGATGCCCAATGCCTTCCTGCAGAGGCTGGGCAGAAGCTGCAGCCAGGCCAGGCTGGGAAACAGCCCTGCAGGGCGTGGGAGCAGCAGCGGGGCAGCGAGGCTGCCATGGATCCCTTCCTGCTGTGCCGGGCACGGCGTGTCCAGATGTGCAGCCAAAGCCCCCGGCTGCTGAGCCCCAGGACAAGGCTGAGGGAAATGCTCGCACCCAGGTGTCTCTCCAGATCACTCAGCATCTGGTCCAGAAGTTCAGAAGGCTTCAGGGATTTATTTTCTCCTTTAGCTTGGGTCTTTCCTTTTGGAAGACCTTAAGAGACAGTAGTTCCACTTCCCATGAATGGATGCCACAAAAGCAGGGCTCAGCCTGTGGTGGGGTCGGCAGGGACACACTACTCACCCCTGTGATGGGAGCTGGGCTTGTGTGCAGCATGCAGCCCAGGAGCTGGAAAATTCTGCTCTGCAGACACGCCCGTAACTCAACAGCCACAGAAGCTTCTGTGCCCTGGTTCTCACCAGGTTGTCAATAATTGTTCTAAGGAAAAACATAAATATCTTACCTGCGGGAGGTCCCACTGGATCCAAACTATCTTCTAGCCCAGGTTCCAGAAAAACATTTCCAGCATCCCAATCTAGAAGGGAGCACAGATCAGAACCATTTCTATGGTAGCAACTGACAGAATGAGAGGACACAGTCTTAAGCCGTGCCAAGGGAAATATATGTTGGATATTAGGAAAAAGTTTTTTACAGAAAGGGTCCTAAAGTACTGGAATGGTTTGCCCAGGGAGGTGGTGGAGTCATCATCCCTGGATGTGTTTTAAAAAAGACTGGAAGTGGCTCACTCAGTGTTATGGTGTATTTGACATCTAAGGGCTGCGTTGGACTTGATGATCTTAATGGTCTCTTCCAACCCAGTGATTCTGTGATTCATGGTGTGCTGGGATCCCCTTCTGCCTCTGGGAACTGGGCACTGAAAGGGGGCTGGGTAAGGCTGTGGGAGCCAGGTGTGACTGGGCAAGGCCCAACTGCACAGGGGCCTGGGGAGCTCTGGGCTGGCTCCTGGTCACTCTCCACCCTCTTTGCAAGCCCTGTGACACATCCCTGGAGAGGAAACTGGGGCTGCCCAGGGCCCATGGGGGCTCTCTCCCTCCCCCAGAGGAAACCCTCCCTAAAGGCCTGGGGAAAACCATCCCCAGCGCTTCCCGGGGAGCAGGGAGCGCTGTCCCGGGAAAGGGGAGCCAGGCTGCCGGCTCACCTGCTCCCCGCGCCTGCAGCGGAGCAGCCTGGGCAGCCCTGGCAGGCAGGGCCACGGCCAGGAGGAGCAGGAGGAAGAGGCGCAGAGCAAGGCCCATGGTGCCTCGCCCTCTGCCAGTCCCGCAGCTCTTGCTGCCACCGCTGTCCTGACACCGCTGTCCCAATGTCAGCAGCGCTGCTGCCACCGCCGCTGCTGCCGCAACAGCTGTGCTCAAGGACTGAGTGCTCGCTCCTTGTGCTGCTGTGCAACCACGGGGCTCTGGCACCTCTGTGACCTCAGAGCCTGCTGTGACCCCATGGCCAGGGTGGAGTTGTGTGGGGAGTGGGATCTGCCTGCTTTAGGATGGAGCTCATCCTGCCCAGCTGCTCTGTCCAAGGGTTGTGACACAGTCCCAGCCCAGCTGATCTCCCAGGCTGGGCCATGAAGGGATGGAGAGCAGCCCTGCCAAGAAGGACTTGGGGGTGCTGCTCGATGAGAGGCTGGACATAAGCCAGCCATGTGCTTCCAAAGGAGAGTGCCCAGCAGCTTGAAGGAGGTGATTCCAGCCCTCTGCTCTGGTGAGACCCCACCTGGAGTACTGTGGAAGAGGTTTTACAGCGACCTCTGTGAGCCATTGAGAAGTCTGACAAGAGGATCCATGTTTACTCCTGAAGGAATTGCCTACCAAGGTCATTGACATAGAAACCATGAAAGAAAGAAGGATAAGTAGGAGAAACCTGCAACTGCCTATTCCAATAAACACTTTGCTTGTCTCTTGTGACCAATGAGCAAAGTGTACACTTCATTGCTTCAGAAGAACAAGCATGCATGCTAGAATAAAAACAGGGTTTGAAGCCTTCTGGAAATGGAGTGTGTTGACAGAGTACTGCATCCAGCTCTGGGTTCCCCACACAGGAAGGCCATGGTCCTGTTGGATCTAGTCCAGAGGAGGGACAAAATGCTCTGAGGGCTGCAGCCCTTCTGCTTTGGAGACAGGCTGGGAGAGCTGGCGGTGTTCAGCCTGGAAGAGAGCAGACTCCAGGGAGACCTGATTGCAGCTTTCAGTACCTCAAGGGGGCTTGTAAAAGAGATGGGACAGAACCTTTAGTAGAGCCTTTTGTGAGCAGACAGAGAGGGAATGGTCGATTCAGACTGGACAAAAGAAACCCATTTGTTACACTGTAGGTTTTGAAAGCCTGGCACAGGTTGCACAGAGAGGTGGACATCCATGCCTGCAGACATTCAAGCTCATGCTCTGAGCAACCTGACCTACTTAAAGGTGTCCCTGCTCACTGCAGGGCATTGGACTAGATGGCCTTTAAATGTGCCTTCCAAACCAAGCCATCCTGTGCTCCTGTGCACCATCAAAGCAGTGCTGGATTAGTGCTGGGGGGATTATGTGGCACCTGTATTTTGGTAGTTGTGTCATTTAGCAATTGGCCACGAGAGGATTCATGGGCTGGGCAGTGAGTCTGCAAATAACAGACAATGTGCTCAAGGAGTGTTGCAGAGTGATTTCATGGTTTACTCCAGAACCCCGGGTTTGTCCCCTGAAGATTCCCTCCCAAGTGTGTCAATCATCCCTCCTTTCCCCACCCTGACCCCTGCCGAGCACTGTCTGTCAATCCTGGAATTCCAGAAGGGCGTTGAGTGATTGGCAGATTCAAAAGATGCCCTCTGCCCCGGGGCGGGGGGGCATTGGGCCATCCAGGTGCCTTTTGTCCCTTGAGACCTCCTCTCCTGTACCAGGTTGGTGGGCTCCCTATCCCTTCCCTCCTCCCCTCCCTCGGTAAAAGGGAGAGCAACCATGCAGTCCAGGAGTTCTGTTGGGCAGTTGCTGGATTCAGTGGCCTGTGGGCCACAATAAAGCTCTGGATAAAAACCCTCCATCAGAACCCATTCCTTTCCTTCACTACCGCCTTAAAGCTTCTCCGGCAGAGGGAAACCTGAGGAGCAAACCCTCCACGGGAGGAAGCTCCATCCCGCCGCCACCAGAGTCCCGGCATGCCTGGACTTGTCCCCACACGCCCAGCTGCAACATCCAGCTGGCCAAAAGTGTCTCTGGGGTGAAACGCCACAGTTGCCGCTATTTGGTTCAGCTGCAGGGGTCAGACAAGCCAAGGCACGTCCCGTCAGCAATGTAATATATGTTAGAAATAATTCATGCTATACAAGAATGTATTTTATAAAGATTGTGAAATCAAAAGGAGTCTCTGACCACAAGCAGCCTGAGGGGCAGTTGTCTATTCAAACTCCAAAACTCCTGAAGGAGGCAGGATAACAATCAGCATTTAGCTTATGAATAGAGGCACCCAGCGCAATGATCACTGCCATCCTGAGCCATCAGAAGATGCCTAAGAGCGATTATTGCCCTGTTGATAACATCAATTAAGATAGCCAGGGACGCCAAAAAAATACATGAGAATACGGGGACTTCCCGGGATTCCATCAACGCTGGCTATTGAGACAGAGTAAAAAATCCCCGGAGTAAAAGTCCATTTTGAATTAGGTGAAATGTCCAGAAAGGGTGAAAAGTCTGTAAGGCCAAAGCTGAAGGGAAAACTGCAGAACAGACATAATAGAGAGACAAGGGAGACAGATAAAGAAAAACAGAAACTACTGCAAGGGCAAGTCAACCTGACCTAGGAATTCTTTCTGATAAAAAGGAACTAGCGGCAAATGTCACGCGCAATCCTGTAAAAATGAATATGTATGAACCTATTGTGAAACTGTATATAAATGTATTTGAAAGGAGGGTAAAAAAGAACCTGAAGTTCCCAGAGGCAGGCATGACTTTTGAGGAGAGCAATCTCCGCATGTGTCCAGTGCTGTAATAAACATATCGGCTTTTACAACTTTAACAAAGTTGTGAAGTTCTTTTCTTTATCTCCGCAAAACACTATCAACCAGGGAACAGCAATTGCCCAGCTCTGCACAGTGAAAGAACCAACCATGAACATGCAGAGTTACAAAAGAACCTTGGACTCCTTTGGCTTGGGCACAAAAAACTGTATAAAACGTCCCCGCTAGAAGTGGCTCTTGTGAACGAGGTGGGATCTGATGTGATAGAGGTCGGATCCCGGTTCACCCAGCACCAAACCCAGGCTTGACGCTGTCTCTTTGGCTGTGGTGGTTTTGAGGACTGTATTTTGGTTGCGGAAAAAGATAAAGAAATATTTTTGCATTTTTTGATAATTTGACTTTCAATTGATCATTTATAACAGCAATATGGATAATTGTAATAAAGGAGAAACAGGAGAAGAACATGGCTTCCAGTTCAGATCAATGCCAGCATTTTGCTGCCCATTCCTGGTTAAGAAATAAAGGAATGTCCTGAAGATCCCTTCATGTGGGTGCATTTTTGGCTGTATCTGTACTGGTGTTCTGTATAACAGGTAAGTTGTTAATGCTTCTTGCCCCATTTATCACTGGATGCAACCCAAATACTGCATTGCTCCTTGTCTACTTGCTTCCAAGTCAAGGCAAATTCTGGTCATGATTGAGTGGGACATATTCATCTGCTCACAAGCAAATTCTTCTTGCCATTCACACAGCGGCAAGCTTTGTGGATTTGCTCTAATCGGACTGGAATTAAGGCCTACCTCTCCCTAGAATTAAAGCTGATGCATTGGGAGGCAAAGTCTTGAGTAATTTGTCCTGGTGTCTGGCACTGTAGAGAGTTGTTCTGGAATTAAATGACACTTGAAGACACGTGTGGTCTACCATAGTTATGGCATAGTAGAAGTGACAAAACAGCCTTTGAAAGATGATTTTATCCTTTCTTCCTTCTCTTCCTCAAGGAATTTTAATTTCTGAGGTCGAAGCTCTTCAGCTGCCTCACAAACATTGTTTTAATTCAGACAGGCATCCATGCATTGAGCCACAAATCAGGACTGTGGCTGTGAAGCTTGAAGCAATGTAGGTTTATAGCACTAAAAGTAGTAATCCATTCCCAGGTTAAGCCAAGCATTTCCCAAATAACTCTGCCTATTCTCAGGGATGTTTCGAAAAGGATGATTGTAAAAGCTGGGAGTGGGGAGAAAGAGTGTCATCAAAATTAAAAAGACAGCTTTCTGAGATCTTTATATTCGTATCAAAAGAGTCAAAATTGTTCATGTATGAAACATTACCTAAGAAGTGAATGACATATTGTCAAAATAATTGCATGGGATACAAAAAACATGAATAAAAATAAGTTTACATGTAGATAATAGGTAAACCATCACTCTAAGGAAAAAAACCCGACCTGCAAAAACTAAAACTAATAAGGCTGTTGTGGTGGTTTGACCCGGAAATCCGGAAATTGGGACTTCTGGGAATGAGTCACCTTCCGAGACCACCTTAAAAGCAGGGTGTCTGTGCAGGAACTTCCTCTTGGGACGTCGGAGGGACACAGGTCGGAGCTCTCCCCTGCCCGGCGCTTGCTGGGCGGGGGAGGGGCAGCCACGTGGTAGGCTGGGCCCAGGCCGAGATCGGGAGAGAGGATGCCCTGAGTATGGAAGGGTGGAGAGGTTGAGAACCCCACAAAGACCCTGAGAACCATCGGGTAGCCAGCCCCCCCCCCCCGGCAGAGAGAGAGAGAGAGGGCCGGCGTCGGAATATTTTTATAGCGGCCGGCTGAGAGGGAGAAGGGGGGGGGCTGTGGGCGAAAGGGCCCGCGGAGCAGCGGCAGGGCGGCGTGGGAGTGAGAGAGAGAGAGACTGCACCTTTTGACCCTTTTTTGGACAATGAGGACCTTGTAGAGCGTTGACCTTTCCCGGAGGGGAGTTAGGGTGTAGGAGGAGGAAGGAAATGAGCAGGTGGGATTGGGATCTGAGCAGGTGAGAGATGATTTGGGATGGAGGGGGGTCTTGGTGGGAGGAGAGATGGTGGAGTGGCTTTTGCTGGACTCTTTTTGTGTGGCCATGGACGGAGCCGTGTTTCCTTGTGGGGCAGAGACTGCGTCCAGGGGGGCGCAATGCCCCGGAGCCAAGAAGATGTTGTGGTGGTGTTTTAGCCCTCCGGCCCCAGAGGGTAAAGTATGGGGGGGACAGATGTCCCAAAAGGTGTGATTGTGTTCTTTTTGGAGTGGGACAGAGCATCCTTAAAAAAACAGACCCTGGAAGCAGCCCTGATTTCATTCAGGCGGTGAGAGAGCCTGGAAATTGGAAGAGGCCACCATGGCGCAAGAGGGACTCCTCTCCTCTTGATGAATTGAGAATTGGTTATGTACAGAGTGGTGATGGACTGATGGTTGTTGATTTGGGAGGTGTGTTGTGTTGGGAATTTGGGGGGAGGAGGAGGGAGGTGTTTTGTGGGGCTTTCATTTTCCTTGTGTGTTCTTTTTTTTTTTATGTGTAGTTTGGTTATTGTCTGTGTAGTTTGGTTAATGAATGTTTTTTTTTCTTTTATTAAGTGGGAGCCTGCTTGCTTTCTTGTTCCTGGTCGAGATCTCGCAGCGGACGCCGGGGACGGTGCATTTTCATGGGGCATTGGCTGGTGCCGGTGTCAAACCATGACAGCTGTTTAATCTGTCTAAATACAAAAAAACTACTGAAAAGAATCTGAGATCCTCAAGACCATTACTATATTCAGGACATTCCAGGTATTGGGAAAAAAGGAAGGAAACTGTAGTGTGTAATTCACAGAGGTAACCTGGAATTTATTGCTGGATTTGTTGCAAACTTTCAGAGAGCAGACTGGAAAAGCATAGGGGCTGGTCAGCCCATGCGTGGGCATTTAGAGCAGTCTGAGGGATGTTTCTGGGATCAACTGCAGGGAAGAAAAGCAGCAGACAATTACTGGGACAATCTCTTTGCTGGCTGCAGACGTTTTGTCAGTCAGTTCCCTGGGGCTGGGGGAGCTGTCACGGGGCAGGGAGGGCCAGGGCTGGCAGTGGCTGCTCAGGGATGGCTTTGGCCCGTGTCCCTCCAAGCAGCGCCTGCCCAAGCAGCTGCGCTGCCCTCGGGCTCTCCTGCCGGCCTGCTGGGCTTTGTTGGGTGGCACAGCCTGTGCCAAGGGGCGGCAAGGTGCCTGCAGGCCCCAGCTCTGGGGGAAACGGAGAACGTCCTGCCCGCATCCACTGTGCTGCCAGCTCAGAAATGCAGCACAGCACGGGCTCACGCTCCCCATTGCTCCCACAGGTGCCGCTGGAAGCACATCATATGTTCCTGATTCCCAGGAGGGCATCAGAAACAAGGAAACAAGCTTCTTGATAGGGTTAATAGCAGCCCTGGTTTGTTTGGAGCTTATTGTTATGTTTTGCTGCTTTGGAATCTGGTATTCCTGGATGAGAAAACAGTGAGTGTTTTGTTGCTCTCCCTCTCAAACAGCTTTTTTGAAAGTCTGCTGTAGACAGGGAACATTCCCAATGAGGCTGCAGTGGAATTGTGGCCAGTCCATGATTGTCCAAAGAACGCTGCTGAGGGTTCTGCTGCTGCCCAAATCTTTCATTGGCCTCTTAATTGCCCGGGCCTTGTCCTGGGGGGCCCGCTGGGGCTGCAGCCAGTGCTGGCTCCCACTGAGGCTGCCTGGCCCAGAGCAGCCCCAGGGCCACAGGGCAGAGGCAGAGCAAGGTGGGGAGGAGAAAGAGCAGGGACAAGATTGCCCTTGAAAGGCAGAGGCGCTCTGGGGCCCGCTCCTGCCCAGGGAGCCTGCCCAGGGCCGTGCCCTGCTCGCTGGGGCCTTGAGGGGCAGCTGTGCAGCTGGGCCAAGCTGTGCTAGCAGCTGCAGCCGTGCTGGGGAGCCTTGCCAGCTCTGGGCCCTGCTGTGCAGGAGGCTCCCTGGGTGCCACTGGCAGCTGGGGCCTCAGCCACCTCCTCTCTTCACAGGACCACCTCTGCAGCATCACAAGACCGGCCAAAGAACTCAGCCTGGGGGAACTGGACCTGTCATCAGCCATGCCCAAGCCATTGCTACATGTGTCTGCCACCACTGCATTATGAGCCTATTGCTGTGGAGGTTCAGCCACCAGCCAGAACAGGAGCCTCTGTCCCCTAAAGTGCTGGCCCTGGTGTCCAGCCAGGACCGAAGGCGGGCTCCTCCTGCCAGGGAAGGGCTTGAGCAACACCTCTGGGCTTCAGCTCTGGTCTCTGGGTGGTAGCACCAGCACTGGCTGATCTGAGTGTCTGGGCACAGCCAGAGCTGGGCAGGTAGCACCTGGGAAACGAGGCTCCTGAGGCACCACCTTTTTGCTTTGTTTTTCATTTTCAGAAATGAGAAATTTTTAGGAATATTTAGAAGGTTTTTTAAAATTTTTTTAGAAAGAAATCCCACCAAAATTCTCCTCTTTTCCCATAGTAGTTTAGGATTTTTCAAAGTAGTTGTAGAATTCAGGTAAACTCAGAACATTTCATATTTCTAGAATAAAAACCAGAGTTGCATTTAATTGGTAATCTTTATTCTAGGAAGAACTAAGTCAACCCAAGACTGCTAGTATACTGGAGAGGCTCTTTTCCCACTGCAGATTTATACCTAGGCACAAAAACTAGCCTAAAACCTTTTCCCTGCTATTTCCCGGGATTTCTGACGAGCTCACGTCTCAGCCTCCAGAGGCAAACTTTGAGCACAGCGGGAATCGCTTCAAGTCACCATCTTTGTTTGCTTCTTCAAGAAGTGCCTCAGTTCTAGAGCAGGGGCTTCTCTCAGCTTCCTGGCGCCCCGCTCCGCCCCAAGCCTGTCCTGAGCCCTCTCCTGCAGCTGCTGCGCTGCCATGGAGCTTCTATAAAACACAGCAGCTCTGCCACACCCGCTCAGCAGGATTGGAGAAGCCTCCTGGCCTTGCTTACATTAGCCTGGGGCCTTCTCTAAACACAGCCTGAGCTTCTGAACGCCATGTTTCACCTGCACACAAACTGATGCTGCCTTCCTCAGGGAGGCTAAACTCCCATGGGCTTTCCAAGCTTTCTGGCCAGCATATGGCCTGGGAAACCACTTAATGCAGCCATTGAGTCTTGAAAATGGCCCAGTCTATGTATCAAAGAAGTTTGTTTAAATGCTGGAGCCCACCAGAGCATCCTTCCAGGGCGTATCTTTCTCCCTGGCACCTCTCCCTGTATGACTGCTAAAAAGCACCTTTGACAGTTCTTTTCTCCAGAAGCTTAGTGGCACCATTTTATTTGGGGGAGAAAAAAAAGGGAAATGTTCTATGATATCATCATCCTCATCAAGACAATGTGCTGCAAATTAGAATGAGCTGCAAATCAGTTAAATGACATCAACAACTCTAACTGTGGACCTATTTCTCAGAGTGCAGCACTGGCTTTACTATCCCTTGAAACTGCAGATGTGCTACAGTCCTTAAAATCAGGGTGATGCAGACGTAATTTGGAGTCAAGCACAGCTCTGCGGGAACTTTAGGGATTGGGCCTACACTGGCACTGTTATGTGTCTGGAGTAACCTGCCCCGAGCTATGTGTGAATGAAATTCTTTTTGTTGCACATCCTGGCTAGAAGACCACCGTGGCCAGAATAAATGCCTTGGTTCTCTGACACCAAAATGTTGACGGAGGGCTTTTGTTTTCCCTGCACTTTCAGTGACACCTGGACAGGCCGTGCCCACACAGTGGCAAGGGATCCATGGCAGCCTCACTGCCCCGCTGCTGCTTTCCTAGAGGAAGGAATGGCACCCTGGCAGCTTCTGCTGCAGGAAGGAAGGCCAAGCCAGACATGGGCACTGGCACAGGACGTAATTGCTGTGCCGGGCTCAGCCCTCAGCGGGGCTGTGTGGCAGCAGCTCTTCGCCCAGGGCCCGCCCTTGCATGGCCCGGCAGCAGCCAAAGCTGGAGGTGCCTCTTGAGGCTTGGAGGGCTCCGGAGCTCGTCCACAGCCCCGGGGAAAGGTGACTCGTGCACCAACGTCCCTCCCATTGCTCCAGCTGCTCCAGAGCTGGCCCTGAGTGCCCAGAGGCCCAAGGCACAGGAGCCGCCCCAAGCGGGAGCCCTGCTGCGAGCCCAGGGCCTGAGCCAGCCTTGGCTCCCGACTGGGCACGGGCTCCAGGGTGTCCTTGAGAGATGAATGTTCGCAGTGAGCTTGTGGTGGAGTTGTGGCCAGTCCATGGTTGTCCAAAGAACGCTGCTGAGGGTTCTGCTGCTGCCCAGAGCTTTCAGTGGCCTCTTAATTGCCCGGGCCTTGTCCTGGGGGACCTGCTGGGGCTGCAGCCAGTGCTGGCTCCCACTGAGGCTGCCTGGCCCAGAGCAGCCCCAGGGCCACAGGGCAGAGGCAAAGCAAGGTGGGGAGGAGAAAGAGCAGGGACGAGATTGCCCTTGAAAGGCAGAGGCGCTCTGGGGCCCGCTCCTGCCCAGGGAGCCTGCCCAGAGCCGTGCCCTGCTCGCCGGGGCCTTGAGGGGCAGCTGTGCAGCTGGGCCAAGCTGTGCCAGCAGCTGCAGCCGTTCTGGGGAGCCTTGCCAGCTCTGGGCCCTGCTGTGCAGGAGGCTCCCTGGGTGCCACTGGCAGCTGGGGCCTCAGCCACCTCCTCTCTTCACAGTCTCACCTCTGGACAGCAGCTGAAGGACAGTGG
This sequence comes from Calcarius lapponicus, assembly GCA_039654755.1. NCBI lineage: Eukaryota > Metazoa > Chordata > Aves > Passeriformes > Fringillidae > Calcarius > Calcarius lapponicus. Next base: position 3,175,862 of record CM077475.1, on the reverse strand, counting down.
CTGGATATCACACCCTGGTAACTCTAGCAGCTCCTCCAGCAGTGATGAGAATGTGGGCAGCCCCATCAAAAGCCCTCAGAGGACAACCGCAGAACAGCTGCCATGTAGGCGAAATTAGCCAATCCTGTGGAGATTCCAGTGCCACCTCTGCTCCCTGCAGGAATCCCTGAGCCTCCTCTGCTCCCCACTGGGATCTTCAACATGCCTCCACCCCCTCCCAGTCCATCCCAACCTGTGCCGCGAGACCAGAACCAGTTCAGCACCTTCCATACCCAGCTGAGACCACCACCTCCCCCTCCTCCCAAAACCATCTGACCTGCTCTCCAAATGAGACTGAAGGTGCTTCCGTCCCTCACCCCTGGCCCCCATTCCAGAGCTTTTCCCAGCTTTTTTATGGCAATAAAGAGATGGAGCTGTCAGCCCAGTGTCCGGGTGGCAGCAGCAGCAAAGCCCACCCAGCAGCAGCACTGGCTGAGCTCTGTGCCCAGGAGCAGCCGTGGATGCCCACGGTGTGGGCAGGCAGGAGCCAGGCAGAGGCTGCTGTGACCAGCGGCGGGGCCCCGAGGGCTGGGAGAGCCCATGCTGTGCGTCCCTGGGCTGCTGAGGGCACATTTCCTTTCCTGGCATCATCAGGGCCTGGACCTCCTCCAGTGGCATGCCCAGGAAAAGAGGGAAGCCATCAGGAGCATCTCCAGGGACACAGCCTGACCAGCAATACCAGCAGGCAAAACAAAGGCTTTGCTGAGCAGTGGCCCTTTGATGAAGCAAAGTGTTTCCAATCAAGGCAGTCCATTTGTACAGATGAGGGCACACTCTGGGGGTACAGCTGAGGCCATGAGGTCACAGCAGGCTCAGGGCTCACAGCAGGCTGAGCTCACAGCAGGCTCTGAGGTCACAGAGGTGCCAGAGCCCCGTGGTTGCACAGCAGCACAAGGAGCGAGCACTCAGTCCTTGAGCACAGCTGTTGCGGCAGCAGCGGCGGTGGCAGCAGCGGTGCTGACATTGGGACAGCGGTGTCAGGACAGCGGTGGCAGCAAGAGCTGCGGGACTGGCAGAGAGCAAGGCACCATGGGCCTTGCTCTGCGCCTCTTCCTCCTGCTCCTCCTGGCCGTGGCCCTGCCTGCCAGGGCTGCCCAGGCTGCTCCGGTGCCGGCACGGGGAGCAGGTGAGCCGGCAGCCTGGCTCCCCTTTCCCGGGACAGCGCTCCCTGCTCCCCGGGAAGCGCTGGGGATGGTTTTCCCCAGGCCTTTAGGCAGGGTTTCCTCTGGGGGAGGGAGGGAGCCCCAAGGGCCTGGGGTTGGCCCAGTTTCCTCTCCAGGGATGTGTCACAGGGCCTGCAAAGAGGGTGGAGAGTGGCCAGGAGCCAGCCCAGAGCTCCCCAGGCCCCTGTGCAGTTGGGCCTTGTCCACTGACATCTGGCTCCCACAGCCTTACCCAACCCCCTTGCAGTGCCCATTTCCCAGAGGCAGAAGGGGATACCCGCACAACATGGAAATGGCTTGGGTCTTTGGTCCCTTCTAGTTTTGGACTGGGACTTGGATGATTTGGAACTCTTGATAAATGATAGTTTGAATGTTTTGAAGACTGCTGGAGGCAAGTTCTGAATTTTCCTTTTTACTGACATACTAATCAGTCTCCATGTGGCAAGAGCTCACTCATCTGCCATTTTCGTTAAGGTTAAGCCTGGACTGAAGAATTCTGAAAATCTTGCCTGCTCCTTTCTGGAGCCCTGAGTGATCCCACAGGATCGCTGTCAGTGGGAGGAAGGAGCATTCAGCTGTCCATCTTCCTCCCTTGTGCCAGTGTGTCCTTCCGTGTGCTCTGTGCAGCCACAGAGAAGAGCAGAGAGGGGAGGGACCTGGCCCAGGACTGTGCCCCGGGGCTGAGCCTTTCTCAGCTCCTTTCCTGAGTGGAAGGCAGAGCTGAGGAAGTACCTTGGAAGGCACCAATCACACAGGTGCCCTCACTGCCACTCAGGCCTGAAGGAGAATCTTCAGCAGTGCCACGGGAGCTGTTCTGTCCTTCCTTTCTTTGCAGCTGAACCTGTTGCTGAAGGTGATCTGGCTTCCTAACCCACATTCAGGATTGAACCTCTGGGAGATGGTGAGGGTAGGTCAAGGCCTTTCCCTTGGGAGAGCTGCCAGCTCAGAGCCCAAAGCTCAGCCAAGGGGGCAGTGCTGCAGGGGCAGGACAGAGCCATGCACGTGTGTGCCCTGGCCCTGCGCCATCCCCTCACCGCTCCTGCGGCTCAGTGGTGCCCGTGCAGCTGAGCAGAGATGGCAGAAGCTTCTGTGGCTGTTGAGTTACAGGGGGGTCTGCAGGGAGGACTTTTCTTGTTCCTGTGCTGATTCCTACACAGCAGCCTGGCTCCCATCTCAGCCTGACCCCACAGGCTGAGCCCTGCTTTTCTGGCATGCATTCATGGGGAATTGAAGTGTTTTGCTGAAAGGTTCTCTGACAGGTAAGAACAAAGCTACAAGACACAAAAATCCCCATGAGACATCCAAGCACATGGGGCAAATGCTGAAGGAAATGCACAGGCAGGACAAGGTTGGTGCATTTCCCTCGGCCTTGTCCTGGGGGTCAGCAGCCGGGGGCTTTGGCTGCGCATCTGGACACGCCGTGCCGGCACAGCAGGAAGGGATCCATGGCAACCTCGCTGCCCCGCTGCTGCTTCCACGCCCTGCAGGGCTGTTTCCCAGCCTGGCCTGGCTGCAGCTTCTCCCCAGCCTCTGCAGGAAGGCATTGGGCATCTGCTGACAGGCAGCCCAAACTGCAGCAAGGGCGTGAGATGCCCTGCAATTTCCCATCTCTAGGCAAATCAGAAGGGGCACTTATATGGAGAAGGGAGAACCCTACCCTACCCTAAAAATTCATATGGATTTTCTGATTCTTGTCCATGCCTTTCAGAGGCATTGCCTCCTAAAGATGCCACCTCCCCAATGGGGAACAGCCCAATCTGGTCAAGCTCTCCCTTTTCCTTTATCCAGAAGCAGATGGAGAGGCTGTGCAGAAGGATGAGTTTCCCAGCGGAAGCAGTGATTCTGTGCCAGCCTCTGCTGCAGGAAGGGAGGCGATGCCAGGCACAGTCACAGGAGGTAATTGCTGTGCCTCTGGGCCTGAGCCCTGCTGAGGCTTGAGCTCCCTCTCTGCTGCTTGGCACTGCAGGCACAGCCCGGACAAGACGGGCACAGCCCAGAGGAATTATCCCGAGCAGGCTCAGGGCACTCGGGTACTGAGCTGTCCTGCTGGGCTCCCTCCGTGGGAGACACGTCCCAAAACCTGGGAGCGGCTGCACGGGGTGCCCGTGGTGGGGAAAGGGCAGAGGGGGGGAGCAAGGCTCCAGTGTGTCCTGAGAGGGTCTGGGTATGTGCTCCTGGACTGGGGAATTTGGCCCAGGGGAACGAGGGGTGGAGAGACAGAAGAAGGTAGGAAGGGAAGGAGAAAGGGCAGGAGGGTCAGAGGGACAGGGGGATAGCTGTGGCACTTCCTGCTGCAGTTTTCACCAGGAATTTAGCAAGAGTTGCAGCTGTGGGAGTGAGAGCCCCCAGGGCCCTGGGCTGCTTCAGCCACCCCATCAGGGATGTTGCACAGGGCATGGAAAGAGGGTGCAGAGTGACCAGGAGCCAGGCCAGAGCTCCCCAGGCTCCTGTGCTGCTTTGGCCATGTTCATTGACATCTGGCTCCCTCGGCCTTACCTGACCCCCTTGCAGTGCTCATTTCCCAGAGGCAGAAGGGGATCCCAGCACACCCTGAAAAATGTTCTCATCTGTGCTCTGTTCTAGATGAGGTTGCTGGAAAGGCCTCTCCATTAGATTGGTTGAATAAAGTTTCGAAGCTGTTGGAGCCTCCTGCAGGTATGTTCTCACTGTCCCACCAAGGAATAATTGTTGACAACCAGGCAAGAACCTGGTAAGAGAAGCTTCTGTGGCTGTTGTGTTACAGATGTGTCTGTAGGGAGGCCTTTTCCTGACCCTTTGCTGATTCCTAGACAAAAGCCTGGCTCCCATCACAGGGGTGAGTAATGTGTCCCTGCTGCCCCACAGGCTGAGCCCTGATTTTGTGACATGCATTCATGGGAAATGGAACTACATTCTCTTAAGGTCCTCTGAGAGGGAAAAACAAAGCCGCAGCACGCAAGAAACCCCATGAGCCAAACACATCCTGAAACACATAGTGACAGAACTGCACAAAGGGAATGGTGCATGCATTTCCCTCAGCCTTGTCCTGGGGCTCAGCAGCCGGGGGCTTTGGCTGCACATCTGGACACGCCGTGCACGGCACAGCAGGAAGGGATCCATGGCAGCCTGGCTGCCCCGCTGCTGCTTCCACACCCTGCAGGGATGTTTCCCAGCCTGGCCTGGCTGCAGCTTCTGCCCAGCCTCTGCAGGAAGGCATTGGGCATCAGTTGACAGAGAGCCCAAACTGCACCAGGGATCCCCTGCAATTTCCCGGTCCCCAGGCACATCCTGAGGTGTGGCTGCTTGCAGGAGGAGGGGCCATAGCCAGCCCCAAGGGCCTGCGGGATCCGGATTTTCCTGATCCTTATCCATATCTTGGAAAAGTGTTGCCTGCTGAAGAGGCGGCCTCCAGGATGTGCAATGATTCCATCTGATTCAGCTGTGCCTCTTCCTTTCTCAAGGCATGGACTGACGGGCTCTGTGGAAGGTGGGATTTCCTGCAGGAAGGGAGGCGATGGCAGGCCCAGTCACAGGAGGTAATTGCTGTGCCTCTGGGCCTGAGCCCTGCTGAGGCTTGAGCTGCCCTCTCTGCTGCTTGGCACTGCGGGCACAGCCCGGACAAGACGGGCACAGCCCAGAGGAATTATCCCCAGCAGGCTCAGGGCACTCGGGTACTGAGCTGTCCTGCTGGGCTCCCTCCGTGGGATACACGTCCCGAAACCTGGGAGCGACTGCACGGGGTGCCCATGGTGGGGAAAGGGCAGAGGGGGAGAGCAAGGCTCCAGTGTGTCCTGAGAGGGCTTGGTCATGTGCTCTTGGGCTGGGGGAGCTGTTCCATGGGCAGTTGGGCAAGCAGGAGGGAGGGATGGAGATTGGGAGCAATAGCTGTGGCACTGCAGATTTCCCCAAGCATTTAGTGAGGGTTTCCTGTGAGGGACTGAGAGAGCCCCAGGGCCCTGAGCTGCTCCAGCTGCCCCTCCAGGGAGGTTGCACAGGTCTGCAAAGAGAGTGAAGAGTGATCAGGAGCCACAGGCTCCCACAGCCTTACCCCCACCCCCTTGCAGTGCCAACTTCCCCAAGGCAGAAGGGGATGCCAGCACACCATGGAAATGGTTCTGTAGGATCTCTACTCCCTTCTAGATTGGGATCGTGACTTGGATTATTTGGAAATGCTGCTGAATAGTGCCCTTAAGACCTTGCCAGATGTTGGAGGCATGTTCTCAATGGACCTTTCCTAACAAAATAACCGTATTTTGGATTTTTGTGGCAAGAGCTCAATCATATGGCATTTCCCTTAAGTTTCTCTGAAGGTTGATCAGTTATGGAAACCTTGACCTGCTCCCTTTGGAGCCCTGAGGGATCCCACAGGATCACTGTCAGTAGGAGGAAGGAGCATTTAGCTGTCCATCTTCCTCCCGTGTGCAATGGCAATGTGTCCTTCAAGAAGAGCAGAGAGGGAAGGGGCCGGGCCCAGGGCTGTGTCCCGTGGATGAGCCTTTCTCAGCTCCTTTCCTGAGTGGAAGGCAGAGCTGAGGGAGTGTCTTGGAGGGCACCAATCACACAGGTGCCCTCACTGCCACTCGGGCCTGAAGGAGAATCTTCATCAGTGCCACGGGAGCTGTTCTGTCCTGCCTTTCTTTGCAGCTGAACCTGTTGCTGAAGGTGATCTGGCTTCCTAACCCACGTCCAGGATTGAGCCTCTGGGAGATGGTGAGGGTAGGTCAAGGCCTTTCCCCTGGGAGAGCTGCCAGCTCAGAGCCCAAAGCTCGGCCAGGGGGCAGTGCTGCAGGTGCCAGGACAGAGCCATGCACGTGTGTGCCCTGGCCCTGCATGATGCACTCACAACTTCTGCTCAGCACTGGCCACTGTTTGCAGGAGGGTGTGCCCTGGCCCAGCCCAAAAAGCCCAGATGTTTTGTGGATTTTACCCGATTTTGCATAAGCATGATGTCCTGAAGATGCCACCAAAGAAATGGGGAATTGTTCCATCTGTTAAGGTGTACTTTTTTGTTTCTCAAGTGATCGACCAAAAAGCAGGACAGAAGGCGGTTTTTCCCCAATGAGGCAGAGGCCGATTGGCAGCCCCTGCTGCAGGAAGGAAGGCGATGCCAGACGCGGGCACAGGCACAGGCACAGGAGGTAATTGCTGTGCTGGGCTCAGCCCTCGGCGGGGCTGTGTGGCAGCAGCTCTTCCCCCAGGGCCCGCCCTTGCACAGCCCGGCAGCAGCCAAAGCTGGAGGTGCCTCTGGAGGCCTTGAGGCCTCTGGAGCTTGTTCACAGCCCCGGGGAAAGGGGACTCGTGCACCAACGTCCCTCCCACTGCAGCTGCTCCGGAGCTGGCCCTGAGGGCCCAGAGGCCCAAGGCACAGGAGCAGCCCCGAGCGGGAGCCCTGCCACGAGCCCAGGGCCAGAGCCAGCCTTGGCTCCCGACTGGGCAGGGGCTGCACTGGCTCCTGACAGGGCCTGACTCTGTGCCCTGGGGCTGGGGGAGCTGGCACGGGGCAGGGAGGGCCAGGGCTGGCAGTGGCTGCTCTGGGATGGGTTTGGCCCGTGTCCCTCCAAGCAGCGCCTGCCCAAGCAGCTGCGCTGCCCCCGGGCTCTCCTCCCGGCCTGCTGGGCTTTGTTGGGTGGCACAGCCTGTGCCAAGGGGCGGCAAGGTGCCTGCAGGCCCCAGCTCTGGGGGAAACGGAGAACGTCCTGCCCGCATCCACCGTGCTGCCAGCTCAGCAGTGCAGCACAGCATGGGCTCATGCTCCCCATTGCTCCCACAGGTGCAGCTGGAACCACATCACATGTTCCTGATTCCCAGAAGGGCCCTGGAAGGGGTTTTTCTGTAAGGGAACAGGCTGCTGGCTGGGGTTAATGGCAGGCCTCCTTTGTTTGGGGCTTATCATCATCTTATGCTGTGTCCAAAGTTGGACTTACTCGAAGAAAAATCGGTGTGAGTGTTTTGTTCACCTTTCCCTCAAACAGCTTCTTTTGAAAGTCTACTGCAGACCAAGAACATTCCCAATGAGTCTGCAGTGGAGTTGTGGCCTGTCCGTGATTGTCCACGTAACTCTGCTGAGGGTTCTACTGGTGCCAGAGCTTTCATTGGCCTCTTAATTGCCCAGACCTTGTCGTGGGGGGCCGCTGGGGCTGCCTGGCCAAGGGCAGCCCCAGGGGCACAGGGCAGAGGCAAAGCAAGTTGAGGAGGAAAAAGAGCAGGGACGAGATTGCCCTTGAAAGGCAGAGGCATTCTGGGGGCCGCTCCTGGCCAGGGAGCCTGCCCAGGGCCATCCCCTGCTCGCCGGGGCCTTGAGGGTGTGGTAAATAGGTATGATTTTTGCTGATAAAATTGAAACAGTAATCAATATTGATATAATAATTATATTTGGGAATAAATAAACTAGTAAAAGTTGTAATGACAAGAGAAGAGAGGGAAAGGAGGGGCTCCACCCCCCTTCCTAGCAGATGCTTCCAAGGAGGGGCTCCACCCCCCTTCCTGGCAGCTGTTTCCAAGGACACCCAAAAGTTAAAAATAAACAGAAAGGAAGAAGAACCTGGTTGGGTCCCAGAAACTGCTAATTATAAGGGATTTATTGCTTTGATAATAAGATATAGTGGTATGCAAAATTTGGCTTGCATTGTATTGGCTTGGTGCGCATGTGTAACCCAAAGGTGAGATAAAGGACGCAGAGGAAGACTACGGAATCTTCATCAGAAGACCCCCAAAAGACTTGTGCGACCACCAAGCCAACTGATGGCGCATGCTTGGCAAAGGTGGTGATGAGGGCGGAGATAAAAGTGTGATGAATCGAAAATGGGAGGAGATGATATTAACACGTGGCATAAAAGGGGGAATCTTCACTTGGCAAACTTGTATGTGAGGTGGCAAGGGTCCAAAAGCCTTGTACTCCGTACCCCGCGGATTTTTGCTTATGCGCTATTATTAGAACCAAATTATCCCTTATTTATATATTTTTTCTATTCAATTAAAATTGCTGCTACTTTAAATATTGTTGGGTTGTTTTTTTAATGGGATAATTGGGCAAACACAACAATTTTGGTGCCAAAAACCCGGGAACACTCTTTTCTCTGGGGAGGTGGATAGCTTCTGGGAAGGAGCTCCCCACCAGAATTTTAAGTGGTCCCAAGGCTAGACCACTCTCCCTTGGGAAAAGAGAGTCTTTATTACAATAACGCATAAGCAAATTAAGTTAGTAAAAGCGCGCAGGAGAGGCTCCCATCAGAGTGCCAGCTTAGAGGAGAGAGAGTACCCATATAAAACTGCTTTGTGCACAAGACCCTCGTGAGAAAAGGAGGCTGTGAGTATCACAAGGTTTTGGGTCGGGGGGCAGCTGTATGCATGTGTGAGTGTGTGTGGAGTGTCTGAAACGGGGGCTGGGCAGTCCTGGGCCCCCGGAGTGACCGGGATCTCCCAGTAGTGAAAGAAAATTGAATGAGTGGGGACCCTGGGAGGGTTTGACCTGGGGGGAGGAGGGGGTCTCTGGTCCAGGCACCTGTGAGAAGGTCCTAGGGCAGGAGAGATTGACCCAGCAGGGAAACTGAGAAGGAGAGTGATTGAATAGGTTCAATTTCCTTGGAGGGGTTGGTAGCAGGCAATTTAGTATGTGATTAGATGGAGAGAGGACAGGGTTAATAGATTGAAAAAAAGAGAGATAGGAATGGAACAAGAAAATTGCAGAAAGAGAGATAGAAGTAGAACAAGTAGATAGAAAAGGCAAAGTGACAGAGTAATAAGTGAAAAAGTTTACAAAATTACCCCAGGGATGTGAGATAAGTCCTGAGTGAGTTCCAGTAGTCGGATTTACAGGAGAGGCTTTTCCCATTCCTGTAATTAAAGGGGTGCAAATTGAAACAGATGACAAATTTGGAGTAAATGATTTATTGTTGATACTAGAGGCCGAGAATAATTTGTTAGGCAGAGATCTAATAATCACCTTAAATCTACAGATAAAACCCTGTAAAGGAAAACTTGAAATTTATTCTTTAACTGAAGGAGATAATCTGGAAATTAATGATACAGGTTGGCATTTGGGTGATGTGGGAAAAAGCTGGGGGTAAAAGAGTCTGGTCCCCTTAGTCCCTCCTGGTCAGCACAAGCCTGTGAACTTTATGCATTACTCCGTGCATTATTAATACTAAAAGGACGAGAAGGGACTATTTATACAGACTCCAAATATGTTTTTAGTGTAATACATACTTTTTAGAAAAAATTAGAAAGAAAGGGGACTTATGAACACTCAAGGGAAAGGGTTGATACATGGGGAATTAATAGTTAAGAATACTTGAAGCTTTAAAGGGCTCAAAGAAAATAGCAGTGGTATATGTAAAGCGACACCAGAGAGGGAGGGATATTAGAGTCAGAGAAATAATTTGGCTGACGAAGAAGCAAATCATGACTTTACAAAAAATAAAATACAAGAAATTCAGCAGGAAACACTTTCCCTTCCGTTAGCAGAACTGGCAGCTGTAAAGAAATTAGGAACAACCTTTAAAGAAAGTAAGTGGGTTTTCCCTGATAGCAGGATTATGATGCCAAAACCAGTGGCATGTCAGATCTTAGATAACTTGCACAGACGGACACACTGGGGAACAAGAGCCCTTTGTGATCACTTTTTAAAAATTTTATGGGTGTATAGAAATATTTGAAATTGAAAAACAAATTACCCAGGAGTGTCTCACCTGTCAAAAGGTAAATAAGAGGTTGTTAAAGAGCCCTTCCTCTGGAGGACACAAAACTGCCTACAGGGCATTTAAAAAGATCCAGGGTGATTTTATTGAATTGTCTAAAGGGGGCTGGTTGAAATATTTGTTAGTTAGATCAGTTAACACAGTGAGTTGAAGCATTTCCAGCAGCTCGGGCTACAGCTCAAACGGTGGCTAAAATATTGTTAGAACATGTTACTCCAAGAATGTGAACATATGGTGGGATTTGTTGATTTATTTATTAACCCTGATTTATTAAGAAGGAACTAGGCATCCTGGAGTGGCTGCTGACCATAACTCCCTTGAGCTTGGAGGCAGAAGAACGCCGGTGGAAATGAATAAAAGACTTTCTTAATCGGTGGGAACAGACTAAAAGGATCGAAGATCTCTGGGGTCACCCACCAGCAACATTATTAAGATTGGTTACAGAACTGCAATCCCAGCAACTGAGACTGATAACACCTGTTGTTAAAAAGGTCCAGAGACAAACAAAATGTTGGGAGTGCAGTAAACCTGATTTAAGGTGTCATCCCTGGCTATGTATTGTTTGCACACTTTGTTTTAACTCATGGTGGAGAAGTAACTAAGAGGGAAGAGGAGAGACAATTGATCTGCTTGTTTTGCTATAGTTATGCATTTAGCTGGCTAAGTATAGAACGCATTGCTAATGATTTTGTTGGGATACCTTTGAGAGTGGGAGATGGGACCCTTCCAGCAGTAATTGGATTAATAGAGAACTTAGATCAATTGGTTCTTTCCATATTTGCTATAATACAAATAAGAGAATGAGCAATTCATGATATTATAGCCCAGTGTCTCATAATCGATAGCTGTTGTGGAGAAGAAGTCTATGTACCACATCATAGGAGCATTCTGGGGGCATACTGGCCCTGCAAGTGTGCCTATTAGAAGCGGCGATTTAATAAACACCCTGTCCTTGAAGCAGAAAGATAATTAGTTAAATCTTATTGTGGTTGGCACATCCCTGAAATTTTGGAAAATATAGGTTTATGGTATTCCGGCCTAACCTTTTCCCTCTTTTTTGTCATTTTAGTCATTTCTTTTAACCAGCCAGAACTGGGAAATGGCATTTAAAAGGAGACAATCAAACTCTGTGGGGCTATGGGTGCCAAGGAAACTAAAAGCATCAGTGACTAGATCCTGGGATAATACCTTTGCTACCGAGAAGACTGGCATCTCAGCCCTTGGCAGCAACCCAAGGGGCTTTGAGAAAGGTAGAAAGGTACATTTCCTAAGGATTATTTTCACTGTGATCATTTTGGTACCCTGGGCAGTTGGCCAAAGCCAGAAAGCCACACTGGACAGAGTTTCAACAATAAAAATAAAGCAAATAAGGCAAAAGCCAAGTCCCAGCAATTTTAACATTTGTAATTATTGCAATCACCTTGTGTGGATTAAAGACAAGATAGAATCTGTGTTTGTGACACACCTGTATGTTAGTTCTGCCTGCTACAATCGCAGCAGCTTTATAGATGTTTGTGTTAAAAGAAGAAAAATGTGTTAGGTAAGAAAAAATTTGAGATATAATAGACGAGCTCCTTATCCCCATAGTAATCAGATTTGCCCTCAATATGAAAGATTCTTTTGTTTTGAAAGAAATGATAATGAAGATGATCCAAATATAAGCATAAGAAACTGGGCACTAAAAGAAAAATTGAAAGAGAAAATAAAAGAAAAAGAAAGAGAAGGGAACAGAGGAAAGAACAGGAGAAAAGAGTCAAAAGAATTGGCTGAATTGTATAAGCAGCTAAAACAGCACTACAAAGATTGGGATTTGCCAGCCTCAAATAAGAATCTGTTTGTGGGACTGATGCAAGAGATTGCTACAGAATTGGGATTATCCAAATGTTGGATTTGTGGAGGTCTAAAAATGGCTGAAAGACAGCCGTGGAAAGGTGAGAGCTTAGCTCCAGAGCAATTTTTAAAGTGGAACCACACCCAAATTTCTGGACCATTGAAGAGACCTGAAGGATGGATTTTAAGCCATCAAGTAATTAGGATCATTTGTATAACTCGAGAAGGAGGGAAATTTAATAAAGTAGTAGGGCATACGCCTTGCAAATCCATGTTGGTAGTTAATATGGAGAATCGTTCAAAAGTTTAGCAACCTGAAACCCCTGTCAGATATTGGGGACCAATAAAAGAAATAAATGTGAGTGGGACAAACAGATTAATTTATGCTGGCACAGAAGTCCTGGAGCTAACCCCTACCAATCCATCCACAACCTGAGATCTTATTGGGAACAACCGGAGAAAACTGATAAGAATTGGAAAGCCCCAGACGGGATATATTGGATTTGTGGGCAACGGGCGTACAGTGAGTTACCTCAAAGAAGGGGAGGAACCTGTACCTTGGGAGTAGTAGAACCCTCCTTCTTTGTTCTACCAAGGTCTAGGAGCAATGTGTTAAGAACTCCACTATATGAAACCCTGCAGCGAGATAAAAGAGATTTGAATTTCAATTTTCCAACAGCAGGAGGGAACCAAAAATGGGGGGAGGACGAATGGCCTGCAGAACGGATTAGAGCATATTATGACCCAGCAACATGGGCTCAGGATGGGTCAAGAGGATATAGGACCCCAATTTACCTGTTGAATCGATTAATAAGGCTCCAAGCAGTAGTGGAGGTGGTGTTAAATCACACCTCCGGTGCTTTAAAAATGCTGGCCAAGCAATATACACACATACGGGCATTTGTGTACCAAAACAGGATTACCCTATACTATCTCTTAGCAAAAGAAGGAGGAGTTTGTGGGAGATTTAATGAATCTGAGTGTTGTGTAGAAATTGATAATTATGGGGAAGCTACCACAGAACTTGCAGAGGAAATTAAAAGGTAGCTCGTGTGCCAGTACAAAAGTAGAATTCCATCCTGAAAACAGATTGGTGGGATAACTACTTTGAAAGTGTTTGGTAAAAATTAGGGTCCATGTTGTTATGTTCAATCTTGGGACTTTTGTTTCTGCCTTGTATGATTCCATGTTTTATTAGGCTAATTCACTTCGTGATTCAAGGGATGCAGATTACAACAATGCCTCTAGATTCGGAATCCACAGAAAAAGGAAAACCAAAATCTATAATGGTCCTAACAGCTAAATCAACCCGTGTAAACGATTAAGGACCTAAAAAGATTGAAATAGCTCAGGAAGTGCTAACCAAATTTGAAAAAGAGTGTGAAAAACTAGAGGCAGCAGCAGAAATGCTAGAAAAGTTTGAAGCTGAAAGGAGAGAACGAGAAAATGAAAATTTTGAAGAATATAAAAGATATCAGGGCACAGCGTTTTAAATACAGCACGAATCAATGATAAAAAAAAAGAAATGGGGAATAGGTATGATTTGTGTTGATAAAATTGAAACAGTAATCAATATTGATACAGAAATTCATATTTGGGAATAAATAGAACACTTAAAAGTTGTAATGCCAAGAGAAGAGAGGGAGAGGAGGGGCTTCATCTCCCCCCTTCTCAGCAGATGTTCCCAAGGACACCAAAAGCTAAAAATGAACAGAAAGGAAGAAGAACCTGGTTGGACACCAGAAACTGCTAATTAGAAAAGATTTATTGCTTTGATATTAAGATATAGTGGAATGCAAAACTTGGCTTGCATTGTATTGGCTTGGTGCGCATGTGTAACCCAAAGGTGAAATAAAGGACACAGAGGAAGACTACGAGATCTTCATCAGAAGACCCCCAAAAGACTTGTGCGACCACCAGACTAAAAAGTGGAGCATGCGCAGTGAAGGTGGTGATGAGGGCGGAGATAGGAACATGACGAATCGGAAATGGGAGGAGATGATATTAACACATGGCATAAAAGGGGGGAATCTTCACTTGGCAAGCTTGTACGTGAGGTGGGAAGGGTCCAAGAGCCTTGCACTCTGTACCCTGCGGCCTTTGCTTATGCACTATTATTTGAACCAAATTATCCCTTATTTATATATTTTTTTTTCCTATTCCATTAAAATTGCTGCTACTTTAAATATTGTTGGGTTTTTTTTTTAACGGGGTAATTGGGCAAACATAACAGTGCAGCACTGGCTTTACTATCCCTTGAAACTGCAGATGTGCTATAGTCCTTAAAATCAGGGTGATGCAGACGTAATTTGGAGTCAAGCACAGCTCTGCGAGAGCTTTAGGGATTGGGCCTACACTGGCACTGTTATGTGTCTGGAGTAACCTGCCCCGAGCTATGTGTGAATGAAATTCTTTTTGTTGCACATCCTGGCCAGAAGACCACCGTGGCCAGAATAAATGCCTTGGTTCTCTGACACCAAAATGTTGACGGAGGGCTTTTGTTTTCCCTGCACTTTCAGTGACACCTGGACAGGCCGTGCCCACACAGTGGCAAGGGATCCATGGCAGCCTCACTGCCCCGCTGCTGCTTTCCTAGAGGAAGGAATGGCACCCTGGCAGCTTCTGCTGCAGGAAGGAAGGCAATGCCATACACTGGCACAGGCACAGAAGGTAATTGCTGTGCCAGGCTCAGCCCTCAGCGGGGCTGTGTGGCAGCAGCTCTTCCCCCAGGGCCCGCCCTTGCATGGCCCGGCAGCAGCCAAAGCCTGAGGTGCCTCTTGAGGCTTGGAGGGCTCCGGAGCTCGTCCACAGCCCCGGGGAAAGGGGACTCGTGCACCAACGTCCCTCCCATTGCTCCAGCTGCTCCGGAGATGGCCCTGAGTGCCCAGAGGCCCAAGGCACAGGAGCAGCCCCGAGCAGGAGCCCTGCTGCGAGCCCAGGGCCTGAGCCAGCCTTGGCTCCCAAGTGGGCACGGGCTCCAGGGTGTCCTTGAGAGATGAATGTTCGCAGTGAGCTTGTGGTGGAGTTGTGGCCAGTCCATGGTTGTCCAAAGAACTCTGCTGAGGGTTCTGCTGCTGCCCAGAGCTTTCATTGGCCTCTTAATTGCTAGGCCTTGTCCTGGGGGACCTGCTGGGGCTGCAGCCAGTGCTGGCTCCCACTGAGGCTGCCTGGCCCAGAGCAGCCCCAGGGGCACAGGGCAGAGGCAGAGCAAGGTGGGGAGGAAAAAGAGCAGGGACGAGATTGCCCTTGAAAGGCAGAGGTGCTCTGGGGCCCGCTCCTGCCCAGGGAGCCTGCCCAGGGCCGTGCCCTGCTCGCCGGGGCCTTGAGGGGCAGCTGTGCAGCTGGGCCAAGCTGTGCCAGCAGCTCCAGCCGTGCTGGGGAGCCTTGCCAGCTCTGGGCCCTGCTGTGCAGGAGGCTCCCTGGGTGCCACTGGCAGCTGGGGCCTCAGCCACCTCCTCTCTTCACAGGAGCACCTCGGCAGCTTCTCAAGACCAGCTAAAGAACTCAGCCAGGGAGAACTGGACCTGTCATCTCTCATCTCGGTGCCAGTGTCCGTTGTCCCTTCCACGGCTGCATTACCATCTTATTGCTGGGGTCATGCTGTTGCCAGCACCACCCAGAACAGTCCCCTCTGTCCCCAAATGTGCTGGCCCTGGTGTCCAGCCAGGCCAGGAGGTGCAGCCCTCCTGCCAGGGAAGGGCCTTAGTTCAACAACATCTTTGGGCTTCTGCTCAGGTGTCTGGGTGGTACCACCAGTGTCAAAAATTGGTTAGAAACTGTTGTAAAATAGAATTATAACTTTTTTTTAGAAATAAATCCCACGAAAATTCTCCCCTTTTTTCCATAGTAGTTTAGTTTAGGATTTTTCAAAATAGTTGTAGAATTCAGGAAAACTTAGAACATTTTACACTTCTAAAATACAATCATAATTGCATTTAATTGGTAATCTTTATTCTAGGAAGAACTAAGTCTACCCAAGACTGCTAGTATACTGGAGAGGCTCTTTTCCTACTGTAGATTTGTACCTAGCCACAAAAACTAATGTAAAACCATTTCCCTCATATTTTCCGGGATTCCTGACAAGCTTACCCCTTAGTCTTCAGCGGCAGACTTTGAGCACAATGGTAATCTCCTGCTGTGCAGGAGGGTCTGTGTTTTTATCTTGTTTTAGGGCAAATTTGGGAGATAACCTCCAAAGGGTTTTTGTAGAAAACACATTCAGGCTGCTCCTCCCCCAGCTAGTATGGGAAGATGATTTTTTTGGAGGGATGTGAAAAAAAAATTCTTTATTTAACAGGCAAAACATTCACCAGCTGAATGAAAAATCAACAATATTGAACAATAAAACCTCTTGCCGCTTAGAAGTGATGACACACTCAGAAAGCGGGCTGTAGTTCTGCTAACTCATTGTGTTATCAGTCCCTCCTGCACTGTAAATGCCGCAGCCCTGGCCCAGTCCAGTGGGCCACAGATGTGAGCTGCTGGTGCTCTTCTGTCTTTTCAGTCCAGAGCAGGTTTAAAGAGTTCCACAGAAAAAGAAAAAACAGAGTCCAGAGAAATTCTCTGCCTCAGCGAGCTAAAAACTAACTAAAAATCAAAGGAGAGCTCTATCCTGCTATCTGTGCTTGCCACAGACAACACAGTGCAGGAGAAGGATGCAGGGGAGCAAGTGCAGTTTCTGATAACAAACTCCACGCTTCTTCTCACACCCCCCCCCCCCTTCACTCTTGGAACCAGTCCTAAAGGTGCAAGACTTATTTCTGGGCTAAACTGACAAATGTGGATACAAACATCAAGTAACCCCAGGACAGTGTCCCAGCTGAACCTGGGGCCTCAGCTACCTCTTCTCTCAACAGTTGCGCCTCTACAGAAAAAACATCCAAACACCTCACTCTGGGACACACCTGCCAGACATTTCCCATCTCCATGCTCATGCTCGATGTCCCTGTGGCAGCTGCATTACGATCTTGTTGTGGTGCGGATGCTGCCACCACCCAAAAAAGACCCTGTGTCCCTGAAGGTTTTGCTGAGCAATGGCTCTTTAAAGAACTGAAACAATTACCATCAAGGCAGTCCATTTGTACAGTTGGGTGTACACTCTGGGGGTACAGCTGAGGCCATGAGGTCACAGCAGGCTCAGGGCTCACAGCAGGCTGAGCTCACAGCAGGCTCTGAGGTCACAGAGGTGCCAGAGCCCCGTGGTTGCACAGCAGCACAAGGAGCGAGCACTCAGTCCTTGAGCACAGCTGTTGCAGCAGCAGCGGCGGTGGCAGCAGCGGTGCTGACATTGGGACAGCGGTGTCAGGACAGCGGTGGCAGCAAGAGCTGCGGGACTGGCAGAGGGCGAGGCACCATGGGCCTTGCTCTGCGCCTCTTCCTCCTGCTCCTCCTGGCCGTGGCCCTGCCTGCCAGGGCTGCCCAGGCTGCTCCGCTGCAGGCGCGGGGAGCAGGTGAGCCGGCAGCCTGGCTCCCCTTTCCCGGGACAGCGCTCCCTGCTCCCCGGGAAGCGCTGGGGATGGTTTTCCCCAGGCCTTTAGGCAGGGTTTCCTCTGGGGGAGGGAGAGAGCCCCCATGGGCTCTGGGCAGCCCCAGTTTCCCAAACAGGGATGTTACACAGGATAAGAAAAGAGGGTGGAGAGTGGCCAGGAGCCAGCCCAGAGCTCCCCAGGCTGCTGTCCATTCACATCTGGCTCCCATGCTCCTACCTGACCCACTAGTAGTTCTCTAAGGGAAAAGGAGATCTCAGCACACCATGGAAAGGGTTCTGATCTCTGCTTCCCTCTAGATTTAGATCACAACATCAGTTATCTGCAAGTGCTGGTGAATGACACTTTAAAGAACTTGGATAACAATGGAGGCAAGTTCTCAATTTCCCTTTTTATTGGCAGAATAATCAGTGTCCATGTGGCAAGAGCTCACTCATCAGCCATTTTCATTAAGTCAGCGGTGAAGACTTCTGAACATCTTGCCCTATTCCCTTCTGAAGCCCTGAATGATCCCATAGGATCACTGTCAGTGGGAGGAAGGAGCATTTAGCTGTCCATCTTCCTCCCATGTGCAATGCCAGTGTGTCCTTCCGTGTGCTCTTTGCAGCCACGGAGAAAAGCAGAGAGGGGAGGGGCCAGGCCCAGGGCTGTGCCCCTGGGCTGAGCCTTGCCTGCAGCCTGAGGATCTCTTACAGTGCCACGGGAGCTGTTCTGTCCTGCCTTTCTTTGCAGCTGAACCAGTTGCTGAAGGTGATCTGGCTTCCCAACCCACGTTCAGGATTGCGCCTCTGGGACATGGTGAGGGTAGATCAAGGCCTTTCCCCTGGGAGAGCTGCCAGCTCAGAGCCCAAAGCTCGGCCAGGGGGGCAGCGCTGCAGGTGCCAGGACAGAGCCATGCACGTGTGTGCCCTGGCCCTGCGCCATCCCCTCACGGCTCCTGCAGCTCAGTGGTGCCCATGCTGCTGAGCAGAGATGGCAGAAGCTTCTGTGGCTGTTGAGTTACAGGTGTGTCTGCAGGGAGGACTGCTCCTGTCCCTGTGCTGATTCCTGCACAGCAGCCTGACTCCCATCGCAGGGGTGAGTAGTGTGTCCCTGCTGACCCCACAGGCTGAGCCCTGCTTTTGTGGCATCCATTCATGGGAAATGGAAACATTTCTCTGAAGGTCCCCTGAGAATGAACAACAAACCTAGAGGAGCCAGTAAGTCCTTGGAGGCATCCAAACAGATGGAAAACATGCAGAGTGATCTGGAGAGGCGACGTGGTGGGTGCATTTCCATCTGCCTTCCCCTGGGGCTCAGCAGCTTTGGCTGCACATCTGGACACGCCGTGTTCGGCACAGCAGGAAGGGATCCATGGCAGCCTTGCTGCCCCGTTGCTGCTTCCACGCCCTGCAGGGCTGTTTCCCAGCCTGGCCTGGCTGCAGCTTCTGCCCAGCCTCTGCAGGAAGGCATTGTGCATCAGCTGACAGGCAGCCCAAATTGCACCATGGGCTATGCACACCCTGAGATCCCCTGCAATTTCCCAGTCTCTATCTAGGCTGCTCAGTAAGGGTGGATGTTTTGATGACAGTGGGACCTGGCCTACCCAGCAAGTTTGTGTCTTTGTCAAGCATTACCTCATGAGGATGCCACCTTTCCAGTGGGGAACAGCCCTACCTGATCCAGCTGTCCCTTTTCCTTCCTGCAGAAATGGATGGAGAGGCTGCAGAGAAGGAAGCATTTCCCAGTGGAAGCAGGGGCTCATTGGCAGCCTCTGCTGCGGGCCCAGTCACAGGAGGTAATTGCTGTGCCTCTGGGCCTGAGCCCTGCTGAGGCTCGAGCTGCCCTCTCTGCTGCTTGGCACTGCGGGCACAGCCCGGACAAGACGGGCACAGCCCAGAGGAATTATCCCCAGCAGGCTCAGGGCACTTGGGTACTGAGCTGTCCTGCTGGGCTCCCTCCGTGGGAGACACGTCCCAAAACCTGGGAGCGGCTGCACGGGGTGCCCATGGTGGGGAAAGGGCTGAGGGGGAGAACAAGGCTCCAATGGGTCCTGAGAGGGCTTGGCTATGTCCTCTTCTCTTGGGGGAGCAATTTAAAAGGAAAGAGGAATAGAGAGAGAGAGGGAGTCAGGAAGGGAGGAAGAGAGGGCAGGAAGGAGGGAGGGACGATTGTGGCACTGCCTGCTGCATTTTTCCCCTAGTGCTTTAGAAAGAGTTTCAGCTCTGGCAGTGAGAGAGCCACAATGCAGCCTGGGCTGGTCCAGCCACCTCTGCAGGGATGTTGCACAGGGCCTGCAAAGAGAATGGGGATGGAGCAGGAACCAGCCCAGAACTCCCCAGGCCCCTGTGCATCTTTGGCCATGTCCATGCACATCTGCCCCCCTGGCCTTCACCGACCCCCTTGCAGTGCCCAGTTCCCAGAGGCACAGGGGGACTCCAGCACACCATGGAAATGGGTCTGATTGGTGCTCATTTCTAGATTGGGATCGCAAATTGCATTTTCTGGATGCCCTGCTGGATGATTGCTTGAAACTCTTGCAGAATGCTGCAGGCAAGTTCTTCTTGTGCCTTCCCTACCAGTGTCAATATCCTGACATCGCTGCAGGTGCCAGGACAGAGCCATGCACGTGTGTGCCCTGGCCCTGCGCAATCCCCTCACCGCTCCTGCGGCTCAGTGGTGCCCGTGCAGCTGAGCAGAGATGACAGAAGCTTCTGTGGCTGTTGAGTTACAGGGGTGTCTGCAGGGAGGACTTCTCCCGGTCCTTTGATGGTTCCTGCACACAAGCCCAGGTCCCATCACAGGGGTGAGTAGTGTGTCCCTGCTGACCCCAGAGGCTGAGCCCTGCTTTTGTGGCATCCATTCATGGGAAATGGAACCATGTTGCTCCAAGGTCCTCCAACTGGTAAGAAGAAAGCTAGAGGACAGAAGAAACCCCATGAGCCACTCAAAGTCATGCGGCAAATGCTGAAGGAAATGCTTCAGGCAGGACAAGGTGGGTGCATTTCCCTCAGCCTTGTCCTGGGGCTCAGCAGCCGGGGGCTTTGGCTGCACATCTGGACACGCCGTGCCCGGCACAGCAGGAAGGGATCCATGGCAGCCTCGCTGCCCCACTGCTGCTTCCACACCCTGCAGGGCTGTTTCCCAGCCTGGCCTGGCTGCAGATTCTGCCCAGCCTCTGCAGGAAGGCATTGGGCATCAGCTGATAGGCAAACCAAACTGCACCAAGGGCATGAGATCCCCTGCGATTTTTCATCTCCAGGCAGATCAGTAAGGGTGGGTGTTTTGATAAAAGTGGGCCCTGGCCTCTCCAGGCATTTTATATCATTTCCGGATACATAACCATATCTTTCACAATTACTGGCTGCTGAAGATGCCACCTTCCCAGTGGGGAACAGCTTAACCTGATCCAGAAGTGCCTCTTTCTTTCTCCAGAAGTGGATGGAGGGGCTGTGAAGAAGGCGGCATTTCCCGGAGGAAGCAGGGGCTCATTGGCAGCCTCTGCTGCAGGAAGGGAGGCGATGGCAGGCACAGTCACAGGAGGTAATTGCTGTGCCTCTGGGCCTGAGCCCTGCTGAGGATCTCATGCCCTTGGTGTGGTTTGGTTTGCTGAGGCTTGAGCTGCCCTCTCTGCTGCTTGGCACTGCGGGCACAGCCTGGACAAGACGGGCACAGCCCAGAGGAATTATCCCCAGCAGGCTCAGGGCACTCGGGTACTGAGCTGTCCTGCTGGGCTCCTTCCGTGGGAGACACGTCCCGAAACCTGGGAGCCGCAGCACGGGGTGCCCATGGTGGGGAAAGGGCAGAGGGGGAGAGCAAGGCTCCAGTGTGTCCTGAGATGGCCTGGCTATGTGCCCTTGGGATGGGGGAGGTATCGCAGCAAAAGGAGGAAGGGCATTTGGGAGGGGAGGAGGGAGGGAGTTTGCAGCACTGCCTGCTGCAGGTTTCCCCAGGGATTAAAGTAGAATTTCCTTTGTGGAACTGAGAGAACCAAAAGGGGCTTTGGCTGATCCAGCCACCATATCAGTGATGTTACGCAGGGCCTGCAGAGAGGGTGGAGAGTGGCCAGGAGCTAGCCCAGAGCTCCCCAGCCCCCTGTGCAGCTTTGGCCTTGTCCATTCACATCTGGATCCTAGGGACTTACCTGACACCCTTGCAGTGCCCAGTTCCCTGAGGCAGAAAGGGATCCCAGCACACAATGGAAATGAATCCTATCTCTCTGCTAACTTCTAGATTGGGATCAGGACATGGATTATTTGCAAGCCCTGCTGGAGTATGGCTTGAATCTCTTGGGAAATGCTGGAGGCAAGTTCTCAATGTACCTTTCCTAACAGAACTTGCAGAGACCAGGTGGCAAGAGCTCAGACACGTTCCGTTTCCCTTAAGACCATCTCAAGGCTGATGGATTCAGATAATTTGCCCTGCTCTCTTTTGGGCCCTGAGTGATCCCACAGGATCGCTGTCAGTGGGAGGAAGGAGCATTTAGCTATCCATCTTCCTCCCGTGTGCAATGCCAGTGTGTCCTTCCGTGTGCTCTGTGCAGCCACAGAGAAGAGCAGAGAGGGAAGGGGCTGGGCTCAGGGCTGTGCCCCTGGGCTGAGCCTTGCCTGCAGCCTGAGGATCGCCTGCAGTGTCACAGGAGCTGTTCTGCCCTGCCTTTCTTTGCAGCTGAACCTGTTGCTGAAGGTGATCTGGCTTCCCAACCCACGTTCAGGATTGCGCCTCTGGGAGATGGTGAGGGTAGGTCAAGGCCTTTCCCCTGGGAGAGCTGCCAGCTCAGAGCCCAGAGCTCGGCCAGGGGGGCAGCGCTGCAGGTGCCAGGACAGAGCCATGCACGTGTGTGCCCTGGCCCTGCGCCATCCCCTCACGGCTCCTGCGGCTCAGGCATGGTGGCTGTTTGGAAAAGGGAGAGTCCTGGCCCTGCCCCAAAAGCCAACACATTTTCTGAACCCTATCCCCATATTTGGCAAGCATGATCTCCTGAAGATGCCAGCACCCAAATCAGGAACACTTCCATCTGATTCAGCTGTCCCTTTTTATTTATCAAGGGATGGATCAAATATCTCTACAGAAGGGTGCACATCCCGGAGGAAGCAGTGACCGATCAGCAGCCCCTACTGCAGCAAAGGAGGAGATGCGAGACACTGGCACAGGCACAGGAGGTAATTGCTGTGCCGGGCTCAGCCCTCGGCGGGGCTGTGTGGCAGCAGCTCTTCTCCCAGGGCCCACCCTTGCACGGCCCGGCAGCAGCCGAAGCTGGAGGCACCTCTGGAGGCTTGGAGGGCTCTGGAGCTCGTTCACAGCCCCGGGGAAAGGGGACTCGTGCACCAACGTCCCTCCCACTGCAGCTGCTCCGGAGCTGGCCCTGAGTGCCCAGAGGCCCAAGGCACAGGAGCAGCCCCGAGCGGGAGCCCTGCCACGAGCCCAGGGCCAGAGCCAGCCTTGGCTCCCGACTGGGCAGGAGCTGCACTGGCTCCTGACAGGGCCTGATTCTGTGCCCTGGGGCTGGGGGAGCTGTCACGGGGCAGGGAGGGCCAGGGCTGGCAGTGGCTGCTCAGGGATGGCTTTGGCCCGTGTCCCTCCAAGCAGCGCCTGCCCAAGCAGCTGCACTGCCCCCAGGCTCTCGTGCCGGCCTGCTGGGCTTTGTTGGGTGGCACAGCCTGTGCCAAGGGGCGGCAAGGTGCCTGCAGGCCCCAGCTCTGGGGGAAACGGAGAACGTCCTGCCCTCATCCACCATGCTGCAGCTCAGCAGTGCAGCACAGCACGGGCTCACGCTCCCCATTGCTCCCACAGGTGCAGCTGGAGCCACAACACGTGTTCCTGATTCGCAGAAGGACCCTGGAAGTGGTTTCTGTGAGGGAACAGGCTTCTGGCTAGGGTTAATGGCAGGCCTACTTTTTCTGGAGCTTATCTTTATTTTATGCTGTTTCCAAATTTGGAATTACTGGAAGAGAAAACAGTGAGTGTTCTGTTGACCTTTCACTCTAAGAAATTCTTTTGAAAGCCTAATGTAGACAGGGAACATGCCCAGTGAGGCTGCAGTGGAGTTGGGGCCTGTCCGTGATTGTCCAAAGAACGCTGCTGAGGGTTCTGCTGCTGCCCAGAGCTTTCATTGGCCTCTTAATTGCCCGGGCCTTGTCCTGGGGGGCCCGCTGGGGCTGCAGCCAGTGCTGGCTCCCACTGAGGCTGCCTGGCCCAGAGCAGCCCCAGGGGCACAGGGCAGAGGCAGAGCAAGGTGGGGAGGAGAAAGAGCAGGGACGAGATTGCCCTTGAAAGGCAGAGGCGCTCTGGGGCCCGCTCCTGCCCAGGGAGCCTGCCCAGGGCCGTGCCCTGCTCGCCGGGGCCTTGAGGGGCAGCTGTGCAGCTGGGCCAAGCTGTGCCAGCAGCTGCAGCCGTGCTGGGGAGCCTTGCCAGCTCTGGGCCCTGCTGTGCAGGAGGCTCCCTGGGTGCCACTGGCAGCTGGGGCCTCAGCCACCTCCTCTCTTCACAGGAGTGCCTCTGCAGCATCACAAGACCGGCCGAAGACTTCAGTTTGGGAGAACTGGACCTGTCATCTTGCATCTCCGTGCCAGTGTCCATTGTCCCTTCCACAGGTGCATTACCAGCTTATTGCTGGAAACATCCTGCAACCACTACGCAGAACTGCACCCTCTGTTCCCAAAGGGACTGGCTGTGATCTCCAGTCTAGGCAAGAGGTGTAGCCCTTCAAGCCAGGGAATGGCTTTTGAGGAAAATGATATTTACTTCTAAAAATTTAAGCAGCTTATTAAAAATTTATTGAAAATATCACAGGAGTCTGAATAGGAAATTATTACAGCACCAGGAGTAGAGGATTTTTCCCACCATATGCTCATCCACAAAAGGGAGGTTTCAATTTTTAACTCTTTTGCCCTTATTAAAGTTCTGTTCATTGACCTATTCTTTGCTGTCCAGTGGTGCAGTTTAATTCCTTACATCTCGATTGGAGGTCAGGTGCTGCTGCCATAACAAGGTGACCCTCTAAAATGTCCTGAACTCAGGTCACCCCATGATAGCAATGCAAGGGGGGGGGTAAAACATAACTATAATGTCTCTAAAACTTCTCTTATCATATATACATTATATTTGTCTTTTAATTCTGAGTCAACAGTCACATTACTCATCTATCACAGGCTTGAGTCCAGCTCCAGCTCAGGTGTCTGTAAGCTACCACCAGTGCTGGTGGAGCTGCTTGTCTGGGCACAGCCAGAGCTGGGCAGGCAAGAGGCAGACTTGGGGCTCATGAGACCAACAGCACCCTCATGTTATCTTTGTTTTTCATTTGAAACATTTTGATATGTTTTTCATTTGAAAAGCACTTAGAAAAGTTTTTCATAGAATACAGACCCCAGATATTTGTTCCCCTTTACTCCAACAGTTCTCTATTCGTCCAAGTAGTTTTACAGTTACAGAAACCTAGAATCTTCTGACACTTTGGCAATAAAAAAAAAATTGCTTGTAATTCTTAATTTTTACTCTTTCACAGCCCGGACAAGATGGGCACAGCCCAGAGGAATTATCACGAGCAGGCTCATTGCACTCGGGTACTGAGCTGTCCTGCTGGGCTCCCTCCGTGGCAGACACGTCCCGAAACCTGGGAGCGGCTGCACGGGGTGCCCATGGTGGGGAAAGGGCAGAGGGGGAGAGCAAGGCTCCAGTGGGACCTGAGAGAGCCTGGCTATGTGCTCCTGGGCTGTGGGAGCTGTCACGGGGCAGGGAGGGCCAGGGCTGGCAGTGGCTGCTCAGGGATGGCTTTGGCCCGTGTCCCTCCAAGCAGCGCCTGCCCAAGCAGCTGCGCTGCCCCCAGGCTCTCCTCCCGGCCTGCTGGGCTTTGTTGGGTGGCACAACCTGTGCCAAGGGGCGGCAAGGTGCCTGCAGGCCCCAGCTCTGGGGGAAACAGAGAACGTCCTGCCCGCATCCACTGTGCTGCCAGCTCAGCAGTGCAGCACAGCACGGGCTCACGCTCCCCACAGATTCTGTAGTCACTCAAAACAAGACAGGAATACATGGTCTAAATCCACTTTGATCAATCCCTAGGATTTTCTACCTGCAGCACTGGCACTCTTTACTGTGTCACTTGCCATGGCCTCTTTATACAGTCATATCTTTCCCCCTTCATATGTCCTGCCAAACACCTAAGGGAGAACTGGATCTTTAGTTGCACATCTCCATGCCCATGCCCGATGTCCCTGTCACAGCTGCTTTACCTGCTTGTTGCTGTGCAGATGCTGCCACCACCCAAACAAGGTCCTCTCCCCCTGCAGGCACTGGCCCTGCCCTCTGGCCCCTACTGAAGGTGGGCAGGGCTTGGCCCAGCTCTTCTGTTGCAATAAAGAGATGGAGCTGTCACCCTACTGTCCGGGGGGTAGCACCAGCAAAGCCCACCTGGCAGCAGCATGTAGGAAAAAATTAGGGAGGCCAAAGCTCAGTTTGAACTTGAAATGCCGACTTCTGTAAAGGATAATAAAAAATATTAATGTTTTTACAAATATATCAATGGTAAAAGGAAGGGTAAGACCACCCTTTGTTCTTAGTAGATGTGGGAGGGAACTTAGTAACTGCAGATGAGGAGAAGGCAGAGGCCTTCTTTGCCTCAGTCTTTAGTGGGAAGACAACTCGTCCTCAGGACAACTGTCCTCCTGAGTTGTTAGGTGGTGTCAGGGAGCAGAATGAGCCCCCTGTTATCCAAGAGGAGGTAGTCAAAGAACTGCTGAGCCACTTGGATGCTCATAATCTATGGGGCCAGATGGGATCCAGCCCAGGGTGATGAGGGCACTGGCAGATGAGCTTGCCAAGCTGCTCTCCATTATTTACCAGCAGCCCTGGCTCACTGGTGAGGCTCCAGATGACTGGAAGCTGGCCAATGTGACACCCATCCACAAAAAGGGTGGGAAGGAGGATCCTGGTAATTACAGACCAGTTAGCCTGACCTCAGTACCCGGTGAGGTGATGGAATAGTTTATACTGAGTGTCATCACACAGAACTTAGAGGATGGCCAGGGTATCAGAGCCAGCCAGCAGGGGTTTAGCAGGCATAGGCTGTGTCTGACCAACCTGATCTCCTTTTATGACCAGGTGACCCTCCTGGTGGATGCAGGAAAGGCTGTGGATGTGTCTGTTTGCACTCCAGCAAGGGCTTTGGCACTGTGGAGTGTCCCACAGCACACTCCCGGAAAAGCTGCAGCCCCCAGCTTGGACAGGAGCACTCTTTGCTGGGCTAGCAACTGGATGGCCCAGAGAGTGGTGGTGAACGGTGCTGCATCCAGCTGGCAGCCAGTCACCAGGGGTGTCCCTCAGGGCTCTGTGCTGGGGCCAGCTCTGTTCAATATTTTTATTGACAACATGGATGAGGGGATTGAGTCTTTTATTAGTAAATCTGCAGATGACATTGAGCTGGGAGCTGTGTCCATCTGTTGGAAGATAGGAGGGTTCTGCAGGGAGACCTGGAATGGTTGGAGGCATGGGCAGAGTCCAATAGGATGAAGTTTAGTAAGTCCAAGTGCCCAGTCCTGCATTTTGGCCACAATAACCCCCTGCAGCGTTCTAGGCTGGGCACGGTGTGGCTGGACAGTGCCCAGGCACAAAGGGACCTGGGGGTGCTGCTCGACAGCCGGATGAACGTGAGCCAGCAGTGTGCCCTGCTGGCCAAGAAGGCCAAGGGCATCCTGGCCTGGATCGGGAATAGTGTGACCAGCAGCAGCAGGGAGGTCACTCTTCCCCTCTATTTGGCACTGGTGAGGCCTCACCTCAAGTGCTGTGTCCAGTTCTGGCCCCTCAGTTTGGGAAGGACGTTGAGATGCTGAGCACATCCAGAGGAGGCAACGAGGCTGGTGAGGGGCTTGGAAAACAAACCCTGTGAGGAATGACTGAGGGAGCTGGGGGTGTTTAGCCTGGAGAAAAGGAGGCTCAGATGTGAGCTTCCTCTACAACTCCCTGAAAGATGGAGCCCCCAGGACCACCCCACCTATAGTCAGGTGGGGTTGGTCTCTTTCTCCAGGTAGAAACTGGCAGAATGAGAGGACACAGTCTCAAGCCGTGCCAAGGGAAATATAGGTTGGTATTAGGAAAAAGTTTTTCACGGAAAGAGTGATAAGGTTCTGGAATGGCCTGTCCAGGGAGGTGGTGGAGTCACCATCCCTGGATGTGTTGAAAAAAAAGACTGGATGTGACACTGGGTGCAATGGTTTAGTTCGGCTGTTGGGACACTGGTTGGACTCGATGATCTTCAAGGTCTATTCAAACTTGGTCATTCTGAGAATTCTGTGAATTCTGTAAATTCTGAGCATCACAGGGACACCACCTGACCAGCAATGTCATCAGGCAAAAAATAAAGTTTTGCTGAATAAAGACCCTTTGATGAAGCAAAATATTTCCAATCAAGGCAGTCCATTTGTACAGATGGGAGTACACTCTGGGGTACAGCTGAGGCCATGAGGTCACAGCAGGCTCAGGGCTCACAGCAGGCTGAGCTCACAGCAGGCTCTGAGGTCACAGAGGTGCCAGAGCCCCGTGGTTGCACAGCAGCGCAAGGAGCGAGCACTCAGTCCTCGAGCACAGCTGTTGCGGAAGCTGCGGCGGTGGCAGCAGCGCTGCTGACATTGGGACAGCGGTGTCAGGACAGCGGTGGCAGCAAGAGCTGCGGGACTGGCAGAGGGCGAGGCACCATGGGCCTTGCTCTGTGCCTCTTCCTCCTGCTCCTCCTGGCCGTGGCCCTGCCTGCCAGGGCTGCCCAGGCTGCTCCGCTGCAGGCGCGGGGAGCAGGTGAGCCGGCAGCCTGGCTCCCCTTTCCCGGGACAGCGCTCCCTGCTCCCCGGGAAGCGCTGGGGATGGTTTTCCCCAGGCCTTTAGGGAGGGTTTCCTCTGGGGGAGGGAGAGAGCCCCCATGGGCTCTGGGCAGCCCCAGTTTCCCAAACAGGGATGTTACACAGGATAAGAAAAGAGGGTGGAGAGTGGCCAGGAGCCAGCCCAGAGCTCCCCAGGCTGCTGTCCATTCACATCTGGCTCCCATGCTCCTACCTGACCCACTAGTAGTTCTCTAAGGGAAAAGGAGATCTCAGCACACCATGGAAAGGGTTCTGATCTCTGCTTCCCTCTAGATTTAGATCACAACATCAGTTATCTGCAAGTGCTGGTGAATGACACTTTAAAGAACTTGGATAACAATGGAGGCAAGTTCTCAATTTCCCTTTTTATTGGCAGAATAATCAGTGTCCATGTGGCAAGAGCTCACTCATCAGCCATTTTCATTAAGTCAGCGGTGAAGACTTCTGAACATCTTGCCCTATTCCCTTCTGAAGCCCTGAATGATCCCATAGGATCACTGTCAGTGGGAGGAAGGAGCATTTAGCTGTCCATCTTCCTCCCATGTGCAATGCCAGTGTGTCCTTCCGTGTGCTCTTTGCAGCCACGGAGAAAAGCAGAGAGGGGAGGGGCCAGGCCCAGGGCTGTGCCCCTGGGCTGAGCCTTGCCTGCAGCCTGAGGATCTCTTACAGTGCCACGGGAGCTGTTCTGTCCTGCCTTTCTTTGCAGCTGAACCAGTTGCTGAAGGTGATCTGGCTTCCCAACCCACGTTCAGGATTGCGCCTCTGGGACATGGTGAGGGTAGATCAAGGCCTTTCCCCTGGGAGAGCTGCCAGCTCAGAGCCCAAAGCTCGGCCAGGGGGGCAGCGCTGCAGGTGCCAGGACAGAGCCATGCACGTGTGTGCCCTGGCCCTGCGCCATCCCCTCACGGCTCCTGCAGCTCAGTGGTGCCCATGCTGCTGAGCAGAGATGGCAGAAGCTTCTGTGGCTGTTGAGTTACAGGTGTGTCTGCAGGGAGGACTGCTCCTGTCCCTGTGCTGATTCCTGCACAGCAGCCTGACTCCCATCGCAGGGGTGAGTAGTGTGTCCCTGCTGACCCCACAGGCTGAGCCCTGCTTTTGTGGCATCCATTCATGGGAAATGGAAACATTTCTCTGAAGGTCCCCTGAGAATGAACAACAAACCTAGAGGAGCCAGTAAGTCCTTGGAGGCATCCAAACAGATGGAAAACATGCAGAGTGATCTGGAGAGGCGACGTGGTGGGTGCATTTCCATCTGCCTTCCCCTGGGGCTCAGCAGCTTTGGCTGCACATCTGGACACGCCGTGTTCGGCACAGCAGGAAGGGATCCATGGCAGCCTTGCTGCCCCGTTGCTGCTTCCACGCCCTGCAGGGCTGTTTCCCAGCCTGGCCTGGCTGCAGCTTCTGCCCAGCCTCTGCAGGAAGGCATTGTGCATCAGCTGACAGGCAGCCCAAATTGCACCATGGGCTATGCACACCCTGAGATCCCCTGCAATTTCCCAGTCTCTATCTAGGCTGCTCAGTAAGGGTGGATGTTTTGATGACAGTGGGACCTGGCCTACCCAGCAAGTTTGTGTCTTTGTCAAGCATTACCTCATGAGGATGCCACCTTTCCAGTGGGGAACAGCCCTACCTGATCCAGCTGTCCCTTTTCCTTCCTGCAGAAATGGATGGAGAGGCTGCAGAGAAGGAAGCATTTCCCAGTGGAAGCAGGGGCTCATTGGCAGCCTCTGCTGCGGGCCCAGTCACAGGAGGTAATTGCTGTGCCTCTGGGCCTGAGCCCTGCTGAGGCTCGAGCTGCCCTCTCTGCTGCTTGGCACTGCGGGCACAGCCCGGACAAGACGGGCACAGCCCAGAGGAATTATCCCCAGCAGGCTCAGGGCACTTGGGTACTGAGCTGTCCTGCTGGGCTCCCTCCGTGGGAGACACGTCCCAAAACCTGGGAGCGGCTGCACGGGGTGCCCATGGTGGGGAAAGGGCTGAGGGGGAGAACAAGGCTCCAATGGGTCCTGAGAGGGCTTGGCTATGTCCTCTTCTCTTGGGGGAGCAATTTAAAAGGAAAGAGGAATAGAGAGAGAGAGGGAGTCAGGAAGGGAGGAAGAGAGGGCAGGAAGGAGGGAGGGACGATTGTGGCACTGCCTGCTGCATTTTTCCCCTAGTGCTTTAGAAAGAGTTTCAGCTCTGGCAGTGAGAGAGCCACAATGCAGCCTGGGCTGGTCCAGCCACCTCTGCAGGGATGTTGCACAGGGCCTGCAAAGAGAATGGGGATGGAGCAGGAACCAGCCCAGAACTCCCCAGGCCCCTGTGCATCTTTGGCCATGTCCATGCACATCTGCCCCCCTGGCCTTCACCGACCCCCTTGCAGTGCCCAGTTCCCAGAGGCACAGGGGGACTCCAGCACACCATGGAAATGGGTCTGATTGGTGCTCATTTCTAGATTGGGATCGCAAATTGCATTTTCTGGATGCCCTGCTGGATGATTGCTTGAAACTCTTGCAGAATGCTGCAGGCAAGTTCTTCTTGTGCCTTCCCTACCAGTGTCAATATCCTGACATCGCTGCAGGTGCCAGGACAGAGCCATGCACGTGTGTGCCCTGGCCCTGCGCAATCCCCTCACCGCTCCTGCGGCTCAGTGGTGCCCGTGCAGCTGAGCAGAGATGACAGAAGCTTCTGTGGCTGTTGAGTTACAGGGGTGTCTGCAGGGAGGACTTCTCCCGGTCCTTTGATGGTTCCTGCACACAAGCCCAGGTCCCATCACAGGGGTGAGTAGTGTGTCCCTGCTGACCCCAGAGGCTGAGCCCTGCTTTTGTGGCATCCATTCATGGGAAATGGAACCATGTTGCTCCAAGGTCCTCCAACTGGTAAGAAGAAAGCTAGAGGACAGAAGAAACCCCATGAGCCACTCAAAGTCATGCGGCAAATGCTGAAGGAAATGCTTCAGGCAGGACAAGGTGGGTGCATTTCCCTCAGCCTTGTCCTGGGGCTCAGCAGCCGGGGGCTTTGGCTGCACATCTGGACACGCCGTGCCCGGCACAGCAGGAAGGGATCCATGGCAGCCTCGCTGCCCCACTGCTGCTTCCACACCCTGCAGGGCTGTTTCCCAGCCTGGCCTGGCTGCAGATTCTGCCCAGCCTCTGCAGGAAGGCATTGGGCATCAGCTGATAGGCAAACCAAACTGCACCAAGGGCATGAGATCCCCTGCGATTTTTCATCTCCAGGCAGATCAGTAAGGGTGGGTGTTTTGATAAAAGTGGGCCCTGGCCTCTCCAGGCATTTTATATCATTTCCGGATACATAACCATATCTTTCACAATTACTGGCTGCTGAAGATGCCACCTTCCCAGTGGGGAACAGCTTAACCTGATCCAGAAGTGCCTCTTTCTTTCTCCAGAAGTGGATGGAGGGGCTGTGAAGAAGGCGGCATTTCCCGGAGGAAGCAGGGGCTCATTGGCAGCCTCTGCTGCAGGAAGGGAGGCGATGGCAGGCACAGTCACAGGAGGTAATTGCTGTGCCTCTGGGCCTGAGCCCTGCTGAGGATCTCATGCCCTTGGTGTGGTTTGGTTTGCTGAGGCTTGAGCTGCCCTCTCTGCTGCTTGGCACTGCGGGCACAGCCTGGACAAGACGGGCACAGCCCAGAGGAATTATCCCCAGCAGGCTCAGGGCACTCGGGTACTGAGCTGTCCTGCTGGGCTCCTTCCGTGGGAGACACGTCCCGAAACCTGGGAGCCGCAGCACGGGGTGCCCATGGTGGGGAAAGGGCAGAGGGGGAGAGCAAGGCTCCAGTGTGTCCTGAGATGGCCTGGCTATGTGCCCTTGGGATGGGGGAGGTATCGCAGCAAAAGGAGGAAGGGCATTTGGGAGGGGAGGAGGGAGGGAGTTTGCAGCACTGCCTGCTGCAGGTTTCCCCAGGGATTAAAGTAGAATTTCCTTTGTGGAACTGAGAGAACCAAAAGGGGCTTTGGCTGATCCAGCCACCATATCAGTGATGTTACGCAGGGCCTGCAGAGAGGGTGGAGAGTGGCCAGGAGCTAGCCCAGAGCTCCCCAGCCCCCTGTGCAGCTTTGGCCTTGTCCATTCACATCTGGATCCTAGGGACTTACCTGACACCCTTGCAGTGCCCAGTTCCCTGAGGCAGAAAGGGATCCCAGCACACAATGGAAATGAATCCTATCTCTCTGCTAACTTCTAGATTGGGATCAGGACATGGATTATTTGCAAGCCCTGCTGGAGTATGGCTTGAATCTCTTGGGAAATGCTGGAGGCAAGTTCTCAATGTACCTTTCCTAACAGAACTTGCAGAGACCAGGTGGCAAGAGCTCAGACACGTTCCGTTTCCCTTAAGACCATCTCAAGGCTGATGGATTCAGATAATTTGCCCTGCTCTCTTTTGGGCCCTGAGTGATCCCACAGGATCGCTGTCAGTGGGAGGAAGGAGCATTTAGCTATCCATCTTCCTCCCGTGTGCAATGCCAGTGTGTCCTTCCGTGTGCTCTGTGCAGCCACAGAGAAGAGCAGAGAGGGAAGGGGCTGGGCTCAGGGCTGTGCCCCTGGGCTGAGCCTTGCCTGCAGCCTGAGGATCGCCTGCAGTGTCACAGGAGCTGTTCTGCCCTGCCTTTCTTTGCAGCTGAACCTGTTGCTGAAGGTGATCTGGCTTCCCAACCCACGTTCAGGATTGCGCCTCTGGGAGATGGTGAGGGTAGGTCAAGGCCTTTCCCCTGGGAGAGCTGCCAGCTCAGAGCCCAGAGCTCGGCCAGGGGGGCAGCGCTGCAGGTGCCAGGACAGAGCCATGCACGTGTGTGCCCTGGCCCTGCGCCATCCCCTCACGGCTCCTGCGGCTCAGGCATGGTGGCTGTTTGGAAAAGGGAGAGTCCTGGCCCTGCCCCAAAAGCCAACACATTTTCTGAACCCTATCCCCATATTTGGCAAGCATGATCTCCTGAAGATGCCAGCACCCAAATCAGGAACACTTCCATCTGATTCAGCTGTCCCTTTTTATTTATCAAGGGATGGATCAAATATCTCTACAGAAGGGTGCACATCCCGGAGGAAGCAGTGACCGATCAGCAGCCCCTACTGCAGCAAAGGAGGAGATGCGAGACACTGGCACAGGCACAGGAGGTAATTGCTGTGCCGGGCTCAGCCCTCGGCGGGGCTGTGTGGCAGCAGCTCTTCTCCCAGGGCCCACCCTTGCACGGCCCGGCAGCAGCCGAAGCTGGAGGCACCTCTGGAGGCTTGGAGGGCTCTGGAGCTCGTTCACAGCCCCGGGGAAAGGGGACTCGTGCACCAACGTCCCTCCCACTGCAGCTGCTCCGGAGCTGGCCCTGAGTGCCCAGAGGCCCAAGGCACAGGAGCAGCCCCGAGCGGGAGCCCTGCCACGAGCCCAGGGCCAGAGCCAGCCTTGGCTCCCGACTGGGCAGGAGCTGCACTGGCTCCTGACAGGGCCTGATTCTGTGCCCTGGGGCTGGGGGAGCTGTCACGGGGCAGGGAGGGCCAGGGCTGGCAGTGGCTGCTCAGGGATGGCTTTGGCCCGTGTCCCTCCAAGCAGCGCCTGCCCAAGCAGCTGCACTGCCCCCAGGCTCTCGTGCCGGCCTGCTGGGCTTTGTTGGGTGGCACAGCCTGTGCCAAGGGGCGGCAAGGTGCCTGCAGGCCCCAGCTCTGGGGGAAACGGAGAACGTCCTGCCCTCATCCACCATGCTGCAGCTCAGCAGTGCAGCACAGCACGGGCTCACGCTCCCCATTGCTCCCACAGGTGCAGCTGGAGCCACAACACGTGTTCCTGATTCGCAGAAGGACCCTGGAAGTGGTTTCTGTGAGGGAACAGGCTTCTGGCTAGGGTTAATGGCAGGCCTACTTTTTCTGGAGCTTATCTTTATTTTATGCTGTTTCCAAATTTGGAATTACTGGAAGAGAAAACAGTGAGTGTTCTGTTGACCTTTCACTCTAAGAAATTCTTTTGAAAGCCTAATGTAGACAGGGAACATGCCCAGTGAGGCTGCAGTGGAGTTGGGGCCTGTCCGTGATTGTCCAAAGAACGCTGCTGAGGGTTCTGCTGCTGCCCAGAGCTTTCATTGGCCTCTTAATTGCCCGGGCCTTGTCCTGGGGGGCCCGCTGGGGCTGCAGCCAGTGCTGGCTCCCACTGAGGCTGCCTGGCCCAGAGCAGCCCCAGGGGCACAGGGCAGAGGCAGAGCAAGGTGGGGAGGAGAAAGAGCAGGGACGAGATTGCCCTTGAAAGGCAGAGGCGCTCTGGGGCCCGCTCCTGCCCAGGGAGCCTGCCCAGGGCCGTGCCCTGCTCGCCGGGGCCTTGAGGGGCAGCTGTGCAGCTGGGCCAAGCTGTGCCAGCAGCTGCAGCCGTGCTGGGGAGCCTTGCCAGCTCTGGGCCCTGCTGTGCAGGAGGCTCCCTGGGTGCCACTGGCAGCTGGGGCCTCAGCCACCTCCTCTCTTCACAGGAGTGCCTCTGCAGCATCACAAGACCGGCCGAAGACTTCAGTTTGGGAGAACTGGACCTGTCATCTTGCATCTCCGTGCCAGTGTCCATTGTCCCTTCCACAGGTGCATTACCAGCTTATTGCTGGAAACATCCTGCAACCACTACGCAGAACTGCACCCTCTGTTCCCAAAGGGACTGGCTGTGATCTCCAGTCTAGGCAAGAGGTGTAGCCCTTCAAGCCAGGGAATGGCTTTTGAGGAAAATGATATTTACTTCTAAAAATTTAAGCAGCTTATTAAAAATTTATTGAAAATATCACAGGAGTCTGAATAGGAAATTATTACAGCACCAGGAGTAGAGGATTTTTCCCACCATATGCTCATCCACAAAAGGGAGGTTTCAATTTTTAACTCTTTTGCCCTTATTAAAGTTCTGTTCATTGACCTATTCTTTGCTGTCCAGTGGTGCAGTTTAATTCCTTACATCTCGATTGGAGGTCAGGTGCTGCTGCCATAACAAGGTGACCCTCTAAAATGTCCTGAACTCAGGTCACCCCATGATAGCAATGCAAGGGGGGGGGTAAAACATAACTATAATGTCTCTAAAACTTCTCTTATCATATATACATTATATTTGTCTTTTAATTCTGAGTCAACAGTCACATTACTCATCTATCACAGGCTTGAGTCCAGCTCCAGCTCAGGTGTCTGTAAGCTACCACCAGTGCTGGTGGAGCTGCTTGTCTGGGCACAGCCAGAGCTGGGCAGGCAAGAGGCAGACTTGGGGCTCATGAGACCAACAGCACCCTCATGTTATCTTTGTTTTTCATTTGAAACATTTTGATATGTTTTTCATTTGAAAAGCACTTAGAAAAGTTTTTCATAGAATACAGACCCCAGATATTTGTTCCCCTTTACTCCAACAGTTCTCTATTCGTCCAAGTAGTTTTACAGTTACAGAAACCTAGAATCTTCTGACACTTTGGCAATAAAAAAAAAATTGCTTGTAATTCTTAATTTTTACTCTTTCACAGCCCGGACAAGATGGGCACAGCCCAGAGGAATTATCACGAGCAGGCTCATTGCACTCGGGTACTGAGCTGTCCTGCTGGGCTCCCTCCGTGGCAGACACGTCCCGAAACCTGGGAGCGGCTGCACGGGGTGCCCATGGTGGGGAAAGGGCAGAGGGGGAGAGCAAGGCTCCAGTGGGACCTGAGAGAGCCTGGCTATGTGCTCCTGGGCTGTGGGAGCTGTCACGGGGCAGGGAGGGCCAGGGCTGGCAGTGGCTGCTCAGGGATGGCTTTGGCCCGTGTCCCTCCAAGCAGCGCCTGCCCAAGCAGCTGCGCTGCCCCCAGGCTCTCCTCCCGGCCTGCTGGGCTTTGTTGGGTGGCACAACCTGTGCCAAGGGGCGGCAAGGTGCCTGCAGGCCCCAGCTCTGGGGGAAACAGAGAACGTCCTGCCCGCATCCACTGTGCTGCCAGCTCAGCAGTGCAGCACAGCACGGGCTCACGCTCCCCACAGATTCTGTAGTCACTCAAAACAAGACAGGAATACATGGTCTAAATCCACTTTGATCAATCCCTAGGATTTTCTACCTGCAGCACTGGCACTCTTTACTGTGTCACTTGCCATGGCCTCTTTATACAGTCATATCTTTCCCCCTTCATATGTCCTGCCAAACACCTAAGGGAGAACTGGATCTTTAGTTGCACATCTCCATGCCCATGCCCGATGTCCCTGTCACAGCTGCTTTACCTGCTTGTTGCTGTGCAGATGCTGCCACCACCCAAACAAGGTCCTCTCCCCCTGCAGGCACTGGCCCTGCCCTCTGGCCCCTACTGAAGGTGGGCAGGGCTTGGCCCAGCTCTTCTGTTGCAATAAAGAGATGGAGCTGTCACCCTACTGTCCGGGGGGGTAGCACCAGCAAAGCCCACCTGGCAGCAGCATGTAGGAAAAAATTAGGGAGGCCAAAGCTCAGTTTGAACTTGAAATGCCGACTTCTGTAAAGGATAATAAAAAATATTAATGTTTTTACAAATATATCAATGGTAAAAGGAAGGGTAAGACCACCCTTTGTTCTTAGTAGATGTGGGAGGGAACTTAGTAACTGCAGATGAGGAGAAGGCAGAGGCCTTCTTTGCCTCAGTCTTTAGTGGGAAGACAACTCGTCCTCAGGACAACTGTCCTCCTGAGTTGTTAGGTGGTGTCAGGGAGCAGAATGAGCCCCCTGTTATCCAAGAGGAGGTAGTCAAAGAACTGCTGAGCCACTTGGATGCTCATAATCTATGGGGCCAGATGGGATCCAGCCCAGGGTGATGAGGGCACTGGCAGATGAGCTTGCCAAGCTGCTCTCCATTATTTACCAGCAGCCCTGGCTCACTGGTGAGGCTCCAGATGACTGGAAGCTGGCCAATGTGACACCCATCCACAAAAAGGGTGGGAAGGAGGATCCTGGTAATTACAGACCAGTTAGCCTGACCTCAGTACCCGGTGAGGTGATGGAATAGTTTATACTGAGTGTCATCACACAGAACTTAGAGGATGGCCAGGGTATCAGAGCCAGCCAGCAGGGGTTTAGCAGGCATAGGCTGTGTCTGACCAACCTGATCTCCTTTTATGACCAGGTGACCCTCCTGGTGGATGCAGGAAAGGCTGTGGATGTGTCTGTTTGCACTCCAGCAAGGGCTTTGGCACTGTGGAGTGTCCCACAGCACACTCCCGGAAAAGCTGCAGCCCCCAGCTTGGACAGGAGCACTCTTTGCTGGGCTAGCAACTGGATGGCCCAGAGAGTGGTGGTGAACGGTGCTGCATCCAGCTGGCAGCCAGTCACCAGGGGTGTCCCTCAGGGCTCTGTGCTGGGGCCAGCTCTGTTCAATATTTTTATTGACAACATGGATGAGGGGATTGAGTCTTTTATTAGTAAATCTGCAGATGACATTGAGCTGGGAGCTGTGTCCATCTGTTGGAAGATAGGAGGGTTCTGCAGGGAGACCTGGAATGGTTGGAGGCATGGGCAGAGTCCAATAGGATGAAGTTTAGTAAGTCCAAGTGCCCAGTCCTGCATTTTGGCCACAATAACCCCCTGCAGCGTTCTAGGCTGGGCACGGTGTGGCTGGACAGTGCCCAGGCACAAAGGGACCTGGGGGTGCTGCTCGACAGCCGGATGAACGTGAGCCAGCAGTGTGCCCTGCTGGCCAAGAAGGCCAAGGGCATCCTGGCCTGGATCGGGAATAGTGTGACCAGCAGCAGCAGGGAGGTCACTCTTCCCCTCTATTTGGCACTGGTGAGGCCTCACCTCAAGTGCTGTGTCCAGTTCTGGCCCCTCAGTTTGGGAAGGACGTTGAGATGCTGAGCACATCCAGAGGAGGCAACGAGGCTGGTGAGGGGCTTGGAAAACAAACCCTGTGAGGAATGACTGAGGGAGCTGGGGGTGTTTAGCCTGGAGAAAAGGAGGCTCAGATGTGAGCTTCCTCTACAACTCCCTGAAAGATGGAGCCCCCAGGACCACCCCACCTATAGTCAGGTGGGGTTGGTCTCTTTCTCCAGGTAGAAACTGGCAGAATGAGAGGACACAGTCTCAAGCCGTGCCAAGGGAAATATAGGTTGGTATTAGGAAAAAGTTTTTCACGGAAAGAGTGATAAGGTTCTGGAATGGCCTGTCCAGGGAGGTGGTGGAGTCACCATCCCTGGATGTGTTGAAAAAAAAGACTGGATGTGACACTGGGTGCAATGGTTTAGTTCGGCTGTTGGGACACTGGTTGGACTCGATGATCTTCAAGGTCTATTCAAACTTGGTCATTCTGAGAATTCTGTGAATTCTGTAAATTCTGAGCATCACAGGGACACCGCCTGACCAGCAATGTCATCAGGCAAAAAATAAAGTTTTGCTGAATAAAGACCCTTTGATGAAGCAAAATATTTCCAATCAAGGCAGTCCATTTGTACAGATGGGAGTACACTCTGGGGTACAGCTGAGGCCATGAGGTCACAGCAGGCTCAGGGCTCACAGCAGGCTGAGCTCACAGCAGGCTCTGAGGTCACAGAGGTGCCAGAGCCCCGTGGTTGCACAGCAGCGCAAGGAGCGAGCACTCAGTCCTCGAGCACAGCTGTTGCGGAAGCTGCGGCGGTGGCAGCAGCGCTGCTGACATTGGGACAGCGGTGTCAGGACAGCGGTGGCAGCAAGAGCTGCGGGACTGGCAGAGGGCGAGGCACCATGGGCCTTGCTCTGTGCCTCTTCCTCCTGCTCCTCCTGGCCGTGGCCCTGCCTGCCAGGGCTGCCCAGGCTGCTCTGCTGCAGGCGCGGGGAGCAGGTGAGCCGGCAGCCTGGCTCCCCTTTCCCGGGACAGCGCTCCCTGCTCCCCGGGAAGCGCTGGGGATGGTTTTCCCCAGGCCTTTAGGCAGGGTTTCCTCTGGGGGAGGGAGAGAGCCCCCACGGGCCCTGGGCAGCCCCTGTTTTCTCTCCAGGGATGTGTCACAGGGCCTGTAAAGAGGGTGGAGAGTGGCCAGGAGCCAGCCCAGAGCGCCCCAGGCCCCTGTGCAGTTGGGCCTTGTCCATTCACACCTGACTCCCATAGCTTTACCCGACCCCCTTGCAGTGCCCAGGTCCCAAAGGCAGAAGGAGATCTCAGCACACCATGGAAATGATTCTGATCTCTGCTTGCCTGCAGATTGGGATCGCAACTTGCGTTATCTAGGTGCTCTATTGGATGACAGCTTGAAAATATTGGAGAATGCTGGCAGTAAGTTCTCTGTGTGCCTTTCCTAAGAGAATAATCCTATGTGTCCATGTGGCAAGAGCTCACTCATGAGCCACTTCCCTTAACATAATCTCAGGACTGAAGAAATCTGGAATTATTCTCTGGCTCTATTCTGGAGCCTTGAGTGTTCCCACAGGATCGCTGTCAGTGGGAGGAAGGAGCATTTAGCTGTCCATCTTCCTCCCATGTGCAATGCCAGTGTGTCCTTCCGTGTGCTCTGTGCAGTCAGAGAGAAAAGCAGAGAGGGAAAGAGCCCAGCCCAGGGCTGTGCATTGGGGCTGAGCCTTGCCTGCAGCCTGAGGACCTCCTACAGTGCCACGGGAGCTGTTCTGTCCTTCCTTTCTTTGCAGCTGAACCTGTTGCTGAAGGTGATCTGGCTTCCCAACCCACGTTCAGGATTGCGCCTCTGGGAGATGGTGAGGGTAGGTCAAGGCCTTTCCCCTGGGAGAGCTGCCAGCTCAGAGCCCAGAGCTCGGCCAGGGGGGCAGTGCTGCAGGGGCCAGGACAGAGCCATGCACGTGTGTGCCTTCGCCCTGCGCCATCCCCTCACCGCTCCTGCAGCTCAGTGGTGCCCGTGCAGCTGAGCAGAGATGACAGAAGCTTCTGTGGCTGTTGAGTTACAGGGGTGTCTGCAGGGAGGACTTTCCAAGCTCCTTTGCTGGTTCCTGCACGCAAGCCCAGCTCCCATCACAGGGGTGAGTAGTGTGTCCCTGCTGACCCCACAGGCTGAGCCCTGCTTTTGTGGCATCCATTCATGGAAAATGGAACCACGTTTTTCTAAGGTCCTCCAACAGGAAAGAACAAAGCTACAGCAGAGAAGAAAGCTCATGAGTTATCTGAACAGATGAGGCAACGAATAAAGGAAATGCAGCTGTCAGGACAAGGTGGGTGCATTTCCCTCAGCCTTGTCCTGGGGCTCAGCAGCCAGGGGCTTTGGCTGCACATGTGGACACGCCGTGCCCAGCACAGGGGAAGGGATCCATGGCAGCCTGGCTGCCCCAGGGCTGCTTCCACTCCCTGCAGGGCTGATTCCCAGCCTGGCCTGGCTGCAGCTTCTCCCCAGCCTCTGCAGGAAGGCATTGGGCATCAGCTGACAGGGTGCCCCAGCTGCAACATGGGCCTCAGATCCCCTGTGATTTCCCGGTCCCCAGGCAGATCAGAAGGGGCAGCTCTGTGAAGAACAGAGGGCCCTGGCCTACCCAAAATGTTAATAGGGATTTCCTGCTTCTTAACCATGTCTTTGACAAGCACTGGCTCCTGAAGTTGTTACCTCCCCAGTGCGGAAGAGCCCCACCTGATCCAGCTGTACCTCATCCTTTCTCTAGAAGCAGATGGAGAGGATGGGCAGAAGGAAGCATTTCCCGGAGGAAGCAGTGGCTCATTGGCAGCCTCTGCTGCAGGAAGGGAGGCGATGGCAGGCCCAGTCACAGGAGGTAATTGCTGTGCCTCTGGGCCTGAGCCCTGCTGAGGCTTGAGCTGCTCTCTCTGCTGCTTGGCACTGCGGGCACAGCCCGGACAAGACGGGCACAGCCCAGAGGAATTATCCCGAGCAGGCTCAGGGCACTCGGGTACTGAGCTGTCCTGCTGGGCTCCCTCCGTTGCAGACACCTCCCGAAACCTGGGAGCGACTGCACGGGGTGCCCATGGTGGGGAAAGGGCAGAGGGAGAGAGCAAGGCTCCAGTGTGTCCTGAGAGGGCCTGGCTATGTGCCCCTGGGCTGTGGGAGCCGTTCCATGGGCAGGTGGGCAAGCATGAGGCAGGGACAGAGGTTGGGAGCAATAGCTGTGGCACTGCAGATTTCCCCAAGCATTTAGTGAGGGTTTCCTGTGAGGGACTGAGAGAGCCCCAGGGCCCTGGGCTGCTCCAGCTGCTCCTCCCGGAGTGTTGCACAGGGACTGCAAAGTGTATGGAGAGTGACCAGGAGCCACAGGCTCCCCCAGCCTTACCCCACCACCTTGCAGTGCCCAGTTCCCCAAGGCAGAAGGGGATCCCAGCACATCATGGAAATGGTTCTGTAGGATCTGTGCTCCCTTCTAGAATGGAATCACAACTTGGATTATTTGGAAAGGCTGGTGAATGGTGGTTTGAAGACCTTGCCAGATACTGGAGACAAGTTCTCAATGTACCTTTCCTGACAGAATAATCAGTGACTATGTGGCAAGAGCTCACTCATGTGGCATTTCCTTCAAGTTCCTCTGAAGGTTGATCAGTTCTGGAAACCTTGCCCTGCTCCTTGCTGGATCTCTGAGGGATCCCACAGGATCGCTGTCACTGGGAGGAAGGAGCATTCAGGTGTCCATCCTCCTCCCATGTGCAATGCCTGTGTGTCCTTCCGTGTGCTCTGTGCAGCCACAGAGACGAGCAGAGAGGGGAGGGACCCGGCCCAGGACTGTGCCCCGGGGCTGAGCCTTTCTCAGCTCCTTTCCTGAGTGGAAGGCAGAGCTGAGGAAGTACCTTGGAAGGCACCATTCACACAGGTGCCCTCACTGCCACTCAGGCCTGAAGGAGAATCTTCAGCAGTGCCACGGGAGATGTTCTCTCCTGCCTTTCTTTGCAGCTGAAGCTGTTGCTGAAGGTGATCTGGCTTCCCAACCCACGTTCAGGATTGCGCCTCTGGGACATGGTGAGCGTAGGTAAAGGCCTTTCCCCTGGGAGAGCTGCCAGCTCAGAGCCCAAAGCTCGGCCAGGGGGGCAGCACTGCAGGGGCCAGGACAGAGCCATGCACGTGTGTGCCCTCGCCCTGTGCCATCCCCTCACCGCTCCTGCAGCTCAGTGGTGCCCGTGCAGCTGAGCAGAGATGGCAGAAGCTTCTGTGGCTGTTGAGTTACAGGGGTGTCTGCAGGGAGGACTTTCCAAGCTCCTTTGGTGGATGTTGCACGCAAGCTCAGCTCCCATCGCAGGGGTGAGTAGTGTGTCCCTGCTGACCCCACAGGCTGAGCCCTGCTTTTGTGGCATCCATTCATGGGAAATGGAACCACGTTTTTCTAAGGTCCTCCAACGGGAAAGAACAAAGCTACAGCAGAGAAGAAAGCCCATGAGCTATCTGAACAGATGAGGCAAAAAATAAAGGAAATGCAGCTGTCAGGACAACGTGGGTGCATTTCCCTCAGCCTTGTCCTGGGGCTCAGCAGCTGGGGGCTTTGGCTGCACATCTGGACACGCCGTGCCCGGCACAGCAGGAAGGGATCCATGGCAGCCTCGCTGCCCCAGGGCTGCTTCCACACCCTGCAGGGCTGTTTCCCAGCCTGGCCTGGCTGCAGCTTCTGCCCAGCCTCATTAGGAAGGCATTGGGCATCAGCTGACAGGCAGCCCAAACTGCACCAAGGGCATGAGATCCCCTGCAACTTGCCAGTCTCTGAGCAGATCAGGAGGCACAGCTAGTTGGAGAAGGGATTGTTCTGGCCCTGCCCCAACAGCATGAGCAATTTTCACTGACTTTTACAAGCATTGTTTCCTGAAGATACCACCTTCTCAGTGGGGAATATTTCCATCTGATCCAGCTGTGCATCTTTCTTTTTCAAGTGATGGACCAAAACTCTGTGCAGAAGGAGGCACACCTGAGAGAAAGCAGTGGGTCGGTGCGAGCCTCTAGTGCAGGAACAAATGTGATGCCAAGCACAGGTGAAGGCAGAGACGGTAATTGCTGAGCCAGGCTCAGCAGGGCTCAGCCCTCGGTGAGGCAGTGTGGCAGCAGCTCTTCCCCCAGGGCCCGCCCTTGCACGGCCCGGCAGCAGCCAAAGCTGGAGGTGCCTCTGGAGGCCTTGAGGCCTCTGGAGCTCGTTCAGAGCCCCGGGGAAAAAGGACTCGTGCACCAACGTCCCTCCCACTGCAGCTGCTCCGGAGCTGGCCCTGAGTGCCCAGAGGCCCAAGGCACAGGAGCAGCCCCGAGCGGGAGCAGGTGAGCAGGTGAGCCGGCAGCCTGGCTCCCCTTTCCCGGGACAGCGCTCCCTGCTCCCCGGGAAGCGCTGGGGATGGTTTTCCCCAGGCCTTTAGGGAGGGCTTCCTCTGAGGGAGGGAGAGAGCCCCAAGGGCCTGGGGTTGGCCCAGTTTCCTCTCCAGGGATGTGTCACAGGGCCTGCAAAGAGGGTGGAGAGTGGCCAGGAGCCAGCCCAGAGCTCCCCAGGCCCCTGTGCTCTTTAGCCTTGCTCATTGACACCTGTCTCCCACGGCGTTATCCGACCCCCTTGCAGTGCCCATTTCCCAGAGGCAGAAGGGGATCCCAGCACACCAAGGAAATGGTTCAGGTCTTTGCTCCATTCTAGATTTGCATCACGACTTGGAGGATTTGGAAGTCCTGCTGAATGACACTTTGAATGTCTTGGAGAAGAATGCCAGAGGCAAGTTCTGAATTTCCCTTTTTACTGGCAGAATGATCAGTGTCCATGTGGCAAGAGCTCACCCATCTGCCATTTTCGTTAACGCTAAGTAAGGGCTGAAGAATTCTGTAAACCTTGCCCTGCTCCTTGCTGGAGCCCTGAGGGATCCCACAGGATCGCTGTCAGTGGGAGGGAGGACCATTCAGCCGTCCATCTCCCTCCCGTGTGCAATGCCAGTGTGTCCTTCCATGTGCTCTGTGCAGCCACGGAGAAAAGCAGAGAGGGAAGGGGCTGGGCCCAGGGCTGTGCCCCGGGGCTGAGCCTTGCCTGCAGCCTGAGGATCTCCTGCAGTGCCACAGGAGATGTTCTCTCCTGCCTTTCTTTGCAGCTGAACCGGTTGGTGAAGGTGATCTGGCTTCCCAACCCACGTTCAGGATTGCGCCTCTGGGACATGGTGAGGGTAGGTCAAGGCCTTTCCCCTGGGAGAGCTGCCAGCTCAGAGCCCAAAGCTCAGCCAGGGGGGCAGCGCTGCAGGTGCCAGGACAGAGCCATGCACGTGTGTGCCCTCAGCCTGCATGATGCACTCACAACTTCTGCTCCGCACTGGCAGCTGTTTGGAAGAGGGTGGGCCCTGGCCCCGCCCCAAAAGCCCGGATGTTTTTTGAATCTTATGCCTATTTTAATAAGCATGGTGCCTTGAAGATGCCACCGTAGAACAGTAAAATTTTTCCATCTGCTAAAGTGAACTTTTTTGTTTCTTAAGTGACGGACCAAAAGGCAGGTCAGAAGAAGGTGTTTCCCCAAGGAAGCAGAGGTCGATTGGCAGCCCCTGCTGTAGGAAGGAAGGCCAAGCCAGACATGGGCACAGGCACAGGAGGTAATTGCTGTGCCGGGCTCAGCCCTTGGCGGGGCTGTGTGGCAGCAGCTCTTCTCCCAGGGCCTGCCCTTGCACGGTCCAGCAGCAGCCAAAGCTGGAGGCACCTCTGGAGGCCTTGAGGCCTCTGGAGCTCGACACAGCCCCGGGGAAAGGGGACTCGTGCACCAACGTCCCTCTCGCTGCAGCTGCTCCAGAGCTGGCCCTGAGGGCCCAGAGGCCCAAGGCACAGGAGCAGCCCCGAGTGGGAGCCCTGCCACGAGCCCAGGGCCAGAGCCAGCCTTGTCTCCCGACAGGGCAGGAGCTGCACTGGCTCCTGAGAGGGCCTGACTC
This sequence comes from Calcarius lapponicus, assembly GCA_039654755.1. NCBI lineage: Eukaryota > Metazoa > Chordata > Aves > Passeriformes > Fringillidae > Calcarius > Calcarius lapponicus. The sequence continues at coordinate 3,131,146 of CM077475.1, read as the reverse complement.
TGTGCCCTGGGGCTGGGGGAGCTGTCACGGGGCAGGGAGGGCCAGGGCTGGCAGTGGCTGCTCAGGGATGGCTTTGGCCCGTGTCCCTCCAAGCAGCGCCTGCCCAAGCAGCTGCGCTGCCCCCGGGCTCTCCTGCTGGCCTGCTGGGCTTTGTTGGGTGGCACAGCCTGTGCCAAGGGGCGGCAAGGTGCCTGCAGGCCCCAGCTCTGGGGGAAACGGAGAACGTCCTGCCCGCATCCACCGTGCTGCCAGCTCAGCAGCGCAGCACAGCACGGGCTCATGCTCCCCATTGCTTGCACAGGTGAAGCAAGTCCCACAACACATGTTCCTGATTCCCAGAGGGGCCTTGGAAGGGGTTTTTGCAAGGTAACAGGCTCCTGGATAGGGTTACTGGCCGGCCTGCTTTTTTTGGAGCTTATCTTCATCATATGCTGTGTCCGAATTTGGACTTCCTGGAAGAGAAAAGGGTGAGTGTTTTGTTCATCTTTCCCTCAAACAGCTTCTTTAGAAAGTCTACTGCAGTCCGGGAGCATTCCCAGTGAAGCTGCAGTGGGGTTGTGCCCATCCATGATTGTCCAGGTAACTCTGCTGAGGGTTCTGCTCCTGCCCAGAGCTTTCATTGGCCTCTTAATTGCTGGGCCTTGTCCTGGGGGGCCCGCTGGGGCTGCAGCCAGTGCTGGCTCCCACTGAAGCTGCCTGGCCCAGAGCAGCCCCAGGGCCACAGGGCAGAGGCAGAGCAAGGTGGGGAGGAGAAAGAGCAGGGACGAGATTGCCCTTGAAAGGCAGAGGCGCTCTGGGGCCTGCTCCTGCCCAGGGAGCCTGCCCAGAGCCGTGCCCTGCTCGCCGGGGCCTTGAGGGGCAGCTGTGCAGCTGGGCCAAGCTGTGCCAGCAGCTGCAGTCGTGCTGGGGAGCCTTGCCAGCTCTGGGCCCTGCTGTGCAGGAGGCTCCCTGGGTGCCACTGGCAGCTGGGGCCTCAGCCACCTCCTCTTTCCTCAGTTCCACCTCTGGGCGCGAGTTAAAAGACGTTGGCTGCACCTCACACCCAGACATCTAGAGCTGCTCGTCCAGCAGTAAGAGGGGCCTGGGCAGCCCTGTCAAGAGTTCTGAGAAGAAGACCCTGGAACAGCCATCTATGAGGAAACCTCCTATTCTCCTGGAGATCCCACTGCCACCTCCTCTCCCCATGTGTATCCCCAAGCTGCCTTCATCTCCTTTTTCATCTTCCTCTGTCCCGTCCCGAGTTCTTCTAGAGAGCCCAGGAGCAGCGCAGCAACCTCCAGCCCCTCCTGAGACCAACATGTCCCTTCCTCTGCCCCTGAGCCCCCTGGCCTTGCCCTCTAAGCAACACTTAAGTTGACCCCGCCTTCTGGCAGGCTAGGTGATGGCCCTTTCTTTTGTTGCAATAAAGAGAAGGTGCCATCAGCCCAGTGCACGGGTGAGAGCAGCAGCAAAGCCCACCCGGCAGCAGCACTGGCCGAGCTCCGTGCCCAGGAGCAGCCGTGGATGCCCACGGTGTGGGCAGGCAGGAGCCAGGCAGGGGCTGCTGTGACCAGCGGCGGGGCCCCGAGGGCTGGGGGAGCCCAGGGGGCAGGCAGCACCATGGGACTCCTGAGAAAAAGCAACACCATTTTGTCTTAGTTTTCCATTTTTAGAAATTAGAAAGTTTTAGAAATATTTCAAAATAGTTTTTCTGTAGAGAGACATCCCCAAATGTTTCTTCCCAATCACTATAGCAGCTAAAGATTTTCCTAAGTAGTTTTAGAATCCAGAAAATGTGACCCCATTTTGTCTTCACTTTTCATTTTTAGAATTATTTAGCAATATTTTTTGTAGAGAGAAATCCCCAAATGTTTCTTCTCTTTTTCCACAATATGTCCATGTTTGTGAAAGTAGTTTTACATTCCTGAAAATTTTTTCCCCTTTAAACAATAAAAAATAAAATTGCAGTTCAGTGGTAATCTTTATTCTAGGAAGAAATAAGACCCACTCAGCCAGCCAGACTGCTGCAGAGGCTCTTTTCCCACAGCAGCTTTGTACCTAGTCACAACCAATATACATAAAACCTTTCCCCAGATATTTCCTGGGATTTTTGACAGATTCACCTCTTAGTCTTCTCAGACAAACTTTGAGCACAGTGGGAATCTCTTCAAGTTATCATCTTTGTTTGCTTCTGGTGGAACTCCCTCAGTTCTAGAGAAGGGGCTTCTCTCAGCTTCCTGCTGTCCCCGGGCTCTCCTCCCAGCCTGCTGGGCTTTGTTGGGTGGCACAGCCTGTGCCAAGGGGCGGCAAGGTGCCTGCAGGCCCCAGCTCTGGGGGAAACGGAGAACGTCCTGCCCGCATCCACCGTGCTGCCAGCTCAGCAGTGCAGCACAGCACGGGCTCACGCTCCCCATTGCTCTCACAGGTGCAGCCGGCCCCACAACACGTGTTCCCCATTCCCAGAAGGGAATTGGTTCGGTCAGGGAACACGCAGCTGGCTAGAGCTAATCGCACGCCTGGCTTTTCTGTGGCATGCCAGGGGATGGGGGGACCCCTGTAAGGCTGGCAGATGACCGGGGTCCATCATGAGGCACACGAGCTGGAGCGGGGGGGTCTTGTGCGTGTTGGGTTTTGCAGTAGGACGTGCGGGGCTTTGGGTCCTTTGCAAGTGGTGTGTGTGGCTGGGGTTCCTCATGAGGTTCTTAGGGCATCTGGGATCTTTTCTATGCTGTATAGGTGACTGGAGACACTGTAAGGCTGGCAGGGGCTTGACTTCCTCGCGATTACCGTGGCGGTTTACTGCTTGCCGTCAGGGCCTGGAGAGGAGCTGAGTCCTTGCTAAGGCAGGCAGGAGGCTGGGCTCTTTTGTGAGGCACACAAGGCTGTCTTGGGCTCTCTGCATTGGTGTGCACAGATTCCTTGTGAGGCACAGAGGGATATTTTGGGGTCCCTGCTGAGGGGTGCAGGGGATCCCTCAGGAGGCAAAAGGAGTAATGATGGTCTGTCTCTATGTGAGGAATGAAATCCTGGAGATTGGAGCTCTTTTTCAGAATAGTAATTGGTAGTTGATGTTAATGAAGTTGATATGGTCTTAATTTGAAGCGTTGGTCTGTTGTTAAACACTGAACGTTAGAGTTCTAGGACTTGCCTTTAGTTGCCGTTGTTAAATGTTACTATTTTACCCTGTATTTGTATTTCTCCTCATCATACTCTGTACCCCGTGTTAGTCTGTTGTTCAACGCTGAATGTTAGAATTCTAAGAATTGCCTTTATTTGCCACCGTTAGATGTTACTATTTTACCTTGTATTTGGATCTCTCCCCGTCATACTCTGTATTTGTACCCCTTTCCTTCTCACCCTGGATTTGTATCCATTCCCGTCGGGAACCACTTCCCCTGCACCCCTGCTCCCAGGAGGACTGGCACCCGGACTGAATTCAAATGAGAGGCTGTGGGAACTATATGAACCCTCTCCAAACAACAAACCAGCACAAAAACTTTGACTTTAACCCACCAGAACCACACTAAGTCACCCACTCCTGACCAGAGCCAGATTCCGTCCTGTCACCATAATTTTGATAGTACCCAGCTTGGAGGATACCCCTGGGCTACGAGCCAATATGGCCTTCCTAAGGACACTCGTGAGGACAGAAGCCCCAGCTCTGACGAGAGACAAAGCTGCACTCCTTCTCCTCAGCGTCGTCCTGTGGGAGCAGTGGCGGCGTGCGCCACCCCTCGGGTTCCCCACCCAGAGCTGTCTTTAAAAAAGGCCTTTTAAAGGAGCTGGTCTCCTGGCCGTATTTATCACAACTACTGAGGCTTGCAGGAGTCCCTCATCAGGTGTGCAGCGGGGCTTTTCAGTCTTCTCAGCGCAGCAAAGGGCCGCTCTCGGTGCCCGCTGTGCAAAGGCAGCAGGAAGCTTCCTGCAAAGCCTCGGGCCCGGCCTGCGGGCCCGGCGGGCGGGCGGAGCCCATCCTTGGGGGCCGGGCGGGGCCTCTGGAGCCGCCGCGCCCCTGTCGGGCCAGCCCCGGCCCCGGCGGGGAAGGGCCGCGGCCCCGGGCTGCGGTGGGGCTGCCGAGCAGCGCTGCAGGCACAACAAGAGCCTCGCTACGGCCTGGGCCTGTGCTGAAGCCCAAGGCATTTACAGCCACGGCCGTGCCCTGGGGCACAGGAGGCACCCGGTCCTACAGGGCAGGGGAAACCCACAGTGGGGAGGAGAAAGAGCAGGGACGAGATTGCCCTTGAAAGGCAGAGGTGCTCTGGGGCCCGCTCCTGCCCAGGGAGCCTGCCCAGAGCCGTGCCCTGCTCGCCGGGGCCTTGAGGGGCAGCTGTGCAGCTGGGCCAAGCTGTGCCAGCAGCTGCAGTCGTGCTGGGGAGCCTTGCCAGCTCTGGGCCCTGCTGTGCAGGAGGCTCCCTGGGTGCCACTGGCAGCTGGGGCCTCAGCCACCTCCTCTCTTCACAGGAGCGCCTCTGCAGCTTCACAAGACCGGCCAAAGAACTCAGCCAGGGAGAACTGGACCTATCATATCTCATCTCCATGCCAATGTCTGTTGTCCCTTCCCCAGCTGCAATACCAACTTTTTGCTGGGGACATGCTGTTGCCACCACCACCCAGATCAGGACCCTCTGTCCCCAGAGTTGCTGGCCCATGTGTCCAGCCAGGCCAGGAGGTGCAGCCCTCCTGCCAGGGAAGGGCCTGAGTCCAGCAACATCTTTGGGCTTCAGCTCAGGTGTCTGTGAGCTACCACCAGAGCTGGTGGAGCTGCTTGTCTGGGCACAGCCAGGGCTGCACAGTCAGCAGCCGGGCACAGGGCTCCTGTCAAAAACGACCCCATTTTCTTCATTTTACATTTCTACATATTAGAAAATTTTAGAAATACTCAGAAACCTTTTCTATAGAAAAAAATTCCCCAAATATTTCTTTCCATTTTCCACAAATGCTCTTTATTTATCAAAATAGTATTAGAATTCTGAGGAATGTAGAACGCTTTTACACTTGCAGAATAAAAAATAAAATTGCATTTAATTGGTGATCTTTACTCTGAGAAGAACTAAGTCATCACAAGACACCCAGCGTACTGGAGAGGCTCCTTTCCCAATGGACATTTTTACCTAGTGACAACAAGCAACCTAAAACCTTTTCCCTGGTATTTTCTGGGATTTCTGAGAAGCTCACCTCTCAGTCTTCAGAGGCAAACTTTGAGCCCAGTGGGAATCTCCTGCTGTGCAGGAGGGTCTCTGTGTGCCAGCTGCAACTGGGACCTCAGCAAGCTCCTGTCTCAACAGGCGTCCGTCTGCAGCTTCACAGGAGCGGCCAAACGCCTCAGCCTGGGACACCTGTAGCAGACATTCCCCATGGCCATGCCCATGCCCAATGTCCCTGTCACAGCTGCTTTAGCAGCTTGTTGCTGTGCAGAAGCTGCCACCGCCCAAACAAGGTCCTCTGCCCCTGAAGGCACTGGCCCTGCCCTCTGGCCCTTACTGAAGGCGGGCAGGGCTTGGCCCAGCTCTTCTGTTTCAATAAAAAGAGATGGAGCTGTCAGCCTAGTGTCCAGGTGGTAGCAGCAGCAAAGCCCACCCAGCAGCAGCACAGGCTGAGCTCCGTGCCCAGGAGCAGCCGTGGATGCCCACGGTGTGGGCAGGCAGGAGCCAGGCAGGGGCTGCTGTGACCGGCGGCGGGGCCCCAAGGGCTGGGGGAGCCCATGCTGAGCGTCCCTGGGCTGCTGAGGGCACAATTCCTTCTGGGGCATCATCTGCGCCTGGACCTCCTCCAGTGGGAAACTGATTTGTAGAAAATTCTTAGGGCCTGATGGAAGGCTCACACTGTATGTACTTGTATGTAAATTTTGTGATAAGAAATGCTGACTTAGAAGTTTTATGGAATAAGACAGATATTGCTCAGACAGAAATAGTTAGGGGAAAAAAAAATCAAACCTACAAACAGTTCCTAAAATTTCCCAATTTTTATCATTCGTTAGAAGACTTCTAATTCTTAAAGATTACCCCATGACCTCAAAAAGATTAACAAGATCATAGATAACACGAAGCCTCTACAGCCTAGACTTCCCTCTCTTTCAGTGATTCCGAGAGACTATCCTCTTGTTATCATCCACTTAAAAAATTGTTTTTTCAACATGCCACTACATCCAGAGGATAGTCCTCAATTTACCATTTCGGTTTCAACCATCAATAGAAAAGAACCACTACAAAGATTTCACTAAGTTGTTTTGCTGCAAGGGAGGAAAAATTCGCCTACTATTTGTCAATATTTTGTAGCAAAAGCTTTGTCTCCAGCCCAACAAAAACAGCCATAGTCTAGAATTTTACACTACATGGATGACTTGCTCATTGCAGCACCTACTAAAAAAGAAATGGAACAGACTTGAGACAGCGTCGTCACTGGAGTTCAAAATAGTGGACTGGAAATTTCAACATCAAAAATACAAGAAACCTCGCCCTGGAAACATCTATGATGGAGGATGACAGAACAAGCAATCAAGCCACAGAAAATACAGCTTTGAAGCAAAGTCAGCACCTTGCAAGATTTACAACAGCTTCTAAGAGAGATCACTTGGGTCCGATCTGGTTTCAGGAATTACAAATAATGAACTTGCTCTACTTTTTAACCTACTAAGAGGAGACTGCGGCATCAAATCTCAGAGAACTTTGACCTTTGAAACTCAAAAAGCAGTTGAAAAGGTTGGTCAGGCTCTTCAAAAAAGACAAGCACATCATTGTACTCCAGAAGAACCTTTTTTCTTGACAGAGTTGGGAGAAAAAAATGCAACTTTATGGTCTCATGTTTCAGTGGGACTCTTCTGAGAAAGATCCTTTGTTAATAATAGAACAGATTTTTTTCCTCACAAGTCTCCAAAACCAGTTTTCAGAATTATGAAGGCAATAGCTTAAATTATAATGAGAACCAGAACAAGATTACTGACTGTGGCAAGCTAAGGCTTCAATTATTTACCTTTAAAAAAGATTACCTTAATTGGGCTTTGCAAAATTCAGAAGATTTACAGAATGCATTGTTAAATTATTCAAGTGTTTGTTCAATTCATTATCCAGGTCAGAAATTGTTACAAACAAAACTGAGTTTTAGAGAAAAACCTATACTAAGTAAAGAATCTTTGAGTGCTATAACTCTCTTCACTAATAGATCAGAGAAAATACATAAATCAGTAGTAGTTTAACAAAACCAAACCACCAAAACAGCAGAGGACTCTCCTCAAATTGTTAAGCTGGCCGCTGTAATGAAGACTTTTCAACTCTTTCCAGAGCCTTTTAATTTAATTACAGATTCAACTTATGGTGCTAATGTTGGTAAAAGAATTAAAAGATCAGTTTTGAAAGATGTTAGTAATAATACCTTATGTTGCTAGCTTTCATCTCTTTATACAATTTTACAACACAGAACTAACCAATATTTTGTTTTTCATATCAGGGCACACTCTTTGCTTACAGGATTCATGGCGGAAGGAAATGCCAGAGCAGACAAGCTGACAATGGTTGTTTCAAACACTTTGCCAAACATTTTCAAACAAGCAAAACTGAGTCATGCCTTTTTTTCGTCAAAATGATCAAGCACTTGCACAATTGTTTCACATCTTCAAGGGTCAAGCAAAAGCAATTATTGGTGCTTGCCCTGACTGTCAACTTGTACAACCTCCTGTTTCTACAGCAGCTGTTAATCCAGGAGGATTGCAAAGCTTACAACTGTGGCAAACAGATATTACCAAATACCTGTCTTTTGGAAAATTCAAAAATATTCATGTGCCTGTTGATACTCTTTCAGGTGCAGTTTTTACTTCTGCACACACAGGGGAAACAGCCAATCATGCTTGCCAACATTTTCTGCAAGCTTTTGTTTCATTGGATGTACCCCAAGAAGCAAAAACAGACAATGGCCCCACATACACAGCTCAGAAATTGGCCACATTTTTGATGGATTAGGGTGTTTGCCACACTTTTAGAATTCCCTGTTCCCCCACGAGTCAGGCAATTATTAAAAAGACACACTCTAAAATGCAGCCTAGATCAACAGAACGGGGGAGTGCCCCAAGCAACACCTCAGATGAGGCTGAGCAAAGCTTTATATGGCTCTAATGTTTTTCATTTGCAGAACCTAATCTTCCAATTTCTAGGCACTTTTCAAATAGCACACCGGCAAAATTGAAAGACACTCCTCCCGTTTTAATCAGAAACCCTGAGATAGGACAAATTGAAGGGCCATTTCCACTAGTAACCTGGCACAAAGGGTAATGCCTGTGTTTCCACAGGTGCCGGACCTTTGTGGGTCCCAGCAAGAATTGTCAAACTGTATCACACACAAGAGCACAGGGACAATTCCACCAGCCGGGAAAGGAGCACGCAGACATGAGCTGCACCGAGAGACTATGGTTCATGCCAAATATTCCCTGTTCAACCCACAAAAATGACAAATCTTGAGTGTTATGTTGATGTTTGGACTGTGAAAAGTGTTACTATCATAGAGCTCTTTTGGCAAAAGCGTGATGTCCATCATGTTAAAAAGAATTCTAAGAGATCCAAATTTGTAAAATTGAATGTTAGAGGGACAGTTTAGTGCCTTATAGTTAGCCAGTCCCTAAACAAATGCCAAAAGATTTGCTTGAGAACTATATGAGAAAGCTTTTACCAAAAAGCAGCTGAATAAGAACATAAGAGTTTGATCAAATTATTTACTGTCGCTTATTAGTTTTATTTACTTACTTTTACAGTGCAGATATGCCTGTAGATCAACCAAAAAGGAATGTTTAGGTTCCTTTAGCCAAGTCAGAAAGCTCAGACACCATATATTTAACCTATTTGAACCCAGACAAACCCTTTGCTACCTGTTAAGTGAACCAATACCAGTTAGGAGTGGCCAATACCCAATTGTGACAAATATTAATGTGAAGTTACCAATGAGACAAATCACATAACCAATTAACATCATTATGCCCCTGATCTTCTTAAAGCACCTACTAAACATCAAAAATTAGAAATTCTTGGTTCTTTAGCAATAGAATTTTGTGCTGAATTTCAGTACCAGGGAGATCCACAATTAAATGTTATGCCCCATCATCCTGTATACAGAAACTCACGTTTGTAGTGCAATTGTACTACCCCAGTGCCCCCTAAAAGTGAAATTGCTGACCTAGATGAGTCCCCATGGCAATTGTCAAAAAGATACTGCTTCATTTATACAATTAGAGCCTAACAGGGCATTCCCTCAAAAATGAAAGGCAGCCCATGTAGCATCAGATAGCTCACTGAAATAGCGCCTAATGTTAAAAAAACTATCAAGAGAAAACATAGAAAAAGAAAATTTACCCATCATTCTAAAGAAAACTGTAATAACAATTTCAATCCCTGGGGCCCTGTAAAATTAATTACATCAGCTTTATTTCTGCCTCAAATTATTTCAAGTAAAGCATTTACAAAAATTATACCAATTAGGGTGTTAGCTGAGTAAAGAAGTCAATACTATTTCCATTACAATTAGGGACATAATGACAGATGTTAGTGCTGTTCTGACATACAACCTTACAAAACAGAACCACTGTGGCTGCAGCTCTCTCCATAGAGAGCAGCAGGCAGGACTTTCCCAGGATTTTCCTGGGGCTGGCTGTGAGAAGATCAGAGAAAAGAATCAAAAACAATGCTTAGCTCCACTTGCTGCACCTGTTGTTGTGCACATGTGGAATGTGTTAGGGAGATTTGTTTACTAAAGGATGATTTCTTAATTGGACACTGGATGGTGTTTGGATGGATTGACCAATTAGGCAATTAGGCCAAAGCTGTATCAGACTGTCTGTAAGGGGATGAGTTTCTTACCAAGTATAGTATAGTATAGGATAGTACGTACAGTATAGTATAGTATAGTACAGTATAGTATAGTATGATCGAATAGAACAAAGTGATTGATCAGCCTTCTGCAATCATGGAGTCAATGCTAATTATTACCCGGCTGAAGGCCTGTGACAACAGAACTGCCATCAAATTTTCTTTACTAGCACATAGACATAGTTGTGAAGATTTTGAAAGACTGTGTTCTATGAACTTATCTGACCATTCAGTGTCCATCCACAAACAACTTCAAAAACTGAGAGATTTGACAAATCAAATTAAAACAAATTATAGGTCATAGTTAGACAACTTGTTTGAAGGACAAAATTTTACACCTTATCTAAAAGAGCTTTACAAAATAAGTTTACATGCATTGATTGTTATCATAACAATGTTAGTGATAGTACCTTATGTACTTCACTGTACACAACAAACGATGAACAAGACCATCAAAGAAGTTTGTTTCTGTCCGAGAGAGAGGGAGAAATGTGCAAAATGGATTTGTAGAAAGTTCTCAGAGCTTGACAGAAGACCCACACAGTATGCATTTGTATGCAAAATATGAGATAAGAAATGCTGACTTAGAAATGCCATGGAATATGACAGATATTAAGAGACAGCTAGAAAAAACAGAGCTAGAAAACAGTTTCAAAAAATGGCCTTACAAATAAGACTAGATAATTTAGAGAAATAGAACAATGAAAGATGCATTGTAGTAGGACCCATGAGTGGTAGTTTTAGATGATTGGCTTTAAGGCATCTACAGCATGGTGTGGCAAAAAACTGATAGCCAAGAAATGCTCATCATGTTTTGTAATTAAGAAATAGTCAGCTTCTGATTGTGATAGCGTGAATTATAACGTCTGTATTGTCTCACCCTTCTCATGAGACTGGAAATGGAATAAAAGGTTTTAAAACGCCTCTCAGTTATTACCCCATCTCTGGCTCAGAAAAGGGAATTGTCCGACACTCCTCCAGTGGCATGCCCAGGAAAAGAGGGAAGCCATCAGTAGGTGCTTGCCTTGAGAACAATGCAGGGAGACTGGACTCTGAAGGAAGTCCTTCATAGCCTGAGGGATGAGCTCAGAGCCCGACAGACACTGGGCCAGTGGCAGGCCCGGATCTCTTATGGGCAGAGTGGGGATTTGCCCCCCAGGCCTCACCTGTTCACCCCGGGACACATGGTGAACACACACACACAGAGGGTGGCTCAGCACTGTTGCTGCTCCCTGAGTGTTATGTTTGGGTCCCTCTAAAGGCATGCAGGGGCTTTGGGTCACCTCTGTGCTGTGCAGGGGACTGGGGACACCCAAAAGTTGTGCAGGGAATTTTGGGAGTCTCCAAAGGTGTGCAGGGGCCGAGGGACAGCTGTAAATCGAGCAGAGGTCAGAGGTCTCTTGTAGGGCACACAGGGAGACTTTAGGGTGGCTGAGGACACCCATAAGTTGTGCTGTGGGTTTGGGTGTCCCGTAAAGCGTGCAGGTACCCTGATGGCCTGTGTTGCATTATTTTTGTAAGCTTGGGCATCAAGTTCTTAATTTTTTAAATATGGGCCAAAGGCCAGCACAGAGCACAGCAGGGACTCGGAGTCAGCGTGGCAGGGCTGCTGCTGCCTGCAATAGTGGGAATCACCAATATGAGTTGAATTTTGGACTGGACATTGCTGTTGCATGTAGAACCATGAATGTCTCATTTGTCCAATGCCGTATAACACAGTTCTTGTGTAAAAAATTGTATTTCAGAGAGCTGCCATTACGGACATACTCTCCTGACTGGAACAGAACCTCTTGAGAGCCATACCCAATAAATCCTGCCCCAGCCTTGAAGTCACAGCAGGCTCAGGGCTCACAGCAGGCTGAGGTCACAGCAGGCTCTGAGCTCACAGAGGTGCCGGAGCCCCGTGGTTGCACAGCAGCACAAGGAGCGAGCACTCAGTCCTTGAGCACAGCTGTTGCGGCAGCAGCGGCGGTGGCAGCAGCGGTGCTGACATTGGGACAGCGGTGTCAGGACAGCGGTGGCAGCAAGAGCTGCGGGACTGGCAGAGGGCGAGGCACCATGGGCCTTGCTCTGCGTCTCTTCCTCCTGCTCCTCCTGGCCGTGGCCCTGCCTGCCAGGGCTGCCAGGGCTGCTCCGCTGCAGGCGCGGGGAGCAGGTGAGCCGGCAGCCTGGCTCCCCTTTCCCGGGACAGCGCTCCCTGCTCCCCGGGAAGCGCTGGGGATGGTTTTCCCAAGGCCTTTAGGGAGGGTTTCCTCTGAGGGAGGGAGAGAGCCCCAAGGGCCTGGGGTTGGCCCAGTTTCCTCTCCAGGGATGTGTCACAGGGCCTGCAAAGAGGGTGGAGAGTGGCCAGGAGCCAGCCCAGAGCTCCCCAGGCCCCTGTGCTCTTTAGCCTTGCTCATTCACACCTGGCTTCCACGGCGTTATCCGACCCCCTTGCAGTGCCCATTTCCCAGAGGCAGAAGGGGATCCCAGCACACCAAGGAAATGGTTCAGGTCTTTGCTCCATTCTAGATTTGTATCACGACTTGGATGATTTGGAAGTCCTGCTGAATGACACTTTGAATGTCTTGGAGAAGAATGCCAGAGGCAAGTTCTGAATTTCCCTTTTTACTGGCAGAATGATCAGTGTCCATGTGGCAAGAGCTCACCCATCTGCCATTTTCATTAACGTTAAGTCAGGGCTGAAGAATTCTGTAAACCTTGCCCTGCTCCTTGCTGGAGCTCTGAGGGATCCCACAGGATCGCTGTCAGTGGGAGGAAGGAGCATTCGGCTGTCCATCTTCCTCCCGTGTGCAATGCCAGTGTGTCCTTCCGTGTGCTCTGTGCAGCCACAGAGAACAGCAGAGAGGGAAGGGGCCAGGCCCAGGGCTGTGCCCCGGGGCTAAGCCTTGCCTGCAGCCTGAGGGTCTCCTACAGTGCCACGGGAGCTGTTCTGTCCTGCCTTTCTTTGCAGCTGAACCTGTTGCTAAAGGTGATCTGGCTTCCCAACCCACATCCAGGACTGAGCCTCTGGGAGATGGTGAGGGTAGGTCAAGGCCTTTCCCCTGGGAGCTCAGAGCCCAGAGCTCGGCCAGGGGGGCAGCGCTGCAGGGGCCAGGACAGAGCCATGCACGTGTGTGCCCTCGCCCTGTGCGATCCCCTCACGGCTCCTGCGGCTCAGTGGTGCCCGTGCAGCTGAGCAGAGATGGCAGAAGCTTCTGTGGCTGTTGAGTTACAGATGTGTCTGCAGGGAGGACTTTCCAAGCTCCTTTGCTGGTTCCTGCACACAAGCCCAGCTCCCATCGCAGGGGTGAGTAGTGTGTCCCTGCTGACCCCACAGGCTGAGCCCTGCTTTTGTGGCATCCATTCATGGGAAATGGAACCCTGTTGCTCTAAGGTCCTCCAACGGGAAAGAACAAAGCTCGAGGACAGAAGAAACCCCATGAGCCACTCAAAGTCATGCGGCAAACGCTGAAGGAAGTGCTTCAGGCAGGAGAAGGTGGGTGCATTCCCTCAGCCTTGTCCTGGGGCCCAGCAGCCGGGGGCTTTGGCTGCACATCTGGACACGCCGTGCCGGCACAGCAGGAAGGGATCCATGGCAGCCTGGCGGCCCCGCTGCTGCTTCCACGCCCTGCAGGGCTGTTTCCCAGCCTGGCCTGGCTGCAGCTTCTCCCCAGCCTCTGCAGGATGGAATTTGGCCTCAGCTGACAGGCAGCCCAAACAGCAGGACAGTCATGAGATGCCCTGCAATTTCCCATCTCCAGGCAAATCAGAAGGGGCAGCTGTTTGGAGAACAGAGGGTCCTGCGGCCTACCCAAAAAGTTGATAGGGATTTCCTGATTCTTAACCATGTCTTTGAGAGGTATTGCCTCCTGAGGATGCCAGCTTTCCAGTGGGGAACAGCCCAATCTGATCCAGCTCTCCTTTTCTTTTCTACAGAAGCAGATGGAGAGGCTGGGCAGAAGGAAGCATTTCCCAGAGGAAGCAGTGGCTCATTGGCAGCCTCTGCTGCAGGAAGGGAGGCGATGGCAGGCCCAGTCACAGGAGGTAATTGCTGTGCCTCTGGGCCTGAGCCCTGCTGAGGCTTGAGCTGCCCTCTCTGCTGCTTGGCACTGCGGGCACAGCCCGGACAAGACGGGCACAGCCCAGAGGAATTATCCCGAGCAGGCTCAGGGCACTCGGGTACTGAGCTGTCCTGCTGGGCTCCCTCCCTGAGAGACACGTCCCGAAACCTGGGAGCGGCTGCAGGGTTTGCTCATCCTGGGGAAAGGAGAGAGGGAGAGAGCAAGGCTCCAGTGTGTCCTGAGAGGGCTTGTCCCCTGGACTGGGGAATTTGTCCCAGGGGAAAAATGATTGGAGAGATCGAAGAAGGTAGGAAGGGAGGGAGAAAGGGCAGGAGGGACGGAGGGAAAAGGGGATAGCTCTGGCACTGCCTGCTGCAGTTTCCCCCAGGGATTTAGCAAGAGTTGGAGCTGTGGGAGTGAGAGCCCCCAGGGCACTGGGCTGCTTCAGCCACCCCACCAGGGATGTTGCACAAGGCATGGAAAGAGGGTGGATAGTAGCCAGGAGCCAGCCCAGAGCTCCCCAGGCCCCTGTGCTGCTTTGGCCATTTCCATTGATATCTGGTTCCCACGGCCTTATCTGACCTCCTTGCAGTGCCCATTTCCCAGAGGCAAAAGGGGATCCCAGCATACCCTGAAAAATGTTCTCATCACTGCTCTGTTCTAGGTGAGGTGTCTGGAAAGGCTTCTCCATTAGATTGGTTGAATAAAGTTTTGAAGCCGTTGGAGCCTCCTGCAGGTATGTTCTCACTGTCCCACGCAGGAATAATTGTTTACAACTTTGCTGAAACCTGGTAACAGAAGGTGCTGTGGCTGTTGTGTTACAGATGTGTCTGCTGGGAGGACTTTTCCTGACCCTTTGCTGATTCCTACACACAAGCCCAGCTCCCATCACAGGGGTGAGTAGTGTGTCCCTGCTGATCCCACAGGCTGAGCTCTGCTTTTGTGGCATCCATTCATGGGAAATGGAACTACATTCTGTTAAGGTCCTCTGAGAGGGAAGAACAAAGCCACAGGACACAAGAAACCCCATGAGCCAAAAAACATCCTGAAACAAATGGTGATGGAACTGCTCAAAAGGAATGGTGAGAGGATTTCCCTCAGCCTAGTCCTGGGGCTCAGCAGCCGGGGGCTTTGGCTGCACATCTGGACACGCCGTGCCTGGCACAGCAGGAAGGGATCCATGGCAGCCTGGCTGCCCGCTGCAGCTTCCACGCTGTGCAGGGCTGTTTCCCAGCCTGGCCTGGCTGCAGCTTCTCCCCAGCCTCTGCAGGAAGGCATTGGGCATAAGCTGACAGAGAGCCCAAACTGCACCAGGGATCCCCTGCATTTTCCCAGTCTGCAGGCACATCCTGAGCTGTGGCTGCTTAGAGGAGGGAGGGCCATAGCGAGCCCCAAGGGCCTGCGTGATCAGGACTTTCCTGATCCTTATCCATATCTTGGAAAAGTATTGTCTCCTGAAGAGGCCACCTCCTGGATGTGCAATGATTCCATCTGATTTAGCTGTGCTTCTTCCTTTCTCAAGGCATGGACAGAGGGGCTCTGTGGAAGGTGGGATTTCCTGCAAGAAGGGAGGTGATGCCTGGCCCAGTCACAGGAGGTAATTGCTGTGCCTCTGGGCCTGAGCCCTGCTGAGGCTTGAGCTGCCCTCTCTGCTGCTTGGCACTGCGGGCACAACCCGGACATGACGGGCACACCCCAGAGGAATTATCCCGAGCAGGCTCAGGGCACTCGGGTACTGAGCTGTCCTGCTGGGCTCCCTCCGTGGGAGACACGTCCCGAAACCTGGGAGCGGCTGCACGGGGTGCCCATGGTGGGGAAAGGGCAGAGGGGGAGAGCAAGGCTCCAGTGTGTCCTGAGAGGGCCTGGCTATGTGCCCCTGGGCTGTGGGAGTCGTTCCATGAGCAGGTGGGCAAGCATGAGGGAGGGACAGAGGTTGGGAGCAATAGCTGTGGCACTGCAGATTTCCCCAAGCATTTAGTGAGGGTTTCCTGTGAGGGACTGAGAGAGCCCCAGGACCCTGGGCGGCTCCAGCTGCTCCTCCCAGAGTGTTGCACAGGGACTGCAAAGTGTATGGAGAATTACCAGGAGCCACAGGCTCCCCCAGCCTTACCCCCACCCCCTTGCAGTGCCCAGTTCCCCAAGGCAGAAGGGGATCCCAGCACATCATGGAAATGGTTCTGTAGGATCTGTGCTCCCTTCTAGAATGGAATCACAACTTGGATTATTTGGAAAGGCTGGTGAATGGTGGTTTGAAGACCTTGCCAGATCCTGGAGACAAGTTCTCAATGTACCTTTCCTGACAGAATAATCAGTGACTATGTGACAAGAGCTCACTCATGTGGCAATTCCTTCAAGTTCCTCTGAAGGTTGATCAGTTCTGGAAACCTTGCCCTGCTCCTTGCTGGATCTCTGAGGGATCCCACAGGGACGCTGTCAGTGGGAGGAAGGAGCATTCAGCTGTCCATCCTCCTCCCATGTGCACTGCCAGTGTGTCCTTCCGTGTGCTCTGTGCAGCCACAGAGAAGAGCAGAGAGGGGAGGGACCTGGCCCAGGACTGTGCCCCGGGGCTGAGCCTTTCTCAGCTCCTTTCCTGAGTGGAAGGCAGAGCTGAGGAAGTTCCTTGGAAGGCACCAATCACACAGGTGCCCTCACTGCCACTCAGGCCTGAAGGAGAATTTTCAGCAGTGCCACGGGAGCTGTTCTGTCCTGTCTTTCTTTGCAGCTGAAGCTGTTGCTGAAGGTGATCTGGCTTCCCAACCCACGTTCAGGATTGCGCCTCTGGGACATGGTGAGGGTAGGTCAAGGCCTTTCCCCTGGGAGAGCTGCCAGCTCAGAGCCTAAAGCTCGGCTAAGGGGGGGCACCACTCCAAGGGACAGGACAGAGCCATGCACGTGTGTGCCCTGGCCCTGCGCGATCCCCTCACGGCTCCTGCGGCTCAGTGGTGCCCGTGCAGCTGAGCAGAGATGGCAGAAGCTTCTGTGGCTGTTGAGTTACAGGGGTGTCTGCAGGGAAGACTTTCCCAGGTCCTTTGGTGGATGTTGCACGCAAGCCCAGCTCCCATCGCAGGGGTGAATAGGGTGTCCTAGCTAACCTCACAGGCTGAGCCCTGCTTCTGTGGCATCCATTCATGGGAAATGGAACCACGTTTTTCTAACGTCCTCCAACAGGAAAGAACAAAGCTACAGCAGAGAAGAAAGCCCATGAGCTATATGAACAGATGAGGCAAAGAATAAAGGGAATGCAGCTGTCAGGACAAGGTGGGTGCATTTCCCTCAGCCTTGTCCCGGGGCTCAGCAGCCGGGGCCTTTGGCTGCACATCTGGACACGCCGTGCCCAGCACAGGGGAAGGGATCCATGGCAGCCTGGCTGCCCCAGGGCTGCTTCCACACCCTGCAGGGCTGATTCCCAGCCTGGCCTGGCTGCAGCTTCTCCCCAGCCTCTGCAGGAAGGCATTGGGCATCAGCTGACAGGGTGCCCCAGCTGCAACATGGGCCTCAGATCCCCTGTGATTTCCCGGTCCCCAGGCAGATCAGAAGGGGCAGCTCTGTGGAGAACAGAGGGCCCTGGCCTACCCAAAATGTTGATAGGGATTTCCTGCTTCTTAACCATGTCTTTGACAAGCACTGGCTCCTGAAGATGTCACCTCCCCAGTGGGGAACAGCCCCACCTGATCCAGCTGTACCTCATCCTTTCTCTAGAAGCAGATGGAGAGGCTGGGCAGAAGGAAGCATTTCCCGGAGGAAGCAGTGGCTCATTGGCAGCCTCTGCTGCAGGAAGGGAGGTGATGGCAGGCACAGTCACAGGAGGTAATTGCTGTGCCTCTGGGCCTGAGCCCTGCTGAGGCTTGAGCTGCCCTCTCTGCTGCTTGGCACTGCAGGCACAACCCGGACAAGACGGGCACAGCCCAGAGGAATTATCCCCAGCAGGCTCAGGGCACTCGGGTACTGAGCTGTCCTGCTGGGCTCCCTCCATGGGAGACACCTCCCGAAACCTGGGAGCGGCTGCAGGGGTTGCTCATCCTGGGGAAAGGAGAGAGGGAGAGAGTAAGGCTCCAGTATGTCCTGAGTGGGCTTGTCCACTGGACTGGGGAATTTGTCCCAGGGGAAAAATGATTGGAGAGATAGAAGAAGGTAGGAAGGGAGGGAGAAAGGGCAGGAGGGACGGAGGGAAAAGGGGAAAGCTCTGGCACTGCCTGCTGCAGTTTGCCCCAGGGATTTAGCAAGAGTTGGAGCTGTGGCAGTGAGAGCCCCCAGGGCACTGGGCTGCTTCAGCCACCCCACCAGGGATGTTGCACAAGGCATGGAAAGAGGGTGGATAGTGGCCAGGAGCCAGCCCAGAGCTCCCCAGGCCCCTGTGCTGCTTTGGCCATGTCCATTGATATCTGGCTCCCACGGCCTTATCTGACCCCCTTGCAGTGCCCATTTCCCAGAGGCAGAAGGGGATCCCAGCATACCCTGAAAAATGTTCTCATCACTGCTCTGTTCTAGGTGAGGTGTCTGGAAAGGCTTCTCCATTAGATTGGTTGAATAAAGTTTTGAAGCCGTTGGAGCCTCCTGCAGGTATGTTCTCACTGTCCCACGCAGGAATAATTGTTTACAACTTTGCTGAAACCTGGTAACAGAAGGTTCTGTGGCTGTTGTGTTAAAGATGTGTCTGCTGGGAGGACTTTTCCTGACCCTTTGCTGATTCCTACACACAAGCCCAGCTCCCATCACAGGGGTGAGTAGTGTGTCCCTGCTGACCCCACAGGCTGAGCTCTGCTTTTGTGGCATCCATTCATGGAAAATGGAACCGCGTTTTTCTAAGGTCCTCCAACAGGAAGGAACAAAGCTACAGCAGAGAACAAAGCTCATGAGTTATCTGAACAGATGAGGCAAAGAATAAAGGAAATGCAGCTGTCAGGACAAGGTGGGTGCATTTCCCTCAGCCTTGTCCTGTGGCTCGGCAGCCGGGGCCTTTGGCTGCACATCTGGACACGCCGTGCCCAGCACAGGGGAAGGGATCCATGGCAGCCTCGCTGCCCCGGGGCTGCTTCCACGCCCTGCAGGGCTGATTCCCAGCCTGGCCTGGCTGCAGCTTCTCCCCAGCCTCTGCAGGAAGGCATTGGGCATCAGCTGACAGGGTGCCCCAGCTGCAACATGGGCCTCAGATCCCCTGCGATTTCCCGGTGCCCAGGCAGATCAGAAGGGGCAGCTCTGTGGAGAACAGAGGGCCCTGGCCTACCCAAAATGTTGATAGGGATTTCCTGTTTCTTAACCATGTCTTTGACAAGCACTGGCTCCTGAAGATGTCACCTCCCCAGTGCAGAACAGCCCCACCTGATCCAGCTGTACCTCATCCTTTCTCTAGAAGCAGATGGAGAGGCTGGGCAGAAGGAAGCATTTCCCGGAGGAAGCAGTGGCTCATTGGCAGCCTCTGCTGCAGGAAGGGAGGCGATGGCAGGCCCAGTCACAGGAGGTAATTGCTGTGCCTCTGGGCCTGAGCCCTGCTGAGGCTTGAGCTGCCCTCTCTGCTGCTTGGCACTGCAGGCACAGTCCGGACATGACGGGCACAGCCCAGAGGAATTATCCCGAGCAGGCTCAGGGCACTCGGGTACTGAGCTGTCCTGCTGGGCTCCCTCCGTGGGAGACACGTCCCGAAACCTGGGAGCGGCTGCACGGGGTGCCCATGGTGGGGAAAGGGCAGAGGGGGAGAGCAAGGCTCCAGTGTGTCCTGAGAGGGCCTGGCTATGTGCCCCTGGGTCTGTGGGAGCCGTTCCATGGGCAGGTGGGAAAGCATGAGGCAGGGACGGAGATTGGGAGCAATAGCTGTGGCACTGCAGATTTCCCCAAGCATTTAGTGAGGGTTTCCTGTGAGGGACTGAGAGAGCCCCAGGGCCCTGGGCTGCTCTAGCTGCTCCTCCCAGAGTGTTGCACAGGGACTGCAAAGTGTATGGAGAGTTACCAGGAGCCACAGGTTCCCCCAGCCTCACCCCAGCGCCTTGCAGTGCCCAGTTCCCCAAGGCAGAAGGGGATCCCAGCACATCATGGAAATGGTTCTGTAGGATCTGTGCTCCCTTCTAGAATGGAATCACAACTTGGATTATTTGGAAAGGCTGGTGAATGGTGGTTTGAAGACCTTGCCAGATCCTGGAGACAAGTTCTCAATGTACCTTTCCTGACAGAATAATCAGTGACTATTTGGCAAGAGCTCACTCATGTGGCATTTCCTTCAAGTTCCCCTGAAGGCTGATAGTTCTGGAAACCTTGCCCTGCTCCTTGCTGGATCTCTGAGGGATCCCACAGGGACGCTGTCAGTGGGAGGAAGGAGCATTCAGCTGTCCATCCTCCTCCCATGTGCAGTGCCAGTGTGTCCTTCCGTGTGCTCTGTGCAGCCACAGAGAAGAGCAGAGAGGGGAGGGACCCGGCCCAGGACTGTGCCCCGGGGCTGAGCCTTTCTCAGCTCCTTTCCTGAGTGGAAGGCAGAGCTGAGGAAGTACCTTGGAAGGCACCAATCCCACAGGTGCCCTCACTGCCACTCAGGCCTTAAGGAGAATCTTCAGCAGTGCCACGGGAACTGTTCTGTCCTGCCTTTCTTTGCAGCTGAACCTGTTGCTGAAGGTGATCTGGCTTCCCAACCCACGTTCAGGATTGCGCCTCTGGGACATGGTGAGGGTAGGTCAAGGCCTTTCCCCTGGGAGAGCTGCCAGCTCAGAGCCCAAAGCTCAGGCTCAGGGGGGGCATCACTGCAGGTGCCAGGACAGAGCCATGCACGTGTGTGCCCTCAGCCTGCATGATGCACTCACAACTTCTGCTCCGCACTGGCAGCTGTTTGGAAGAGGGTGGGCCCTGGCCCCGCCCCAAAAGCCTGCATGTTTTGTGAATCTTATGCCTATTTTAATAAGCATGGTGCCTTGAAGATGCCACGGAAGAACAATGGAATTTTTCCATCTGCTAAGGTGTACTTTTTTGTTTCTTAAGTGACGGACCAAAAGGCAGGTCAGAAGAAGGTGTTTCCCCAAGGAAGCAAAGGTCGATTGGCAGCCCCTGCTGTAGGAAGGAAGGCCAAGCCAGACATGGACACAGGCACAGGAGGTAATTGCTGTGCTGGGCTCAGCCCTTGGCGGGGCTGTGTGGCAGCAGCTCTTCCCCGAGGGCCTGCCCTTGCACGGTCCAGCAGCAGCCAAAGCTGGAGGCACCCCTGGAGGCCTTGAGGCCTCTGGAGCTCGTTCACAGCCCCGGGGAAAGGGGACTCGTGCACCAACGTCCCTCCCGCTCCAGCTGCTCCGGAGCTGGCCCTGAGTGCCCAGAGGCCCAAGGCACAGGAGCAGCCCCGCGCGGGAGCCCTGCCACGAGCCCAGGGCCAGAGCCAGCCTTGTCTCCCGACTGGGCAGGAGCTGCACTGGCTCCTGACAGGGCCTGACTCTGTGCCCTGGGGCTGGGGGAGCTGTCACGGGGCAGGGAGGGCCAGGGCTGGCAGTGGCTGCTCAGGGATGGCTTTGGCCCGTGTCCCTCCAAGCAGCGCCTGCCCAAGCAGCTGCACTGTCCCCGGGCTCTCCTGCCAGCCTGCTGGGCTTTGTTGGGTGGCACAGCCTGTGCCAAGGGGCGGCAAGGTGCCTGCAGGCCCCAGCTCTGGGGGAAAATGGAGAACGTCCTGCCCGCATCCCCCGTGCTGCCAGCTCAGAAATGCAGCGCAGCATGGGCTCACACTCCCCATTGCTCCCACAGGTGCAGCTGGAATAACATCACATGTTCCTGATTCCCAGGAGGGCATCAGAAACAAGGAAACAAGCTTCTTGATAGGGTTAATAGCAGCCCTGGTTTATTTGGAGCTTATTGTTATGTTTTGCTGCTTTGGAATCTGGTATTCCTGGATGAGAAAAGGGTGAGTGTTTTGTTGCTCTCCCTCTCAAACAGCTTTTTTGAAAGTCTGCTGTAGACAGGGAACATTCCCAATGAGGCTGCAGTGGAATTGTGGCCAGTCCATGATTCTCCAAAGAATGCTGCTGAGGGTTCTGCTGCTGCCCTGATCTTTCATTGGCCTCTTAATTGCCCGGGCCTTGTCCTGGGGGACCTGCTGGGGCTGCAGCCAGTGCTGGCTCCCACTGAAGCTGCCTGGCCAAGAGCAGCCCCAGGGGCACAGGGCAGAGGCAAAGCAAGGTGGGGAGGAGAAAGAGCAGGGACGAGATTGCCCTTGAAAGGCAGAGGCGCTCTGGGGCCCGCTCCTGCCCAGGGAGCCTGCCCAGAGCCGTGCCCTGCTCGCCGGGGCCTTGAGGGGCAGCTGTGCAGCTGGGCCAAGCTGTGCCAGCAGCTGCAGCCGTGCTGGGGAGCCTTGCCAGCTCTGGGCCCTGCTGTGCAGGAGGCTCCCTGGGTGCCACTGGCAGCTGGGGCCTCAGCCACTTCCTATTTCCTCAGTTCCACCTCTGGGCGCGAGTTAAAAGACGTTTGAGGTTGCACCTCACACCCAGACATCTAGAGCAGCGAGTCCAGCAGTAAGAGGGGCCTGGGCAGCCCTGTCAAGATTTCTGAGAAGAAGACCCTGGAACAGCCATCTATGAGGAAACCTCCTATTCTCCTGTAGATCCCACTGCCACCTCCTCTCCCCATGTGTATCCCCAAGCTGCCTTCATCTCTTTTTTCATCTTCCTCTGTCCCGTCCCGAGTTCTTCTAGAGAGCCCAGGAGCAGCGCAGCAACCTCCAGCCCCTCCTGAGACCAACATGTCCCTTCCTCTGCCCCTGAGCCCCCTGGCCTTGCCCTCTAAGCAACACTTAAGTTGACCCCGCCTTCTGGCAGGCTAGGTGATGGCCCTTTCTTTTGTTGCAATAAAGAGAAGGTGCCATCAGCCCAGTGCACGGGTGAGAGCAGCAGCAAAGCCCACCCGGCAGCAGCACTGGCTGAGCTCCGTGCCCAGGAGCAGCCGTGGATGCCCACGGTGTGGGCAGGCAGGAGCCAGGCAGGGGCTGCTGTGACCAGCGGCGGGGCCCCGAGGGCTGGGGGAGCCCAGGGGGCAGGCAGCACCATGGGGCTCCTGAGAAAAAGCAACACCATTTTGTCTTAGTTTTCCATTTTTTAGAAATTAGAAAGTTTTAGAAATATTTCAAAATAGTTTTTCTGTAGAGAGACATCCCCAAATGTTTCTTCCCAATCACTATAGCAGCTAAAGATTTTCCTAAGTAGTTTTAGAACCCAGAAAATGTGACCCCATTTTGTCTTCACTTTTCATTTTTAGAATTTTTTAGCAATATTTTTTGTAGAGAGAAATCCCCAAATCTTTCTTCTCTTTTTCCACAATATGTCCTTGTTTGTGAAAGTAGTTTTACATTCCTGAAAATTTTTCCCCTTTAAACAATAAAAAATAAAATTGCAGTTCAGTGGTAATCTTTATTCTAGGAAGAAATAAGACCCACTCAGCCAGCCAGACTGCTGCAGAGGCTCTTTTCCCACAGCAGCTTTGTACCTAGTCACAACCAATATACATAAAACCTTTCCCCAGATATTTCCTGGGATTTTTGACAGATTCACCTCTTAGTCTTCTCAGACAAACTTTGAGCACAGTGGGAATCTCTTCAAGTTATCATCTTTGTTTGCTTCTGGTGGAACTCCCTCAGTTCTAGAGAAGGGACTTCTCTCAGCTTCCTGCTGTCCCCGGGCTCTCCTGCCGGCCTGCTGGGCTTTGTTGGGTGGCACAGCCTGTGCCAAGGGGCGGCAAGGTGCCTGCAGGCCCCAGCTCTGGGGGAAACGGAGAACGTCCTGCCCGCATCCACCGTGCTGCCAGCTCAGCAGTGCAGCACAGCACGGGCTCACGCTCCCCAATGCTCCCACAGGTGCAGCCGGCCCCATAACACGTGTTCCCCATTCCCAGAAGGGAATTGGTTTCGGTCAGGGAACACGCAGCTGGCTAGAGCTAATGGCAAGCCTGGCTTTTCTGTGGCATGCCAGGGGATGGGGGGACCCCTGTAAGGCTGGCAGATGACCGGGGTCCGTCATGAGGCACACGAGCTGGAGCGGGGGGGTCTTGTGCGTGTTGGGTTTTGCAGTAGGACGTGCGGGGCTTTGGGTCCTTTGCAAGTGGTGTGTGTGGCTGGGGTTCCTCATGAGGTTCTTAGGGCATCTGGGATCTTTTCTATGCTGTATAGGTGACTGGAGACACTGTAAGGCTGGCAGGGGCTTGACTTCCTCGCGATTACCGTGGCGGTTTACTGCTTGCCGTCAGGGCCTGGAGAGGAGCTGAGTCCTTGCTAAGGCAGGCAGGAGGCTGGGCTCTTTTGTGAGGCACACAAGGCTGTCTTGGGGTCTCTGCATTGGTGTGCACAGATTCCTTGTGAGGCACAGAGGGATATTTTGGGGTCCCTGCTGAGGGGTGCAGGGGATCCCTCAGGAGGCAAAAGGAGTAATGATGGTCTGTCTCTATGTGAGGAATGAAATCCTGGAGATTGGAGCTCTTTTTCAGAATAGTAATTGGTAGTTGATGTTAATGAAGTTGATATGGTCTTAATTTGAAGCGTTGGTCTGTTGTTAAACACTGAACGTTAGAGTTCTAGGACTTGCCTTTAGTTGCCGTTGTTAAATGTTACTATTTTACCCTGTATTTGTATTTCTCCTCATCATACTCTGTACCCCGTGTTAGTCTGTTGTTCAACGCTGAATGTTAGAATTCTAAGAATTGCCTTTATTTGCCACCGTTAGATGTTACTATTTTACCTTGTATTTGGATCTCTCCCCGTCATACTCTGTATTTGTACCCCTTTCCTTCTCACCCTGGATTTGTATCCATTCCCGTCGGGAACCACTTCCCCTGCACCCCTGCTCCCAGGAGGACTGGCACCCGGACTGAATTCAAATGAGAGGCTGTGGGAACTATATGAACCCTCTCCAAACAACAAACCAGCACAAAAACTTTGACTTTAACCCACCAAACCACACTAAGTCACCCACTCTTGACCAGAGCCGGATTCCGTCCTGTCACCATAATTTTGATAGTACTTGTAATAAATAGTAGTATGTTTGTTCATTAATTAAATCAATAGCTAAATAATTATACAATATAAAACAACAGTTAAATAGCAAAAACCCTCTTGTGCAGATACATATGGTTGCTGGTTTACTATAGTGCTTTGGGAATTCCATTGTAAAGGTATGCCTTATGAGAAGGAAAGTAATGAAATGCAGCTGTGATAACAATCCTTAAACTAGCAAGAATTGCTTAGCTTGCAGAAAATGTATAGTACTAGTAAGAATTGCTTAGCTTGCAGAAAGCTTATAGTGGTCTGTATAGATATGCCTTATAAGGTAAAAGTTAAAATGTTGAAAAAGTTCACCCAGCGTTCACAGAGAGGAAGACTAAGGGAAGACTGAGCCTTCATCCCACGACCACCAGAAGGCAGAAAAAGACCCCCTAGCAACTGAACGAGCAAGCGCAGAAGACCGATCACGTCATCCCTAAACCTGAGGAAGAAGGCAATAAAAGGTGGACTTAGGGCATAGGAATTTTGCGAGCCGAGCGGAGACTCCAGGCCGCCCAGCGCTGTCCTTGCTTATTCTCGCTTGCAAAAATAATAAAGATTCTTATGTGATCTTTAAATTCAGTGAACTTGTTTATCACAATTTGGTGCCGTGACTCGGATCCAGAAAACAGGGTCGGTTTGAGAATCCTGGGGAGGCGCCCCACCATCTGGTGGCCCCAGGTCCTCTCAACCGACTCCTCATCTGGACTGACGAACCTAAATTCGGGAATAAGCAAGGAAAATACCGGTAACCCTGTAAACTTTGTGCACGAAGATCCGAGCGACGACGCAGGACGCGTGAGTATACAAGGCGAACCGCTCGGTTGGGGTTGGGATCCCAAGGCACGGTGAATGAGACGTCCAACTGTGGACGAAGCAAGAGGGACTCTCTAGTAGTGCGTTTCTCGTAACCCGCGAGGGAGCGAGCCACGACCGAGGGGCTTTGTGTGTGTGTGTGTGTGGAGGTGCCTTGGAAGATGGGACAGAGAAGAGCAAGCCTTCTGATCCCATGGGGGAGGGTCCCCGGTTACCCCCAATACCTAAGGATAGTCCGTTAGGATTAATGATCAAGTATTGGGATGACTTTCCCTCCAGAAAAGGGAAAGATAAGGCAAAAATGATAAATTATTGCATGGTGGTATGGGGAGGTAAGAATTTGGATTCAGGAGGTATATACTGGCCCATTTTCGGATCCTCCGAGGAGTGGGTTTGTCAAGCCCTGAACATTTATGTGAATTCTAAAGAGCCAGTGAATCCGGAGGAGAGTGAATATGCTAAATTATGGTTATTAGAAAGTAGTGAGCAAATGACTAGGTTGTTCCCCCTTAAGGGAAATCAAGGGGAGGAAGACAAAAAGAAAAATCTCGGCCAGAGGAATGTGTTTCTATTTATCCTCCCCCGTATATACCACCACCAGCTCCCCCTGAGCCCCTCCCGAACACATTCCCAGCATCGGCCCCTAATAGACAACAGATGACGGACTCCCCGGATTGCAGAAGGCGTACTCGGAGTCAGACGAAAACAGCAATGGAGGAAGGGGGGGGGAGTGGGCTGTTTCCTCTTAGAGAAATAGCATTAGGGGGACCCCAGGCTGGGATGGGGTTTGTCACTGTCCCCCTGAACTCGGGAGATGTCCGGGAATTTAAGAAAGAGATGGGAAAATTATTAGAAGACCCTATAGGAGTAGCAGAAAGGGTGGATCAGTTCTTGGGGCCAAATATATATACTTGGGTAGAGATGCAGTCTATTTTAGGCATCCTATTTACAACAGAGGAGAGAGGGATGATTAGAAGGGCAGGAATGAGGATTTGGGACACCCAACATGTTCAGGGTCCTGCAGCTGATGTGAAATGGCCCTTGCAAAATCCTAACTGGAATAATCAAGACCCCAATCACCGTGGTCATATGCAGGACTTAAGAACCATCATAATCCAGGGTATACGAGAAGCCGTGTCCCGGGGACAAAACATAAGCAAGGCATTCAAGGAGTGCCAAGGAAAGGATGAGACCCCCACTGAATGGTTGGAAAGATTAAGGAAGAGTTTTCAGTTATACTCACGGGTGGATCCAGAGACGCCGATGGGGCAAGCACTCCTTAAAACACAGTTTGTAGCTAAATCATGGGAGGATGTTCGAAAGAAATTAGAAAAGTTAGAGGATTGGCAGGACAGAGGACTTGATGAATTGCTTAGGGAAGCTCAGAAAGTATATGTTAGAAGAGAGGATGAGGCACACAAAAGACAAGTTCGGATGATGGTGGCGGCAGTCAGGGAGGGACAGCGAAACAACCCTCCACCACGGGAAAGAAATGGCATGAGGAGAGGTCCCCGAGATTTAGGAGGACCTCCAGCTGGAGGGAGAGAGGGAGTAGTGTGTTATTATTGTCATGGAAAAGGACATATGAGGAGGGAATATCGAAAGAGGCTTAGGGATGAGAAGATGATCGAAGAGGAATAGGGGGGTCAAGGGCTCTATCTATTGGGGACCCAAATGTCATCGGAGCCCTTGGTAAAACTTAAGGTGGGTCCCCAACAAACTCCCATAACCTTCCTTGTAGATACAGGGGCCGAGAGATCAACAGTTCAATCTCTGCCCCCGGGATGTAAAGTTTCACCTTCTACAGTACAGGTTATTGAGGCAAAAGGAGAACCCTTCAAGGTTCCTGTAATTAAAGATGTCTTAATAGAATCAGAAAAGAAAATAGGGATACTGGTCCCTGAAGCCGACTACAATTTATTAGGAAGAGATTTAATGGCAGAATTAGGGATAAATATAAATATTGAAGAAAAACAGCTGAAAGTCAGGTTGTGCCCCTTACGGGTCACTGACGAAGAAAAAATCAACCCAGAAGTCTGGTATACCCCTGATACAGCAGGAAGACTGAATATAGAGCCCTTCACAGTCAACATTCAAAATCCAGAAATGCCAGTAAGGATAAAACAATATCCCATATCAGATGAGGGGCGAAGGGGACTAAAACCAGAGGTAGAACGGTTAATACGACAAGGGCTCTTGGAACCTTGCATGTCTCCCTTTAACACCCCCATCTTACCTGTAAAGAAATCAGATGGAAAATACCGATTAGTACATGACCTAAGGGAAATAAATAAGAGAACCATTGCCCGTTTCCCTGTGGTAGCAAACCCCCATACATTGTTCAGTCAATTAAAACCTGATGATCACTGGTATAGTGTTATAGATTTGAAAGATGCCTTCTGGGTGTGCCCCTTGAAAGAAGAATGTAGAGATTATTTTGCATTTGAATGGGAAGATCCCGATACCCACCAAAAACAACTAAGGTGGACCGTGCTCCCACAAGGATTTGTTGAATCCCCGAATTTGTTTGGGCAGGCACTAGAGCAAATAATGAAATCCTACACCCCGAACCAGGGAATAACCATTGTTCAATATGTAGATGACTTGCTAATTGCTGGAAAAAGCGAGGAATCAGTTAGAGAAGAAAGCATTAAGCTTCTGAACTTTTTAAGCATCCAGGGGCTGAAGGTGTCTAAAACTAAATTGCAATTCATAGAAGAAGAAGTAAAATACCTAGGGCATCGACTTAGTAAAGGAACAAAAACATTAGACCCAGAGAGGGTTAAGGGAATACTCTCCCTTCCTCCCCCAAGAAATAAAAGACAAATCAGGCAATTATTGGGTCTTGTAGGATACTGCGGACAATGGGTTGAAAACTTTAGTGGTAAAGTAAAATTTTTGTATGAAAAATTAACTGCTGAAGGTTTGATGAAATGGACTGAAAAGGATGATAAATCATTAGAACAACTAAAAGAGAAATTGGCTAATGCTCCGGTGCTAAGCCTCCCGGATGTTAGGAGACCTTTTTATTTGTTTGTTAACACTGAGGCAGGAGTAGCCTTTGGGGTACTGGCTCAGGACTGGGCCAGTAGGCGAAAACCAGTAGCATTTATTTCTAAATTACTAGACCCCGTAAGTAGAGGATGGCCAACATGCTTGCAGATTATAGTGGCAACAGCCCTCTTAGTGGAAGAAGCTCTCAAAATTACTTACGGAGGAGAACTGAAAGTTTTTATCCCCCATAACATACGGGCAGTATTGCAACAAAAGGCAGACAAATGGATAACAGATTCGAGACTTTTGAAATACGAGGGCATTTTACTGTCATCCCCTCGGTTGATACTTGAAACCACCTCTCTGCAAAATCCCGCTGAGTTCTTGTTTGGGGATCCACAGGAGAATTTAACTCATGATTGCTTACATAGCATAGAAAAACAAACAAAAATCAGGCCGGACCTCGAAGAGGAAGAACTGGAAGGGGGAGAAAGATTATTTGTGGATGGGTCCTCTAGAGTTGTTGAGGGAAAACGAATCTCTGGATATGCGATAGTGGGAGGTGAAAATTTGGAAATAATAAGAGTCTGGACCTTTGAGTCCTAGCTGGTCAGCCCAGGCCTGTGAGCTATATGCAGTATTGCGGGCTTTAAAACTCTTAGAGGCTAAGGTTGGGACCATCTACACGGACTCAAAATATGCCTTCGGAGTGGTGCATACTTTTGGAAAAATTTGGGAAGAGAGAGGGTTAATAAACTCCCGAGGAAGAGAATTAATACATCAGGAACTAATTACCCAGGTACTACAAGCTTTAAGAGGCCCAAAGAAAATAGCAATAGTACATGTTAAAGGACATCAAAAGGGCCTCTCCCATCTAATCAGAGGGAATAATGCAGCAGACAGAGAAGCTAAGAAAGCTGCTTTTCGAAAATTCCAGGATCAGGGGATAAGGAGAACGGGAGGTGATGAGAAAGTTCGTGTCCTGAGCTTCACAGCCCAGGAAAAGGAGAAATTAGACAAGATGGGAATAAAAGAGAATGAGGGTATTCGAAAATTGCCAGACGATAGGGAGGTACTGCCAAAGTCTATGGCCCGAAGAATAGTACAACAGCTGCACGACCAGACTCATTGGGGAACTCAAGCTTTAGTAGATCAGTTTACTATTAAGTATATGTGTATAGGAATTTACGATATAGCAAAACAAGTAGTTAGAGGATGTATAACATGTCAAAGAGTTAATAGACATCAAGCTCGAGAAAGGATTCCAGGAGGAAGGGAATTAGCACACTGACCTTTTTCACATGTACAAATAGATTTCACCGAGCTGCCGAAAGCAGGGAGATACAAGTACTTATTGGTACTGGTAGATCATCTAACCCACTTTCTAGAAGCATATCCTACATCACGAGCTACTGCAAATGTGGTGATTAAAACCCTGCTTGAAGAGATAATCCCTAGGTATGGACTAGTAGAAATATTAGACTCTGATAGAGGTCCCCATTTTGCAAACAAAGTTCTGAGAGAAGTAACCATGGCCTTAGGCACTAAATGGCAATATCACTCTCCTTGGCACCCTCAAAGCTCAGGGAGGGTGGAAAGGGCAAATGGAGAAATCAAGAAGCAACTCACCAAGCTCATGGTAGAAACAAAAATGTCTTGGGTCAGATGTTTACCCATGGCATTGCTAAACATTAGGACCCAGCCTAGGACAGATGTGGGAATCTCTCCTTTTGAAATGCTTTATGGGATGCCTTACGACCTAGAACTCCCGGGGAACCATCCTTGCATCCAAGATAGTCAGATTCAGAGTTACATACACAGTTAATGAAACGGAGGGAAGAATTAAAACGGAAAGGGTTATTAGTACAAAGACCCCCTTTGGATATAATAATGCATAAACTTAAATCCGGAGATAAGGTCCTAATTAAGACCTGGAAAGAAACATCCCTAACACCTCAATGGGAAGGTCCCTATGCTGTCCTGTTTACCACAGAAACAGCCATCCGAACTGCTGAAAAAGGCTGGACACATGCCAGTCGAGTGAAAGGACCCATCACTGCAGACGCCCCTTGGGAGGTGACCAGTCGCCCTGGAGATCTACGGCTAACCCTTCGGAAGGCACGGGAACCTGCGCTAGCTGGTAACGTGAATGACTGAATTAGGGGACAGAGAACTATACCGATTGAGACTCTTGGTAAGAAAACCCCTACAGGAACTGGAACAGGAGTTGGAGTGCTCTCTGTCGTGGAAAACCTGGAATGAACTGACACTTGCTCTTTCAGTAGTGGCTGAAGTGAGGCGAGAATTATCCGATTATACTGGGTGTCTTAAATGCTGGGAATCCTCTTGTCAAGCGTGGGTAAAAATCTTTTGCGGGGGCTGTAAGGACAAATGGTGGATTTTTCAGTCACATATGGTGGGGAGTACATGGTGTCTTGCTTGTGATCAGGATTGGAGAAGAGCAAATCCACTAAGAGCCCTAAAAGAATTTGTAAAGATCCCTGGAGGGCGGGAGATCCCCGATAGAGAAGTAGCTTCACTAGTTGAAAATTTGGAACAGAGAAGAGGTTGGGCCCTGGCATGGGAATTCCAACACCAATTGCATAGGATCACAAGCCAAAACCAGACAGTTATATTAACTACTTTGTGTAAAAAGGGAATCCACGTCCCTCTGGTATGGCAAGTGAGGCCTGATGAGCGGAATAGCACGATTCGCCGCTATTCCCGAGTCCATAAACAACAAAAACGTAGAGAACGTAGGGAAGAACGACGTAACTCTCTGAAGAAGGGAGAAAAGGAATAAAAGGCAGAAGGTGAAGCCTAGGTAGGTGGGGACTCAGGCCATATAAAGCTCGCTAGGGACGGCAGAGAGTCCGACATAGAATTCGACATAAAATTCAAAGAGATCCTTTGCAAGAGACCCTTTGCCTGGAGGCCTGGTAGCCTGCCCTTAGGAGTGGGGGGGGGGGGGGGGCAGGAGTTAAGGAGATAGTTCAAATGATGCACCCCCTGAAGACTACCCCTGCTGCCAAGATAATGATCCCTGCAGACCGATGCACCCGGGCTGGCAGGCGAGGCAGAGAGGTAAGGAATAGTGGGGGAAAGCAATGGACCATAGGAACAGGAACGGAGCACAGGAAAGCCCCAGGTAAAAGAGGTATGATTATGAAAGGAGAAAGAAATTTGCTGCTAGGACCCTGCCCTGCTTGGCGAGCTACCTTAATTACTATAACCCTGAGCCTCCCGGCTGCCTGGGGAAACCCTCATCAGCCTTACAAAGAGAACATGACCCATAAAGGGACCCTGATCCCTGATTGGTCTCAGGCCTTTTTGCAATTTACCGGAGCAATGGGGAGTACCACAGGTTTAAGTTTACTAACATTAGTACTGCATGATGGTCTGCTATACGCTGAACACGAATGGAAGAAGCAGAAGAACTGGCAGCTTCAAGGAGTAGTGGGAGAACAAATTAATATTGGATGTCGAATGGTAAATGGGACTGATTATACTAATGCAACTGCAATTAGTGTCTCCATGGGTCAGGAGGATAAACAAATAGCAGATTGTGTATACCCAATCACACAAGACTGTTGGAAAAACTTCACATTAACACGCACTGCAGAGGTAGTCTGTCTCTGGAGAAAAGATACACGGGGCCTTTCCTTTAAATTTATAATAGATACTAAAATGCATTCTACCACTGCTGAACCACACAATATCACCACTCCACCTGCACCACCAGTCATACTCACCCCAAAGATCTTCAAAATCGGACCTTATATAGTCCAGAAAACTGATCAACAACAGATATTATTAAATCCAGCATGGTCTCTAAAACAGGTCGAATTGCTGATGCAGACTAATGTTTCAGACATTCAGCCAGCTTGCTCCCCGTTTTTGCAAACATCCTTTGAAGGCTGGACCATTTGGCTCCGGAAACGCAACTCTTTTAAAACAAGGGAACCTAGAGATGTAACCGGTGTTCTAGGTACAGGGTTAGGAATTCTCAATAGTATTGATTCGGAAGTACTAATGAATAAATTGTCTGCTACCACTAGAGATCTGTCCAAATTACAGCAACCACTGAAGTCATCTCTGTCAGCCTTGGGGACACACCAGTGGATGCTGTCAAACATTTTGCCAAATTGGGAAAGAGTAAATGCGAACGATCACAAATTGGTGATTGATGCACTTAGTGCTGCACAAAATAATGTTTCCTTAGCCCTCAGCTGTATCCAGGCACAATTGTGGATGCAGTCAGTTTCTGCCTCGATCATAAGAGAAGGTGAGGAAGGCACTTTCCCCACAGAAATTCGAAAAATAATTTGGGACAATGCCACTGATTTTGAAAGAGAATTCCAATCCTGGTGGAAGCTGGTAAATTTCACCTATAACCCTATTTCAAATACAGCTACTGCTTTTGTTTTGACAATAAGCAATGCCTCTGTACATCTAGTTTTCCCTGTTATTGCATTAGGAATAAACCGTGATGGAGCTGTTCTCTACCCTACGGGGCACAGAGGATGGGCCCGTCAACTTGATGATAAATGGCAAACTGTTGATTTAGAATCTTGTATTATCCGGGAACAATTGGGGTTCATTTGTGAAGGCAATGTAATTATAGCTCAAGATATCTGTTTAGATACAGAGCAAAACATCTGTCATTTTGAGATTCGTCCTAATGAGACTTCTAAAACAGTCCTTATATACATAGGTAATGGATGTGCGTGTTTTAGAACTATTTGTGATTCTGTGTTTGTAGATAATATTGTGGTGGATACAAAGAATCACTCAAACTTCTGTGTTTGTAATTTCACTAAGATTACAGGGTGTGATATCACTTATGAAACTAAAGTTACCTCTCACCACCTAATACAGTCCAACTACACACTGCTCCACAAGCTAATGCCCACTCCAATTGGGATGAATCTCACTCTGGTGAGACAACTGTTGCTCCATCAGGACCTGATCAAAATCCTCGAGAAAATCAAGGAAAGCGGACAGAAGACCCTAGTGACTGTCCATCATGATATAAGAAAAATACACCGGGTTATAGAGAGGGTAAAGCAAGATGGCGAGCATAGGTGGGGGGATACCCTTTTTGGTTGGTCTCCTACTGCCACAGGGGTCCTAAATAGTATAAGCCATCCCATTGTTGTTCTGTTGATACTGATTGTGCTTGGTTTTATTTTGTCAGCAATTCTATTCATGATGAATTGGAATATGATGAAGAAACTAGGGAAATTAGCACCTATAATAAATGCACATAGCTTAATTGATGAGGAAGCTTATTTAACGCTTGCTAGGAAGGAATTAAAAAGATTTAATGAACAAAATTGATAAAAAGAGAAATGGGGAATTGTAATAAATAGTAGTATGTTTGTTCATTAATTAAATCAATAGCTAAATAATTATACAATATAAAACAATAGTTAAATATCAAAAAAACCCTCTTGTGCAGATACATATGGTTGCTGGTTTACTATAGTGCTTTGGGAATTCCATTGTAAAGGTATGCCTTATGAGAAGGAAGGTAATGAAAAGCAGCTGTGATAACAATCCTTAAACTAGCAAGAATTGCTTAGCTTGCAGAAAATGTATAGTACTAGTAAGAATTGCTTAGCTTGCAGAAAGCTTATAGTGGTCTGTATAGATATGCCTTATAAGGTAAAAGTTTAAAAAAAAAGTTGAAAAAGTTCACCCAGCGTTCACAGAGAGGAAGACTAAGGGAAGACTGAGCCTTCATCCCCACGACCACCAGAAGGCAGAAGAAGACCCCCTAGCAACTGAACGAGCAAGCGCAGAAGACCGATCACGTCATCCCTAAACCTGAGGAAGAAGGCAATAAAAGGTGGACTTAGGGCATAGGAATTTTGCGAGCCAAGCGGAGCGGAGACTCCAGGCCGCCCAGCGCTGTCCTTGCTTATTCTCGCTTGCAAAAATAATAAAGATTCTTATGTGATCCTTAAATTCAGTGAACTCGTTTATCACATATATGAACCCTCTCCAAACAACAAACCAGCACAAAAACTTTGACTTTAACCCACCAGAACCACACTAAGTCACCCACTCCTGACCAGAGCCGGATTCCGTCCTGTCACCATAATTTTGATAGTACCCAGCTTGGAGGATACCCCTGGGCTACGAGCCAATATGGCCTTCCTAAGGACACTCGTGAGGACAGAAGCCCCAGCTCTGACGAGAGACAAAGCTGCACTCCTTCTCCTCAGCGTCGTCCTGTGGGAGCAGTGGCGGCGTGCGCCACCCCTCGGGTTCCCCACCCAGAGCTGTCTTTAAAAAAGGCCTTTTAAAGGAGCTGGTCTCCTGGCCGTATTTATCACAACTACTGAGGCTTGCAGGAGTCCCTCATCAGGTGTGCAGCGGGGCTTTTCAGTCTTCTCAGCGCAGCAAAGGGCCGCTCTCGGTGCCCGCTGTGCAAAGGCAGCAGGAAGCTTCCTGCAAAGCCTCGGGCCCGGCCTGCGGGCCCGGCGGGCGGGCGGAGCCCATCCTTGGGGGCCGGGCGGGGCCTCTGGAGCCGCCGCGCCCCTGTCGGGCCAGCCCCGGCCCCGGCGGGGAAGGGCCGCGGCCCCGGGCTGCGGTGGGGCTGCCGAGCAGCGCTGCAGGCACAACAAGAGCCTCGCTACGGCCTGGGCCTGTGCTGCAGCCCAAGGCATTTACAGCCACGGCCGTGCCCTGGGGCACAGGAGGCACCCGGTCCTACAGGGCAGGGGAAACCCACAGTGGGGAGGAGAAAGAGCAGGGACGAGATTGCCCTTGAAAGGCAGAGGCGCTCTGGGGCCCGCTCCTGCCCAGGGAGCCTGCCCAGAGCCGTGCCCTGCTCGCCGGGGCCTTGAGGGGCAGCTGTGCAGCTGGGCCAAGCTGTGCCAGCAGCTGCAGCCGTGCTGGGGAGCCTTGCCAGCTCTGGGCCCTGCTGTGCAGGAGGCTCCCTGGGTGCCACTGGCAGCTGGGGCCTCAGCCACCTCCTCTCTTCACAGGAGCACCTCTGCAGCTTCACAAGACCGGCCAAAGAACTCAGCCAGGGAGAACTGGACCTGTCATCTCGCATCTCCATGCCAGTGTCTGTTGTCCCTTCCCCAGCTGCAATACCAACTTTTTGCTGGGGACATGCTGTTGCCACCACCACCCAGAACAGGACCCTCTGTCCCCAGAGTTGCTGGCCCATGTGTCCAGCCTGGCCAGGAGGTGCAGCCCTCCTGCCAGGGAAGGGCCCGAGTCCAACAACATCTTTGGGCTTCAGCTCAGGTGTCTGTGAGCTACCACCAGCGCTGGCGGAGCTGCTTGTCTGGGCACAGCCAGGGCTGCACAGTCAGCAGCCGGGCACAGGGCTCCTGTCAAAAACAACCCCATTTTCTTCATTTTACATTTCTACATATTAGAAAATTTTAGAAATACTCAGAAAACTTTTCTATAGAAAAAAATTCCCCAAATATTTCTTTCCATTTTCCACAAATGCTCTTTATTTATCAAAATAGTATTAGAATTCTGAGGAATGTAGAACGCTTTTACACTTGCAGAATAAAAAATAAAATTGCATTTAATTGGTGATCTTTACTCTGAGAAGAACTAAGTCATCACAAGACACCCAGCGTACTGGAGAGGCTCCTTTCCCAATGGACATTTTTACCTAGTGACAACAAGCAACCTAAAACCTTTTCCCTGGTATTTTCTGGGATTTCTGAGAAGCTCACCTCTCAGTCTTCAGAGGCAAACTTTGAGCCCAGTGGGAATCTCCTGCTGTGCAGGAGGGTCTCTGTGTGCCAGCTGCAACTGGGACCTCAGCAAGCTCCTGTCTCAACAGGCGTCCGTCTGCAGCTTCACAGGAGCGGCCAAACGCCTCAGCCTGGGACACCTGTAGCAGACATTCCCCATGGCCATGCCCATGCCCAATGTCCCTGTCACAGCTGCTTTAGCAGCTTGTTGCTGTGCAGATGCTGCCACCACCCAAACAAGGTCCTCTGCCCCTGAAGGCACTGGCCCTGCCCTCTGGCCCTTACTGAAGGCGGGCAGGGCTTGGCCCAGCTCTTCTGTTTCAATAAAAAGAGATGGAGCTGTCAGCCCAGTGTCCGGGTGGCAGCAGCAGCAAAGCCCACTCGGCAGCAGCACAGGCTGAGCTCCGTGCCCAGGAGCAGCCGTGGATGCCCACGGTGTGGGCAGGCAGGAGCCAGGCAGGGGCTGCTGTGACCAGCGGCGGGGCCCCGAGGGCTGGGGGAGCCCATGCTGAGCGTCCCTGGGCTGCTGAGGGCACAATTCCTTCACTGGCATCATCTGGGCCTGGACCTCCTCGGTGGGAAATTGATTTGTAGAAAATTCTTAGGGCCTGATGGAAGGCTCACACTGTATGTACTTGTATGTAAATTTTGTGATAAGAAATGCTGACTTAGAAGTTTTATGGAATAAGACAGATATTGCTCAGACAGAAATAGTTAGGGAAAAAAAAATCAAACCTACAAACAGTTCCTAAAATTTCCCAGTTTTTATCATTCGTTAGAAGACTTCTAATTCTTAAAGATTACCCCATGACCTAAAAAAGATTAACAAGATCATAGAAAACACGAAGCCTCTACAACCTAGACTTCCCCCTCTTTCAGTGATTCCAAGAGACTATCCTCTTGTTATCATCCACTTAAAAAATTGTTTTTTCAACATGCCACTACATCCAGAGGATAGTCCTCAATTTACCATTTTGGTTCCAACCATCAATAGAAAAGAACCACTACAAAGATTTCACTAAGTTGTTTTGCTGCAAGGGATGAAAAATTCGCCTACTATTTGTCAATATTTTGTAGCAAAAGCTTTGTCTCCAGCCCAACAAAAACAGCCATAGTCTAGAATTTTACACTACATGGATGACTTGCTCATTGCAGCACCTACTAAAAAAGAAATGGAACAGACTTGAGACAGCGTCGTCACTGGAGTTCAAAATAGTGGACTGGAAATTTCAACATCAAAAATACAAGAAACCTCGCCCTGGAAACATCTATGATGGAGGATGACAGAACAAGCAATCAAGCCACAGAAAATACAGCTTTGAAGCAAAGTCAGCACCTTGCAAGATTTACAACAGCTTCTAAGAGAGATCACTTGGGTCCGATCTGGTTTTAGGAATTACAAATAATGAACTTGCTCTACCTTTTAACCTACTAAGAGGAGACTGCGGCATCAAATCTCAGAGAACTTTGACCTTTGAAACTCAAAAAGCAGTTGAAAAGGTTGGTCAGGCTCTTCAAAAAAGACAAGCACATCATTGTACTCCAGAAGAACCTTTTTTCTTGACAGAGTTGGGAGAAAAAATGCAACTTTATGGTCTCATGTTTCAGTGGGACTCTTCTGAGAAAGATCCTTTGATAATAATAAAATGGGTTTTTCTTCCTTACAAGTTCTCCAAAACCAGTTTTTAGAATTATGAAGGCAATAGCTTAAATTATAATGAGAACCAGAACAAGATTACTGACTGTGGCAAGCTAAGGCTTCAATTATTTACCTTTAAAAAAGATTACCTTAATTGGGCTTTGCAAAATTCAGAAGATTTACAGAATGCATTGTTAAATTATTCAAGTGTTTGTTCAATTCATTATCCAGGTCAGAAATTGTTACAAACAAAACTGAGTTTTAGAGAAAAACCTATACTAAGTAAAGAATCTTTGAGTGCTATAACTCTCTTCACTAATAGATCAGAGAAAATACATAAATCAGTAGTAGTTTAACAAAACCAAACCACCAAAACAGCAGAGGACTCTCCTCAAATTGTTAAGCTGGCCCCTGTAATCAAGATTTTTCAACTCTTTCCAGAGCCTTTTAATTTAATTACAGATTCAACTTATGGTGCTAATGTTGTCAAAAGAATTAAAAGATCAGTTTTGAAAGATGTTAGTAATAATACCTTATGTTGCTAGCTTTCATCTCTTTATACAATTTTGCAACGCAGAACTAACCAATATATTGTTTTTCATATCAGGGCACACTCTTTGCTTACAGGATTCATGGCGGAAGGAAATGCCAGAGCAGACAAGCTGACAGTGATTGTTTCAAACACTTTGCCAAACATTTTCAAACAAGCAAAACTGAGTCATGCCTTTTTTTCGTCAAAATGATCAAGCACTTGCACAATTGTTTCACATCTTCAAGGGTCAAGCAAAAGCAATTATTGGTGCTTGCCCTGACTGTCAACTTGTACAACCTCCTGTTTCTACAGCAGCTGTTAATCCAGGAGGATTGCAAAGCTTACAACTGTGGCAAACAGATATTACCAAATACCTGTCTTTTGGAAAATTCAAAAATATTCATGTGCCTGTTGATACTCTTTCAGGTGCAGTTTTTACTTCTGCACACACAGGGGAAACAACCAATCGTGCTTGCCAACATTTTCTGCAAGCTTTTGTTTCATTGGATGTACCCCAAGAAGCAAAAACAGACAATGGCCCCACATACACAGCTCAGAAATTGGCCACATTTTTGATGGATTAGGGTGTTTGCCACACTTTTAGAATTCCCTGTTCCCCCACGAGTCAGGCAATTATTAAAAAGACACACTCTAAAATGCAGCCTAGATCAACAGAACGGGGGAGTGCCCCAAGCAACACCTCAGATGAGGCTGAGCAAAGCTTTATATGGCTCTAATGTTTTTCATTTGCAGAACCTAATCTTCCAATTTCTAGGCACTTTTCAAATAGCACGCGGGCAAAATTGAAAGACACTCCTCCCGTTTTAATCAGAAACCCTGAGACAGGACAAATTGAAGGACCATTTCCACTAGTAACCTGGCACAAAGGGTAATGCCTGTGTTTCCACAGGTGCCGGACCTTTGTGGGTCCCAGCAAGAATCGTCAAACTGTATCACACACAAGAGCACAGGGACAGTTCCACCAGCTGGGAAAGGAGCACGCAGACATGAGCTGCACAGAGAGACTATGGTTCATGCCAAATATTCCCTGTTCAACCCACAAAAATGACAAATCTTGAGTGTTATGTCGATGTTTGGACTGTGAAAAGTGTTAATATCATAGAGCTCTTTTGGCAAAAGCGTGATGTCCATCATGTTAAAAAGAATTCTAAGAGATCCAAATTTGTAAAAATTGAATGTTAGAGGGACAGTTTAGTGCCTTATAGTTAGCCAGTCCCTAAACAAATGCCAAAAGATTTGCTTGAGAACTATATGAGAAAGCTTTTACCAAAAAGCAGCTGAATAAGAACATAAGAGTTTGATCAAATTATTTACTGTCGCTTATTAGTTTTATTTACTTACTTTTACAGTGCAGATATGCCTGTAGATCAACCAAAAAGGAATGTTTAGGTCCCTTTAGCCAAGTCAGCAAGCTCAGACACCATATATTTGACCAATTTGAACCCAGACAAACCCTTTGCTACCTGTTACGTTAGTGTACCAATACCAGTTAGGAGTGGCCAATACCCAATTGTGACAAATATTAATGTGAAGTTACCAATGAGACAAATCACATAACCAATTAACGTCATTATGCCCCTGATCTTCTTAAAGCACCTACTAAACATCAAAAATTAGAAATTCTTGGTTCTTTAGCAATAGAATTTTGTGCTGAATTTCAGTACCAGGGAGATCCACAATTAAATGTTATGCCCCATCATCCTGTATACAGAAACTCACGTTTGTAGTGCAATTGTACTACCCCAGTGCCCCCTAAAAGGGAAAGTGCTGACCTAGATGAGTCCCCATGGCAATTGTCAAAAAGATACTGCTTCATTTTTACAATTAGAGCCTAACAGGGCATTCCCTCAAAAATGAAAGGTAGCCCATGTAGCATCAGATAGCTCACTGAAATAGCGCCTAATGTTAAAAAAACTATCAAGAGAAAACATAGAAAAAGAAGATTTACCATCATTCTAAAGAAAACTGTAACAACAATTTCAATCCCTGGGGCCCTGCAAAATGAATTACATCAGCTTTATTTCTGCCTCAAATTATTTCAAGTAAAGCATTTACAAAAATTATACCAATTAGGGTGTTAGCTGAGTAAAGAAGTCAATACTATTTCCATTACAATTAGTGACATAATGACAGATGTTAGTGCTGTTCTGACATACAACCTTGCAAAACAGAACCGCTGTGGCTGCAGCTCCATAGAGAGCAGCAGGCAGGACTTTCCCAGGATTTTCCTGGGGCTGGCTGTGAGAAGATCAGAGAAAAGAATCAAAAACAATGCTTAGCTCCACTTGCTGCACCTGTTGTTGTGCACATGTGGAATGTGTTAGGGAGATTTGTTTACTAAAGGGTGATTTCTTAATTGGACACTGGATGGTGTTTGGATGGATTGACCAATTAGGCAATTAGGCCAAAGCTGTATCAGACTGTCTGTAAGGGGATGAGTTTCTTACCAAGTATAGTATAGTATAGGATAGTACGTACAGTACAGTATAGTACAGTACAGTACAGTATAGTATGATCGAATAGAACAAAGTGATTGATCAGCCTTCTGCAATCATGGAGTCAATGCTAATTATTACCCGGCTGAAGGCCTGTGACAACAGAACTGCCATCAAATTTTCTTTACTAGCACATAGACATAGTTGTGAAGATTTTGAAAGACTGTGTTCTATGAACTTATCTGACCATTCAGTGTCCATCCACAAACAACTTCAAAAACTGAGAGATTTGACAAATCAAATTAAAACAAATTATAGGTCATAGTTAGACAACTTGTTTGAAGGACAAAATTTTACACCTTATCTAAAAGAGCTTTACAAAATAAGTTTACATGCATTGATTATTATCATAACAATGTTAGTGATAGTACCTTATGTACTTCACTGTACACAACAAACGATGAACAAGACCATCAAAGAAGTTTGTTTCTGTCCGAGAGAGAGGGAGAAATGTGCGAAATGGATTTGTAGAAAGTTCTCAGAGCTTGACAGAAGACCCACACAGTATGCATTTGTATGCAAAATATGAGATAAGAAATGCTGACTTAGAAATGCCATGGAATATGACAGATATTAAGAGAGAGCTAGAAAAAACAGAGCTAGAAAACAGTTTCAAAAATGGCCTTACAAATAAGACTAGATAATTTAGAGAAATAGAACTATGAAAGATGCATTGTAGTAGCACCCATGAGTGGTAGTTTTAGATGATTGGCTTTAAGGCATTTACAGCATGGTGTGGCAAAAAGCTGATAGCCAAGAAATGCTCATCATGTTTTGTAATTAAGAAATAGTCAGCTTCTGATCGTGATGGCGTGAATTATAACATCTGTATTGTCTCACCCTTCTCATGAGACTGGAAATGGAATAAAAGGTTTTAAAACGCCTCTCAGTTATTACCCCATCTCTGGCTCAGAAAAGGGAATTGTCCGACACTCCTCCAGTGGCATGCCCAGGAAAAGAGGGAAGCCATCAGTAGGTGCTTGCCTTGAGAACAATGCAGGGAGACTGGACTCTGAAGGAAGTCCTTCATAGCCTGAGGGATGAGCTCAGAGCCCGACAGACACTGGGCCTGTGGCAGGCCCGGATCTCTTATGGGCAGAGTGGGGATTTGCCCCCCAGGCCTCACCTGTTCACCCAGGGACACATGGTGAACACACACACACAGAGGGTGGCTCAGCACTGTTGCTGCTCCCTGAGTGTTATGTTTGGGTCCCTCTAAAGGCATGCAGGGGCTTTGGGTCACCTCTGTGCTGTGCAGGGGACTGGGGACACCCAAAAGTTGTGCAGGGAATTTTGGGAGTCTCCAAAGGTGTGCAGGGGCCGAGGGACAGCTGTAAATCGAGCAGGGGTCAGAGGTCTCTTGTAGGGCACACAAGGAGACTTTAGGGTGGCTGAGGACACCCATAAGTTGTGCTGTGGGTTTGGGTGTCCCGTAAAGCGTGCAGGTACCCTGATGGCCTGTGTTGCATTATTTTTGTAAGCTTGGGCATCAAGTTCTTAATTTTTTAAATATGGGCCCAAGGCCAGCACAGAGCACAGCAGGGACTCGGTGTCAGCGTGGC
The DNA here is from genome assembly GCA_039654755.1 of Calcarius lapponicus. Taxonomy (NCBI): domain Eukaryota; kingdom Metazoa; phylum Chordata; class Aves; order Passeriformes; family Fringillidae; genus Calcarius; species Calcarius lapponicus. The sequence continues at coordinate 3,088,506 of CM077475.1, read as the reverse complement.
AGGGCTGCTGCTGCCTGCAATAGTGGGAATCACCAATATGAGTTGAATTTTGGACTGGACATTGCTGTTGCATGTAGAACCATGAATGTCTCATTTGTCCAATGCCATATAACACAGTTCTTGTGAAAAAAATTGTATTTCAGAGAGCTGCCATTACGGACATACTCTCCTGACTGGAACAGAACCTCTTGAGAGCCATACCCAATAAATCCTGCCCCAGCCTTGAAGTCACAGCAGGCTCAGGGGTCACAGCAGGCTGAGGTCACAGCAGGCTCTGAGGTCACAGAGGTGCCAGAGCCCCGTGGTTGCACAGCAGCACAAGGAGCGAGCACTCAGTCCTTGAGCACAGCTGTTGCGGCAGCAGCGGCGGTGGCAGCAGCGGTGCTGACATTGGGACAGCGGTGTCAGGACAGCGGTGGCAGCAAGAGCTGCGGGACTGGCAGAGGGCAAGGCACCATGGGCCTTGCTCTGCGCCTCTTCCTCCTGCTCCTCCTGGCCGTGGCCCTGCCTGCCAGGGCTGCCCAGGGTGATCAGCTGCAGGCGCGGCGAGCAGGTGAGCCGGCAGCCTGGCTCCCCTGTCCCGGGACAGCGCTCCCTGCTCCCCGGGAAGCGCTGGGGATGGTTTTCCCCAGGCCATTAGGGAGGGTTTCCTCTGGGGGAGTGAGAAAACCCCCACAGGCCCTGGGCAGCCCCAGTTTCCTCTCCAGGGATGTGTCACAGGGCCTGCAAAGAGGGTGGAGAGTGACCAGGAGCCAGCCCAGAGCTCCCCAGGCCCCTGTGCTCTTTAGCCTTGCTCATTCACACCTGGCTCCCACAGCGTTACCCGACCCCCTTGCAGTGCCCATTTCCCAGAGGCAGAAGGCGATCCCAGCACACCAAGGAAATGGTTCAGGTCTTTGCTCCATTCTAGATTTGTACCACAACTTGGATGATTTGGATGTCCTGCTGAATGACACTTTGAATGTCTTGGCAAAGAATGCCAGAGGCAAGTCCTGAATTTCGCTTTTTACTGGCAGAATGATCAGTGTCCATGTGGCAAGAGCTCACCCATCTGCCATTTTCATTAACGTTAAATCAGGGCTGAAGAATTCTGTAAACCTTGCCCTGCTCCTTGCTGGAGCCCTGAGGGATCCCACAGGATCGCTGTCAGTGGGAGGAAGGAGCATTCAGCCGTCCATCTTCCTCCCGTGTGCAATGCCAGTGTGTCCTTCCGTGTGCTCTGTGCAGCCACAGAGAAGAGCAGAGAGGGAAGGGGCCGGGCCCAGGGCTGTGCCCCGGGGCTGAGCGTTGCCTACAGCCTGAGGGTCTCCTACAGTGCCACGGGAGCTGTTCTGTCCTGCCTTTCTTTGCAGCTGAACCTGTTGCTGAAGGTGATCTGGCTTCCCAACCCACATCCAGGACTGAGCCTCTGGGAGATGGTGAGGGTAGGTCAAGGCCTTTCCCCTGGGAGAGCTGCCAGCTCAGAGCCCAGAGCTCGGCCAGGGGGCAGCGCTGCAGGAGCCAGGACAGAGCCATGCACGTGTGTGCCCTCGCCCTGCGCCATCCCCTCACGGCTCCTGCGGCTCAGTGGTGCCCGTGCAGCTGAGCAGAGATGGCAGAAGCTTCTGTGGCTGTTGAGTTACAGGGGTGTCTGCAGGGAGGACTTTCCCAGGTCCTTTGCTGGTTCCTGCACACAAGCCCAGCTCCCATCGCAGGGGTGAGTAGTGTGTCCCTGCTGACCCCACCACAGGCTGAGCCCTGCTTTTGTGGCATCCATTCATGGGAAATGGAACTACTTTGCTCTAAGGACCTCCGACAGGGAAGTTCCAAGACACATCAGACAAGATATCCAAGGAATCATCCAAACACTTGAAGCAACTGCTGAAGGAAATACTGCACAGAGCACAAGGTTGGTGCATTTCCCTCAGCCTTGTCCTGGGCCTCAGCAGCCGGGGGCTTTGGCTGCACATCTGGACACGCCGTGCCCAGCACAGCAGGAAGGGATCCATGGCAGCCTCGCCGCCCCGCTGCTGCTCCCACACCCTGCAGGGCTGTTTCCCAGCCTGGCCTGGCTGCAGCTTCTGCCCAGCCTCTGCAGGAAGGCATTGGGCATCAGCTGACAGGCAGCCCGAACTGCAGCACCCGGGCCATGCACACCCTGAGATCCCCTGAAACCTGGGAGCGGCTGCACGAGGTGCCCATGGTGGGGAAAGGGCAGAGGGGGAGAGCAAGGCTCCAGTGGGTCCTGACAGGGCCTGCCCATGTGCCCGTGAGAACTGGGCAGTGTCCCAGCGGAAGGTTGGCAGGAGGGAGGCAGGGATAGCTGTGGCACTGCCTGCTGCAGTTTTCCCCAGGGCTTTAGTGAGGATTTGCTCTGTGTGTGAGGGAGAGAGCCCCAGGGCCCTGGGCTGCCCGTTTCCTCTCCAGTGATGTTGCACAGGGCATGGAAAGAGGGTGCAGAGTTACCAGGAGCCAGCCCAGAGCTCCCCAGGCCCCTGTGCAGTTTGGCCATGTCCATTGACCTCTGGCTCCCACGGACTTACCCGACCCCCTTGCAGTGCTCATTTCCCAGAGGCAGAAGGGGATCCCAGCACACCCTGAAAAATGTTCTCATCTCTGCTGCGTTCTAGATGAGGCTGCTGCGAAGGCTTCTCCATTAGCTTGGCTGCATAAAACTTTGAAGGCCTTGGAGCCTCCTGCAGGTATGTTCTCACTGTCCCACCAAGGAGTAACCATTGACAAGCTGACAGGAGCAGGTGACAGAAGCTTCTGTGGCTGTTGAGTTACAGGGGTGTCTGCAGGGAGGACTTCTCCTGCTGCTCCTCTTCTGGTTACTGCACGCAAGCCCAGCTCCCATCACAGGGGTGAGTAGTGTGTCCCTGCTGACCCCACAGGCTGAGCTCTGCTTTTGTGGCATCCATTCATGGGAAATGGAACTACTTTCTGTTAAGGTCCTCTGAGAGGGAAGAACAAAGCCACAGGACACAAGAAACCCCATGAGCCAAAAAACATCCTGAAACAAATGGTGATGGAACTGCTCAAAAGGAATGGTGAGAGCATTTCCCTCAGCCTTGTCCCGGGGCTCAGCAGCCGGGGGCTTTGGCTGCACATCTGGACACGCCATGCCCGGCACAGCAGGAAGGGATCCATGGCAGCCTCGCTGCCCCGCTGCTGCTCCCACGCCCTGCAGGGCTGTTTCCCAGCCTGGCCTGGCTGCAGCTTCTCCCCAGCCTCTGCAGGAAGGCATTGGGCATCAGCTGACAGGCAGCCCAAACTGCACCACCAGGGCTATGCACACCCTTAGATCCCCTGCATTTTCCCTCTCTCCAGGCAGATGAGTTGTAGGGGCGGTTTTGAGAAGGGACCAGTCTGGAAGCATCCCAAATCCAGGGTGTTTTCTGATCCTTATCCGTGCCTTACTCAACTGCGGTCGCTTGAAGTTGTCAGCTTCCCCATTCCCAATGAGGAATGTTTCCATCTGATCCAGCTGTCTCTTTTCCTTTCTCCAGAAATGAAAGTAGAACCTGTGCCTAAGGAAGCATTTCCTGGAGGAAGCAGTGATTCTGTGCCAGCCTCTGCTGCAGGAAGGGAGGCGATGGCAGGCACAGTCACAGGAGGTAATTGCTGTGCCTCTGGGCCTGAGCCCTGCTGAGGCTTGAGCTGCCCTCTCTGCTGCTTGGCACTGCGGGCACAGCCCGGACAAGACGGGCACAGCCCAGAGGAATTATCCCCAGCAGGCTCAGGGCACTCGGGTACTGAGCTGTCCTGCTGGGCTCCCTCTGTGGCAGACACGTCCCGAAACCTGGGAGCGGCTGCAGGGGGTGCCCATGGTGGGGAAAGGGCAGAGGGGGAGAGCAAGGCTCCAATGGGTCCTGACAGGGCCTGGCTGTGTGCCCCTGGCCTGGAGAAGCTGTTCCCGCAGAAGCTGGGACAGAGGTTGGGAGGGATAATTGTGGCACTGCCTGCTGCAGTTTTTCCCAGGGATTTAGTGAGGGTTTCCTGTGTGGCAGTGAGAGAGCCCCATGGCCCTGGGCTACTCCAGCTGCCCCGCCAGGGATGTGGCACAGCAACTGCAAAAAGTGTGGAGAGTGACCAGGAGCTGACCAGGAGTGACCAGAGCTCCCCTGGGCCCTGTGTAACTTTGGCCATGTCCGTTCATGTCTGGCTCCCATGGCCTTACCCGACACCCCCAGTTCCCTAAGGCAGAGGGGGATCCCAGCACACCATGGAAATGGGCCTGATCTGATCTGTGCTCCCCTCTAGATCAGCTTGCTAGGAAAGTTTCTCCGGCAGCTTGGCTCCATGAGGATTTGCAGCCTCGTAAGCCTCCTGCAGGTATGTTGTCAATGTTCCCCTCAGAGAATAATCATTGACAGCCTGGCAGGAACCAGGTGACAGAAGCTTCTGTGGCTGTTGTGTTACAGGAGTGCCTGCAGGGAGGACTTTTCAGGCTCCTTTCCTGGTTTCTGCTCACAAGCCCAGCTCCCATCGCAGGGGTGAGTAGTGTGTCCCTGCTGACCCCACAGGCTGAGCCCTGCTTCTGTGGGATCCTTTCATTTTAAATGCAAGTACTTCTCTTAAGGTCCTCCAAGAGGGAGGAACAAGCCAAGAGGAGACAGTAAGTCCTTGGAGGCATCCAAACACATGGACAGGACTCTGAGTGACCTTGACAGGCGCCGTGGTGGGTGCATTTCCCTCAGCCTTGTCCTAGGGCTCAGCAGCCGGGGGCTTTGGCTGCACATCTGGACACGCTGTGCCCAGCACAGGGGAAGGGATCCATGGCAGCCTGGCTGCCCCGCTGCTGCTTCCACGCCCTGCAGGGCTGTTTCCCAGCCTGGCCTGGCTGCAGCTTCTCCCCAGCCTCTGCAGGAAGGCATTGGCCATCTGCTGACAGAGAGCCCAAACTGCACCACAGGCCGGAGATCCCCTGCATTTTCCTGGTCTCTCAGCACATCTGGAGTGGCAGCTCTTTGGAGGAGGGAGGGCCCTGGAGCAGCCCCAATAACCTGATTTTTCTTCTGCATTTTATCCATTACTTGGACATGCAGTGCCTCCTGAACAGGCCACCTTCCCTCTGGGGAACAGCCCCACCTGATCCAGCTGTCCCTTTTCCTTTCTGCAGAGATGGAAGGAGAGGCTGTGCTGAAGGCTCAGTTTCCCAGAGGAAGCAGGGGCTCATTGGCAGCCTCTGCTGCAGGAAGGGAGGCGATGGCAGGCCCAGTCACAGGAGGTAATTGCTGTGCCTCTGGGCCTGAGCCCTGCTGAGGCTTGAGCTGCCCTCTCTGCTGCCTGGCACTCCTGGCACACAGCATTACCTGAACCCCTCTCAGTGCTGGGTTCCCTATAGGAGGGATCCCAGCACAGCAGGGAACGGTTCCCATCTGTGCTCCTTTCTAGACTGGGATCGTGACTTGCATCACTTGGGAATGCTGGTAAAGAATGGCTTAAGGATGTTGGAACTTGGTGAAGGTGGGCTATCAGCAACCCTTTCCTAACAGAGTAATCATTGCCCAAGTGTAATCATTGTCCAGAGTAATATTCCTGTGTCATTTCCCTTAAGATCCTCTGAAGTTTGATTGATTTTGGAAATCCTGGCCTCCAAATTTCTGCTCTTGTGCCCAACAGTGATCCCACAGGATCGCTGTCAGTGGGAGGAAGGAGCATTCAGCTGTCCATCCTCCTCCCATGTGCAATGCCCGTGTGTCCTTCTGTGTGCTCTGTGCAGCCACGGAGAAGAGCAGAGAGGGAAGGGGCTGGGCCCAGGGCTGTGCCCCGGGGCTGAGCCTTTCTCAGCTCCTTTGCTGGCCCCAGGGAGCCTGAGCTGCCACTGCTGCCACTGCCAAGCCCTTGCCCTGCCTGGGGCTGGGTTCAGAGCTGCTGGCAGCTCCAGGGAGTCCTTTCTGCCCCGACTGCCCCGCAAGGGGCTCCTTCCAACCCAGTGTGGGGCCACTGCAGGCACGTGGTCCCCCTGGCCCTGCTCCTGAGTGGAAGGCAGAGCTGAGGGAGTGCCTTGGAGGGCACCAATCACCCAGGTGCTCTCACTGCCACTCGGGCCTGAAGGAGAATCTCCTGCAGTGTCACAGGAGCTGTTCTGTCCTGCCTTTCTTTGCAGATGAACCTGATGATGAAGATTATCGTGACGATGAAGATTATCCTGTTGATGAAGATGATCATGTTGATGAAGATGATCTGGATTCACAAGCCATAGTCATCATTGAGCCTCTGGGACATGGTGAGGATAGGTCAATGCTTTTCCCCTGGGAGAGCTGCCAGCTCAGAGCCCAAAGCTCGGCCAGGGGGGCAGCGCTGCAGGAGCCAGGACAGAGCCATGCACGTGTGTGCCCTGGCCCTGTGCCATCCCCTCACGGCTCCTGCGGCTCAGTGGTGCCCGTGCAGCTGAGCAGAGATGGCAGAAGCTTCTGTGGCTGTTGAGTTACAGGGGTGTCTGCAGGGAGGACTTTCCCAGGGCCTTTGGTGGATGTTGCACGCAAGCCCAGCTCCCATCGCAGGGGTGAGCAGTGTGTCCCTGCTGACCCCACAGGCTGAGCCCTGCTTTTGTGGCATCCATTCATGGGAAATGGAAATATTTCTCTTAAGACCCTGTGAGAATGAGGAACAACTCTATAGGAGCTAGTAAGTCCGTGAAGAAATCCCAACATCTGGAAGAAAAATGGAGTGATGTGGACAGGCAGCGTGGTGGGTGCATTTCCCTCAGCCTTGTCCTGGGGCTCAGCAGCTGGGGGCTTTGGCTGCACATCTGGACACGCCGTGCCCGGCACAGGGGAAGGGATCCATGGCAGCCTCGCTGCCCCGCTGCTGCTTCCACGCCCTGCAGGGCTGTTTCCCAGCCTGGCCTGGCTGCAGCTTCTGCCCAGCCTCTGCAGGAAGGCATTGGGCATCTGCTCACAGGCAGCCCAAACTGCACTGCGGGCCTGAGATCCCCTGCAATTTCTTGGTCTCTGGATAGATGCAGAGAGGCAGCTGTTTGGAGGAGGGAGGGCCCTGGAGCAGCTCCAAATCCCTGGGCATTTTCCTTGTTCTTTTCCATGCCTTTGACAAGTATTGTCTGGAGCAGAAGGGCACAGCACAGAGGAATTATGGCATGCAGGCTCAGGGGTTTGGGTACTGAGCAGTCCTGTGCCAAGGGGCAGCAAGGTGCCTGCAGGCCCCAGCTCGGGGGGAAACCGGGAGCGAGAACATCCTGGCCAGATCCACCGTGCTGCCAGCTCAGCAGTGCAGCACAGCACAGGCTCACGCTGCCCATTGCTCCCACAGATGCAGCCGGTACCTCAACACGTGCTGACAACATCTGGAGAAGAGTTTTCTGCTGGGGAACACCTTGTTTGATCAAGTTGATGGCCATTGTGGCTGGTGCAGCACTTTTCCTGTTGATTTGTTGTGTGGCAATCTGGTATTGCTGGAAGAGAAAATGGTGAGTGTTTTGTGATTTCTCTACTTCAAACAGCTTCTTTTAAAGGCTGCTCATAGTAAGAGAACATTCCCAGTGAGGCTGCAGTGGAGCTGTGGCCAGTCCATGGTTGGCCAAAGAACTCTGCTGAGGGTTCTGCTGCTGCCCAAATCTTTCATTGGCCTCTTAATTGCTGGGCCTTGTCCTGGGGGGCCGCTGGGGCTGCAGCCAGTGCTGGCTCCCACTGAGGCTGCCTGCCCAAGAGCAGCCCCAGGGGCACAGGGCAGAGGCAGAGCAAGGTGGGGAGGAGAAAGAGCAGGGACGAGATTGCCCTTGAAAGGCAGAGGCGCTCTGGGGCCCGCTCCTGCCCAGGGAGCCTGCCCAGAGCCGTGCCCTGTTCGCCGGGGCCTTGAGGGGCAGCTGTGCAGCTGGGCCAAGCTGTGCCAGCAGCTCCAGCCGTGCTGGGCAGCCTTGCCAGCTCTGGGCCCTGCTGTGCAGGAGGCTCCCTGGGTGCCACTGGCAGCTGGGGCCTCAGCCACCTCCTCTCTCCACAGGTTCTCCCATGCATCTTCTAAAGAGGAGCCTAAAAACTCAGGCAAAGTGCTGCCTACCTGTTATCCCAGCTGTACACGTCTGCCCCTATCTGCCCTGCCGTGGCTGCAGCAGCGTCGCGAGTACTTCCCAAAACCCACCCCTCCAAAACGAGACCCTCTGCCCCTGAGACCCCTGGTCCTGTTCCCTGGCCAGAACTGAAGCTGGGCAGGCCCTGTCGGTGAGGGCAGTGATTAGCCCCCATTTTATGTTTCAATAAAGCAATGGAGTTGTCACAGCTCGTTCCAGGTGGTAGCAGCAGCAAAGCCCCCCCAGCAGCAGCACAGGCTGAGCTCCGTGCCCAGGAGCAGCCGTGGATGCCCACGGTGTGGGCAGGCAGGAGCCAGGCAGGGGCTGCTGTGACCAGCGGTGGGGCCCCGAGGGCTGGGGGAGCCCATGCTGAGCGTCCCTGGGCTGAGGGCACATTTCCTTCTGGGGCATCATCTGGGCCTGGACCTCATGAGGCACACAGGGATTTTTTGGGGTCCCTGCTGAGGGGTGCAGGGGTCCCTCATAAGGCACAAAGGAGTATTTGATCGTCTCTTCTAAGGTGTTCAGGGATCCCTTATGAGGAGTGTAGCAGGGTTACATTTGAGGGATGTGAAAAATGCGTACTTTCTGATTGGTTTTTTGCAAATATTAAAATGAACAACCTATGTGTTTTATTAGAAAGTAACAGTGGAAAAGCACTCGCTCTGAGATAGCAGCCACAGGACACCCAAATCTTTCAGAGCAAGAGAATTTATTCCTCCATTATCAGGAGAAATTAACTTCTTGCCGCCTCGCACAGCCAGGACAACGCCGTTAGGCTTATGAGGAAGAAGCTGACAATGATGATGACCAGACAGAATCCTGTGTTTGAATGGAATTTATGCATCATGTATGGATGTATGAATATGCAACAGGTTATTGTTTTTAAGGGTTAATTTTATGTTAATGTGGGTCCTTTTTCGGGCTTGTGCTCCCCAGAAAATAGGCACCTGGATGTCTGTAACTCTTTGTTTCTATTGTCTCATATTGTCCTAATTCAAATTGTCCAAATTTTTATTACTCTAATTGAATTATTATTTTTATAACCATTTCCTTATTATTAACTTTTAAAATTTCAAAAACAAGCGATTGGCATTTTTCACAATTATGGTAGCAGAGGATGGTTACTAACACCTTGCTGCCGGTGCTTTAGGAGAGTCAGAGTGGGGAAGGTGCGCCCTGCCCTATTTGGCAGCCTCGCTCTGTTTCCCCTGCGGTGACTGACTGACCCAGGTTACCATCGGTGGACAAAAGGAGGCAATAAAACAAAGAGAAGGGAAAAAAGCTCCCTACAACAGCGGTAATTGGCCCCCTAAGACTAGTAGTGCACATGAAGAGCCTGGGGAGGAAAAGGGATTGGTAGTTTTTGGGAGGACAGGTACAAGGGGATGAATGTGTGTGAATGGGAGGCGGGCTGGTTGTCCCAGACCTGCCAAGTGCGTGCTGGAATCTCCCATGCTGCGTTTCCGACTTTCCGCGAGGAAAGCGGCCAGTAAAGAGATGAAGTGAGTGATAAGAGGAGTGAAAGAATCCCCCGGGGTAACTGGGACTGGGTCTCAGGGAGGGGTTGGAGCCCTCGGAGGTAGGCAGCAATGTTTCCTAGCCCAATCCACTAGGAAACGGGACAGGAGGGGCCCCTAAAAACCTGCTGGGTTAAGGGATTTACATTCCAAGAGCATCTAGGGTTGAGCAGAATTCTGCCGGAGTGAGGATATGCCCAGGAACACTCAGGGTGGGACAACACAGCTAGATTGAGCAATGAAAATTTTTCCCAAGAGCATCTGTGGTTGTACCACACACCTGGGTTGAGGCACAGAAAAATGCCCAACAGCATCTAGGGTTGGACAACCCAGCTGTATTGAGGGAAAAATGTGCAAGAGCATCTGGGGTTGGACAACACAGCTGGGTTGAGGGACATCCAATAGCACCGGGACTGGCCAGTAACACCTAAACTTGTAATAGGGGATGTGAAAGTAAAAGGTACCTTATTGTTGTCTTGTTATGTGTGTGAGAGTGAGTCTCACACTAAATCAGCCTCAACTTCCCGGGTGGGTGGGAATGGGGGGCAGTGGAAAGAGGAGTGTGTGACCCACAAAAGAAGCCATTGTCCCCTGGGTGGGTGGGGACTGTGGCATAAGGTACAGGTGACCTGCGCACCAGACTGGCGTTCCCCAGGCGTGTGAGGGGGCCGTGGCTAAAGAGTGTGAGTGACACACAGACAGCCTCGCAGGTGAACGGGCACCAGAGGCGACCAGAGTCAGGGCCCTTCCCAGAGGCCCGGAGACACTGAGACCTGGAGGCCAAATCCAAGGCAAGGGGGGCCCACAGGGACCTGTGATTTTCTGGCAACAGGGATCCACTTTGTGTCTTGTGAGGGTGTGAAGGAATGTGTGAAAGTGAATGAGAAGTAAAAGTGAATGGATGTAGACGAATGGAAGTATATGTAATGTAGAAGCTTTACCATATCTCCTTGGAGGGAGGTGTATTGTATTGAAAAGTAGTATGCGAAAAAGGTTTTTTAATTTTAGGTATGAGTAGTTGAAAGAAAAGTGGTATTTCAGCTGTTAGTGAAGGTGAGAAACAGAAGCAGGGGATGAATAGATAAGATCTTGAAAATGGAACAGAAAACCAGTAAAATGGATACAGAAAAAAAAAAAAAAGTGGGGGGAATAAAAGCATGCTAGAAGAGATACCCTCAAGATAGCCCTTTAGGAGTTATGTTAGCTAACAGAGATACAACTCCTTGCAAAACCCAGGGTATGCAGGAAAAAGATGGAAACTATGGAAAAAGGGAAGTTAACCTTAAACTAGAAGGCTCAAACTTGTGAATTATGTACTTTAAAAAGAGCACTAGAATATTTAACACAAAAGAAAGGAGTTATATATTGATTCAAGGTTTGCCTTTAGAGTAGTACATACCTTAAGAAAAAAAAAATTAAAAGGAGATTAATTAATTCAAGAGGAAAAGGATTAGTACATGAGAAACTTATTTTAGAGGTGTCAGAGACACTAAAATTACCTAAGAGAGATAGCTATAGTAGATATTAAGGGACACCAAAAGGTAAAGACCCCAGAAATAAGAGGAAAGAATTTGGCAGATCAGGAAGCTAAAGATGCAGCAGAAAATGGAGCTGAAAGAGTTAATATTAACTCCAAATGAGGAAAAATTAGAAATTCCAAAGTTTAGGGAAGCAGAGAAAAAAGGAATTAAACAAGATAGGTGGTGAACAAGATAAATCAGGGAAATAGAAACATCTTGATGGAAGACAATTAGTTAATAAAATGCTTACTAGGGTATATTAGAAGACATGCATCAGAAAACCCAGTGGGATAGTCAGGTTTTGTGTGATCATTTTTTAAGGAACTATGGGTGCATTAGGATTGTTGGAGTAGAAAAGCAAATAACTGAAAGTTGTATAATTTGCCAAAAGATAAATAAATTGGTGATGAGAAAAACAACATGAGAAGGTCATGAGTTAGCTCATCAACCATTTCAAAGTATCCAAGCAGAAGTTTGGAGGAAGTCGTAAAAAAATAACATTGTTATAAATGATCAATCAAAAGCCAAATTATCAAAAAATGAGAAAATATTTATCTTTTTCCGCGACCAAAATACCATCCTCAAAACCACCACAGCCAAAGAGACAGCGTCGAGCCCGGGTTCAGCGCTGGGTGAACCTGGATCCGACCTCTATCGCATGGGACCCCCCCTCGTTCACAAGAGCCCCTTCTAGCAGGGATGTTTTATACAGTTTATTGTGCCCGAGGCCGAGGAGTCCAAGGTTCTTTTGTAACTCTGCATATTCATGGTTGGCTCTTTCACTGTGCAGAGCTGGACAATCCTCGTTTCCTGGTGATAGCCAGCGTTGATTGAGATCAGGGAAGCCATGTATTCACATGCACGTTCCTGGTGACTCTGGCTATCTTGATTGATCTTATCAACAGGGTGATGATCGCTCTTAGGCGGTTTCCAAGGACTCCCGATACCGGTGATCATCGCACTGGGTGCGTCTATTCTTAGGCTAAAATGCTGATCATTATCCTGTTGCCTTCAGAAAGAGTTTGAATAGACATCTGCCCCTCAGGCTGCTTGTGGTCAGAGATTGGTTTGGATTTCACAATCTTTATAAAATACATTCTTTGATAGCATGAATTATTTCTAACATATCTTACAACATCTTTTAAAAATATCAAAAATCCCCAAGAAAAAGCAATAAAAGAAAAACAGCGAAAGAAAAAGGCTGGGAACAAAATATTACCTCATCCATTCCCGTTTGTTCCCCCACCCGTTCGTGGCTGCTCCCCCAGCCCCTGTGCTGGCTCCGGCACAGTCCATCTGCCCCAGTCTGGCCACCTGGCCCGCGGCTGCTCCGCCAGCCGTGCTGGGGGGGACGGGGGTCTGTCCTGCCGTGTGGAAACGTGGTCACCGCGCCAACCGCACTGAGGGGGTCCCATCTGTCCCATCCCCGGCTGCCCTGACTCTGGTCGGCTCCCGCTGCTGCAGCCGGGGTCAGTCGCGGCTTTGTCTCTGCCGGATCAGCCACCGTGAGCCGTGTGGGGGCGATCCACGCTCCAGCGCGGCCTGCACAGGAACACCCCCTCGGGTGACCCCGGCTGCAGACCCTGAGCTGTGCCCATCCCCTCGGGCGATTCCCCCTGCAGACCCTGAGCTGTGCCCATCCCCTCGGGCGATTCCCCCTGCAGACCCCGCCTTTGGGGCACCCAGACCCTGAGCTGTGCCAAGTCCCATCTGTCCTGCCCCCAGCTCTGTGCCCTTGGTAACCACAGCTCCGGCTGCTCAGCGGACCTCTCCAAAGGAATCACCTTATCGAGGCACTGAAAGTTCAAAGAAAGCCCTCTCCTGATTCTTCCTAAAAATGTGGGAGAAAGACTATAGAAGATAAAAATCCAAAAAGAATGAGATGAAGGGATTGGTCTATTTCCATTAAGAGAGGTTCCCATTGGAGGGGGTGGACCAGGGTTTGTAAATGCTCCTTTGACTTCGTCTGAAGTCTGAAATTGTAAGAAATAAATAAAAGGAATATTTGGAGGATCCCATAGGCATAGCTGAAAAATTAGCTCAATTTTTAGGTCCAAACATTTATACTTGAGAAGAGATGCAGTCTGTAATGAAAATAATATTTTCTCAGGAAGAAAGGCAACTAATCAGAGCAGCTGAAATAAAAGCTCGGGAAAAAAATAATCTGCAGGGACTCCCAGAGAAGGCAAAATGCCAACTGTACCTCCTGAGTGGGGTAAAAAAATAATGAGGAGGGGAGGAAACATATGAATAATTATCATAATTACAGAGTCAAGGGAATAAATGAGGCAGCATATCAAAGGGGAAATGCAAAAAAAAGGTGTTTAAGGGACAGCTTTTTAGAGGGGAAAGAAGAAACTCCAACTAAATAGATAAACAAATTTAAGAGAAATAAGAAAGTGGTCCTAAGTAAGCAGAAGATCTGAAAATCTTTAAAGGGGAGGAATAGGGTCTATTTTTAAAGGGACAAATATCACCTGGAGCCTGTGATAACTTTAAAAGTGGGTCCCCAAGAAGAAGAATTGGAATTTGTAGTAGACACAGGGGCAGAAAGAACCCGCCTGTTAAATATTCCAAAAGATTATAGTGTGAGCAAACATATAGTGAAAGTAACAGGGGAAGAAGGAGAAAGTTTTACAGTTCTGGTCATTAAAGATGTAGTAATTGAGGGGGAAACTAAAATTTGGATGGGAGATGTCTTTTTGGTCCCTGGGACAGGTAGCAACTTACTGGGAAGAGACTTACAAGTGCCATTAGGAATAGGGGTTATTCCAGAAAATGGGAAAATGATAGCTAGAGTTTTAAAATTAGGCCAAGAGGATGAAGCAAAAAAATCAACAAGGAAGTTTGGGCTGGGAAGGAAATAGGGGGGGGATTAAATATTGACTCCATAAGGGTTAAAATTAAGAGAGAAGATCGTCCCATATGTGTAAGTCAGTACCTCATATCTTTAGAAGGATGGGAAATTTTGAGGCTGGTAAAAAAAAAAAAAACCACCAAAACCGAAAAAACCACCCCAACAACTTATGAGACATTCGAACTTTATGTGTCTTCTGATAATACCCCTATTATCCCAGTAAAGAAGCTCAATAGAAACTATTTTTTTGGAGAAACCGAAGTTAAAATTAGAGAAGGTACTATACAACTTTTGAATTTTCTGGGGGAAAAAAGGATTAAGGGTATCAAAAGGAAAACTACAATTTGTAGAACCAGAGGTAAAATATCCTAGACACTTAATAAATAAAAGTAGCTGGAAACTCAACCATGAGAGAATTGCAGGAATTTTATCCCTTCTCTCTCCCTCTTCAAAAAGGGAGATCAGAGAACTACTTGGATTATTGAAACTCTATAGATGATGGACTGAGGGGTACACACAGGCAGTAAAATTTGTGTATGAAAAATTGACAGGGGAGATGATATAAAGTGGACCAAAGAAAGATATTGTTAAATTAAAAGAGTTGAAGTTAAAACTAGCCTAAGTACCAGCTTTAAGCTTACCCTTGTTAGAAAAATCCTTTATCATTTATACATGAGTACAGAAAATGGAGTAGCTCATAAAAATTTAATTCAGGCGTAAGGAAGAGTAAAAATCTAGTAGCTTATATATCAAAGATGTTAGACCCAGCAAGCCACGGCTAGCCAGTATGTATTTAATCTATAACAGCTACTGCAATCCTAGTAAATTAAAGCTGTAAGCTTACTTTTGGAAGTAAACGAGTTGTGTACACCTCGTAGCATCTGAGGTGTGTTGAATCAAAGAAAAAGGAAAGTAAGAAGAGAAGAAAGAGAGAAGTTGAAGTAGGGGGGTGGTTAGCAGACTCTGGGATGTTGGAACGTGGAGTGATGACATCTTGGTGCTACAAGAGAGCAAAGCGTGAATGCGGGTTTTTGCTTGAAAGGCAGAGAAGTTCTTAACACATGGTTGTTCAGAGCTGAACTGGGGTGCAGAAAGGGTTTAGCAGAAAGGGCCCTCCTTGAAGGGCAAAGAGGATAAGTTGACTAAAGAAAGAAAAAGAATGTCAGGAGCACCTGGGGATGCCAAGTTTGGGCTTGTCAAGGTCGGGAGGTGTCTGGCCGCTCCCTGCGAGCGGCAGGGACCGATCCATGGAGGGTGGCGGTGCTGGCAGCAGAGGACACAGGTTTGCCGGCCAGGAGCGGGCTGGCTCCGTGGCGGAGCTGCCGGGGCAGCTCCCAGACTGTCGGGGTGCTGAGTCCAGGGTGGCAGCGTCGGCCCCGGTAAGTGGGCCGAGAGAGAGAAGGAAAGAGAGAGAGAGAAGAGGAGAGAGAGAGGGGGCTAAAGGGACCCAAGGCTGCCCCCAGGGTCCCCATGCCCGTGGCTGCTCTCCCCTGCTCCGGCCCTGCAGCCAAGGGGCAGCACCAGGGGAAGGGCGAGGAACAGCACTGACAGCAAGGCTGTGAAAAGAGGGGGAGTGGGCTGGCACTAAAGGATAAAATCGAAGCAGAGATTGCTGACTCTCCCAGCCTCACAAAGTGGTTTGTTTTTCTTAAGTAAGAAGTTTTTTGTTTTGTTTGCTGTTAAAAACAAGAAGTTTATGGGTTTTTTTCTGAAGAATGGGTTTGTAAGGCTAAAACAGTTAAATGTTGCCCAAAAAGTAAAAAGCAATAGATGTGATTCATCTCGTGTTAAAATCAGCCTGGCCTTTCTTATTTAACTAACTGTAACTCACAGAAAGAAGAATTTGCCTCTGCAAATTCTATTAGCACAGCTGGATACAAGAAGAAGAGACTGTTGTGGAGAAAGCTTTTAGCTAAACCCAGAAAGTTTGGAAGAAAAGCCAATGGTAAAAAGTTAATGCAGTATTGTTTTTCTTTTATTACTGTGCTATTAAGAAGTCCTTTCCAGGCACTACTGAAACAGCAATCTGAACCATGGAAAGAGGGTGAATTCATGCCAGCAGAATCAAAAAACTTGTGAAGGAACCTGAGGAATGGACTATCACATTTAAACGGGGTGATATCAAATTGACTTTCCAATGCGGACTGAGTTGTAAAGGTTTGGGAAAACCCAGATGGTCCAAGAAATGTCCAAAGAATAACACCTTAACACCTAATTAAGAAATAAGGCAACACTTATATCACTGGCTTCAAGCACTGCCTGAATGAAACATCTCCTTGGGGAGGACTCCTTCAGACAGAAGGATCAAGACTGTTTTTGTATTCTGACCTTAGCCTGAGAATTGTACGGGGAAGAATGGGAATTGCCATCTCCATCAGTACACGCTGTAAACTTTATTTGATTCATTCCTATACTGGACACGCTATCTGGGTTATAAGTAAATGCTTGAATTGTGGGAATAATTAGTATTGCAGTTCACAAAATGTATGCTCTTATTGCAAGAAGTGTTAAAGTAATAACATTGTTTTGTGGATGAGAATTATTAGTGCCTGTTGAATTAGAGATACCTGAGGAGAGGTGGGGAAACCACAGTTAAGGGGTGTCAAAAGCAATTTGCCTGGAAATTAGTTAAGAGAAAGTGACAAGGAAACAGAGGGCAAGACCAGATTGGCCTCTGTATTCGCCACCAAGAAGATCAAACACACCTGCTGTGGGTTGCAGCCTCACAGGCATGGGAGGTGGGAGTATAAGCCATACTGGCCCTCTGTTATTCCTGTTTCTGGCACTCATTTGTTGTCTTTTCCCTTTCAGGATACCAGCAAGATCGTGTCACAAATGCTACAGAAAGCATCACATGGAAAGAAACCAAAGTTCCTCTTTTATTACACACACCTCTTTATTACACACAGCCATTGTTTTAACACATCCAAATTAAGAACCCGTAGGCAAAACGGAGAAAATTATTGGATTACAAGAAACTTAGGAAAAAGTGGTAATAGATTTGGAATTGAATGTCCAAAAGGAGAGAGATGGATTTGTTTTACATTTAAAGATACAGTCCAGGGTTCTGTAAAAACAAAAACAAATAGTAAACAAAAGGATAAAACCAGCACAGCAATTTAACTCTGTATTGACCCCAAATTATCTGTTGAGTCGTATTACAAGACTCCAAGCAGTTATAGAAATTATAACAAATAAAGCTGCCCAGGCATTAGAGTTAATATCAAGTCAGCTTAGCCAAACAAAACCTGTAGTGTATCAGAATAGGAAAGAGAAAGAGAATTTTTTTATTGCTCCATTATCAGGAGGAACGAACTTCTTGCCGCCTCACAGAGCCAGGACAACGTCGTTAGGCTTATGAGGAAAAAGTTGATAATGACCAGACAGAATCCTGTGTTTGAATGGAATTTATGCATCATGTATGAGATGTATGAATATGCAACAGTTTATTGTTTTTAAGGATGAATCCTCTGCTAACGTGTGTCTTTTCTTGGGCTTATGCTGCCCAGAGAATGGGTACCCAGATGTCCGTAACTCTTTGTTTCTATTGTCTCCTATTGTCCTAATTCAAATTGTCCAAATTATTATTACTCTAATTGTATTACTATTTTTATAACCATTTTATTATTATTAAACTTTTAAAATTTCAAAAACTAGTGATTGGCGTTTTTCACAATTTTGGTAGCAGAGGACGGTTACTAACACCTCGCTGCCGGTGCTTTAGGAGAGTCAGAGTGGGGAAGGCCCACAGGAGGCACCCGGGGCTGCAACTGAGGCCGCGCCTTCTCCCGCTCAAGGGGGCTGGCTCTGTTCCTCCGGAGGGCACAGCTTAGATCCCCGTTACCTTTGGGAACCTGCCGGGGAAATGTTGAGGGGCAGAGAGTTCCAACCTTTCTCACTGGGAAGTGTGGCTGATGGTGTGGGGATTTTTAAGTTTTTGCCCTCTAAATTGGTGTCCTGGCAGAGGGTTAAGTTTGCTTGCTCTCAGCAGGGCCCTTTGATTCTTGGTGGCCAGTGGGGCTGCAATGCAGCCAGGGTTGAAGGAGGATCTCTGGCCGCTTGGGCCATGGTTGTGGCATGCCTTGGCTTCATCCTTCCCTTGGCTGTGATTTGCAGTGGTGCTTGTGCAGGCATTTTACAGTAACTGGCTTCAGTTTGTTCCTCTTGTCACCAAAAATTGAGAATAAACGTCTTTAACACCGCTGTAGTATTAAGAGGCAGGCCTTTCTTGAATTGCTGGGTACACAAGCCATTGTGATCACAGGCCCTTCTTGGTGGGCTCTTCAGGTACCCTGGTGGTCACTGGAGAAGGAAGCTGATTCTTCTGGAAAAAAAATTGTTTCCCATGTGTGGAAAAGAATAACCTCACACTTCCCCATCCCTTTCTATACAAAGTTATACAGGCAAGTGCATTCATATGTCTCTATCTGTCTTGTCAATCTATCTGTCTGTCTGTCTGTCTGTCTGTCTATCTAGTTTAATAATTATGAAATATTTCTGTGCATGATATTTTGTTTATTTGTAAATTATGACACATCTATTGAGAGCTGGAAAATAATACCATCCATCTTTGATATAGCAAAGTTGGGTTTAGGAGCAGATGTGAACTGTGATTTCCTTCTTGCTAGACATGCTGGCTTGTTTAGATTGATTGACTTTGAACAGAAATCCTGCAAAGCTGGAAAATGGCTGGTGGCCATCACTCTGATATGAAAATGAAAATGAAAAAGAAAAAAAGCCCTTTTTTCATTTTAATTTTTTTCATCTATGCTGGTTGGTAAATACTTTTCTTCCTTAAATACTGGCAATATTGGAGGTAGAAAATAACATAATACTGCATATTTTAGATACTCGATCGTTTTCTTGTGAAATTTTATGGTAGCATCTCCTGCCTAAAACCGCCTCAAAACTAAATAGCAGGCCAGCTACTGAGCGCAACTTACTGCATAGGTGCAGCTCATGTTTGTACAGGGGAAGTGGCTTTTTGTTGTTCTGCATGTGTATGAAACACTACAAATTGAAAGGCTGCTTACAGAGGAAAGAGCCTTGTTTAGTGTAGCCTGGACTTTGGGAAGGTGGTAACTGTTAGATCAATACCCAGCAAGCTGCCTAAATTATTTTTGTGACTACTGTCTCATTACTTTGGCTTGGCTTCTTTTAGGAGGTTCATTTTTCATTTAGAAATGGCACCAGAAGACTCAGTGTGTTTGGTGGAGCCAGGGCTGTCACAGGACAGATGGAGCTGGGACAAATGGCACAATTATTTTGATCTCAGCAAAAAGCCACCTGAGCTCCTCATGAGAGCAACCCCACGGACTGGAAATGGATCCATTAAAATTAACTCATTACAGAGCTTTTAACTTGATGCCCTGACATATGGAGCTTGTCCAGTTCTGCCATGGAGGAAGGGAGTTTGAAGACAAAGAGGTTTGGCAAGGAGATCCATGCACAACAAAACTGTGTGTATTTTAGCAAATGAAGTATCTTAGGATGTAAAACCTCATCCATACTCCAGTTTTACAGAAATTCTTGGTCTTAATTCCTTTGTCAGTGTAGATCTTCCTTTTCTTCTTGAGCTGGGCAGCTTGTAACCTCGCCTTCTCCCACAAACAGGAAGAGACAAACTGGAATTTTGTCATGAAACCATATTTTGGAAAGTTTGCCCTGTGTTTGCTTTTGCCCAGAAGTAACTGAGATTCACTGGAGTATTTACAAGCCATAAATGATGGATTTATTGTGGTTGCAAGAATCTTTTGTATTTTACAACTTTTCTGCTGCACAAGAGCCTGGCACTTGCAGAACTCTTGCCCATGCACTTCTCCAGTGCTTCTTGCAGAGAAGCTTTGGGAAGCACTCAGTGCCATGTTCATGTGTGGTTTATGGAGCCCACAGGACAGGGAAATGTATTTGCAGTGTGCACTGGCTTTTATTCCAAATCATTGTCATTGCTGTGGGCACTGGCTGTTATTCCAACACCTGTGTCATTTACTCTACTGGAATCCTTGTGAGAAAGGTTATTCTTTGCCACCAAGATTTTTAGTTGGTATTTTTTATCTCAAACAGCCAAAAGTTTTCCATCTCACTGGTTTCTGATGCTGGTTTTTCCTTTCCAGTCTGTTGCTGGCCCACAAAGATGCTGCTTAGATTCTGCAGACCCCATACATGGGTACCAAGCTGAAAGTTCTCCGCTGCTCCACAGCAGCCCAGTTATCCACAGGTGAGCCAAGAGCAGCTCCAAAAGCTCCAAGGGATTCTAACAGATGAATTCCTGTCCCTCAGGAGGGCAGGGCTGGTTCTGAAGTAAAGGGTCTGACCCTGCACCCACCTTTGCATGGCAGCATCTGTCCCACACTTTGTGGAAGGCACATAACATGTGACACTCTTAATTCAGCACTGGCTTAGTCAGTCTTATAAAGCTCTTTAAAAAAATCAGACTGGGCAAAAAATTACTTTTATTTTAGTTGGTTGGTTTGTTGTTTTATTTTTTTTCCTTGGTTCTTTGCTTTGAAGCTCAGAGATAAAGGAGGAAGAAGCAAATTTTCTGTTCAACTTGCCTGTCAGTGTGTGCTGGGGGTGAGAAAACAAGATCAGTTTTTAACCAGCTGGTTTGGGGGCTCTAAAAGCAATTGTGATGCCCCTAATCAGGGGCTGGGGGCACTGCTAACAGCCTGGATTGTCCCCACCTGTGTTCCCCTCTTTACCACGGTGCTCTGTAGATCCAGAGCCTTGTACCTCGGCCTGATGGTGCAAAGATCCCCCCAGCATCCCTGAGTTTACCAAAGTAAAGGCTTTGTCCTCTTAAATATGAGAAGCTGTATGGGTGGCCTTCAGCCAATGTTCTTTTGCTGCCTGGACCCCAATCAGTGCTCGAGTCTAAATGACTGCCCCAGCCCCGAGCTGCCCTTAGGACTGATTTGATCAAAGGGATTGAAGCTCTGTTGACTGCAAATTCTCCAGGAAAACAAGTACAGGAACTTGGATAATGCTGGCGACAAAAGCAGAGTGCAGAGTTGAACCTGTGAGGCCACCTCACTGCCACCTTCCCCAACCCTTTTATTTTTATTTTGTTTAATATTCTGAGTGCCAGCTCTTGCATGAAATGGGCCCTCAGCAAGGAGCTGCTGGGCCTCCTGGCTGTGTCCCTTTGTGCTCCCAGTGCTTCTGCTCTGGTTGGGCTGGGAACCTTGTTCATCATGCCTCTGTGTCTGTTTCCTGTCGTTCCAATGCACAGCCCTATCCCTCTGCTTGTTATTTAAGGACTGTAACTATTTTATTGGATAACTTACACCTTGTTATAAATGTGAAGCTTGACTAGGCCAATATTCCAGCAGCAATCAATTTATTAATTAATATGGTAAAGTATGAGCAATACAGCACTGGGTAAAGTGGGGGAAGTTTTCCCTCCAACTGCACACCGACAGTTGAGGCTTATTGATATTTAGAGAGGTACTCATAAGCTTTCTCAGCAGTTTCTATTCCCAATTTTACTCATCAGCAGTTTCTATTCTCAGTTTTTATGTCACAATTCTGTACACTATTGTGATGTTAAGCTTAACGTTAACAGCCATTGAAATTTAAAAAGACATTAGTAAAGAGACATTAGAATAAGTAAATAAGTATTTCCAGGGGTATAGGCCTCTGCTGAACCAGGGAAGGTGAAAATGCCTCCCCCCATAGTAATCAAGCTTAAAGAAAGAAGACAACCAGTGAGAATTAAGTTGTACGCCCTCAAAAAGAAGATAGGGAAGAAATCAGCCCAATAATTGATAGTACTAGATTGAGAGCTGTCAATAAGATAACAAAGAACTTATACCCTGTAGTAGCAAATCCATACACTTTACTAACTTAACACCTGAGCTAACCTGGTTTACTGTTTTAGACGTGAGAGATGCCTTCTTTTGCCTCCCTATCCACGAAGCCAGCCAGAAAATTTTTGCATTCAAATGAGAAAGCCCTAAAAGCAGTGTAAAACAGAGCTCACATGGTCCATGTGCCTGAAGGTATCAAAAAATTCCCCCACCCCGATTAGAGAACAACTTGCAAAGATCCAGAGTCCTGGGAAGCTCCACAGGAAGAAGGGAGGCTGTTGCGGTACGTGGATGATCTTCTAGTAGCCACTCGGACGTGGGAAGCATGTCTGGCCTGGACAGTAAGCCTTTTGAATTTCCTAGGACTCCAAAGATACTGAGTATTAAAGAAAACGGCACAGGCAGTGAAAGAGCAAGTAATCTATGTGGTGAGTGCTGGGCAATGGACTTTAGGGCAGGCTCGCAAGGAACCACAGGCCAAACCCCAAAACCCCAGACAACAAAGGAACTCCGAACCTTTTTAGGCATGGCAGGGTGGTGCTGGCTGTGGGTTTATAATTATGGAATACTCGTCAGACCCCTCTATGCTCTTATTTCCAACAGAAACAGAGATCTCCAGTGGACAAAGGAAGGCACACGGGCCTCTCACCAGCTAATGAGTGCCCTCAGGTCAGCTCCAGCTTTGGGACTTCCAGATGTAAGTGAACCATTCTTTCTATTTTCCCATGAAAGACAGGGAATTGCCCTGGGAATATTGGCTCAGGACTTGGGTTCATACTGGAGGGCAGTTGCTTACTTCTCCAAGCAACTAGATGCAAGAGCCAAAGGATGGCCAGGTTGCCTCAGAGCTGTAGCAGCAGTCGTGCTTGTTATGTTTGCCCAATTATCCCATTAAAAAAAACCCCAACAATATTTAAGGTAGCAGCAATTTTAATTGAATAGTAAAAGAAGTATATAAATAAGGGATAATTTGGTTCAAATAATAGCGCATAAGCAAAAATCCGCGGGGTGCAGAGTGCAAGGCTCTTGAACCCTTGCCACTTTATGTACAAGTTTGCCAAGTGAAGATTTCCCTCTTTTATGCCATGTGTTAATATCATCTCCTCCCATTTTCGATTCATCACACCTTCATCTCCGCCCTCATCACCACCTTTGCCACGCATGCGTTGTCACTCGGCTTGGTGGTTGCACAAGTCTTTTGGGGGTCCTCTGATGAAGATTTTAGTAGTCTTCCTCTGTGTCCTTTATTCCACCTTTGGGTTACACATGCACACCAAGCCAGTACAATGCAAGCCAAATTTTGCATACTGCTATATCTTAATATCAAAGCAATAAATTTCTTCTAATTAGCAGTTTCTGGGACCCAACCAGGTTCTGCTCAAATTTTAGTAACTGCTTGGTTTTGATGTCATTGGGAACATCTGCCGGGAAGGGGGGGTGTGGGGTCCCTCCTCTCCCTCTCTTCTTTTTGGACATTACAAATTTTAATTGCTTTATTTATTCCCACATATTAATTACTCTATCAATATTGATTACTGTTTCAATTTTATCAGCACGAATCATACCTATTCACCCCATGCTGAATATTCAAGAGGCACGCAAGTTTACCCTGGGACAAAAATGACTGTGCTAGTGTCTCACACAGTGTCCACAGTACTGGAAGTAAAGGGTGGCCACTGGCTTTCACCACAGAAGTTCCTGAAATACCAGGCCATCATGGTAGAGCAAGATGATGCAGAGATAGTGGTGACTGATATTGTCAACCCAGCTTCTTCTCTCAGTGGAAATCAAGGAGAAGCAGTACACCACGATTGCCTGGAGACCATTGAAGCTACTTAC
The DNA here is from genome assembly GCA_039654755.1 of Calcarius lapponicus. Lineage (NCBI taxonomy): Eukaryota > Metazoa > Chordata > Aves > Passeriformes > Fringillidae > Calcarius > Calcarius lapponicus. The sequence continues at coordinate 3,064,954 of CM077475.1, read as the reverse complement.
TCCAGCCGTCCTGACTTAAAGAACACTCCTTTGGACGATGCAGAGACCTGGTTCACTGATGGGAGTAGCCACATTGCCAGTGGAAAGCGACATGCTGGATACACAGTGACTACCTGCAGAGAAGTAATGGAATCCAGACCCTTACCAATAGGCACCTCTGCGCAGAAGGCGAGATAATTGCCCTGATCCGTGCCTTGGAAATGGCAAAAGGAAAGAGAATAAACATCTATACAGACTCAAAGTATGCATTCAGAGTTGTGCATGCACATGGAGCCATCTGGAAAGAGAGGGGGACTGCTGACCTCACAAAAAAAGAAGAGACAATCCAGCTGCTGGAAGCAGTTCAGCTGCCTGAAAGGGCATATTAAGGCACACCAGAGAGTGAGCTCAGAATTGGAAGAAGGAAATGAGCTAGCGGACGGAGAGAGGCAAAGAAAGCAGCAAAAAGTGAAGTAATTATGGACAGATTTCCCTTGAAAGTAAGCCAAAATATAATAGTACTAATCAAAAGAGACATGCAGCCTCAAGGGGTGGGCTACCATTGAAAGAGAGCTAGGAATGCCTTCCCATTTTTGTGATCACTAGTGAAAGAAGAGCACCAGAAACCACACTGGAGCCTAACTACTTAAAAGCTTTTATAAAGTGTAGCTCCTTTCCCAGAATGACCAAGGCTGCCAGTGATACAGAGTGCATCGAAATAAAGTGTTGACTTTTAAGTAGTAGTTTCCACAGCCTTTCTGAAATGCATATCTGATTGAAAGAATGGTTGCCAAGAATTTGTATGCCACTATTACTCAGGTAAACCAACAGTGTGATCCTTGCCTCCAGACTAACCCCAAAAATGCCCCCAGGCTGAAACTCGGAGAGATTAAGAGAGGCCATAGGCCTGGACAGCAGTGGCAAATTGACTTTTCAGAATTCCCAAGGAAAGGGGCGTATCAGTATTCACAGGTATTGACAGATATGTTTTTGGGGTGGCCAGAAGCATTCCCCACCAGAACTGTCAAAGCTGGAGAGGTGACCAGGGTATTATTACAAGAAATACTACCACACTTCAGAGTTCCAGCCATAGTATCCTCGGATAGAGGATCACATTTCATTTCCAAAATAGTGCCACAGATTAGTAGCCACCTGGGCATAGATTCATAGATTGGGAACTTCACACTCCATACCGCCCCAATAAAGTGCCAGATGGAGAAAATGAATCATCTGATTAAGCAGCAGATTGTAAGACTGGGGCAGGAAGTTAATCTACCCAGGCCCCAAGCTCTTCCACTGGCACTACTGCGAATTCAAACTAAACCTTGAGCTAAAGAAAAGCTGAGTCCCTTTGAAATGCTTTATGGGAGAGCATATGGAATACAAAAGAGAATGTCCACCGACATTAGAGAGATAACCCTGGCCACCTACATGGTGGCTTTAAGCAGACAGCTCAGAGAAATTGAGAAACACGTGGCTAGAATTTGGAGCAAAGAGCTAGATAGACCAGTACATAACATACAGTCTGGGGATTATGTATATGTTAAGCCTCTTGCAGAAAAGACTTTGGAACCACTGCAAGTGCTTCTTTCCACCTTCACTGCAATCAAGATCAAGGAGCAGATTGCCTGGATCCATCACTCTCCAGTGAAGAAAGCCCCAGAAGCCCCTTAGAGAATGACATCAAGAAACAATGAACTGAGACTAAAACTTACTCAGGCAAAATGAGTATATTGCAGCCAGGGGTAGTTTGTCATTTCATTTACAGAATTTTTTTGTATATAACTAGAGTCTTAGAGAGTACCTCTGTCCAAAGCAATGCTGAATGGCCTTGGTCCCAAGCTTTTAATCTGTATACTGGATCCATGGGAGAACCTTCTGAGATAAAAGCTCTAAACCTATCCACTGTAGTAATTCACGGGGATCAGGTATATGAGGAGCAAGAGTGGCAAGAACGAGAACTGTAGACACTTCAAGAGATCAAGAGAGAAGAAATCAAAATAGAGTGCTAGGTAGTCAATGAGACGGCTTATGAGAGACCAGAAGAAATTAGTGTCTCAACCTCTCCGGTACACAGGCACCAAGAAGTTTGTGATAGCCTAAGTGAATCAGACTGTTAGTGTAATTTCACCTTGATACAGCCTGTAGAAGTGACCTGCCTTTAAGCTTAAGATGCTATCAAACTCTCATTTAAATTTGAAATAGACACTGCACTTTTTACAACAGCAAGACCTTATAAAACCCACACTAGTAATCAAATAGTTCAGACCCAACCCAAACTTGAACCTGAAGTGTATGAAATAGGCCCTTACGTAGTGAAGAATGTAAGTGAAAACAACTGTTGTTCAATCCAGAATGGTCTCTCAAACGTGTTGAGTTGCTAATGCAAATTAACAGCTCAAAAATCCAACCAGCCTGCTCCTCTTTCCTAAGAACATCCTTTGAGGGCTGGACAAGGTAGTTATAAAGATAAGTATACCTCAGGAGCAGAGCAGGAAAGGATCTAACTGGGATATTCGGGACAGGATTGAGAGTTTTAAATGGAATTGATTCAGAAATACTGATGAATAAGCTGGCCGCTGCAGCAGGTGGCCTAGCAAAATTGAAGCAGCCTTTACAGTCATCTCTGTTGGCATTAGGAACTAGCCAGTGGCAGATTTCAAAAGTACTGCCAAAGTGGGAAAAGGCCAGGAGCCAAGACCACAGGTTAATAGTAGAAGCGCTTAGTACAGTTCAAGATAATGTGTCTGTAGCTTTCAGTTGTATGCAAGCACAGTTATGGAGGCAGGCAACAGCAGCTCTGATCATATGGGAAGGGGGTGAAGGTAATTTTCCAGCTGAAATTCGGAAAGTGGTCTGGGATGACACAATTGATTTTGAAAGGAAGTTTCAATCCCGGTGGACTATGGTAAATTTCACCTACGATCCTGCTTCTAACGTGGCCACTGCCTTTGTGCTTACATACGTAATGCCACTGTTGACGTTTTCCACCCCATCATTGCACTAGAATTAAGTCATGAAAAAACAGTGCTCTACCCTTCAGAACATAGGGTGTGGGCATGAAAGGTGAATGAAAAGTGGCAAACAGTAACCTTAGAATCCTGCATTACCAGAGAACAACTAGGATTCATTTCTGAAAGCAATACTATTAATGCCCAGGATGTGTGTCTAGACACTGAACAGAGTATTTGCCACTTTGAGATTCATCCAGTCACTGACCAGAAAAAACAGTGCTTGTACGTACTAGTAAAAGTTATGTGTGCCTGAGAACTGCTTGTGCTGCTGTAAAAATTAATAACAACAATGTTATTTTGTCTGGCAGAAATCATTTTCATTTTTGCATTTGTAATTTTGTTAAGATTATCGGGTGTGATTTTTCGTACTTACAGCCCCAGTGACATCCCAGCAGCTGATTAAAACCAATTACACAGTGTATCACAGACTGTCACCTACTCCTATTGGGATGGACCTTACATTGGTAAAACAATTAATTAAGCACCAAGACCTACTGGAGATCTTGAAGGAAATCCAAGAAAGCAGAGAAAACCTTAATTACTGTCCAACATGATTCAAAAGAAATAACCAGAATTCTGCAAAGAATAAAACAAAATGCAGATCATCACTGCTGGGATGTTACCTTTGGGTGGTCACCAACTGCAAATGGAATCTTTAATAAGTTGTGTCATCCCATTGTAGTTTTGTTAATATTAGTTGGAATAAGTTTAGGGTTATCCATTATAGTGCTAATCTGGAACTGGAGCATATTACAGCGAGTAGCTGTGGTCACCTCCTTATCAAACGTACATGGTAAAGCATTAAGAGACACTTACTGTTGTAGGGATTTGCATTAAGTAAAAGAATTTACTTATTTTCTAGGAAAGGGGGAAAAGAGACAGAGTAGAAACTTTCCAGAGTAGAAATCCATTTTGATTTAGGTGAAATGTATATCTTTGAATTAAGTCTGTAGTTTGAAAACATAGCTGTTTAGTCTGACTGCCTGTTCTTGTAAAAAGCCTAGGCTCAGAGAAACTGCTTCAGTGAAGGACAGAGATAAGGGGTGGGGGGAGACAAAGAGACAGAGGAACTGCTATGAGAGCTGGCCAACCTGACCTAGGAATTCTTTCTGATAAGGAAGAACTAGCGGTAAATGTGACACCAAATTTTGTATGAACCTATTGTGAAATTGGACGCATATGTATTTGAGAGGGGGATAAAAAAGGATCTGGAGTTCCCAGAGGTATGCATTGTTGGGGAGGATGAAAACAAGAAAGCCTTATAAATATGATTGCCTGGCAAAAGATTTTGAGAATGTAGAAACTATAAGCGAGATTGAAATGAAAGCAACCTTTGAGATCCCTTAGTTACTGAACAAGGGGGAAAACAATGCTGTGGCTGCTGAAGGTAATCCCCTCTGGATGAAAGAAGACCCTCTGCAAGCAGGCTGGTCCAAGGGTCCAGCAGACCCTGCCAGCTTGGCAGAAGGGGTCCAAAGAGTAGGTTTTAGGGTTTAAAATGTAGCACAGTATGGTAATGTAGTGATTCTTATAGGTTGTATGGAAATGCTATAGGATTTCAATGCTGTATTAGATTGGTTAGTGAGATTCTGAATATTCAACACAGAAGATGATTTATTGTATTGTAACGGGAACTGCAGGCACTTCTGCACTTCAACTTCCCTTTTCTTCTTCTCTGCACTTCTTTTCTACTTTTCTTCTACTCCTCTGCACTTCTTCACCTCCTCCTTTCTACATGCTCTCTGCTCTTAAGCTCTTGCCTTCTACTCTCTTATGCTCTACCCCTCTCTTCTCTCGGGCCTGCTCCGAGCTGCGGCCGGCAGCTCTCAGCAGGGCCCTGCACCCACGCCCTTTGCAATAAACTGCAAGTTACACGACTTGGCTTCAGAGATCTCTTGCCTCCGTCCGTCCCGACCGTGCTGACCCCCCTGTCGCTCCTACAAAGCATGACTTTTAAGGAGAGGAATCTCCACATGCGTCCGGTGCTGTAATAAACATACCGGCTTCACAACTTTCACAAAGTTGTGGAGTTTCGTTTGTCTCCGCAAAACAGCCCCAGTGGCAGCTGGCAACCAGAGACCCTCCTGCACCACAGGAGATTCCCACTGTGCTCAAAGTTTGCCTCTGAAGACTGAGAGGTGAGCTTGTCAGAAATCCTGGAAATTATCAGGGAAAGGGTTTTAAGTTGGTTGTTGTCACTAGGTAAAAATCTCCAGTGGGAAAAGAGCCTCTCCAGTACGCTGGGTGTCTTGTGATGACTTACTTCTTCTAAGAGTAAAGATTACCAATTAAATGCAGTTTTATTTTTTATTCTGCAAGTGTAAAAGTGTTCCAAATTTTTCTGAATTCTAACACAATTTTGAAAAATCCTAAACTACAATGGGAAATTGGAAGAAATATTTGGGGATATTTTTCTACAAAAAATTGTTTCTGAATATTTCTAAAATCTTCTGCTGTGTATAAATGTAAAACAAAGACAAAATGAGGTTGCTTTTTCTCAGGAGCCCCATGCCTGGCTGCTGCCTGCCCAGCCCTGGCTGTGCCCAGACAAGCAGCTCCACCAGCGCTGGTGGTAGCACAGAGACACCTGAGCTGAAGCCCAAAGATGTTGGTGGGCTCAGGCCCGTCCTTGGCAGGAGGGCTGCACCTCCTGACCTGGCTGGACACCAGGGGCAGCACCTTTGGGGACAGAGGGTCCTGCTCTGGGTGGTGGTACCAACAACCTGTCCCTAGCAATGAGGTGGTAATGCAGCCGTGGACGAGACAATGGACACGGGCACGGAGATGCGAGATGACAGGTCCAGTTCTCCCTGGCTGAGTTATTTGGCTGGTCTTGTGAAGCTACAGAAGGGCTCCTGTGAAGAGAGGAGGTGGCTGAGGCCCCAGCTGCCCGTGGCACCCAGGGAGCCTCCTGCACAGCAGGGCCCAGAGCTGGCAAGGCTCCCCAGCACGGCTGGAGCTGCTGGCACAGCTTGGCCCAGCTGCACAGCTGCCCCTCAAGGCCCCAGCGAGCAGGGCACGGCTCTGGGCAGGCTCCCTGGCCAGGAGCGGGCCCCAGAGCGCCTCTGCCTTTCAAGGGCAATCTTGTCCCTGCTCTTTCTCCTCCCCACCTTGCTTTGCCTCTGCCCTGTGGCCCCTGGGGCTGCTCTTGGCCAGGCAGCTTCAGTGGGAGCCAGCACTGGCTGCAGCCCCAGCGGGCCCCCCAGGACAAGGCCCAGCAATGAAGAGGCCACTGAAAGCTCTGGGCAGCAGCAGAACCCTCAGCAGAGTTCTTTGGACAATCATGGATGGGCATAACCCCACTGCAGCTTCACTGGGAATGCTCCCGGACTGCAGCAGATTTTCAAAAGAAGCTGTTTGAGGGAAAGATGAACAAAACACTCACCCCTTTCTCTTCCAGTAAGTCCAAAGTTTGACACAGCATAAGATGAAGATAAGTTCCAAAAAAAGCAGGCCGGCCATTAGCCCTATCCAGGAGCCTGTTCCCTTACAGAAACCCCTTCCGCGGCCCCTCTGGGAATCAGGAACACGTGTTGTGGGACTGGCTTCACCTGTGCGAGCAATGGGGAGCATGAGCCCGTGCTGTCCTGTACTGCAGAGCTGACAGCACGGTGGATGCGGGCAGGACGTTCTCCGTTTCCCCCAGAGCTGGGGCCTGCAGGCACCTTGCCGCCCCTTGGCACAGGCTGTGCCACCCAACAAAGCCCAGCAGGCCGGCAGGAGAGCCCGGGGGCAGCGCAGCTGCTTGGGCAGGCGCTGCTTGGAGGGACACGGGCCAAACCCATCCCAGAGCAGCCACTGCCAGCCCTGGCCCTCCCTGCCCCGTGACAGCTCCCCCAGCCCCAGGGCACAGAGTCAGGCCCTCTCAGGAGCCAGTGCAGCTCCTTCCCGGTCGGGAGCCAAAGGCTGGCTCTGGCCCTGGGCTCGCAGCAGGGCTCCCGCTCGGGGCTGCTCCTGTGCCTTGGGCCTCTGGGCACTCAGGGCCAGCTCCGGAGCAGCTGGAGTGGGAGGGACGTTGCTGCACGAGTCCCCTTTCCCCGGGGCTGTGAACGAGCTCCAGAGGCCTCAAGGCCTCCAGAGGTGCCTCCAGCTTTGGCTGCTGCTGGGCCGTGCAAGGGCAGGCCCTGGGAGAAGAGCTGCTGCCACACAGCCCCGCCAAGGGCTGAGCCCGGCACGGCAATTACCTCCTGTGCCTGTGCCCATGTCTGGCTTGGCCTTCCTTCCTGCAGCAGGGGCTGCCAATCGACCTCTGCTTCCTTGGGGAAACACCTTCTTCTGACCTGCCTTTTGGTCCGTCACTTAAGAAACAAAAAAGTTCACTTTAGCAGATGGAAAAATTCCACTGTTCTTCGGTGGCATCTTCAAGGCACCATGCTTATTAAAATAGGCATAAGATTCACAAAACATCCTGGCTTTTGGGGCAGGGCCAAGGCCCACCCTCTTCCAAACAGCTGCCAGTGCGGAGCAGAAGTTGTGAGTGCATCATGCAGGCTGAGGGCACACACATGCATGGCTCTGTCCTGGCACCTGCAGTGATGCCCCCCCTGTGCCTGAGCTTTGGGCTCTGAGCTGGCAGCTCTCCCAGGGGAAAGGCCTTGACCTACCCTCACCATCTCCCAGAGGCTCAATCCGGAGCGTGGGTTGGGAAGCCAGATCACCTTCAGCAACAGGTTCAGCTGCAAAGAAAGGCAGGACAGAACAGCTCCCGTGGCACTGCTGAAGATTCTCCTTCAGGCCTGAGTGGCAGTGAGGGCACCTGTGTGATTGGTGCCTTCCAAGGTACTTCCTCAGCTCTGCCTTCCACTCAGGAAAGGAGCTGAGAAAGGCTCAGCCCCGGGGCACAGTCCTGGGCCGGGTCCCTGCCCTCTCTGCTCTTCTCTGTGGCTGCACAGAGCACATGGAAGGACACACAGGCAGTGCACATGGGAGGGAGATGGACAGCTGAATGCTCCTTCCTCCCACTGACAGCAATCCTGTGGGATCCCTCAGAGCTCCAGCAAGGAGCAGGGCAAGGTTTCCAGAACTGATCAACCTTCAGAGGAACTTGAAGGAAATGCCACATGAGTGAGCTCTTGCCACTTAGTCACTGATTATTCTGTCAGGAAAGGTACATTGAGAACTTGTCTCCAGGATCTGGCAAGGTCTTCAAACCACCATTCACCAGCCTTTCCAAATAATCCAAGTTGTGATTCCATTCTAGAAGGGAGCACAGATCCTACAGAACCATTTCCATGATGTGCTGGGATCCCCTTCTGCCTTGGGAAACTGGGCACTGCAAGGCAGTGGGGTAAGGCTGGGGGAGCCTGTGGCTCCTGGTAATTCTCCATAATTTTGCAGTCCCTGTGCAACACACTGGGAGGAGCAGCTGGGGCACGCCAGGGCCCTGGGGCTCTCTCAGTCCCTCACAGGAAACCCTCACTAAATCCTTAGGGAAATCTGCAGTGCCACAGCTATTGCTCCCAACCACTGTCCCTCCCTCATGCTTTCCCAGTTGCCCATGGAACAGCTCCCACAGCCCAGGGGCACATAGCCAGGCCCTCTCAGGACACACTGGAGCCTTGCTCTCCCCCTCTGCCCTTTCCCCACCATGGGCACCCCGTGCAGCCGCTCCCAGGTTTTGGGACGTGTCTCCCACGGAGGGAGCCCAGCAGGACAGCTCAGTACCCGAGTGCCCTGAGCCTGCTCGGGATAATTCCTCTGGGCTGTGCCCGTCTTGTCCGGGCTGTGTCCGCAGTGCCAAGCAGCAGAGAGGGCAGCTCAAGCCTCAGCAGGGCTCAGGCCCAGAGGCACAGCAATTACCTCCTGTGTTTGTGCCTGCCATCGCCTCCCTTCCTGTAGCAGAGGCTGCCAATGAGCCACTGCTTCCTCCGGGAAATGCTTCCTTCTGCCTAGCCTCTCCATCTGCTTCTAGAGAAAGGATGAGGTATAGCTGGATCAGGTGGGGCTGTTCCGCACTGGGGAGGTGACATCTTCAGGAGCCAGTGCTTGTCAAAGACATGGTTAAGAAGCAGGAAATCCCTATCAACCTTTTGGGTAGGCCAGGGCCCTCTGTTCTCCACAGAGCTGCCCCTTCTGATCTGCCTGGGGACCGGGAAATCACAGGGGATCTGAGGCCCATGATGCAGCTGGGGCACCCTGTCAGCTGATGCCCAATGCCTTCCTGCAGAGGCTGGGGAGAAGCTGCAGCCAGGCCAGGCTGGGAATCAGCCCTGCAGGGCGTGGAAGCAGCCCCGGGACAGTCAGGCTGCCATGGATCCCTTCCCCTGTGCTGGGCACGGCGTGTCCAGATGTGCAGCCAAAGGCCCCGGCTGCTGAGCCCCGGGACAAGGCTGAGGGAAATGCACCCACCTTGTCCTGACAGCTGCATTTCCTTTATTCTTTGCCTCATGTGTTCAGATAACTCATGAGCTTTCTTCTCTGCTGTAGCTTTGTCCTTTCCCGTTGGAGGACCTTAGAAAACGTGGTTCCATTTCCCATGAATGGATGCCACAAAAGCAGGGCTCAGCCTGTGGGGTCAGCAGGGACACACTACTCACCCCTGCGATGGGAGCTGGGCTTGCGTGCAACATCCACCAAAGGACCTGGGAAAGTCCTCCCTGCAGACACCCCTGTAACTCAACAGCCACAGAAGCTTCTGCCATCTCTGCTCAGCTGCACGGACGCCACTGAGCCGCAGGAGCCGTGAGGGGATGGCGCAGGGCGAGGACACACACGTGCATGGCTCTGTCTTGGCCCCTGCAGTGATGCCCCCCTGGCCGAGCTTTGGGCTTTGAGCTGGCAGCTCTCCCAGGGGAAAGGCCTTGACCTACCCTCACCATGTCCCAGAGGCTCAATCCTGAACGTGGGTTGGGAAGCCAGATCACCTTCAGCAACTGGTTCAGCTGCAAAGAAAGGCAGGACAGAACAGCTCCCGTGGCACTACTGTAGGAGGTCCTCAGGCTGCAGGCAAGGCTCAGCCCAGGGGCACAGCCCTGGGCCCGGCCCCTGCCCTCTCTGCTCTCCTCCGTGGCTGCAAAGAGCACACGGAAGGACACACTGGCATTGCACACGGGAGGGAGATGGACAACTGAATGCTCCTTCCTCCCACTGACAGCGATCCTGTGGGATCCCTCAGTGCTCCAGAAGGGAGCAGGGCAAGGTTTCCAGAACTGATCAACCTTCAGAGGAACTTGAAGGAAATGCCACATGAGTGAGCTCTTGCCACTTAGTCACTGATTATTCTGTCAGGAAAGGTACATTGAGAACTTGTCTCCAGGATCTGGCAAGGTCTTCAAACCACCATTCACCAGCCTTTCCAAATAATCCAAGTTGTGATTCCATTCTAGAAGGGAGCACAGATCCTACAGAACCATTTCCATGATGTGCTGGGATCCCCTTCTGCCTTGGGGAACTGGGCACTGCAAGGCGGTGGGGTAAGGCTGGGGGAGCCTGTGGCTCCTGGTAATTCTCCATACACTTTGCAGTCCCTGTGCAACACACTGGGAGGAGCAGCTGGGGCACGCCAGGGCCCTGGGGCTCTCTCAGTCCCTCACAGGAAACCCTCACTAAATCCTTAGGGAAATCTGCAGTGCCACAGCTATTGCTCCCAACCACTGTCCCTCCCTCATGCTTTCCCAGTTGCCCATGGAACAGCTCCCACAGCCCAGGGGCACATAGCCAGGCCCTCTCAGGACACACTGGAGCCTTGCTCTCCCCCTCTGCCCTTTCCCCACCATGGGCACCCCGTGCAGCCGCTCCCAGGTTTCGGGACGTGTCTCCCACGGAGGGAGCCCAGCAGGACAGCTCAGTACCCGAGTGCCCTGAGCCTGCTCGGGATAATTCCTCTGGGCTGTGCCCATCTTGTCCGGGCTGTGCCCGCAGTGCCAAGCAGCAGAGAGGGCAGCTCAAGCCTCAGCAGGGCTCAGGCCCAGAGGCACAGCAATTACCTCCTGTGACTGGGCCAGGCATCACCTCCCTTCTTGCAGGAAATCCCTCCTTCCACAGAGCCCCTCTGTCCATGCCTTGAGAAAGGAAGAGGCACAGCTGAATCAGATGGAATCATTGCACATCCAGGAGGTGGCCTCTTCAGGAGACAATACTTTTCTAAGATATGGATAACGATCAGGAAAGTCCTGATCCCGCAGGCCCTTGGGGCTCGCTATGGCCCTCCCTCCTCTAAGCAGCCACAATTCAGGATGTGCCTGCAGACTGGGAAAATGCAGGGGATCCCTGGTGCAGTTTGGGCTCTCTGTCAGCTGATGCCCAATGCCTTCCTGCAGAGGCTGGGGAGAAGCTGCAGCCAGGCCAGGCTGGGAAACAGCCCTGCAGGGCGTGGAAGCTGCAGCGGGGCAGCGAGGCTGCCATGGATCCCTTCCTGCTGTGCCGGGCACGGCGTGTCCAGATGTGCAGCCAAAGCCCCCGGCTGCTGAGCCCCAGGACAAGGCTGAGGGAAATCCTCTCACCATTCCTTTTGAGCAGTTCCATCACCATTTGTTTCAGGATGTTTTTTGGCTCATGGGGTTTCTTGTGTCCTGTGGCTTTGTTCTTCCCTCTCAGAGGACCTTAACAGAAAGTAGTTCCATTTCCCATGAATGGATGCCACAAAAGCAGAGCTCAGCCTGTGGGGTCAGCAGGGACACACTACTCACCCCTGTGATGGGAGCTGGGCTTGTGTGTAGGAATCAGCAAAGGGTCAGGAAAAGTCCTCCCAGCAGACACATCTGTAACACAACAGCCACAGAACCTTCTGTTACCAGGTTTCAGCAAAGTTGTAAACAATAATTCCTGCGTGGGACAGTGAGAACATACCTGCAGGAGGCTCCAACGGCTTCAAAACTTTATTCAACCAATCTAATGGAGAAGCCTTTCCAGACACCTCACCTAGAACAGAGCAGTGATGAGAACATTTTTCAGGGTATGCTGGGATCCCCTTCTGCCTCTGGGAAATGGGCACTGCAAGGGGGTCAGATAAGGCCATGGGAGCCAGATATCAATGGACATGGCCAAAGCAGCCCAGGGCCCTGGGGGCTCTCACTCACACAGCTCCAACTCTTGCTAAATCCCTGGGGGAAACTGCAGCAGGCAGTGCCAGAGCTTTCCCCTTTTCCCTCTGTCCCTCCTGCCCTTTCTCCCTCCCTTCCTACATTCTTCTGTCTCTCCATCCATCTTTCCCTGGGGACAAATTCCCCAGTTCTCAATGGCACATGGCCAAGCCCTCTCAGGACACACTGGAGCCTTGCTCTCCCCCTCTGCCCTTTCCCAACCCTGTGCAGCCGCTCCCAGGTTTCGGGACGTGTCTCCCACGGAGGGAGCCCAGCAGGACAGCTCAGTACCCGAGTGCCCTGAGCCTGCTGGGGATAATTCCTCTGGGCTGTGCCCGTCTTGTCCGGGCTGTGCCCGCAGTGCCAAGCAGCAGAGAGGGCAGCGCGAGCCTCAGCAGGGCTCAGGCCCAGAGGCACAGCAATTACCTCCTGTGACTGTGCCTGCCATCGCCTCCCTTCCTGCAGCAGAGGCTGCCAATGAGCCACTGCTTCCTCCGGGAAATGCTTCCTTCTGCCGAGCCTCTCCATCTGCTTCTGGAAAAAAGAAAAGAGAGAGCTGGATCAGATTGGGCTGTTCCCCACTGGAGAGCTGGCATACTCAGGAGGCAATACCTCTCAAAGACATGGTTAAGAATCAGGAAATCCCTATCAACTTTTTGGGTAGGCCAGGGCCCTCTGTTCTCCAAACAGCTGCCCCTTCTGATTTGCCTGGAGATGGGAAATTGCAGGGCATCTCATGACTGTCCTGCTGTTTGGGCTGCCTGTCAGCTGATGCCAAATTCCATCCTGCAGAGGCTGGGGAGAAGCTGCAGCCAGGCCAGGCTGGGAAACAGCCCTGCAGGGCGTGGAAGCAGCAGCGGGGCAGCGAGGCTGCCATGGATCCCTTCCTGCTGTGCCGGGCACGGTGTGTCCACATGTGCGGCCAAAGCCCCCGGCTGCTGAGCTGCAGGACAAGGCTGAGGGAATGCACCCACCTTCTCCTGCCTGAAGCACTTCCTTCAGCGTTTGCCGCATGACTTTGAGTGGCTCATGGGGTTTCTTCTGTCCTCTAGCTTTCTTCTTTCCCGTTGGAGGACCTTAGAGCAACGGGGTTCCATTTCCCATGAATGGATGCCACAAAAGCAGGGCTCAGCCTGTGGGGTCAGCAGGGACACACTACTCACCCCTGCGATGGGAGCTGGGCTTGTGTGCAGGAACCAGCAAAGGAGCTTGGAAAGTCCTCCCTGCAGACACCCCTGTAACTCAACAGCCACAGAAGCTTCTGCCATCTCTGCTCAGCTGCACGGGCACCACTGAGCCGCAGGAGCCGTGAGGGGATGGCACAGGGCGAGGGCACACACGTGCATGGCTCTGTCCTGGCCCCTGCAGCGCTGCCCCCTGGCTGAGCTCTGGGCTCTGAGCTCCCAGGGGAAAGGCCTTGACCTACCCTCACCATCTCCCAGAGGCTCAGTCCTGGATGTGGGTTGGGAAGCCAGACCACCTTCAGCAACAGGTTCAGCTGCAAAGAAAGGCAGGACAGAACAGCTCCTGTGGCACTGCAGGAGATCCTCAGGCTGCAGGCAAGGCTCAGCCCCGGGGCACAGCCCTGGGCCGGGCACCTTCCCTCTCTGCTCTTCTCTGTGGCTGCACAGAGCACACGGAAGGACACACTGGCATTGCACACGGGAGGAAGATGGATGGCTGAATGCTCCTTCCTCCCACTGACAGCGATCCTGTGGGATCCCTCAGGGCTCCAGCAAGGAGCAGGGCAAGGTTTACAGAATTCTTCAGGCCTGATTTAATGTTAATGAAAATGGCAGATGGGTGAGCTCTTGCCACATGGACACTGATCATTCTGCCAGTAAAAAGCGAAATTCAGGACTTGCCTCTGGCATTCTTTGCCAAGACATTCAAAGTGTCATTCAGCAGGACATCCAAATCATCCAAGTTGTGGTACAAATCTAGAATGGAGCAAAGACCTGAACCATTTCCTTGGTGTGCTGGGATCCCCTTCTGCCTCTGGGAAATGGGCACTGCAAGGGGGTCGGATAAGGCCGTGGGAGCCAGGTGTGAATGAGCAAGGCTAAAGAGCTCAGGGGCCTGGGGAGCTCTGGGCTGGCTCCTGGTCACTCTGCAGCCTCTTTCCATGCCTTGTGCAACATCCCTGGTGGGGTGGCTGAAGCAGCCCAGTGCCCTGAGGGCTCTCACTCCCACAGCTCCAACTCTTGCTAAATCCCTGGGGGAAACTGCAGCAGGCAGTGCCAGAGCTATCCCCTTTTCCCTCTGTCCCTCCTGCCCTTTCTCCCCCCCTTCCTACCTTCTTCTATCTCTCCAATCATTTTTCCCCTGGGACAAACTCCCCAGTCCAGGGGACAAGCCCTCTCAGGACACACTGGAGCCTTGCTCTCTCCCTCTCTCCTTTCCCCAGGATGAGCAACCCCTGCAGCCGCTCCCAGGTTTCGGGACGTGTCTCCCACGGAGGGAGCCCAGCAGGACAGCTCAGTACCCGAGTGCCCTGAGCCTGCTGGGGATAATTCCTCTGGGCTGTGCCCGTCTTGTCCGGGCTGTGCCTGCAGTGCCAAGCAGCAGAGAGGGCAGCTCAAGCCTCAGCAGGGCTCAGGCCCAGAGGCACAGCAATTACCTCCTGTGACTGTGCCTGTCATCGCCTCCCTTCCTGCAGCAGAGGCTGCCAATGAGCCACTGCTTCCTCCAGGAAATGCTTCCTTCTGCCTAGCCTCTCCATCTGCTTATGGAGAAAAGAAAAGGAGAGCTGGATCAGATTGGGCTGTTCCCCATTGGAGAGCTGGCATCCTCAGGAGGCAATACCTCTCAAAGACATGGTTAAGAATCAGGAAATCCCTATCAACTTTTTGGGTAGGCCAGGGCCCTCTGTTCTCCAAACAGCTGCCCCTTCTGATTTGCCTGGAGATGGGAAATTGCAGGGCATCTCATGACTGTCCTGCTGTTTGGGCTGCCTGTCAGCTGATGCCAAATTCCATCCTGCAGAGGCTGGGGAGAAGCTGCAGCCAGGCCAGGCTGGGAAACAGCCCTGCAGGGCGTGGAAGCAGCCCTGGGGCAGCCAGGCTGCCATGGATCTCTTCCTGCTGTGCCGGGCACGGTGTGTCCACATGTGCAGCCAAAGCCCCCGGCTGCTGAGCCCCAGGACAAGGCTGAGGGAATGCACCCACCTTGTCCTGCCTGAAGCACTTCCTTCAGCGTTTGCCGCATGACTTTGAGTGGCTCATGGGGTTTCTTCTGTCCTCTAGCTTTCTTCTTTCCCGTTGGAGGACCTTAGAGCAACGGGGTTCCATTTCCCATGAATGGATGCCACAAAAGCAGGGCTCAGCCTGTGGGGTCAGCAGGGACACACTACTCACTCCTGCGATGGGAGCTGGGCTTGTGTGCAGGAACCAGCAAAGGAGCTTGGAAAGTCCTCCCTGCAGACACCCCTGTAACTCAACAGCCACAGAAGCTTCTGCCATCTCTGCTCAGCTGCACGGGCACCACTGAGCCGCAGGAGCCGTGAGGGGATGGCACAGGGTGAGGGCACACACGTGCATGGCTCTGTCCTGGCCCCTGCAGCGCTGCCCCCCTGGCTGAGCTCTGGGCTCTGAGCTCCCAGGGGAAAGGCCTTGACCTACCCTCACCATCTCCCAGAGGCTCAGTCCTGGATGTGGGTTGGGAAGCCAGATCACCTTCAGCAACAGGTTCAGCTGCAAAGAAAGGCAGGACAGAACAGCTCCTGTGGCACTGCAGGAGATCCTCAGGCTGCAGGCAAGGCTCAGCCCCGGGGCACAGTCCTGGGTCCGGCCCCTTCCCTCTCTGCTCTTCTCCGTGGCTGCACAGAGCACACGGAAGGACACACTGGCATTGCACACGGGAGGGAGATGGACAGCTGAATGCTCCTTCCTCCCACTGACAGCGATCCTGTGGGATCCCTCAGGGCTCCAGCAAGGAGCAGGGCAAGGTTTACAGAATTCTTCAGCCCTGACTTAACGTTAATGAAAATGGCAGATGGGTGAGCTCTTGCCACATGGACACTGATCATTCTGCCAGTAAAAAGGGAAATTCAGAACTTGCCTCTGGCATTCTTCTCCAAGACATTCAAAGTGTCATTCAGCAGGACATCCAAATCATCCAAGTTGTGGTACAAATCTAGAATGGAGCAAAGACCTGAACCATTTCCTTGGTGTGCTGGGATCCCCTTCTGCCTCTGGGAAATGGGCACTGCAAGGGGGTCGGATAACGCTGTGGGAGCCAGGTGTGAATGAGCAAGGCTAAAGAGCACAGGGGCCTGGGGAGCTCTGGGCTGGCTCCTGGTCACTCTCCACCCTCTTTGCAGGCCCTGTGACACATCCCTGGAGAGGAAACTGGGGCTGCCCAGGGCCTCTGGGGGTTTTCTCACTCCCCCAGAGGAAACCCTCCCTAATGGCTTGGGGAAAACCATCCCCAGCGCTTCCCGGGGAGCAGGGAGCGCTGTCCCGGGAAAGGGGAGCCAGGCTGCCGGCTCACCTGCTCCCCGCGCCTGCACCAGAGCAGCCTGGGCAGCCCTGGCAGGCAGGGCCACGGCCAGGAGGAGCAGGAGGAAGAGGCGCAGAGCAAGGCCCATGGTGCCTTGCCCTCTGCCAGTCCTGCAGCTCTTGCTGCCACCGCTGTCCTGACACC
Source organism: Calcarius lapponicus (assembly GCA_039654755.1). Taxonomy (NCBI): domain Eukaryota; kingdom Metazoa; phylum Chordata; class Aves; order Passeriformes; family Fringillidae; genus Calcarius; species Calcarius lapponicus. The sequence continues at coordinate 3,048,297 of CM077475.1, read as the reverse complement.
GCTGTCCCAATGTCAGCACCGCTGCTGCCACCGCCGCTGCTGCCGCAACAGCTGTGCTCAAGGACTGAGTGCTCGCTCCTTGTGCTGCTGTGCAACCACGGGGCTCTGGCACCTCTGTGACCTCAGAGCCTGCTGTGACCTCAGCCTGCTGTGACCCCTGAGCCTGCTGTGACTTCAAGGCTGGGGCAGGATTTATTGGGTATGGCTCTCAAGAGGTTCTGTTCCAGTCAGGAGAGTATGTCCGTAATGGCAGCTCTCTGAAATACAATTTTTTTCACAAGAACTGTGTTATATGGCATTGGACAAATGAGACATTCATGGTTCTACATGCAACAGCAATGTCCAGTCCAAAATTCAACTCATATTGGTGATTCCCACTATTGCAGGCAGCAGCAGCCCTGCCACGCTGACACCGAGTCCCTGCTGTGCTCTGTGCTGGCCTTGGGCCCATATTTAAAAAATTAAGAACTTGATGCCCAAGCTTACAAAAATAATGCAACACAGGCCATCAGGGTACCTGCACGCTTTACGGGACACCCAAACCCACAGCACAACTTATGGGTGTCCTCAGCCACCCTAAAGTCTCCTTGTGTGCCCGACAAGAGACCTCTGACCCCTGCTCGATTTACAGCTGTCCCTCGGCCCCTGCACACCTTTGGAGACTCCCAAAATTCCCTGCACAACTTTTGGGTGTCCCCAGTCCCCTGCACAGCACAGAGGTGACCCAAAGCCCCTGCATGCCTTTAGAGGGACCCAAACATAACACTCAGGGAGCAGCAACAGTGCTGAGCCACCCTCTGTGTGTGTGTGTTCACCATGTGTCCCTGGGTGAACAGGTGAGGCCTGGGGGGCAAATCCCCACTCTGCCCATAAGAGATCCGGGCCTGCCACTGGCCCAGTGTCTGTCGGGCTCTGAGCTCATCCCTCAGGCTATGAAGGACTTCCTTCAGAGTCCAGTCTCCCTGCATTGTTCTCAAGGCAAGCACCTACTGATGGCTTCCCTCTTTTCCTGGGCATGCCACTGGAGGAGTGTCGGACAATTCCCTTTTCTGAGCCAGAGATGGGGTAATAACTGAGAGGCGTTTTAAAACCTTTTATTCCATTTCCAGTCTCATGAGAAGGGTGAGACAATACAGATGTTATAATTCACGCCATCACGATCAGAAGCTGACTATTTCTTAATTACAAAACATGATGAGCATTTCTTGGCTATCAGCTTTTTGCCACACCATGCTGTAGATGCCTTAAAGCGAATCATCTAAAACTACCACTCATGGGTGCTACTACAATGCATCTTTCATAGTTCTATTTCTCTAAATTATCTAGTCTTATTTGTAAGGCCATTTTTGAAACTGTTTTCTAGCTCTGTTTTTTCTAGCTCTCTCTTAATATCTGTCATATTCCATGGCATTTCTAAGTCAGCATTTCTTATCTCATATTTTGCATACAAATGCATACTGTGTGGGTCTTCTGTCAAGCTCTGAGAACTTTCTACAAATCCATTTTGCACATTTCTCCCTCTCTCTCGGACAGAAACAAACTTCTTTGATGGTCTTGTTCATCGTTTGTTGTGTACAGTGAAGTACATAAGGTACTATCACTAACATTGTTATGATAGTAATCAATGCATGTAAACTTATTTTGTAAAGCTCTTTTAGATAAGGTGTAAAATTTTGTCCTTCAAACAAGTTGTCTAACTATGACCTATAATTTGTTTTAATTTGATTTGTCAAATCTCTCAGTTTTTGAAGTTGTTTGTGGATGGACACTGAATGGTCAGATAAGTTCATAGAACACAGTCTTTCAAAATCTTCACAACTATGTCTATGTGCTAGTAAAGAAAATTTGATGGCAGTTCTGTTGTCACAGGCCTTCAGCCGGGTAATAATTAGCATTGACTCCATGATTGCAGAAGGCTGATCAATCACTTTGTTCTATTCGATCATACTATACTGTACTGTACTATACTATACTATACTGTACGTACTATCCTATACTATACTATACTTGGTAAGAAACTCATCCCCTTACAGACAGTCTGATACAGCTTTGGCCTAATTGCCTAATTGGTCAATCCATCCAAACACCATCCAGTGTCCAATTAAGAAATCACCCTTTAGTAAACAAACCTCCCTAACACATTCCACATGTGCACAACAACAGGTGCAGCAAGTGGAGCTAAGAATTGTTTTTGATTCTTTTCTCTGATCTTCTCACAGCCAGCCCCAGGAAAATCCTGGGAAAGTCCTGCCTGCTGCTCTCTATGGAGAGAGCTGCAGCCACAGTGGTTCTGTTTTGCAAGGTTGTATGTCAGAACAGCACTAACATCTGTCATTATGTCACTAATTGTAATGGAAATAGTATTGACTTCTTTACTCAGCTAACACCCTAATTGGTATAATTTTTGTAAATGCTTTACTTGAAATAATTTGAGGCAGAAATAAAGCTGATGTAATTCATTTTACAGGGCCCCAGGGATTGAAATTGTTATTACAGTTTTCTTTAGAATGATGGGTAAATTTTCTTTTTCTATGTTTTCTCTTGATAGTTTTTTTAACATTAGGCGCTATTTCAGTGAGCTATCTGATGCTACATGGGCTGCCTTTCATTTTTGAGGGAATGCCCTGTTAGGCTCTAATTGTATAAATGAAGCAGTATCTTTTTGACAATTGCCATGGGGACTCATCTAGGTCAGCAATTTCACTTTTAGGGGGCGCTGGGGTAGTACAATTGCACTACAAACGTGAGTTTCTGTATACAGGATGATGGGGCATAACATTTAATTGTGGATCTCCCTGGTACTGAAATTCAGCACAAAATTCTATTGCTAAAGAACCAAGAATTTCTAATTTTTGATGTTTAGTAGGTGCTTTAAGAAGATCAGGGGCATAATGACGTTAATTGGTTATGTGATTTGTCTCATTGGTAACTTCACATTAATATTTGTCACAATTGGGTATTGGCCACTCCTAACTGGTATTGGTACACTAACGTAACAGGTAGCAAAGGGTTTGTCTGGGTTCAAATTGGTCAAATATATGGTGTCTGAGCTTGCTGACTTGGCTAAAGGGACCTAAACATTCCTTTTTGGTTGATCTACAGGCATATCTGCACTGTAAAAGTAAGTAAATAAAACTAATAAGCGACAGTAAATAATTTGATCAAACTCTTATGTTCTTATTCAGCTGCTTTTTGGTAAAAGCTTTCTCATATAGTTCTCAAGCAAATCTTTTGGCATTTGTTTAGGGACTGGCTAACTATAAGGCACTAAACTGTCCCTCTAACATTCAATTTTTACAAATTTGGATCTCTTAGAATTCTTTTTAACATGATGGACATCACGCTTTTCCCAAAGGAGCTCTATGATATTAACACTTTTCACAGTCCAAACATCAACATAAAACTCAAGATTTGTCATTTTTGTGGGTTGAACAGGGAATATTTGGCATGAACCATAGTCTCTCTGTGCAGCTCATGTCTGCGTGCTCCTTTCCGGGCTGGTGGAATTGTCCCTGTGCTCTTGTGTGTGATACAGTTTGACGATTCTTGCTGGGACCCACAAAGGTCCGGCACCTGTGGAAACACAGGCATTACCCTTTGTGCCAGGTTACTAGTGGAAATGGTCCTTCAATTTGTCCTGTCTCAGGGTTTCTGATTAAAACGGGAGGAGTGTCTTTCAATTTTGCCCGTGTGCTATTTGAAAAGTGCCTAGAAATTGGAAGATTAGGTTCTGCAAATGAAAAACATTAGAGCCATATAAAGCTTTGCTCAGCCTCATCTGAGGTGTTGCTTGGGGCACTCCCCCGTTCTGTTGATCTAGGCTGCATTTTAGAGTGTGTCTTTTTAATAATTGCCTGACTCGTGGGGGAACAGGGAATTCTAAAAGTGTGGCAAACACCCTAATCCATCAAAAATGTGGCCAATTTCTGAGCTGTGTATGTGGGGCCATTGTCTGTTTTTGCTTCTTGGGGTACATCCAATGAAACAAAAGCTTGCAGAAAATGTTGGCAAGCACGATTGGTTGTTTCCCCTGTGTGTGCAGAAGTAAAAACTGCACCTGAAAGAGTATCAACAGGCACATGAATATTTTTGAATTTTCCAAAAGACAGGTATTTGGTAATATCTGTTTGCCACAGTTGTAAGCTTTGCAATCCTCCTGGATTAACAGCTGCTGTAGAAACAGGAGGTTGTACAAGTTGACAGTCAGGGCAAGCACCAATAATTGCTTTTGCTTGACCCTTGAAGATGTGAAACAATTGTGCAAGTGCTTGATCATTTTGACGAAAAAAAGGCATGATTCAGTTTTGCTTGTTTGAAAATGTTTGGCAAAGTGTTTGAAACAATCACTGTCAGCTTGTCTGCTCTGGCATTTCCTTCCGCCATGAATCCTGTAAGCGAAGAGTGTGCCCTGATATGAAAAACAATATATTGGTTAGTTCTGTGTTGTAAAATTGTATAAAGAGATGAAAGCTAGCAACATAAGGTATTATTACTAACATCTTTCAAAACTGATCTTTTAATTCTTTTAACAACATTAGCACCATAAGTTGAATCTGTAATTAAATTAAAAGGCTCTGGAAAGAGTTGAAAAATCTTCATTACAGGGGCCAGCTTAACAATTTGAGGAGAGTCCTCTGCTGTTTTGGTGGTTTGGTTTTGTTAAACTACTACTGATTTATGTATTTTCTCTGATCTATTAGTGAAGAGAGTTATAGCACTCAAAGATTCTTTACTTAGTATAGGTTTTTCTCTAAAACTCAGTTTTGTTTGTAACAATTTCTGACCTGGATAATGAATTGAACAAACACTTGAATAATTTAACAATGCATTCTGTAAATCTTCTGAATTTTGCAAAGCCCAATTAAGGTAATCTTTTTTAAAGGTAAATAATTGAAGCCTTAGCTTGCCACAGTCAGTAATCTTGTTCTGGTTCTCATTATAATTTAAGCTATTGCCTTCATAATTCTGAAAACTGGTTTTGGAGACTTGTGAGGAAAAAAATCTGTTCTATTATTAACAAAGGATCTTTCTCAGAAGAATCCCACTGAAACATGAGACCATAAAGTTGCATTTTTTCTCCCAACTCTGTCAAGAAAAAAGGTTCTTCTGGAGTACAATGATGTGCTTGTCTTTTTTGAAGAGCCTGACCAACCTTTTCAACTGCTTTTTGAGTTTCAAAGGTCAAAGTTCTCTGAGATTTGATGCCGCAGTCTCCTCTTAGTAGGTTAAAAAGTAGAGCAAGTTCATTATTTGTAATTCCTAAAACCAGATCGGACCCAAGTGATCTCTCTTAGAAGCTGTTGTAAATCTTGCAAGGTGCTGACTTTGCTTCAAAGCTGTATTTTCTGTGGCTTGATTGCTTGTTCTGTCATCCTCCATCATAGATGTTTCCAGGGCGAGGTTTCTTGTATTTTTGATGTTGAAATTTCCAGTCCACTATTTTGAACTCCAGTGACGACGCTGTCTCAAGTCTGTTCCATTTCTTTTTTAGTAGGTGCTGCAATGAGCAAGTCATCCATGTAGTGTAAAATTCTAGACTATGGCTGTTTTTGTTGGGCTGGAGACAAAGCTTTTGCTACAAAATATTGACAAATAGTAGGCGAATTTTTCATCCCTTGCAGCAAAACAACTTAGTGAAATCTTTGTAGTGGTTCTTTTCTATTGATGGTTGGAACCAAAATGGTAAATTGAGGACTATCCTCTGGATGTAGTGGCATGTTGAAAAAACAATTTTTTAAGTGGATGATAACAAGAGGATAGTCTCTTGGAATCACTGAAAGAGGGGGAAGTCTAGGTTGTAGAGGCTTCGTGTTTTCTATGATCTTGTTAATCTTTTTTAGGTCATGGGGTAATCTTTAAGAATTAGAAGTCTTCTAACGAATGATAAAAACTGGGAAATTTTAGGAACTGTTTGTAGGTTTGATTTTTTTTTTCCCTAACTATTTCTGTCTGAGCAATATCTGTCTTATTCCATAAAACTTCTAAGTCAGCATTTCTTATCACAAAATTTACATACAAGTACATACAGTGTGAGCCTTCCATCAGGCCCTAAGAATTTTCTACAAATCAGTTTCCCACTGGAGGAGGTCCAGGCGCAGATGATGCCCCAGAAGGAAATGTGCCCTCAGCAGCCCAGGGACGCTCAGCATGGGCTCCCCCAGCCCTCGGGGCCCCGCTGCTGGTCACAGCAGCCCCTGCCTGGCTCCTGCCTGCCCACACCGTGGGCATCCACGGCTGCTCCTGGGCACGGGTCTCAGCCTGTGCTGCTGCTGGGTGGGCTTTGCTGCTGCTGCCACCCGGACACTGGGCTGACAGCTCCATCTCTTTTTATTGAAACAGAAGAGCTGGGCCAAGCCCTGCCCACCTTCAGTAAGGGCCAGAGGGCAGGGCCAGTGCCTTCAGGGGCAGAGGAACTTGTTTGGGCAGTGGCAGCATCTGCACAGCAACAAGCTGCTAAAGCAGCTGTGACAGGGACATTGGGCATGGGCATGGCCATGGGGAATGTCTGCTACAGGTGTCCCAGGCTGAGGCGTTTGGCTGCTCCTGTGAAGCTGCAGACGGACGCCTGTTGAGACAGGAGCTTGCTGAGGTCCCAGTTGCAGCTGGCACACAGAGACCCTCCTGCACAGCAGGAGATTCCCACTGGGCTCAAAGTTTGCCTCTGAAGACTGAGAGGTGAGCTTCTCAGAAATCCCAGAAAATACCAGGGAAAAGGTTTTAGGTTGCTTGTTGTCACTAGGTAAAAATGTCCATTGGGAAAGGAGCCTCTCCAGTACGCTGGGTGTCTTGTGATGACTTAGTTCTTCTTAGAGTAAAGATCACCAATTAAATGCAATTTTATTTTTTATTCTGCAAGTGTAAAAGCATTCTACATTCCTCAGAATTCTAATACTATTTTGATAAATAAAGAGCATTTGTGGAAAATGGAAAGAAATATTTGGGGAATTTTTTTCTATAGAAAAGGTTTCTGAGTATTTCTAAAATTTTCTAATATGTAGAAATGTAAATGAAGAAAATGGGGTTGTTTTTGACAGGAGCCCTGTGCCCGGCTGCTGACTGTGCAGCCCTGGCTGTGCCCAGACAAGCAGCTCCGCCAGCGCTGGTGGTAGCTCACAGACACCTGAGCTGAAGCCCAAAGATGTTGTTGGACTCGGGCCCTTCCCTGGCAGGAGGGCTGCACCTCCTGGCCTGGCTGGACACATGGGCCAGCAACTCTGGGGACAGAGGGTCCTGTTCTGGGTGGTGGTGGCAACAGCATGTCCCCAGCAAAAAGTTGGTATTGCAGCTGGGGAAGGGACAACAGACACTGGCATGGAGATGCGAGATGACAGGTCCAGTTCTCCCTGGCTGAGTTCTTTGGCCGGTCTTGTGAAGCTGCAGAGGTGCTCCTGTGAAGAGAGGAGGTGGCTGAGGCCCCAGCTGCCAGTGGCACCCAGGGAGCCTCCTGCACAGCAGGGCCCAGAGCTGGCAAGGCTGCCCAGCACAGCTGGAGCTGCTGGCACAGCTTGGCCCAGCTGCACAGCTGCCCCTCAAGGCCCCGGCGAGCAGGGCACGGCTCTGGGCAGGCTCCCTGGGCAGGAGCGGGCCCCAGAGCGCCTCTGCCTTTCAAGGGCAATCTCGTCCCTGCTCTTTCTCCTCCCCACTGTGGGTTTCCCCTGCCCTGTAGGACCGGGTGCCTCCTGTGCCCCAGGGCACGGCCGTGGCTGTAAATGCCTTGGGCTGCAGCACAGGCCCAGGCCGTAGCGAGGCTCTTGTTGTGCCTGCAGCGCTGCTCGGCAGCCCCACCGCAGCCCGGGGCCGCGGCCCTTCCCCGCCGGGGCCGGGGCTGGCCCGACAGGGGCGCGGCGGCTCCAGAGGCCCCGCCCGGCCCCCAAGGATGGGCTCCGCCCGCCCGCCGGGCCCGCAGGCCGGGCCCGAGGCTTTGCAGGAAGCTTCCTGCTGCCTTTGCACAGCGGGCACCGAGAGCGGCCCTTTGCTGCGCTGAGAAGACTGAAAAGCCCCGCTGCACACCTGATGAGGGACTCCTGCAAGCCTCAGTAGTTGTGATAAATACGGCCAGGAGACCAGCTCCTTTAAAAGGCCTTTTTTAAAGACAGCTCTGGGTGGGGAACCCGAGGGGTGGCGCACGCCGCCACTGCTCCCACAGGACGACGCTGAGGAGAAGGAGTGCAGCTTTGTCTCTCGTCAGAGCTGGGGCTTCTGTCCTCACGAGTGTCCTTAGGAAGGCCATATTGGCTCGTAGCCCAGGGGTATCCTCCAAGCTGGGTACTGTGGTAAATAGGTATGATTTGTGCTGATAAAATTGAAACAGTAATCAATATTGATACAGTAATAAATATTTGGGAATAAATAAAATAATTAAAAGTTGTAATGCCAAGAGAAGAGAGGGAAAGGAGGGGCTCCACCCCCCCCCCCTTCCCAGCAGATGTTCCCAAGGACGAGCTCCCTATTCCCTTCCCAGCAGCTGTTCCCAAGGACACCCGGAGCTAAAAATGAACAAAAAGGAAAAAGAACCTGGTTGGGTCCCAGAAACTGCTAATTATAAGGGATTTATTACTCTGATATTAAGATGTAGTGATATGATGATTTTGGCTTGCATTGTACTGGCCTGGTGCGCATGTGTAACCCAAAGGTGAGATAAAGGACACAGAGGAAGACTACTAAAATCTTCATCAGAGGACCCCCAAAAGACTTGTGCGACCACCGAGCCAAGTGACAACGCATGCGTGGCAAAGGTGGTGATGAGGGTGGAGATGAAAATGTGATGAATCGAAAATGGGAGGAGATGAGATTTACACATGACATAAAAGGGGGAATCTTCACTTGGCAAACTTGTACATGAGGTGGCAAGGGTCCAAAAGCCTTGCACTCGTGTACCCCGCGGTTTTTTTTGCTTATGCGCTATTATTAGAACCAAATTATCCCTTATTTATATATTTTTTCTATTCAATTAAAAATGCTGCTACTTTAAATATTGTTGGGTTGTTTTTTTTAAGGGGATAATTGGGCAAACATAACAATTTTGGTGCCGAAAACCCGGGACTCTCTTGTCTCCAGGGAGGTGGATAGCTTCTGGGAAGGAGCTCCCCACCAGACTTTTAAGTGGTCCCAAGGCTAGTCCACTATCCCTTGGGAAAAGAGAGTCTTTATTACAATAACGCATAAGCAAATTAAGTTAGTAAAAGCGCGCAGGAGAGGCTCCCATCAGAGTGCCAGCTTAGAGGAGAGAGAGTACCCATATAAAACTGCTTTGTGCCCGAAGACCCTCGTGAGAAAAGGAGGCTGTGAGTATCACGAGGTCTTGGGTCGGGGGGCGGCTGTATGCATGTGTGAGTGTGTGTGGAGTGTCTGAGACGGGGGCTGGGCAGTCTGGGATCCCTGAAGTGATTGGGATCTCCCAGTAGTGAAAGAAAATTGAATGAGTGGGGACCCCGGGAGGGTTTGACCCGGGGGGAGGAGGGGGTCTCTGGTCCAGGCACCTGTGAGAAGGTCCTAGGGCAGGAGAGATTGATCCAGTAGGGAAACTGAGAAGGAGAGTGAGTGAATAGGTTCAATTTCCTTGGAGGGGTTGGTAGCAGGCAAATTAGTATGTGATTAGATGGAGAGAGGACAGGGTTAATAGATTGAGAGAGAGAGAGATAGGAGTGGAACAAGAAAACTGCAGAGGGAGAGATAAAAGTGGAACAAGTAGATTGAAAAGGCAAAGTGACAAAGTAATAAGTGAGAAAGTTGAACCACGAGGTGAGTGTGGGAAACTAAGACTTTCCAGGTACCGGGGATCTCTTAGTTTGTTGCCGCCAGAAATGGGTCAGGGAGAAAGTAAGTTCCTTGACCCAGGGGCTGTGGATTGTGTGAAAAATCCGCAGGAGTTTGGAGTATCTGGGAACTGTGAGGGGGGTTCTCAGGAGGGGAGCATTCCTCATGACGGCCCACTGGGGATGATGATTCGGTTTTGGGATGAATGGGAATCCCGAAGAGTAAAAAATAAAAAAAATTCGGAAGGCAGTGCCTAGGAAACATAATATATGAAAAGTTTTGAGTTTGCATCGGAAAAAAGATGAGTCCCCAGCAGAATGGATAGAAAGATTAAAAAGAGACTTACAACTATATTCAAGTATAGATACTGATACTGCAGTGGGACAGGTTCTGTTAAAAATTCAGTTTGTAGTAAGATCTTGGGGTGACATCAGGAAGAAGCTGGAAAAATTAGAAGATTGGCAGGACAGGGGACTTCAAGAGTTACTGAGAGAAGCACAAAGAGTATATGTAAAGAGAAATAAAAAAAAAAAGCCGAAAATAGATGCCAGAATTTTGGTGGCAGCAGTTCAAGAAATGCAAGCAGCTCTGAATACAGAAAAATCTGCAGGGAAAAACAAACAGCAGATATCAGGATCTATTTTTAAGAACACAGGACCTGTGCGTGTTTCCCGCCACAAGAAAAAAAAACCACTTTAAAAATTCTTGTTCTACTTTAAGGGGTGCAGGACCTATCTGTTAGTATTGTCATAAAAAAGGGCACCTGCAAAAGAATTGCAGAAAAAAACCAGCAAGATGAGAAAACTTTTCAGGAGAATCAGAGAGGTCAGGAGTTCTGTTTAATGAAGAGGACCGAAACATTACTAGAAGAGCCCTTGATAAAGCTAAAAATAGGTCCTCAGGGCGAAGAAGCTATATTTTTAGTAAATACAGGAGTTTCTCGGTCGACAGTGACAAAATTACCCCAGGGATGTGAGATAAGTGAAGAGCGAGTTCCAGTAGTCGGAATTACAGGAGAGGCTTTTCCCGTTCCTGTAATTAAAGGGGTGCAAATTGAAACAGATGACAAATTTGGAGTAAATGATTTATTGTTGATACCAGAGGCTGAGAATGATTTGTTAGGCAGAGATCTAATAATCGCCTTAAATCTACAGATAAAAGCCTGTAAAGGAAAACTTGAAATCTATTCTTTAACTGAAGGAGATAATCTGGAAATTAATGATACAGGTTGGCATTTGAGTGATGTGGGAAAAAGCTGGGGGTAAAAGAGTCTGGTCCCCTTAGTCCCTCCTGGTCAGCACAAGCCTGTGAACTTTATGCATTACTCCGTGCATTATTAGTACTAAAAGAATGAGAAGGGACTATTTATACAGGCTCTAAATATGCTTTTAGTGTAATACATACTTTTTAGAAAAATTTGAAAGGAAAGGGGACTTATAAACACTCAAGGGAAAGGGTTAATACACAGGGAATTGATAGTTAGGAAAACTTGAAGCTTTAAAGAGCTCAAAGAAAATAGCAGTGGTACATGTAAAGGGACATCAGAGAGGGAGGGATATTAGAGTCAGAGAAATAATTTGGCTGATGAAGAAGCAAATCATGACCTTACAAAAATAGAAATTCAGCAAGAGACACTTTCCGTTCCGCTAGCAGAACTGGCAGTTGTAAAAATTAGGAACAACCTTTAAAGAGGGAAAGTGGATTTTTACTAATAGCAGGATTGTGATGCCAAAATCAGTGGCACGTCAGGTTTTAGATAACTTGCATAGACCGACACACTGGAGAAAAAGAGCCCTTTGTGATCACTTTTTAAATTTTATGGGTGTATAGAAATATTTGAAATTAAAAAACAAATTACCCAGGGGTGTCTTACCTGTTAAAAGGTAAATAAGAGGTTGTTAAAGAGCCCTCCCTCTGTAAGCAAAACAGCTTACAGGCCATTTGAAAAGATCCAGGGTGATTTTACAGAATTGCCTAAAGTGAGTTAGTAGAAATATTTGTTATTTAGATCAGTTAACTCAGTGAGTTGAAGCATTTCCAGCAGCTCGGGCTACAGCTCAAACAGTGGCTAAAATATTGTTAGAACAAGTAATTCTAAGAATGTGAACATATGGTGAGATTTATTGATTTATATTAACCCTGATTTACTAAGAAGGAACTAGGCATCCTAGAGTGGCCGCCGACTGCAATTCCCTGGAGCTTGGAGGTAGAAGAACGCCGGTGGAAAAGAATAAAAAAAAACTTTTTTAATCGGTAGAAACAGCCTAAAAGGATCAAAGATCTCTGGGATCACCCACCAGCAACATTATTAAGATTGGATACAGAACTGCAATCCCAGCAACTGAGACTGGTAACACCTGTTGTTAAAAAAGGTCCAGAGACAAACAAAATGTTGGCAGTGTGGTAAAAAATGATTTAAGGTGTCATCCATGGATATGTATTGTTTGCACACTTTGTTTTAACTCATGGTGGAGAAATAACTAAGAGGGAAGAGGAGAGATAATTGATCTGCTTGTTTTGCTATAGTTATGTGTTTAGCTGGCTAACTATGAAATGCATTGCTAATAATTTTTTTGGGATACCTTTGAGAGAGGGAGGTGGGACCCTTCCAGCAGCAATTGGATTAATGGAGAATTTAGATTAATTGGTTTTTGCTATATCGGCTATAATGCAAATAAGAGACTGAGCAATTCATGATATTATAGACCAGTGTCTCATAATCGACAGCTGTTGTGGAAAAGTTTATATACCACATCATAGGAGCATTCTGAGGGCATATTGGCCCGCGTGAGTGTGCCTATTGAAGGCAGCGATTTAATAAACTCCCTGTCCTTGAAGCAGAAAGATAACTAGTTAAATCTTATTGTGGTTGGCACATCCCTGAAATTTTGGAAAATATCGGCTTATAGCATCCCGGCCTAACCTTTTCCCTGTTTTTTGTTGTTTTAGTTCTTTCTTTTAACCAGCCAGAACTGGGAAATGGCATTTAAAATGAGACAAGCAAACTCTGTGAAGCTATGGGTGCCAAAGAAACTAAAAGCACCAGTGACTAGATCCCGGGATATTACCTTTGCTACCGAGAAGACTGGCATCTCGGCCCTTGGCAGCAACCCAAGGGGCCTTGAGAAAGGTAGAAAGGTAGATTTCCTAAGGATTATTTTCACTGTGATCATTTTGGTACCTTGGCAGTTGGCAAAAGCCAGAAAGCCACACCGGACAGAGTTTCAACAATAAAAAGCAAATAAGACAAAAGCCAAGTCCCAGCAATTTTAACATTTGTAACTATTACAATCACCTCGTGTGGATTAAGGACAAGATAAAATCTGTGTTTATGACACACCCATATGTTAGTTTTGTCTGCTACAATTGCAGCAGCTTTATAAATGTTTGTGTTAAAAGAAGAAAAATATATTAGAGGAAAAAAAAAACAGTAAATAAAAGAAGTCAAAAGAATTGGCTGAATTGTATAAGCAGCTAAAACAGCACTCCAAAGATTGGGATTTGCCAGCCTCAAATAAGAACCTGTTTGAGGGATTGATGCAAGAGATTGCTACAGAATTAAGATTATCCAAATGTTAGATTTGTGGAGGTTTAAAAATGGCTGAAAGATGGCGGTGGAAAGGTGAGAGCTTAGCTCCAGAGCAATTTTTAAAGTGGAACCACACCCAAATTTCTGGAACATTGAAGAGACCTGAAGGATGGATTTTAAGCCATCAAGTAATCGGAATTATTTGTATAACTCGAAAAGGAAAGAAATTTAATAAAATAGTAGGGCATACTCCTTGTAAATCCACATTAGTGGTTAATATGGATAATTATTTAAAAGGTTGGTGACCTGAAACCCCTGTTAGATATTGGGGACCAATAAAAGAAATAAATTGTGAATAGGATGAACAAATTAATTTATGCTGGCACAGAAGTCCTGGAGCTAACCCCTACCAATCCATCCACAACCTGAGGTCTTATTGAGAACAACCAGAGAAAACTGATAAGAATTTGAAAGCCCCAGATGAGATATATTGGATTTGTGGGCAACGGGCGTACAGTGAGTTACCTCAAAGATGAAGAGAAACCTGTACCATAAGAATAATACAACCCTCCTTATTTATTTTACCAAGGTCTAAGAGCAATGTGTTAAGAACTTCACTGTATGAAACCCTGCAGTGAAATAAAAGAGATTTGAATTTCAATTTTCCAACAGCAGGAAGAAAACAAAAATGGGGAGAGGAGAAATGGCCTGCAGAACAGATTATAACATATTATGACCCAGCAACATGGGCTCAAGATGAGTCATGAGAATATAGGACTCCAATTTACCTGTTGAATTGATTAATAAGGCCACAAGCAGTAGTGGAAATAGTGTCAAATCATACCTCCAGTGCTTTAAAAATGTTGGCCAGGCAATATACACAAATGTGGGCTTTTGGATACCAAAACAAAATTGCCCTAGACTATCTGTTAGCAGAAGAAGGAAAAGTTTATGGGAAATTTAATAAATCTGAGTGTTGTGTAGAAATTGATAATTATGAAAAAGCTATTACAGAACTTACAGAGAAAATTAAAAAGGTAGCTCATGTGTCAATACAAAATTCAATCCTAAAAACAAATTGGAGAGATAACCTTTTTGAAAGTGTTTGGTAAAAATTAAGGTTTATGTTTGTTATGTTTAATTCTGAGACTTTTCTTTCTGCCTTGTATGATTCCGTGTTTTATTAGGCTAATTCATTTAGTAATTCAAGGGATGCAGATTACAACAATGCCTCTAAATCCAGAATCAGCAAAAAGGGAAACTAACATCTATAATGGTACTACCAGCTAAATCGACCTGTGTTAAAGAACAAAGACCTAGAAAGATTAAAATAGCTCAAAAAGTGCTAACCAAATTTGAAAAAAAGTGTAAAAAAACTAGAGGCAGCAGCAGAAATGCTGGAGAAGTTTGAAGCTGAAAGGAGAGAATAAGAAAATCAAAATTTTGAAAAATATAGAACATATCAAGGCAAAGCTTTTAAATACAGCACAAATCAATGATCAAAAGAAAAAGAAATGGGGGCTGTGGTAAATAGGTATGATTTGTGCTGATAAAATTGAAACAGTAATCAATATTGATACAGTAATAAATATTTGGGAATAAATAAAATAGTTAAAAGTTGTAATGCCAAGAGAAGAGAGGGAAAGGAGGGGCTCCACCCTCCCCCCCCTTCCCAGCAGATGTTCCCAAGGACGAGCTCCCTATTCCCTTCCCAGCAGCTGTTCCCAAGGACACCCGGAGCTAAAAATGAACAAAAAGGAAAAAGAACCTGGTTGGGTCCCAGAAACTGCTAATTATAAGGGATTTATTACTCTGATTCTAAGATGTAGTGATATGATGGTTTTGGCTTGCATTGTACTGGCCTGGTGCGCATGTGTAACCAAAAGGTGAAATAAAGGACACAGAGGAAGACTACTAAAATCTTCATCAAGAAGACCCCAAAAGACTTGTGCGACCACCGAGCCAAGTGACAACGCATGCGTGGCAAAGGTGGTGATGAGGGTGGAGATGAAAGTGTGATGAATCGAAAATGGGAGGAGATGAGATTTACACATGACATAAAAGGGGGAATCTTCACTTGGCAAACTTGTACATGAGGTGGCAAGGGTCCAAAAGCCTTGCACTCGTGTACCCCGCGGTTTTTTTTGCTTATGCGCTATTATTAAAACCAAATTATCCCTTATTTATATATTTTTTCTATTAAATTAAAAATGCTGCTACTTTAAATATTGTTGGGTTGTTTTTTTAAGGGGATAATTGGGCAAACATAACAGTACTATCAAAATTACGGTGACAGGACGGAATCCGGCTCTGGTCAAGAGTGGGTGACTTAGTGTGGTTCTGGTGGGTTAAAGTCAAAGTTTTTGTGCTGGTTTGTTGTTTGGAGAGGGTTCATATATGTGATAAACGAGTTCACTGAATTTAAGGATCACATACGAATCTTTATTATTTTTGCAAGCGAGAATAAGCAAGGACAGCGCTGGGCGGCCTGGAGTCTCCACTCCGCTTGGCTCGCAAAATTCCTATGCCCTAAGTCCACCTTTTATTGCCTTCTTCCTCAGGTTTAGGGATGACGTGATCGGTCTTCTGCGCTTGCTCGTTCAGTTGCTAGGGGGTCTTTTTCTGCCTTCTGGTGGTCGTGGGGATGAAGGCTCAGTCTTCCCTTAGTCTTCCTCTCTGTGAACGCTGGGTGAACTTTTTCAACTTTTTTTTTAAACTTTTACCTTATAAGGCATATCTATACAGACCACTATAAGCTTTCTGCAAGCTAAGCAATTCTTACTAGTACTATACATTTTCTGGAAGCTAAGCAATTCTTGCTAGTTTAAGGATTGTTATCACAGCTGCTTTTCATTACCTTCCTTCTCATAAGGCATACCTTTACAATGGAATTCCCAAAGCACTATAGTAAACCAGCAACCATATGTATCTGCACAAGAGGGTTTTTTTGTTATTTAACTATTGTTTTATATTGTATAATTATTTAGCTATTGATTTAATTAATGAACAAACATACTACTATTTATTACAATTCCCCATTTCTCTTTTTATCAATTTTGTTCATTAAATCTTTTTAATTCCTTCCTAGCAAGCGTTAAATAAGCTTCCTCATCAATTAAGCTATGTGCATTTATTATAGGTGCTAATTTCCCTAGTTTCTTCATCATATTCCAATTCATCATGAATAGAATTGCTGACAAAATAAAACCAAGCACAATCAGTATCAACAGAACAACAATGGGATGACTTATACTATTTAGGACCCCTGTGGCAGTAGGAGACCAACCAAAAAGGGTATCCCCCCACCTATGCTCGCCATCTTGCTTTACCCTCTCTATAACCCGGTGTATTTTTCTTATATCATGATGGACAGTCACTAGGGTCTTCTGTCCGCTTTCCTTGATTTTCTCGAGGATTTTGATCAGGTCCTGATGGAGCAACAGTTGTCTCACCAGAGTGAGATTCATCCCAATTGGAGTGGGCATTAGCTTGTGGAGCAGTGTGTAGTTGGACTGTATTAGGTGGTGAGAGGTAACTTTAGTTTCATAAGTGATATCACACCCTGTAATCTTAGTGAAATTACAAACACAGAAGTTTGAGTGATTCTTTGTATCCACCACAATATTATCTACAAACACAGAATCACAAATAGTTCTAAAACACGCACATCCATTACCTATGTATATAAGGACTGTTTTAGAAGTCTCATTAGGATGAATCTCAAAATGACAGATGTTTTGCTCTGTATCTAAACAGATATCTTGAGCTATAATTACATTGCCTTCACAAATGAACCCCAATTGTTCCCGGATAATACAAGATTCTAAATCAACAGTTTGCCATTTATCATCAAGTTGACGGGCCCATCCTCTGTGCCCCGTAGGGTAGAGAACAGCTCCGTCACGGTTTATTCCTAATGCAATAACAGGGAAAACTAGATGTACAGAGGCATTGCTTATTGTCAAAACAAAAGCAGTAGCTGTATTTGAAATAGGGTTATAGGTGAAATTTACCAGCTTCCACCAGGATTGGAATTCTCTTTCAAAATCAGTGGCATTGTCCCAAATTATTTTTCGGATTTCTGTGGGGAAAGTGCCTTCCTCACCTTCTCTTATGATCGAGGCAGAAACTGACTGCATCCACAATTGTGCCTGGATACAGCTGAGGGCTAAGGAAACATTATTTTGTGCAGCACTAAGTGCATCAATCACCAATTTGTGATCGTTCGCATTTACTCTTTCCCAACTTGGCAAAATGTTTGACAGCATCCACTGGTGTGTCCCCAAGGCTGACAGAGATGACTTCAGTGGTTGCTGTAATTTGGACAGATCTCTAGTTGTAGCAGACAATTTATTCATTAGTACTTCTGAATCAATACTATTGAGAATTCCTAACCTTGTACCTAGAACACCGGTTACATCTCTAGGTTCCCTTGTTTTAAAAGAGTTGCGTTTCCGGAGCCAAATGGTCCAGCCTTCAAAGGATGTTTGCAAAAACGGGGAGCAAGCTGGCTGAATGTCTGAAACATTAGTCTGCATCAGCAATTCGACCTGTTTTAGAGACCATGCTGGATTTAATAATATCTGTTGTTGATCAGTTTTCCGGACTATATAAGGTCCGATTTTGAAGATCTTTGGGGTGAGTATGACTGGTGGTGCAGGTGGAGTGGTGATATTGTGTGGTTCAGCAGTGGTAGAATGCATTTTAGTATCTATTATAAATTTAAAGGAAAGGCCCCGTGTATCTTTTCTCCAGAGACAGACTACCTCTGCAGTGCGTGTTAATGTGAAGTTTTTCCAGCAGTTTGTGTGATTGGGTATACACAATCTGCTATTTGTTTATCCTCCTGACCCATGGAGACACTAATTGCAGTTGCATTAGTATAATCAGTCCCATTTACCATTCGACATCCAATATTAATTTGTTCTCCCACTACTCCTTGAAGCTGCCAGTTCTTCTGCTTCTTCCATTCGTGTTCAGCGTATGGCAGACCATCATGCAGTACTAATGTTAGTAAACTTAAACCTGTGGTACTCCCCATTGCTCCGGTAAATTGCAAAAAGGCCTGAGACCAATCAGGGATCAGGGTCCCTTTATGGGTCATGTTCTCTTTGTAAGGCTGATGAGGGTTTCCCCAGGCAGCCGGGAGGCTCAGGGTTATAGTAATTAAGGTAGCTCGCCAAGCAGGGCAGGGTCCTAGCAGCAAATTTCTTTCTCCTTTCATAATCATACCTCTTTTACCTGGGGCTTTCCTGTGCTCTGTTCCTGTTCCTATGGTCCATTGCTTTCCCCCACTATTCCTTACCTCTCTGCCTCGCCTGCCAGCCCGGGTGCGTCAGTCTGCAGGGATCATTATCTTCTCGGCAGCAGGGGTAGTCTTCAGGGGGTGCATCATTTGAACTATCTCCTTAACTCCTGCCCCCCCCCCCCCCCCCCCCACTCCTAAGGGCAGGCTACCAGGCCTCCAGGCAAAGGGTCTCTTGCAAAGGATCTCTTTGAATTTTATGTCGAATTCTATGTCGGACTCTCTGCCGTCCCTAGCGAGCTTTATATGGCCTGAGTCCCCACCTACCTAGGGTTCACCTTCTGCCTTTTATTCCTTTTCTCCCTTCTTCAGAGAGTTACGTCGTTCTTCCCTACGTTCTCTACGTTTTTGTTGTTTATGGACTCGGGAATAGCGGCGAATCGTGCTATTCCACTCATCAGGCCTCACTTGCCATACCAGAGGGACGTGGATTCCCTTTTTACACAAAGTAGTTAATATAACTGTCTGGTTTTGGCTTGTGATCCTATGCAATTGGTGTTGGAATTCCCATGCCAGGGCCCAACCTCTTCTCTGTTCCAAATTTTCAACTAGTGAAGCTACTTCTCTATCGGGGATCTCCCGCCCTCCAGGGATCTTTACAAATTCTTTTAGGGCTCTTAGTGGATTTGCTCTTCTCCAATCCTGATCACAAGCAAGACACCATGTACTCCCCACCATATGTGACTGAAAAATCCACCATTTGTCCTTACAGCCCCCGCAAAAGATTTTTACCCACGCTTGACAAGAGGATTCCCGGCATTTAAGACACCCAGTATAATCGGATAATTCTCGCCTCACTTCAGCCACTACTGAAAGAGCAAGTGTCAGTTCATTCCAGGTTTTCCACGACAGAGAGCACTCCAACTCCTGTTCCAGTTCCTGTAGGGGTTTTCTTACCAAGAGTCTCAATCGGTATAGTTCTCTGTCCCCTAATTCAGTCATTCACGTTACCAGCTAGCGCAGGTTCCCGTGCCTTCCGAAGGGTTAGCCGTAGATCTCCAGGGCGACTGGTCACCTCCCAAGGGGCGTCTGCAGTGATGGGTCCTTTCACTCGACTGGCATGTGTCCAGCCTTTTTCAGCAGTTCGGATGGCTGTTTCTGTGGTAAACAGGACAGCATAGGGACCTTCCCATTGAGGTGTTAGGGATGTTTCTTTCCAGGTCTTAATTAGGACCTTATCTCCGGATTTAAGTTTATGCATTATTATATCCAAAGGGGGTCTTTGTACTAATAACCCTTTCCGTTTTAATTCTTCCCTCCGTTTCATTAACTGTTGTATGTAACTCTGAATCTGACTATCTTGGATGCAAGGATGGTTCCCCGGGAGTTCTAGGTCGTAAGGCATCCCATAAAGCATTTCAAAAGGAGAGATTCCCACATCTGTCCTAGGCTGGGTCCTAATGTTTAGCAATGCCATGGGTAAACATCTGACCCAAGACATTTTTGTTTCTACCATGAGCTTGGTGAGTTGCTTCTTGATTTCTCCATTTGCCCTTTCCACCCTCCCTGAGCTTTGAGGGTGCCAAGGAGTGTGATATTGCCATTTAGTGCCTAAGGCCATGGTTACTTCTCTCAGAACTTTGTTTGCAAAATGAGGACCTCTATCAGAGTCTAATATTTCTACTAGTCCATACCTAGGGATTATCTCTTCAAGCAGGGTTTTAATCACCACATTTGCAGTAGCTCGTGATGTAGGATATGCTTCTACAAAGTGGGTTAGATGATCTACCAGTACCAATAAGTACTTGTATCTCCCTACTTTCGGCAGCTCGGTGAAATCTATTTGTACATGTGAAAAAGGTCGGTGTGCTAATTCCCTTCCTCCTGGAATCCTTTCTCGAGCTTGATGTCTATTAACTCTTTGACATGTTATACATCCTCTAACTACTTGTTTTGCTATATCGTAAATTCCTATACACATATACTTAATAGTAAACTGATCTACTAAAGCTTGAGTTCCCCAATGAGTCTGGTCGTGCAGCTGTTGTACTATTCTTCGGGCCATAGACTTTGGCAGTACCTCCCTATCGTCTGGCAATTTTCGAATACCCTCATTCTCTTTTATTCCCATCTTGTCTAATTTCTCCTTTTCCTGGGCTGTGAAGCTCAGGACACGAACTTTCTCATCACCTCCCGTTCTCCTTATCCCCTGATCCTGGAATTTTCGAAAAGCAGCTTTCTTAGCTTCTCTGTCTGCTGCATTATTCCCTCTGATTAGATGGGAGAGGCCCTTTTGATGTCCTTTAACATGTACTATTGCTATTTTCTTTGGGCCTCTTAAAGCTTGTAGTACCTGGGTAATTAGTTCCTGATGTATTAATTCTCTTCCTCGGGAGTTTATTAACCCTCTCTCTTCCCAAATTTTTCCAAAAGTATACACCACTCCGAAGGCATATTTTGAGTCCGTGTAGATGGTCCCAACCTTAGCCTCTAAGAGTTTTAAAGCCCGCAATACTGCATATAGCTCACAGGCCTGGGCTGACCAGCTAGGACTCAAAGGTCCAGACTCTTATTTCCAAATTTTCACCTCCCACTATCGCATATCCAGAGATTCGTTTTCCCTCAACAACTCTAGAGGACCCATCCACAAATAATCTTTCTCCCCCTTCCAGTTCTTCCTCTTCGAGGTCCGGCCTGATTTTTGTTTGTTTTTCTATGCTATGTAAGCAATCATGAGCTAAATTCTCCTGTGGATCCCCAAACAAGAACTCAGCGGGGTTTTGCAGAGAGGTGGTTTCAAGTATCAACCGAGGGGATGACAGTAAAATGCCCTCATATTTCAAAAGTCTCGAATCTGTTATCCATTTGTCTGCCTTTTGTTGCAATACTGCCCGTATGTTATGGGGGGTAAAAACTTTCAGTTCTCCTCCGTAAGTAATTTTGAGAGCTTCTTCCACTAAGAGGGCTGTTGCCACTATAATCTGCAAGCATGTTGGCCATCCTCTACTTACAGGGTCTAGTAATTTAGAAATAAATGCTACTGGTTTTCGCCTACTGGCCCAGTCCTGAGCCAGTACCCCAAAGGCTACTCCTGCCTCAGTGTTAACAAACAAATAAAAAGGTCTCCTAACATCCGGGAGGCTTAGCACCGGAGCATTAGCCAATTCCTCTTTTAGTTGTTCTAATGATTTATCATCCTTTTCAGTCCATTTCATCAAACCTTCAGCAGTTAATTTTTCATACAAAAATTTTACTTTACCACTAAAGTTTTCAACCCATTGTCCGCAGTATCCTACAAGACCCAATAATTGCCTGATTTGTCTTTTATTTCTTGGGGGAGGAAGGGAGAGTATTCCCTTAACCCTCTCTGGATCTAATGTTTTTGTTCCTTTACTAAGTCGATGCCCTAGGTATTTTACTTCTTCTTCTATGAATTGCAATTTAGTTTTAGACACCTTCAGCCCCTGGATGCTTAAAAAGTTCAGAAGCTTAATGCTTTCTTCTCTAACTGATTCCTCGCTTTTTCCAGCAATTAACAAGTCATCTACATATTGAACAATGGTTATTCCCTGGTTCGGGGTGTAGGATTTCATTATTTGCTCTAGTGCCTGCCCAAACAAATTCGGGGATTCAACAAATCCTTGTGGGAGCACGGTCCACCTTAGTTGTTGTTTTCGGTGGGTATCGGGATCTTCCCATTCAAATGCAAAATAATCTCTACATTCTTCTTTCAAGGGGCACACCCAGAAGGCATCTTTCAAATCTATAACACTATACCAGTGATCATCAGGTTTTAATTGACTGAACAATGTATGGGGGTTTGCTACCACAGGGAAACGGGCAATGGTTCTCTTATTTATTTCCCTTAGGTCATGTACTAATCGGTATTTTCCATCTGATTTCTTTACAGGTAAGATGGGGGTGTTAAAGGGAGACATGCAAGGTTCCAAGAGCCCTTGTCGTATTAACCGTTCTACCTCTGGTTTTAGTCCCCTTCGCCCCTCATCTGATATGGGATATTGTTTTATCCTTACTGGCATTTCTGGTTTTTGAATGTTGACTGTGAAGGGCTCTATATTCAGTCTTCCTGCTGTATCAGGGGTATACCAGACTTCTGGGTTGATTTTTTCTTCGTCAGTGACCCGTAAGGGGCACAACCTGACTTTCAGCTGTTTTTCTTCAATATTTATATTTATCCCTAATTCTGCCATTAAATCTCTTCCTAATAAATTGTAGTCGGCTTCAGGGACCAGTATCCCTATTTTCTTTTCTGATTCTATTAAGACATCTTTAATTACAGGAACCTTGAAGGGTTCTCCTTTTGCCTCAATAACCTGTACTGTAGAAGGTGAAACTTTACATCCCGGGGGCAGAAATTGAACTGTTGATCTCTCGGCCCCTGTATCTACAAGGAAGGTTATGGGAGTTTGTTGGGGACCCACCTTAAGTTTTACCAAGGGCTCCGATGACATTTGGGTCCCCAATAGATAGAGCCCTTGACCCCCCTATTCCTCTTCGATCATCTTCTCATCCCTAAGCCTCTTTCGATATTCCCTCCTCATATGTCCTTTTCCATGACAATAATAACACACTACTCCCTCTCTCCCTCCAGCTGGAGGTCCTCCTAAATCTCGGGGACCTCTCCTCATGCCATTTCTTTCCCGTGGTGGAGGGTTGTTTCGCTGTCCCTCCCTGACTGCCGCCACCATCATCCGAACTTGTCTTTTGTGTGCCTCATCCTCTCTTCTAACATATACTTTCTGAGCTTCCCTAAGCAATTCATCAAGTCCTCTGTCCTGCCAATCCTCTAACTTTTCTAATTTCTTTCGAACATCCTCCCATGATTTAGCTACAAACTGTGTTTTAAGGAGTGCTTGCCCCATCGGCGTCTCTGGATCCACCCCTGAGTATAACTGAAAACTCTTCCTTAATCTTTCCAACCATTCAGTGGGGGTCTCATCCTTTCCTTGGCACTCCTTGAATGCCTTGCTTATGTTTTGTCCCCGGGACACGGCTTCTCGTATACCCTGGATTATGATGGTTCTTAAGTCCTGCATATGACCACGGTGATTGGGGTCTTGATTATTCCAGTTAGGATTTTGCAAGGGCCATTTCACATCAGCTGCAGGACCCTGAACATGTTGGGTGTCCCAAATCCTCATTCCTGCCCTTCTAATCATCCCTCTCTCCTCTGTTGTAAATAGGATGCCTAAAATAGACTGCATCTCTACCCAAGTATATATATTTGGCCCCAAGAACTGATCCACCCTTTCTGCTACTCCTATAGGGTCTTCTAATAATTTTCCCATCTCTTTCTTAAATTCCCGGACATCTCCCAAGTTCAGGGGGACAGTGACAAACCCCATCCCAGCCTGGGGTCCCCCTAATGCTATTTCTCTAAGAGGAAACAGCCCACTCCCCCCCCCCCCCCTTCCTCCATTGCTGTTTTCATCTGACTCCGAGTACGCCTTCTGCAATCCGGGGAGTCCGTCATCTGTTGTCTATTAGGGGCCGATGCTGGGAATGTGTTCGGGAGGGGCTCAGGGGGAGCTGGTGGTGGTATATACGGGGGAGGATAAATAGAAACACATTCCTCTGGCCGAGATTTTTCTTTTTGTCTTCCTCCCCTTGATTTCCCTTAAGGGGGAACAACCTAGTCATTTGCTCACTACTTTCTAACAACCATAATTTAGCATATTCACTCTCCTCCGGATTCACTGGCTCTTTAGAATTCACATAAATGTTCAGGGCTTGACAAACCCACTCCTCGGAGGATCCGAAAATGGGCCAGTATATACCTCCTGAATCCAAATTCTTACCTCCCCATACCACCATGCAATAATTTATCATTTTTGCCTTATCTTTCCCTTTTCTGGAGGGAAAGTCATCCCAATACTTGATCATTAATCCTAACGGACTATCCTTAGGTATTGGGGGTAACCGGGGACCCTCCCCCATGGGATCAGAAGGCTTGCTCTTCTTCTGTCCCATCTTCCAAGGCACCTCCATACACACACACACACAAAGCCCCTTGGTCATGGCTCGCTCCCTCGCGGGTTACGAGAAACGCACTACTAGAGAGTCCCTCTTGCTTCGTCCGCAGTTGGACGTCTCATTCACCGTGCCTTGGGATCCCAACCCCAACCGAGCGGTTCGCCTTGTATGCTCACGCGTCCTGCGTCGTCGCTCGGATCTTCGTGCACAAAGTTTACACGGTTACCGGTATTTTCCTTGCTTATTCCCGAATTTAGGTTCGTCAGTCCAGATGAGGAGTCGGTTGAGAGGACCTGGGGCCACCAGATGGTGGGGCGCCTCCCCAGGATTCTCAAACCGACCCTGTTTTCTGGATCCGAGTCACGGCACCAAATTGTGATAAACAAGTTCACTGAATTTAAGGATCACATAAGAATCTTTATTATTTTTGCAAGCGAGAATAAGCAAGGACAGCGCTGGGCGGCCTGGAGTCTCCGCTCCGCTTGGCTCGCAAAATTCCTATGCCCTAAGTCCACCTTTTATTGCCTTCTTCCTCAGGTTTAGGGATGACGTGATCGGTCTTCTGCGCTTGCTCGTTCAGTTGCTAGGGGGTCTTTTTCTGCCTTCTGGTGGTCGTGGGGATGAAGGCTCAGTCTTCCCTTAGTCTTCCTCTCTGTGAACGCTGGGTGAACTTTTTCAACTTTTTTTTTAAACTTTTACCTTATAAGGCATATCTATACAGACCACTATAAGCTTTCTGCAAGCTAAGCAATTCTTACTAGTACTATACATTTTCTGCAAGCTAAGCAATTCTTGCTAGTTTAAGGATTGTTATCACAGCTGCATTTCATTACTTTCCTTCTCATAAGGCATACCTTTACAATGGAATTCCCGAAGCACTATAGTAAACCAGCAACCATATGTATCAGCACAAGAGGGTTTTTGCTATTTAACTGTTGTTTTATATTGTATAATTATTTAGCTATTGATTTAATTAATGAACAAACATACTACTATTTATTACAATTCCCCATTTCTCTTTTTATCAATTTTGTTCATTAAATCTTTTTAATTCCTTCCTAGCAAGCGTTAAATAAGCTTCCTCATCAATTAAGCTATGTGCATTTATTATAGGTGCTAATTTCCCTAGTTTCTTCATCATATTCCAATTCATCATGAATAGAATTGCTGACAAAATAAAACCAAGCACAATCAGTATCAACAGAACAACAATGGGATGACTTATACTATTTAGGACCCCTGTGGCAGTAGGAGACCAACCAAAAAGGGTATCCCCCCACCTATGCTCGCCATCTTGCTTTACCCTCTCTATAACCCGGTGTATTTTTCTTATATCATGATGGACAGTCACTAGGGTCTTCTGTCCGCTTTCCTTGATTTTCTCGAGGATTTTGATCAGGTCCTGATGGAGCAACAGTTGTCTCACCAGAGTGAGATTCATCCCAATTGGAGTGGGCATTAGCTTGTGGAGCAGTGTGTAGTTGGACTGTATTAGGTGGTGAGAGGTAACTTTAGTTTCATAAGTGATATCACACCCTGTAATCTTAGTGAAATTACAAACACAGAAGTTTGAGTGATTCTTTGTATCCACCACAATATTATCTACAAACACAGAATCACAAATAGTTCTAAAACACGCACATCCATTACCTATGTATATAAGGACTGTTTTAGAAGTCTCATTAGGATGAATCTCAAAATGACAGATGTTTTGCTCTGTATCTAAACAGATATCTTGAGCTATAATTACATTGCCTTCACAAATGAACCCCAATTGTTCCCGGATAATACAAGATTCTAAATCAACAGTTTGCCATTTATCATCAAGTTGACGGGCCCATCCTCTGTGCCCCGTAGGGTAGAGAACAGCTCCGTCACGGTTTATTCCTAATGCAATAACAGGGAAAACTAGATGTACAGAGGCATTGCTTATTGTCAAAACAAAAGCAGTAGCTGTATTTGAAATAGGGTTATAGGTGAAATTTACCAGCTTCCACCAGGATTGGAATTCTCTTTCAAAATCAGTGGCATTGTCCCAAATTATTTTTCGGATTTCTGTGGGGAAAGTGCCTTCCTCACCTTCTCTTATGATCGAGGCAGAAACTGACTGCATCCACAATTGTGCCTGGATACAGCTGAGGGCTAAGGAAACATTATTTTGTGCAGCACTAAGTGCATCAATCACCAATTTGTGATCGTTCGCATTTACTCTTTCCCAACTTGGCAAAATGTTTGACAGCATCCACTGGTGTGTCCCCAAGGCTGACAGAGATGACTTCAGTGGTTGCTGTAATTTGGACAGATCTCTAGTTGTAGCAGACAATTTATTCATTAGTACTTCTGAATCAATACTATTGAGAATTCCTAACCTTGTACCTAGAACACCGGTTACATCTCTAGGTTCCCTTGTTTTAAAAGAGTTGCGTTTCCGGAGCCAAATGGTCCAGCCTTCAAAGGATGTTTGCAAAAACGGGGAGCAAGCTGGCTGAATGTCTGAAACATTAGTCTGCATCAGCAATTCGACCTGTTTTAGAGACCATGCTGGATTTAATAATATCTGTTGTTGATCAGTTTTCCGGACTATATAAGGTCCGATTTTGAAGATCTTTGGGGTGAGTATGACTGGTGGTGCAGGTGGAGTGGTGATATTGTGTGGTTCAGCAGTGGTAGAATGCATTTTAGTATCTATTATAAATTTAAAGGAAAGGCCCCGTGTATCTTTTCTCCAGAGACAGACTACCTCTGCAGTGCGTGTTAATGTGAAGTTTTTCCAGCAGTTTGTGTGATTGGGTATACACAATCTGCTATTTGTTTATCCTCCTGACCCATGGAGACACTAATTGCAGTTGCATTAGTATAATCAGTCCCATTTACCATTCGACATCCAATATTAATTTGTTCTCCCACTACTCCTTGAAGCTGCCAGTTCTTCTGCTTCTTCCATTCGTGTTCAGCGTATGGCAGACCATCATGCAGTACTAATGTTAGTAAACTTAAACCTGTGGTACTCCCCATTGCTCCGGTAAATTGCAAAAAGGCCTGAGACCAATCAGGGATCAGGGTCCCTTTATGGGTCATGTTCTCTTTGTAAGGCTGATGAGGGTTTCCCCAGGCAGCCGGGAGGCTCAGGGTTATAGTAATTAAGGTAGCTCGCCAAGCAGGGCAGGGTCCTAGCAGCAAATTTCTTTCTCCTTTCATAATCATACCTCTTTTACCTGGGGCTTTCCTGTGCTCTGTTCCTGTTCCTATGGTCCATTGCTTTCCCCCACTATTCCTTACCTCTCTGCCTCGCCTGCCAGCCCGGGTGCGTCAGTCTGCAGGGATCATTATCTTCTCGGCAGCAGGGGTAGTCTTCAGGGGGTGCATCATTTGAACTATCTCCTTAACTCCTGCCCCCCCCCCCCCCCCCCACTCCTAAGGGCAGGCTACCAGGCCTCCAGGCAAAGGGTCTCTTGCAAAGGATCTCTTTGAATTTTATGTCGAATTCTATGGGCCTGAGTCCCCACCTACCTAGGGTTCAACCTTCTGCCTTTTTATTCCTTTTCTCCCTTCTTCAGAGAGTTACGTCGTTCCTTCCCTACGTTCTCTACGTTTTTGTTGTTTATGGACTCGGGAATAGCGGCGAATCGGTGCTATTCCACTCATCAGGCCTCACTTGCCATACCAGAGGGACGTGGATTCCCTTTTTTACACAAAGTAGTTAATATAACTGTCTGGTTTTGGCTTGTGATCCTATGCAATTGGTGTTGGAATTCCCCATGCCAGGGCCCAACCTCTTCTCTGTTCCAAAATTTTCAACTAGTGAAGCTACTTCTCTATCGGGGGATCTCCCGCCCTCCAGGGATCTTTACAAATTCTTTTAGGGCTCTTAGTGGATTTGCTCTTCTCCAATCCTGATCACAAGCAAGACACCATGTACTCCCCACCATATGTGACTGAAAAATCCACCATTTGTCCTTACAGCCCCCCGCAAAAGATTTTTACCCACGCTTGACAAGAGGATTCCCGGCATTTAAGACACCCAGTATAATCGGATAATTCTCGCCTCACTTCAGCCACTACTGAAAGAGCAAGTGTCAGTTCATTCCAGGTTTTCCACGACAGAGAGCACTCCAACTCCTGTTCCAGTTCCTGTAGGGGTTTTCTTACCAAGAGTCTCAATCGGTATAGTTCTCTGTCCCCTAATTCAGTCATTCACGTTACCAGCTAGCGCAGGTTCCCGTGCCTTCCGAAGGGTTAGCCGTAGATCTCCAGGGCGACTGGTCACCTCCCAAGGGGGCGTCTGCAGTGATGGGTCCTTTCACTCGACTGGCATGTGTCCAGCCTTTTTCAGCAGTTCGGATGGCTGTTTCTGTGGTAAACAGGACAGCATAGGGGACCTTCCCATTGAGGTGTTAGGGATGTTTCTTTCCAGGTCTTAATTAGGGACCTTATCTCCGGATTTAAGTTTATGCATTATTATATCCAAAGGGGGTCTTTGTACTAATAACCCTTTCCGTTTTAATTCTTCCCTCCGTTTCATTAACTGTTGTATGTAACTCTGAATCTGACTATCTTGGATGCAAGGATGGTTCCCCGGGAGTTCTAGGTCGTAAGGCATCCCATAAAGCATTTCAAAAGGAGAGATTCCCACATCTGTCCTAGGCTGGGTCCTAATGTTTAGCAATGCCATGGGTAAACATCTGACCCAAGACATTTTTGTTTCTACCATGAGCTTGGTGAGTTGCTTCTTGATTTCTCCATTTGCCCTTTCCACCCTCCCTGAGCTTTGAGGGTGCCAAGGAGTGTGATATTGCCATTTAGTGCCTAAGGCCATGGTTACTTCTCTCAGAAACTTTGTTTGCAAAATGAGGACCTCTATCAGAGTCTAATATTTCTACTAGTCCATACCTAGGGATTATCTCTTCAAGCAGGGTTTTAATCACCACATTTGCAGTAGCTCGTGATGTAGGATATGCTTCTACAAAGTGGGTTAGATGATCTACCAGTACCAATAAGTACTTGTATCTCCCTACTTTCGGCAGCTCGGTGAAATCTATTTGTACATGTGAAAAAGGTCGTGTGCTAATTCCCTTCCTCCTGGAATCCTTTCTCGAGCTTGATGTCTATTAACTCTTTGACATGTTATACATCCTCTAACTACTTGTTTTGCTATATCGTAAATTCCTATACACATATACTTAATAGTAAACTGATCTACTAAAGCTTGAGTTCCCCAATGAGTCTGGTCGTGCAGCTGTTGTACTATTCTTCGGGCCATAGACTTTGGCAGGTACCTCCCTATCGTCTGGCAATTTTCGAATACCCTCATTCTCTTTTATTCCCATCTTGTCTAATTTCTCCTTTTCCTGGGCTGTGAAGCTCAGGACACGAACTTTCTCATCACCTCCCGTTCTCCTTATCCCCTGATCCTGGAATTTTCGAAAAGCAGCTTTCTTAGCTTCTCTGTCTGCTGCATTATTCCCTCTGATTAGATGGGAGAGGCCCTTTTGATGTCCTTTAACATGTACTATTGCTATTTTCTTTGGGCCTCTTAAAGCTTGTAGTACCTGGGTAATTAGTTCCTGATGTATTAATTCTCTTCCTCGGGAGTTTATTAA
The DNA here is from genome assembly GCA_039654755.1 of Calcarius lapponicus. Classification (NCBI taxonomy): domain Eukaryota; kingdom Metazoa; phylum Chordata; class Aves; order Passeriformes; family Fringillidae; genus Calcarius; species Calcarius lapponicus. Next base: position 3,018,173 of record CM077475.1, on the reverse strand, counting down.
CCCTCTCTCTTCCCAAATTTTTCCAAAAGTATACACCACTCCGAAGGCATATTTTGAGTCCGTTGTAGATGGTCCCAACCTTAGCCTCTAAGAGTTTTAAAGCCCGCAATACTGCATATAGCTCACAGGCCTGGGCTGACCAGCTAGGACTCAAAGGTCCAGACTCTTATTTCCAAATTTTCACCTCCCACTATCGCATATCCAGAGATTCGTTTTCCCTCAACAACTCTAGAGGACCCATCCACAAATAATCTTTCTCCCCCCTTCCAGTTCTTCCTCTTCGAGGTCCGGCCTGATTTTTGTTTGTTTTTCTATGCTATGTAAGCAATCATGAGCTAAATTCTCCTGTGGATCCCCAAACAAGAACTCAGCGGGGTTTTGCAGAGAGGTGGTTTCAAGTATCAACCGAGGGGATGACAGTAAAATGCCCTCATATTTCAAAAGTCTCGAATCTGTTATCCATTTGTCTGCCTTTTGTTGCAATACTGCCCGTATGTTATGGGGGGGGTAAAAACTTTTCAGTTCTCCTCCGTAAGTAATTTTGAGAGCTTCTTCCACTAAGAGGGCTGTTGCCACTATAATCTGCAAGCATGTTGGCCATCCTCTACTTACAGGGTCTAGTAATTTAGAAATAAATGCTACTGGTTTTCGCCTACTGGCCCAGTCCTGAGCCAGTACCCCAAAGGCTACTCCTGCCTCAGTGTTAACAAACAAATAAAAAGGTCTCCTAACATCCGGGAGGCTTAGCACCGGAGCATTAGCCAATTCCTCTTTTAGTTGTTCTAATGATTTATCATCCTTTTCAGTCCATTTCATCAAACCTTCAGCAGTTAATTTTTCATACAAAAAATTTTACTTTACCACTAAAGTTTTCAACCCATTGTCCGCAGTATCCTACAAGACCCAATAATTGCCTGATTTGTCTTTTATTTCTTGGGGGAGGAAGGGAGAGTATTCCCTTAACCCTCTCTGGATCTAATGTTTTTGTTCCTTTACTAAGTCGATGCCCTAGGTATTTTACTTCTTCTTCTATGAATTGCAATTTAGTTTTAGACACCTTCAGCCCCTGGATGCTTAAAAAGTTCAGAAGCTTAATGCTTTCTTCTCTAACTGATTCCTCGCTTTTTCCAGCAATTAACAAGTCATCTACATATTGAACAATGGTTATTCCCTGGTTCGGGGTGTAGGATTTCATTATTTGCTCTAGTGCCTGCCCAAACAAATTCGGGGATTCAACAAATCCTTGTGGGAGCACGGTCCACCTTAGTTGTTGTTTTCGGTGGGTATCGGGATCTTCCCATTCAAATGCAAAATAATCTCTACATTCTTCTTTCAAGGGGCACACCCAGAAGGCATCTTTCAAATCTATAACACTATACCAGTGATCATCAGGTTTTAATTGACTGAACAATGTATGGGGGTTTGCTACCACAGGGAAACGGGCAATGGTTTCTCTTATTTATTTCCCTTAGGTCATGTACTAATCGGTATTTTCCATCTGATTTCTTTACAGGTAAGATGGGGGTGTTAAAGGGAGACATGCAAGGTTCCAAGAGCCCTTGTCGTATTAACCGTTCTACCTCTGGTTTTAGTCCCCTTCGCCCCTCATCTGATATGGGATATTGTTTTATCCTTACTGGCATTTCTGGTTTTGAATGTTGACTGTGAAGGGCTCTATATTCAGTCTTCCTGCTGTATCAGGGGGTATACCAGACTTCTGGGTTGATTTTTTCTTCGTCAGTGACCCGTAAGGGGCACAACCTGACTTTCAGCTGTTTTTCTTCAATATTTATATTTATCCCTAATTCTGCCATTAAATCTCTTCCTAATAAATTGTAGTCGGCTTCAGGGACCAGTATCCCTATTTTCTTTTCTGATTCTATTAAGACATCTTTAATTACAGGAACCTTGAAGGGTTCTCCTTTTGCCTCAATAACCTGTACTGTAGAAGGTGAAACTTTACATCCCGGGGGCAGAAATTGAACTGTTGATTCATCTCTCTCGGGGCCCCTGTATCTACAAGGAAGGTTATGGGAGTTTGTTGGGGACCCACCTTAAGTTTTACCAAGGGCTCCGATGACATTTGGGTCCCCAATAGATAGAGCCCTTGACCCCCCTATTCCTCTTCGATCATCTTCTCATCCCTAAGCCTCTTTCGATATTCCCTCCTCAAATGTCCTTTTCCATGACAATAATAACACACTACTCCCTCTCTCCCTCCAGCTGGAGGTCCTCCTAAATCTCGGGGACCTCTCCTCATGCCATTTCTTTCCCGTGGTGGAGGGTTGTTTTCGCTGTCCCTCCCTGACTGCCGCCACCCATCATCCGAACTTGTCTTTTTGTGTGCCTCATCCTCTCTTCTAACATATACTTTCTGAGCTTCCCTAAGCAATTCATCAAGTCCTCTGTCCTGCCAATCCTCTAACTTTTCTAATTTCTTTCGAACATCCTCCCATGATTTAGCTACAAACTGTGTTTTAAGGAGTGCTTGCCCCATCGGCGTCTCTGGATCCACCCCTGAGTATAACTGAAAACTCTTCCTTAATCTTTCCAACCATTCAGTGGGGGGTCTCATCCTTTCCTTGGCACTCCTTGAATGCCTTGCTTATGTTTTGTCCCCGGGACACGGCTTCTCGTATACCCTGGATTATGATGGTTCTTAAGTCCTGCATATGACCACGGTGATTGGGGTCTTGATTATTCCAGTTAGGATTTTGCAAGGGCCATTTCACATCAGCTGCAGGACCCTGAACATGTTGGGTGTCCCAAATCCTCATTCCTGCCCTTCTAATCATCCCTCTCTCCTCTGTTGTAAATAGGATGCCTAAAATAGACTGCATCTCTACCCAAGTATATATATTTGGCCCCAAGAACTGATCCACCCTTTCTGCTACTCCTATAGGGTCTTCTAATAATTTTCCCATCTCTTTCTTAAATTCCCGGACATCTCCCAAGTTCAGGGGGACAGTGACAAACCCCATCCCAGCCTGGGGTCCCCCTAATGCTATTTCTCTAAGAGGGAAACAGCCCACTCCCCCCCCCCCCCCTTCCTCCATTGCTGTTTTCATCTGACTCCGAGTACGCCTTCTGCAATCCGGGGAGTCCGTCATCTGTTGTCTATTAGGGGCCGATGCTGGGAATGTGTTCGGGGAGGGGCTCAGGGGGAGCTGGTGGTGGTATATACGGGGGAGGATAAATAGAAACACATTCCTCTGGCCGAGATTTTTCTTTTTGTCTTCCTCCCCTTGATTTCCCTTAAGGGGGAACAACCTAGTCATTTGCTCACTACTTTCTAACAACCATAATTTAGCATATTCACTCTCCTCCGGATTCACTGGCTCTTTAGAATTCACATAAATGTTCAGGGCTTGACAAACCCACTCCTCGGAGGATCCGAAAATGGGCCAGTATATACCTCCTGAATCCAAATTCTTACCTCCCCATACCACCATGCAATAATTTATCATTTTTGCCTTATCTTTCCCTTTTCTGGAGGGAAAGTCATCCCAATACTTGATCATTAATCCTAACGGACTATCCTTAGGTATTGGGGGTAACCGGGGACCCTCCCCCATGGGATCAGAAGGCTTGCTCTTCTTCTGTCCCATCTTCCAAGGCACCTCCATACACACACACACACAAAGCCCCTTGGTCATGGCTCGCTCCCTCGCGGGTTACGAGAAACGCACTACTAGAGAGTCCCTCTTGCTTCGTCCGCAGTTGGACGTCTCATTCACCGTGCCTTGGGATCCCAACCCCAACCGAGCGGTTCGCCTTGTATGCTCACGCGTCCTGCGTCGTCGCTCGGATCTTCGTGCACAAAGTTTACACGGTTACCGGTATTTTCCTTGCTTATTCCCGAATTTAGGTTCGTCAGTCCAGATGAGGAGTCGGTTGAGAGGACCTGGGGCCACCAGATGGTGGGGCGCCTCCCCAGGATTCTCAAACCGACCCTGTTTTCTGGATCCGAGTCACGGCACCAAATTGTGATAAACAAGTTCACTGAATTTAAGGATCACATAAGAATCTTTATTATTTTTGCAAGCGAGAATAAGCAAGGACAGCGCTGGGCGGCCTGGAGTCTCCGCTCCGCTTGGCTCGCAAAATTCCTATGCCCTAAGTCCACCTTTTATTGCCTTCTTCCTCAGGTTTAGGGATGACGTGATCGGTCTTCTGCGCTTGCTCGTTCAGTTGCTAGGGGGTCTTTTTCTGCCTTCTGGTGGTCGTGGGGATGAAGGCTCAGTCTTCCCTTAGTCTTCCTCTCTGTGAACGCTGGGTGAACTTTTTCAACTTTTTTTTTAAACTTTTACCTTATAAGGCATATCTATACAGACCACTATAAGCTTTCTGCAAGCTAAGCAATTCTTACTAGTACTATACATTTTCTGCAAGCTAAGCAATTCTTGCTAGTTTAAGGATTGTTATCACAGCTGCATTTCATTACTTTCCTTCTCATAAGGCATACCTTTACAATGGAATTCCCGAAGCACTATAGTAAACCAGCAACCATATGTATCAGCACAAGAGGGTTTTTGCTATTTAACTGTTGTTTTATATTGTATAATTATTTAGCTATTGATTTAATTAATGAACAAACATACTACTATTTATTACAAGTACTATCAAAATTATGGTGACAGGACGGAATCCGGCTCTGGTCAAGAGTGGGTGACTTAGTGTGGTTTGGTGGGTTAAAGTCAAAGTTTTTGTGCTGGTTTGTTGTTTGGAGAGGGTTCATATAGTTCCCACAGCCTCTCATTTGAATTCAGTGCGGGTGCCAGTCCTCCTGGGAGCAGGGGTGCAGGGGAAGTGGTTCCCGACAGGAATGGATACAAATCCAGGGTGAGACGGAAAGGGGTACAAATACAGAGTATGACGGGGAGAGATCCAAATACAAGGTAAAATAGTAACATCTAACAGCGGCAAATAAAGGCAAGTCTTAGAATTCTAACATTCAGCGTTGAACAACAGACTAACACGGGGTACAAATACAGAGTATGATGAGGAGAAATACAAATACAGGGTAAAATAGTAACATTTAACAACGGCAACTAAAGGCAAGTCCTAGAACTCTAACGTTCAGTGTTTAACAACAGACCAACGCTTCAAATTAAGACCATATCAACTTCATTAACATCAACTACCAATTACTATTCTGAAAAAGAGCTCCAATCTCCAGGATTTCATTCCTCACATAGAGACAGACCATCATTACTCCTTTTGCCTCCTGAGGGATCCCCTGCACCCCTCAGCAGGGACCCCAAAATATCCCTCTGTGCCTCACAAGGAATCTGTGCACACCAATGCAGAGACCCCAAGACAGCCTTGTGTGCCTCACAAAAGAGCCCAGCCTCCTGCCTGCCTTAGCAAGGACTCAGCTCCTCTCCAGGCCCTGACGGCAAGCAGTAAACCGCCACGGTAATCGCGAGGAAGTCAAGCCCCTGCCAGCCTTACAGTGTCTCCAGTCACCTATACAGCATAGAAAAGATCCCAGATGCCCTAAGAACCTCATGAGGAACCCCAGCCACACACACCACTTGCAAAGGACCCAAAGCCCCGCACGTCCTACTGCAAAACCCAACACGCACAAGACCCCCCCGCTCCAGCTCGTGTGCCTCATGACGGACCCCGGTCATCTGCCAGCCTTACAGGGGTCCCCCCATCCCCTGGCATGCCACAGAAAAGCCAGGCTTGCCATTAGCTCTAGCCAGCTGCGTGTTCCCTGACGGAAACCAATTCCCTTCTGGGAATGGGGAACACGTGTTGTGGGGCCGGCTGCACCTGTGGGAGCAATGGGGAGCGTGAGCCCGTGCTGTGCTGCACTGCTGAGCTGGCAGCACGGTGGATGCGGGCAGGACGTTCTCCGTTTCCCCCAGAGCTGGGGCCTGCAGGCACCTTGCCGCCCCTTGGCACAGGCTGTGCCACCCAACAAAGCCCAGCAGGCTGGGAAGAGAGCCCGGGGGCAGTGCAGCTGCTTGGGCAGGCGCTGCTTGGAGGGACACGGGCCAAAGCCATCCCTGAGCAGCCACTGCCAGCCCTGGCCCTCCCTGCCCCGTGACAGCTCCCCCAGCCCCAGGGCACAGAGTCAGGCCCTCTCAGGAGCCAGTGCAGCCCCTGCCCAGTCGGGAGCCAAGGCTGGCTCTGGCCCTGGGCTCGCGGCAGGGCTCCCGCTCGGGGCTGCTCCTGTGCCTTGGGCCTCTGGGCACTCAGGGCCAGCTCTGGAGCAGCTGCAGCGGGAGGGACGTTGGTGCACGAGTCCCCTTTCCCCGGGGCTGTGAACGAGCTCCAGAGGCCTCAAGGCCTCCAGGGGTGCCTCCAGCTTTGGCTGCTGCTGGGCCGTGCAAGGGCAGGCCCTGGTGGAAGAGCTGCTGCCACACAGCCCCGCCGAGGGCTGAGCCCGGCACAGCAATTACCTCCTGTGCCTGTGCCCATGTCTGGCTTGGCCTTCCTTCCTGCAGCAGGGGCTGCCAATCGACCTCTGCTTCCTTGGGGAAACACCTTCTTCTGACCTGCCTTTTGGTCCGTCACTTAAGAAACAAAAAAGTACACCTTAGCAGATGGAAAAATTCCATTGTTCTTCCGTGGCATCTTCAAGGCACCATGCTTATTAAAATAGGCATAAGATTCACAAAACATCCTGGCTTTTGGGGCGGGGCCAGGGCCCACCCTCTTCCAAACAGCTGCCAGTGCGGAGCAGAAGTTGTGAGTGCATCATGCAGGCTGAGGGCACACACGTGCATGGCTCTGTCCTGGCACCTGCAGTGATGCCCCCCCTGTGCCTGAGCTTTGGGCTCTGAACTGGCAGATCTCCCAGGGGAAAGGCCTTGACCTACCCTCACCATGTCCCTGAGGCGCAATCCTGAACGTGGGTTGGGAAGCCAGATCACCTTCAGCAACAGGTTCAGCTGCAAAGAAAGGCAGGACAGAACAGTTCCCGTGGCACTGCTGAAGATTCTCCTTCAGGCCTGAGTGGCAGTGAGGGCACCTGTGTGATTGGTGCCTTCCAAGGTACTTCCTCAGCTCTGCCTTCCACTCAGGAAAGGAGCTGAGAAAGGCTCAGCCCCGGGGCACAGTCCTGGGCCGGGTCCCTGCCCTCTCTGCTCTTCTCTGTGGCTGCACAGAGCACATGGAAGGACACACAGGCAGTGCACATGGGAGGGAGATGGACAGCTGAATGCTCCTTCCTCCCACTGACAGCGTCCCTGTGGGATCCCTCAGAGATCCAGCAAGGAGCAGGGCAAGGTTTCCAGAACTGATCAACCTTCAGAGGAACTTGAAGTAAATGCCACATGAGTGAGCTCTTGCCACATAGTCACTGATTATTCTGTCAGGAAAGGTACATTGAGAACTTGTCTCCAGTATCTGGCAAGGTCTTCAAACCACCATTCACCAGCCTTTCCAAATAATCCAAGTTGTGATTCCATTCTAGAAGGGAGCACAGATCCTACAGAACCATTTCCATGATGTGCTGGGATCCCCTTCTGCCTTGGGGAACTGGGCACTGCAAGGCGGTGGGGTAAGGCTGGGGGAGCCTGTGGCTCCTGGTAACTCTCCATAACTTTGCAGTCCCTGTGCAACACTCTGGGAGGAGCAGCTAGAGCAGCCCAGGGCCCTGGGGCTCTCTCAGTCCCTCACAGGAAACCCTCACTAAATGCTTGGGGAAATCTGCAGTGCCACAGCTATTGCTCCCAATCTCCGTCCCTGCCTCATGCTTGCCCACCTGCCCATGAAACAGCTCCCACAGCCCCAGGGGCACATAGCCAGGGCCTCTCAGGACCCACTGGAGCCTTGCTCTCCCCCTCTGCCCTTTCCCCACCATGGGCACCCCGTGCAGCGGCTCCCAGGTTTCAGGAGGTGTCTCCCACGAAGGGAGCCCAGCAGGACAGCTCAGTACCCGAGTGCCCTGAGCCTGCTGGGGATAATTCCTCTGGGCTGTGCCCGTCTTGTCCGGGCTGTGCCCGCAGTGCCAAGCAGCAGAGAGGGCAGCGCGAGCCTCAGCAGGGCTCAGGCCCAGAGGCACAGCAATTACCTCCTGTGACTGGGCCTGCCATCGCCTCCCTTCCTGCAGCAGAGGCTGCCAATGAGCCACTGCTTCCTCCGGGAAATGCTTCCTTTTGCCCAGCCTCTCCATCTGCTTCTAGAGAAAGGATGAGGTACAGCTGGATCAGGTGGGGCTGTTCTGCACTGGGGAGGTGACATCTTCAAGAGCCAGTGCTTGTCAAAGACATAGTTAAGAAACAGGAAATCCCTATCAACATTTTGGGTAGGCCAGGGCCCTCTGTTCTCCACAGAGCTTCCCCTTCTGATCTGCCTGGGGACCGGGAAATCACAGGGGATCTGAGGCCCATGTTGCAGCTGGGGCACCCTGTCAGCTGATGCCCAATGCCTTCCTGCAGAGGCTGGGGAGAAGCTGCAGCCAGGCCAGGCTGGGAATCAGCCCTGCAGGGCGTGGAAGCAGCCCCGGGGCAGCGAGGCTGCCATGGATCCCTTCCCCTGTGCTGGGCACGGCGTGTCCAGATGTGCAGCCAAAGGCCCCGGCTGCTGAGCCCCGGGACAAGGCTGAGGGAAATGCACCCACCTTGTCCTGCCTGAAGCATTTCCTTTATTCTTTGCCTCATCTGTTCATATAGCTCATGGGCTTTCTTCTCTGCTGTAGCTTTGTCCTTTCCCGTTGGAGGACCTTAGAAAAACGTGGTTCCATTTCCCATGAATGGATGCCACAAAAGCAGGGCTCAGCCTGTGGGGTCAGCAGGGACACACTACTCACCCCTGCGATGGGAGCTGGGCTTGCGTGCAACATCCACCAAAGGACCTGGGAAAGTCTTCCCTGTAGACACCCCTGTAACTCAACAGCCACAGAAGCTTCTGCCATCTCTGCTCAGCTGCACGGGCACCACTGAGCCGCAGGAGCCGTGAGGGGATGGCGCAGGGCGAGGGCACACACGTGCATGGCTCTGTCCTGGCACCTGCAGCGCTGCCCCCCTGGCCGAGCTCTGGGCTCTGAGCTGGCAGCTCTCCCAGGGGAAAGGCCTTGACCTACCCTCACCATGTCCCAGACGCCCAGAAATGGGTACGGGTTGGGAATCTAGATCATCTTCCTCCACAGGATAATCTTCATCATCAGGTTCATCTGCAAAGAAAGGCAGGACAGAACAGCTCCTGTGACACTGCTCAAGATTCTCCTTCAGGCCCGAGTGGCAGTGAGAGCACCTGGGTGATTGGTGCCCTCCAAGGCACTCCCTCAGCTCTGCCTTCCACTCAGGAGCAGGGCCAGGGGGACCACGTGCCTGCAGTGGCCCCACACTGGGTTGGAAGGAGCCCCTTGCAGGGCAGCCGGGGCAGAAAGGACTCCCTGGAGCTGCCAGCAGCTCTGAACCCAGCCCCAGGCAGGGCCAGGGCTTGGCAGTGGCAGCAGGAGCAGCTCAGGCTCCCTGGGGCCAGCAAAGGAGCTGAGAAAGGCTCAGCCCCGGGGCACAGCCCTGGGCCTGGCCCCTTCCCTCTCTGCCCTTCTGCATGGCTGCACAGAGCACAGGGAAGGACAAACTGGCATTGCACATGGGAGGAGGATGGACAGCTGAATGCTCCTTCCTCCCACTGACAGCGATCCTGTGGGATCACTGTTGGGCACAAGAGCAGAAATTTGGAGGCCAGGATTCCCAGAATCCATCAAACTTCAGGGGATCTTAAGGGAAATGAAACAGGAATATTACTCTGGACAATGATTACACTTGGGCCATGATTACTCTGTTAGGTTGCTGGTAGCCCACCTTCACCAAGCTCCAACATCCTTAGGCCGTTCTTTACCAGCGTTTCCAAATGATGAAAGTCACGATCCCAGTCTAGAAAGGAGCACAGATGGGAACCGTTCCCTGCTGTACTGGGATCCCTTCTATAGGGAACCCAGCACTGAGAGGGGTTCAGGTAATGCTGTGTGCCAGGAATGCCAGGCAGCCGAGAGGGCAGCTGAAGCCTCAGCAGGGCTCAGGCCCAGAGGCACAGCAATTACCTCCTGTGACTGTGCCTGCCATCGCCTCCCTTCCTGCAGCAGAGGCTGCCAATGAGCCCCTGCTTCCACCGGGAAACTGAGCCTTCAGCACAGCCTCTCCTTCCATCTCTGCAGAAAGGAAAAGGGACAGCTGGATCAGGTGGGGCTGTTCCCCAATGGGAAAGTGGCCAGTTCAGGAGGCACTGCTTGTCCAAGTAATAGATAAGATTCAGAAGAAAGATCAGGTTATTGGGGCTGCTCCTGGGCCCTCCCCTCTCCAAAGAGCTGCCCCTGCAGATGTGCTCAGAGACCGGGAAATTGCAGGGGATCTCAGGCTATGGTGCTCTTTTGGCTCTCTGTCAGCAGATGGCCAATGCCTTCCTGCAGAGGCTGGGCAGAAGCTGCAGCCAGGCCAGGCTGGGAAACAGCCCTGCAGGGGGTGGAAGCAGCAGCGGGGCAGCCAGGCTGCCATGGATCCCTTCCCCTGTGCCGGGCACGGCGTGTCCAGATGTGCAGCCAAAGCCCCCGGCTGCTGAGCCCCAGGACAAGGCTGAAGGAAATGCACCCACCACGGCGCCTGTCCAGGTCACTCAGGGTCCTGTCCATGTGTTGGGATGCCTCTAGGGACTTACTGTCTCCTCCAGGCTTGTTCCTCCCTCTCGGGGGACCTAACGAGAAGTATTTGCATTTAAAATGAAAGGATCCCACAGAAGCAGGGCTCAGCCTGTGGCGTCAGCAGGGACACACTACTCACCCCTGCGATGGGAGCTGGGCTTGTGAGCAGCAACCAGGAAAGGAGCCTGGCAAGTCCTCTCTTCAGACACTCCTGTAACACAACAGCCACAGATGCTTCTGTCGCCTTGTTCCTGCCAGGTTGTCAATGATTATTCTCTGTGGGGAACATTGACAACATACCTGCAGGAGGCTTAAGATGCTGGAAATCTTCCTGGAGTAAGGCTGGTGGAGAAACCTTCCTAGCAAGCTCATCTACAGGGAAGCAAACATGCAAACGCATTTCCATGGTGCACTGAGATCCCCTTTCTGCCCATGGGAACTGGGAGACGGCAAGGTGGTCAGGTAAGGCCACGGCAGCCAGATTTCAATGGACAAGGCCAAAGCTTCATAGGGGCCTGGGGAGCTCTGGGCTGGCTCCTGGTCACTCCCCACCCTCTTTGCAGGCCCTGTGACACATCCCTGGAGAGGAAACTGGGGCTGCCCAGGGCCTGTGGGGGCTCTCTCCCTCCCCCAGAGGAAACCCTCCCTAAAGGCCTGGGGAAAACCATCCCCAGCGCTTCCCGGGGAGCAGGGAGCGCTGTCCCGGGAAAGGGGAGCCAGGCTGCCGGCTCACCTGCTCCCCGCGCCTGCACCGGAGCAGCCTGGGCAGCCCTGGCAGGCAGGGCCACGGCCAGGAGGAGCAGGAGGAAGAGGCGCAGAGCAAGGCCCATGGTGCCTCGCCCTCTGCCAGTCCCGCAGCTCTTGCTGCCACCGCTGTCCTGACACCGCTGTCCCAATGTCAGCAGCGCTGCTGCCACCGCCACTGCTGCCGCAACAGCTGTGCTCAAGGACTGAGTGCTCGCTCCTTGTGCTGCTGTGCAACCGCGGGGCTCTGGCACCTCTGTGACCTCAGAGCCTGCTGTGACCTCATGGCCAGGGTGGAGTTGTGTGGGGAGTAGGATCTGCCTGCTTTGGGATGGAGCTCATCCTGCCCAGCTGCTCTGTCCAAGGGCTGTGACACAGCCCCAGCCCAGCTGATCTCCCAGGCTGGGCCATGAAGGGATGGAGAGCAGCCCTGCCAAGAAGGACTTGGGGGTGCTGCTCGATGAGAGGCTGGACATGAGCCAGCCATGTGCATCCAAAGGAGAGTGCCCAGCAGCTTGAAGGAGGTGATTCCAGCCCTCTGCTCTGGTGAGACCTCACCTGGAGTACTGTGGAAGAGGTTTTACAGCGACCTCTGTGAGCCATTGAGAAGTTTGACAAGAGGATCCATATTTACCCCTGAAAGAATTCCCTACCAAGGTCATTGACATAGAAACCATGAAAGAAAGAAGGATAAGTAGGAGAAACCTGCAACATCCTATTCCAACAAACACTTTGCTTGTCTCTCGTGACCAGTGAGTAAAATGTAAAGTTATGAGCTTTGTAGGAATGTAGAACAAGCATGCACGCTAGAATAAAAACAGGGTTTGAAGCCTTCTGGAAACGGAGTGTGTTGACAGAGTACTGCATCCAGCTCTGGGTTCCCCACACAGGAAGGCCATGGTCCTGTTGGATCTAGTCCAGAGGAGGGACAAAATGCTCTGAGGGCTGCAGCCCTTCTGCTTTGGAGACAGGCTGGGAGAGCTGGCAGTGTTCAGCCTGGAAGTGAGCAGACTCCAGGGAGACCTGATTGCTGCCTTTCAGTACCTCAAGGGGGCTTGTAAAAGAGATGGGACAGAACCTTTAGTAGAGCCTTTTGTGAGCAGACCGAGAGGGAATGGTCGATTCAGACTGGACAAAAGAAACCCATTTGTTACACTGTAGGTTTTGAAAGCCTGGCACAGGTTGCCCAGAGAGGTGGACATCCATGCCTGCAGACATTCAAGCTCATGCTCTGAGCAACCTGACCTACTTAAAGGTGTCCCTGCTCACTGCAGGGCATTGGACTAGATGGCCTTTAAATGTCCCTTCCAAGCCAAGCCATTCTGTGCTCCTGTGCACCATCAAAGCAGTGCTGGATTAGTGCTGGGGGGATTATGTGGCACCTGTATTTTGGTAGTTGTGTCATTTAGCAATTGGCCACGAGAGGATTCATGGGCTGGGCAGTGAAATCTGCAAATAACAGACAATGTGCTCAAGGAGAAACAGACGCGGAACACGGCTTCCAGTTCAGATCAATGCCAGCACTTGGCTGCCCTTTTCTGGATTTAGAAATAAAGGAATGTCCTGAAGATCCCCTCATGTGGGTGCATTTTTGGCTGTATCAGTACTTGTGTTCTGTATAACGGGTAAGTAGTTAATGCTTATCGCCCTATTTATCAACTAGATGCAACCCAAATACTGCATTGCTCCTTGTCTACTTGCTTCCAAGTCAAGGCAAATTTTGTTCATGATTGAGTGGGACATATTCATCTGTTCGCAAGCAAATTCTTCTTGCCATTCAGACAGCGGCAAGACTGCTTTCTGGATTTGCTCTAATTGGACTGGAATTAAGGCCTACCTCTCACTAGAATTAAAGCTGATGCATTGGGAGGCAAAGTCTTGAGTAATTTCTCCTGGTGTCTGGCACTGTAGAGAGTTGCTCTGGAATTAAATGACACTTGAAGACACGTGTGGTCTACCATAGCTCTGGCATAGTAGAAGTGAACAAACAGCCTTTGAAAGATGATTTTATCCTTTCTTCCTCCTCTTCCTCCTCCCAGGAATTTCAGTCTCTGAGGTCGAAGCTCTTCAGCTGCCTCACAAACATTGTTTTAATTCAGACAGGCATCCATGCATTGAGCCACAAATCAGGACTGTGGCTGTGAAGCTTGAAGCAATGTAGGTTTATAGCACTAAAAGTAGTAATCCGTTCCCAGGTTAAGCCAAGCATTTCCCAAGTAACTCTACCTATTTTCAGGGATGTTTCAAAAAGGATCATTGTAAAAGCTGGGAGGGGGCAGAAAGAGTGTCATCAAAATTAAAAAGACATTTTTCCGAGATCTTTATATTCCTATAAAAGAGATTCAAAATTTTTCATGTATGGAATATTGACTAAGAAGTGAATGACAGACTGTCAAAATAATTGCTTGGGGAACAAAAATAACTTTACATGTAAAAATTACGCAAACCATCATGCTATGCCAATACTAAAACCAATAAAGCTGTTTCATCTGTCTCAATACAAAAACTATTCCTGAAAAGAATCAGAGATCCTCAAGACCATTACTACATACAGGATCTTCCAGGAATTGGGAAAAAATGAAGGAAACTGTAGTGTGCAATTCACAGAGGTAACCTGGAATTTATTGGTGGATTTGTTGCAAACTTTCAGAGAGCAGACTGGAAAAGCATAGGGGCTGGTCAGCCCATGCGTGGGCATTTAGAGCAGTCTGAGGGATGTTTCTGGGACCAACTGCAGGGAAGAAAAGCAGCAGACAATTACTGGGACAATCTCTTTGCTGGCTGCAGACTTTTTGTCAGTCAGTTCCCTGGGGCTGGGGGAGCTGTCACGGGGCAGGGAGGGCCAGGGCTGGCAGTGGCTGCTCTGGGATGGGTTTGGCCCGTGTCCCTCCAAGCAGCACCTGCCCAAGCAGCTGCGCTGCCCCCGGGCTCTCCTCCCGGCCTGCTGGGCTTTGTTGGGTGGCACAGCCTGTGCCAAGGGGCGGCAAGGTGCCTGCAGGCCCCAGCTCTGGGGGAAATGGAGAATGTCCTGCCCGCATCCACCGTGCTGCCAGCTCAGCAGTGCAGCACAGCACGGGCTCACGCTCCCCATTGCTCCCACAGGTGCAGCCGGCCCCACCACACGTGGTCCTGATTCCCAGAAGGGTGTGAAAAATGGCAATCACTTGTTTGTCGAATATTAAAAGTTTAATGGCAATAAAATGGTTACAAAACAAGCAATAGAATTAGTGCCATAAAACTTGGACAATTTGGATTAGGACAAAAGGAGACAATAGAAACAAAGAGCTATGCACATCTGGGTACCTATTTTCTGGGCAGCATAAGCCCGAAAATGGACACACGGTAACAGAGGATTAACCCTTGAAAACAATAACCAGTTGCATATTCATACATCTCATACATGATGCATAAATTCCACTCAAGCACAGGATTCTGTCTGGTCATCATCAACTTCTCCCTCCGAATACTAACCGGCTTCTTGAGGGCTGAGCGAGGCAGAAAGATGTTATTTTCTTCTGATAGGAGAGCAATAAATTCTTTTTCTCTGAAAGCTTTCGGTGCCCTGTGGCTACTATATTTGCAAAAAGCCAATCATAAAATACGCATTTTTCACAGGGGCTCAGAATGGGTTATTGTTGGGGGACACTGTGTTTTCTTGGGATAAGGGCAAGTTTGACCTTCTACTGATGGCAGGATGGATTTGGAACTGAGCATTGCATTGCTTGTTTTTGATTGTATTTCAGTCCTAGTAGTCAGTTTGATAACGCCCCCTGATTTTGTATTGTTAGAGACTATTTTATTAACAATGGGCTGCTCCTTTCCCCCTGTGTTGTTGGCTTTGCCCTAGTTGTCCATCTCCCCAAAGACCTGCCCTTTTGTTCCCTGTTCCTCCTCCCATTGAATGTCAATCTCTCCCCAAGCCTGCCCCTTTCTCTAGAAACTTCCCTATCCATTTGGTATCCTTCAAAACCCGTATTGCTTTCTTCAAGCTGTCCTGCTCCCATGTTGTCCTCCCCTATTGCTTTAAACATTGTATTCCCGGCCTTGTGTTCCACCCTCAGTTTGTCCCAATTGGCTAAAGATTGTATCCTCCCCAGGGACCTCCCCAGTTTAGAAATCGGTGTATGCCTTTAATTCAGTGTCTTTCTGTCGCCGACTTTGCAGGGAACAAACATACAGAAGACCTCTCCCTGTTCCTTGTCCCTACCCCCAAGGCAGTCCACCTGTGCTGTGAAGCAGCTGTGCCCTACAGCCAAACCCCAGAGCTGAGAGTTTTCTGGGGGCGGCCCACTCTGGCTGTTGGTGTTGGCAGCTAGTCGGGCTGAAGAAACCCGGCACTGCAGCACTTCCCGAATCAGCTCTTCTGTTGCAGTAAAGAGATGGAGCTGTCAGCCCAGTGTCCGGGTGGCAGCAGCACCAAAGCCCACCCAGCAGCAGCACAGGCTGAGCTCCGTGCCCAGGAGCAGCCGTGGCTGCCCACGGTGTGGGCAGGCAGGAGCCAGGCAGGGGCTGCTGTGACCAGCGGCGGGGCCCCGAGGGCTGGGGGAGCCCATGCTGAGCGTCCCTGGGCTGCTGAGGGCACATTTCCTTCTGGGGGATAATCGGGGCCTGGACCTCCTCCAGTGGCATGCCCAGGAAAAGAGGGAAGCCATCAGTAGGTGCTTGCCTTGAGAACAATGGAAAGAGGCTGGACTCTGCAGGAAGTCCTTCATAGCCTGAGGGATGAGCTCAGAGCCCGACAGACACTGGGCCTGTGGCAGGCCCGGATCTCTTATGGGCAGAGTGGGGATTTGCCCCCCAGGCCTCACCTGTTCACCCACACACACACATAGTGAACACGCACACACAGAAGATGGGTCTGCACTGTTGCTGCTCCCTGAGTGTTATGTTTGGGTCCCTCTAAAGGCATGCAGGGGCTTTGGGTCACCGCTGTGCTGTGCAGGGGACTGGGGACACCCAAAAGTTGTGCAGGCAATTTAATGTATGTCCAAAGGTGAGCAGGGGCTGAGGGACAGCTGTAAATTAAGCAGGGCTCGGGGGTCTCTTGTGGGGCACACAGGGGGATTTTAGGTTGGCTGAAGACACCTATATGTTGTGCAGTGGGTTTTGGTGCCTGTTGAAGGGTGTAGCTACCCTGATGTCCTGTGTTACATTACTTTAGTAAGCTTTGGCATCAAGTTCTTCACTTTTTAAATATGAACCAAAGGGCAGCACAGCGCACAGCAGGGACTCGGTGTCAGCGTGGCGAGGCTGCTGCTGCCTGCAATAGTGGGAATCACCAACATGAGTTGAAGTTTGGACTTGACATTGCTGTTGCTTGTAGAAACACAAAAAGTCTCATTGTCCAATCTCATATATCTCCCTTCTTTTCAAGAAAACCTAGATTGCAAATAGGTACAGGGAGGGACATTCTCTGCTCACTGGAAGGGCAGTGCTCGAGATCCATTCCAAAAAATCCTGTCCCAGCCATGAGGTCACAGCAGGCTCTGAGGTCACAGAGGTGCCAGAGCCCCGTGGTTGCACAGCAGCACAAGGAGCGAGCACTCAGTCCTTGAGCACAGCTGTTGCGGCAGCAGCGGCGGTGGCAGCAGCGGTGCTGACATTGGGACAGCGGTGTCAGGACAGCGGTGGCAGCAAGAGCTGCAGGACTGGCAGAGGGCGAGGCACCATGGGCCTTGCTCTGCGTCTCTTCCTCCTGCTCCTCCTGGCCGTGGCCCTGCCTGCCAGGGCTGCCCAGGCTGCTCCGGTGCAGGCGCGGGGAGCAGGTGAGCCGGCAGCCTGGCTCCCCTTTCCCGGGACAGCGCTCCCTGCTCCCCGGGAAGCGCTGGGGATGGTTTTCCCCAGGCCTTTAGGCAGGGTTTCCTCTGGGCAAGTAAGAGAGCCCCCACGGACCCTGGGCAGCCCCAGTTTCCTCTCCAGGGCTGTGTCACAGGGCCTGCAAAGAGGGTGGGGAGTGACCAGGAGCCAGCCCAGAGCTCCCCAGGCCCCTGTGCAGCTTTGGCCTTGTCCATTGACATCTGGCTGCCATGTCTTTACCCAACCCCCTTGCAGTGCCCAGTTCCCAAAGACAGAGGGGGATCCCAGCACACCATGGAAATGGGTTTGGGTTATTGCTCCCTTCTAGGTGAGCTTGCTAGGAAGGTTTCCCCAGCATCTTGGCTCCATGAAGAGTTCCAGCCGCTTAAGCCTCCTGCAGGTATGTTGTCAATGTTCCCCTCAAAGAATAATCATTGTCAACCTGGCAGGAACCAGGCAACAGAAGCTTCTGTGGCTGTTGTATTACAGGAGTGCCTGCAGGGAGGACTTTTCAGGCTCCGTTCCTGGCTGCTGCTCACAAGCCCAGCTCCCATCGCAGGGGTGAGTAGTGTGGCCCTGCTGACCCCACAGGCTGAGCCCTGCTTCTGTGGGATCCTTTCATTTTAAATGTAAATACTTCTCTTAAGGTCCTCCAAGAGGGAGGAACAAGCCTGGAGGAGACAGTAAGTCCCTAGAGGCATCCAAACACCTGGACAGGACCCTGAGTGACCTGGAGAGACGCCGTGGTGGGTGCATTTCCCTCAGCCTTGTCCTGGGGCTCAGCAGTCGGGGGCTTTGGCTGCACATCTGGACACGCCGTGCCTGGCACAGCAGGAAGGGATCCATGGCAGCCTGGCTGCCCCGCTGCTGCTTCCACACCCTGCAGGGCTGTTTCCCAGCCTGGCCTGGCTGCAGCTTCTCCCCAGCCTCTGCAGGAAGGCATTTGGCATCTGCTCACAGGGAGCCCAAACTGCCCCACAGGCCTGAGATCCCCTGCAATTTCCTGGTCTCTGAGCACATCTGGAGGGGCAGCTCTTTGGAGGAGGGAGGCCCTGGAGCAGCCCCAATAACCTGATCTTTCTTCTGAATCTTACCCATTACTTGGACAAGCAGTGCCTCCTGAACAGGCCACCTTCCCTCTGGGGAACAGCCCTACCTGATCCAGCTGTCCCTTTTCCTTTCTGCAGAGATGGAAGGAGAGGCTGTGCTGAAGGCTCAGTTTCCTGGAGGAAGCAGGAGCTCATTGGCGGCCTCTGCTGCAGGAAGGGAGGCGATGGCAGGCACAGTCACAGGAGGTAATTGCTGTGCCTCTGGGCCTGAGCCCTGCTGAGGCTTGAGCTGCCCTCTCTGCTGCCTGGCACTGCTGGCACACAGCATTACCTGAACCCCTCTCAGTGCTGGGTTCCGTATAGAAGGGATCCCAGCACAGCAGGGAACGGTTCCCATCTGTGCTCCTTTCTAGACTGGGATCGTGACTTTCATCATTTGGAAACACTGGTAAAGAACGGCCTAAGGATGTTGGAGCTTGGTGAAGGTGGGCTACCAGCAACCCTTTCCTAACAGAGTAATCATTGCCCAAGTGTAATCATTGTCCAGAGTAATATTCCTGTGTCATTTCCCTTAAGATCCTCTGAAGTTTGATTGATTTTGGAAATCTTGGCCTCCAAATTTCTGCTCTTGTGCCCAACAGTGATCCCACAGGATCGCTGTCAGTGGGAGGAAGGAGCATTCAGCTGTCCATCCTCCTCCAGTGTGCAATGCCAGTGTGTCCTTCCCTGTGCTCTGTGCAGCCACGGAGAAGAGCAGAGAGGGAAGGGGCCAGGCCCAGGGCTGTGCCCCGGGGCTGAGCCTTTCTCAGCTCCTTTGCTGGCCCCAGGGAGCCTGAGCTGCTCCTGCTGCCACTGCCAAGCCCTGGCCCTGCCTGGGGCTGGGTTCAGAGCTGCTGGCAGCTCCAGGGAGTCCTTTCTGCCCCGGCTGCCCTGCAAAGGGCTCCTTCCAACCCAGTGTGGGGCCACTGCAGGCACGTGGTCCCCCTGGCCCTGCTCCTGCACAAGAGAGATGCCGTGGTGGGCATTGCCCTCCCTTGCAGTCCCCAGTTCCCAAAGGCAGAAGGAGCCCCCAGCACACCATGGAAACACTTCTGTTCTGTGCTGCCTTGTAGATGTCAGTGCGGGGAAGGCTTCTCAAGGAGGTTGGATGGAAGATGAGTTTGAACCCTTGGGAGCTTCTGCTCGTAAGTTCTGAAATTCCCCTCAGAGAATATTCAGTGACAACCTGGCAGGAACGTTGTAACAGAAGCTTCTGTGGCTGTTGTGTTACAGATGAGTCTATAGGGAGGACTTTACCAGCTTCCTTGCTTGTTAATGCTCGCAAGCCCAGCTCTGATGGCTGGGGTGAGTAGTGTGTCCCTGCTGACGCCACAGGCTGAGCCCTGCTTCTGTAGAATCCATGCACATAACGTGGAAATACTTTATTTTAAGGTCCCCAAAATGGCGAGAACCAAGACAAAGGACCCAGTAACTCCCTGGAGACAGCCAAACATCTGGACCAGATGCTGAGTGACCTGGAGAGACGCCGTGGTGGGTGCATTTCTCTCAGCCTTGTCCTGGGGCTCAGCAGCCGGGGGCTTTGGCTGCACATCTGGACACGCCGTGCCTGGCACAGCAGGAAGGGATCCATGGCAGCCTGGCTGCCCCGCTGCTGCTTCCACGCCCTGCAGGGCTGTTTCCCAGCCTGGCCTGGCTGCAGCTTCTCCCCAGCCTCTGCAGGAAGGCATTGGGCATCTGCTGACAGGGAGCCGAAACTGCATCACGGGCCTGAAATCCCCTGCAATTTCCTGGTCTCCTGGCAGATCCAGAGGGGCAGCTGTTTGCAGCAGGGAGGGCCCTGTGGCAGTCCCCAGAGCCTTGGCCTTTCCCTGATCTTCATCCATGTCTTTGACAAGTGGTACTTCCTGAAGATGCCACCTGCCCAATGGGGAATGGCTCTACCTGATCCACCTGTCCCTTTACCATTCTCCAGAGATGAAACAAAAGTCTTTCCGGAAGGCAGCACTTCCTGGAGGAATCAATGGCCCCGTGCCAGCCACTGATACAGGAAGCGAGGAGATGCCAGACAGTGCCACAGAAGGTGATTGCTGTGCCAGGCTCAGCCAGGCTGAGCTGTCCTGCTGGGCTCCCTCCGTGTGAGACATGTCCCAAAACCTGGGAGGGACTGCATGGGGTGCCCATGGTGGGGAAAGGGCAGAGGGGGAGAGCAAGGCTCCAGTGGGTCCTGAGAGGGCCTGGCTGTGTCCCCTGGGGCTGGGGGAGCTGTCACGGGGCAGGGAGGGCCAGGGCTGGCAGTGGCCGCTCAGGGATGGGTTTGGCCCGTGTCCCTCCAAGCAGCGCCTGCCCAAGCAGCTGCGCTGCCCCCGGGCTCTCCTGCCGGCCTGCTGGGCTTTGTTGGGTGGCACAGCCTGTGCCAAGGGGCGGCAAGGTGCCTGCAGGCCCCAGCTCTGGGGGAAACGGAGAACGTCCTGCCCGCATCCACCATGCTGCCAGCTCAGCAGTGCAGCCCAGCACGGGCTCACGCTCCCCATTGCTCCCACAGATGTTGTCACTGAAGAAGGAATATATGCCCCGGATCCAGTGCGCCTCCCAAGAATTATCTGCCCCCAGGATGTGCGCAGGAAGTGCATGATAGGCACAGTGGTGACAGTGTTCACTGTGCCACTTCTGCTGCTAGGCTGCTATCTTGGCATTAGGAAGCTGGCATTGGCAATCAGACGGTCAGTTGCTGATTTTTCTCCACAGTTTTCTTGTAACTCTTCTCCATAGCATTGGTAGCCTGACTCATAGTCATGCTGCTGTGGAATTGTGGCCAGTCCATGGTTGTCCAAAGAACTCTGGTGAGGGTTCTGCTGCTGCCCAGAGCTTTCACTGGCCTCTTAATTGCTGGGTCTTGTCCTGGGGGCCCGCTGGGGCTGCAGCCAGTGCTGGCTCCCACTGAGGCTGCCTGGCCAAGAGCAGCCCCAGGGCCACAGGACAGAGGCAGAGCAAGTTCCCAACAGTGTTTGGGCAGCACAGTTCAGGACAGGACAGTGCTTATTGAGTAGCTCCTCTAAAGTTTCATGGGAACAGTGGTGTTGCAGGACAAGCAAATTTGCTCCAGTTCAGTTTTAAATCGTAATTTTCTTTATGAAATTCATTCAATTTTAAAAACTTACTTTTAATTATAACTTCTTTTCCAGTGCTTTTTACCGTTATTTGGTATAGTGAATGATGCCACGATTATCCCATGGCTGAATTAGAAGACTGTAAGTACTATAAAATGGAATAATTTTTACACTCTTATGTCTTTCACAGACTCAGGAAATTTATGTGGCTTTGATGCAGCCAACAGAAAAGTTTTGCTTTTTGCTTTCCCTTTAATTCAAACAAGCAGCAGAGCTGGAACCTGTTGAGAAGAGTCTCTTCACTTCATAGCTAAAGCAAATTGGCAGGGTTATTTATTGAGCAATATAAAATCTATATTTTATGTAGATACTCCTGACAAGTAACTGATAGAAATGAGGGATTTGGACTCTTTGGGAAGTACTGACCTGCTGCGCATTGGCTCTCCAAAGCTCAGTCTGTAACCATCAGTCTTTTTCAGAGGAGATTGTTCAGTTTCTTCCTGGCACTCACTCTTGCATTTGTACTCAAAAGCACTTCTTGAAAGAAATTTACAACGGCTCTTTATGGTCCCTTAGTTGACTTTTCTCTGTTTCTCCATAGGTGCCAATGAAAATCTGGATGATTCCATTTAAAAAGCTGCAAAGCAGATCCTGGAGAAGAGGGCATACATCTGCTCCCACCCTCTGGACAGGACCTTCTGATCCCTCCCTGACAGCAGGCACTCCTGAATGTCAGTCAGGGAGGAATTTGCTGCAGTTTCAGTATTTGACACCTTAAAAGCGTTTGTTATTAAATGTCTTTACTAAATCTAACTGTATAAAATAAAACTTCTTTCTAACCACTTCTTCATAGGAAGAGGATAAATAAAGAGATTTTATTTAAAGCTGAATTAATTTTGTTAGATAGATAGATAGATAGATAGATAGATAGATAGATAGATAGATAGATAGATAGATGGATATATATGTCTGTTCCTCTTGGAGCTGGATAAAGACAGGGAGGGGAGTTTGGATGGGGAGATATTTCTTCCCAGGGAAGGGATTGTGTGGTTTCTCAGTATCTTTGCACTTCAATCAGCTGCTCATTCACTGAGCAAGTCTGAAAGACTTGGCAGTCAGAACAGTTCTGCTTTGGAGGCACCTCCAGCTCTCTTGTCTAGCAGCACCATCAGAACTCTGAGTTCCCAGTGTCCAGGGAGGTTTTGCTGTCACCCTGAGGGACACCACTGGTCACTGACATCCATCGGGCCTCTGAGCCATTGACCACAACCCCCTGGATGTGACCAGCCAGGCAATTCCTCATTCTCCAAACTGTGCCTCCAGCAGATCCACAGCTCACCAAAGGAGGGACAAGGATGCTGGGCAGGGCTGCTGTGTCCAGGGCATTACAGAAGTCCAGAGTGGTGCCATCTCTGGCTCTTCCCTTGTGCACTGGGGTGCTGCGGGGTGTTTCTATTGTGTTTTCAATTGCAATTCAGTTTCAATGGTCAGGTCTATAATCTGCCCACCCATCTTTTGTATTGTTATAGCATATTTTATCTTTAATGGATTGTCCCTTTGCACCTCTCTTGTTGGTTTTGCCCTGGTTTTCCATTTTCCCAAAGACCTGCCCTTTGTTCCTGAATGGTCCCTGTTCCTCCTCCTAGGAGGAACAATGTCAGTCCCTCCTCATACCTGCCCCATTCTCCAGAAACTTCCCTGTCATTTTTGTATCCCTCGAGGTCCCATTGGTTTGTTTAAACTGCTCCCCTCCCCTGTAATTCCCAATTGGTTTAAACATTGTATTCCCTGCCTTATGCTTCTTCCCAGGTGTCTCCCAATTGGTTAAAGTTCTGTACCCTCCACTTGAACCTCCCCTTGTTGAAAAACCCCTTCTAGAGCCTGGACTCGTGTCTTTCTGTCCCTGACCTTCCTGGGCATAAACACCTTTGGGAGTCATACAGAAGATCTCTCCTTGTTCCTTGTCCCTGCCCTCGATGCATTCCACCTGTGCCATAGAGCAGTTGTGGCCTAGAGCCACACCCCAAATTGTGTGGCTTTTTGGGGGTGGCCCCCTCCTGGTGACAGTGCTGGGAGCAGCCCAGGCTGAAGAACTCTGGCACCGCATCACTGAGGCAGCCACTCCATCGTGGAAGGCCTCTGGCTTGGTCAGGCAGCACAGACCCACCCCGTGCTCCTCAAGGTTTCCTTTGGCATATCCAAGCATTGAAGAGGTTGGGTGGCTTTCCCCCCTGTTTTATTGACTCACTGTGTCCTGTGAGGACTACAAGAGGAAGCAGAGCCTTAAATTGCACATGAAGAGCAAATGGTGAATGGCTTCACTTTTCCTATGAAATCAAAGGGCTGTGTTAGCCAGGACATTCTCGCTCCCTGTTCCCCCCGACCTGGGGCCTGCAGGCACCTTGCTGCCCCTTGGCACAGGACTGCTCAGTACCCGAACCCCTGAGCCTGCATGCCATAATTCCTCTGTGCTGTGCCCTTCTGCTCCAGACAATACCTGTCAAAGGCATGGATAAAAACAAGGAAAATGCCCAGGGTTTTGGAGCTGCTCCAGGGCCCTCCCTCCTGCAAACAGCTGCCTCTCTGCATCTACCCAGAGACCGGGAAATCCCAGGGGATCTCAGGCCCGTGTTGCAGCTTGGGCTGCCTGTCAGCTGATGCCAAATGCCTTCCTGCAGAGGCTGGGGAGAAGCTGCAGCCAGGCCAGGCTGGGAAACAGCCCTGCAGGGCGTGGAAGCAGCAGCGGGGCAGCCAGGCTGCCATGGATCCCTTCCTGCTGTGCTGGGCACGGCATGTCCACATGTGCAGCCAAAGCCCCCGGCTGCTGAGCCCCAGGACAAGGCTGAGGGAATGCACCCACCTTGTCCTGCCTGAAGCATTTCCTTCAGCGTTTGCCGCATGACTTTGAGTGGCTCATGGGGTTTCTTCTGTCCTCGAGCTTTGTTCTTTCCCGTTGGAGGACCTTAGAGCAACGGGGTTCCATTTCCCATGAATGGATGCCACAAAAGCAGGGCTCAGCCTGTGGGGTCAGCAGGGACACACTACTCACCCCTGCGATGGGAGCTGGGCTTGTGTGCAGGAACCAGCAAAGGAGCTTGGAAAGTCCTCCCTGCAGACACCCCTGTAACTCAACAGCCACAGAAGCTTCTGCCATCTCTGCTCAGCTGGACGGGCACCACTGAGCCGCAGGAGCCATGAGGGGATGGCACAGGGCCAGGGCACACACGTGCATGGCTCTGTCCTGGCACCTGCAGCACTGCCCCCCTGGCCGAGCTCTGGGCTCTGAGCTCCCAGGGGAAAGGCCTTGACCTACCCTCACCATCTCCCAGAGGCTCAGTCCTGGATGTGGGTTGGGAAGCCAGACCACCTGCAGCAACAGGTTCAGCTGCAAAGAAAGGCAGGACAGAACAGCTCCTGTGGCACTGCAGGAGATCCTCAGGCTGCAGGCAAGGCTCAGACACGGGGCACAGTCCTGGGCCCGGCCCCTTCCCTCTCTGCTCTTCTCCATGGCTGCACAGAGCACACGGAAGGACACACTGGCATTGCACATGGGAGGAAGATGGACGGCTGAATGGTCCTTCCTCCCACTGACAGCGATCCTGTGGGATCCCTCAGGGCTCCAGCAAGGAGCAGTGCAAGGTTTACAGTATTCTTCAGCCCTGACTTAACGTTAATGAAAATGGCAGATGAGTGAGCTCTTGCCACATGGACACTGATTATTCTGCCAGTAAAAAGGGAAATTCAGAACTTGCCTCTGGCATTCTTTGCCAAGACATTCAAAGTGTCATTCAGCAGGACATCCAAATCTTCCAAGTCGTGATATAAATCTAGAATAGAGCAAAGACCTGAACCATTTCCTTGGTGTGCTGGGATCCCCTTCTGCCTCTGGGAAATGGGCACTGCAAGGAGGTCGGGTAAGGCCGTGGGAGCCAGGTGTCAATGAGCAAGGCTAAAGAGCACAGGGGCCTGGGGAGCTCTGGGCTGGCTTCTGGTCACTCTCCACCCTCTTTGCAGGCCCTGTGCAACATCCCTGGTGGAGAGGAAACTGGGGCTGCCCAGGGCCTGTGGGGGTTTTCTCACTCCCCCAGAGGAAACCCTCCCTAATGGCCTGGGGCAAACCATCCCCAGCGCTTCCCGGGGAGCAGGGAGCGCTGTCCTGGGAAAGGGGAGCCAGGCTGCCGGCTCACCTGCTCCCCGCGCCTGCAGCGGAGCAGCCCTGGCAGCCCTGGCAGGCAGGGCCACGGCCAGGAGGAGCAGGAGGAAGAGACGCAGAGCAAGGCCCATGGTGCCTTGCCCTCTGCCAGTCCCGCAGCTCTTGCTGCCACCGCTGTCCTGACACCGCTGTCCCAATGTCAGCAGCGCTGCTGCCACCGCCGCTGCTGCCGCAACAGCTGTGCTCAAGGACTGAGTGCTCGCTCCTTGTGCTGCTGTGCAACCGCAGGGCTCTGGCACCTCTGTGACCTCAGAGCCTGCTGTGACCTCAGCCTGCTGTGACCCCTGAGCCTGCTGTGACTTCAAGGCTGGGGCAGGATTTATTGGGTATGGCTCTCAAGAGGTTCTGTTCCAGTCAGGAGAGTATGTCTGTAATGGCAGCTCTCTGAAATACAATTTTTTTCACAAGAACTGTGTTATACGGCATTGGACAAATGAGACATTCATGGTTCTACATGCAACAGCAATGTCCAGTCCAAAATTCAACTCATATTGGTGATTCCCACTATTGCAGGCAGCAGCAGCCCTGCCACGCTGACACCGAACTGTTTTCTAGCTCTGTTTTTTCTAGCTGTCTCTTAACATCTGTCATATTCCATGGCATTTCTAAGTCAGCATTTCTTATCTCATATTTTGCATACAAATGCATACTGTGTGGGTCTTCTGTCAAGCTCTGAGAACTTTCTACAAATCCATTTTGCACATTTCTCCCTCTCTCTCGGACAGAAACAAACTTCTTTGATGGTCTTGTTCATCGTTTGTTGTGTACAGTGAAGTACATAAGGTACTATCACTAACATTGTTATGATAACAATCAATGCATGTAAACTTATTTTGTAAAGCTCTTTTAGATAAGGTGTAAAATTTTGTCCTTCAAACAAGTTGTCTAACTATGACCTATAATTTGTTTTAATTTGATTTGTCAAATCTCTCAGTTTTTGAAGTTGTTTGTGGATGGACACTGAATGGTCAGATAAGTTCATAGAACACAGTCTTTCAAAATCTTCACAACTATGTCTATGTGCTAGTAAAGAAAATTTGATGGCAGTTCTGTTGTCACAGGCCTTCAGCCGGGTAATAATTAGCATTGACTCCATGATTGCAGAAGGCTGATCAATCACTTTGTTCTATTCGATCATACTATACTGTACTGTACTATACTATACTATACTGTACGTACTATCCTATACTATACTATACTTGGTAAGAAACTCATCCCCTTACAGACAGTCTGATACAGCTTTGGCCTAATTGCCTAATTGGTCAATCCATCCAAACACCATCCAGTGTCCAATTAAGAAATCACCCTTTAGTAAACAAATCTCCCTAACACATTCCACATGTGCACAACAACAGGTGCAGCAAGTGGAGCTAAGAATTGTTTTTGATTCTTTTCTCTGATCTTCTCACAGCCTGCCCCAGGAAAATCCTGGGAAAGTCCTGCCTGCTGCTCTCTATGGAGAGAGCTGCAGCCACAGCGGTTCTGTTTTGTAAGGTTGTATGTCAGAACAGCACTAACATCTGTCATTACGTCACTAATTGTAATGGAAATAGTATTGACTTCTTTACTCAGCTAACACCCTAATTGGTATAATTTTTGTAAATGCTTTACTTGAAATAATTTGAGGCAGAAATAAAGGTGATGTAATTCATTTTGCAGGGCCCCAGGGATTGAAATTGTTATTTCAGTTTTCTTTAGAATGATGGTAAATCTTCTTTTTCCATGTTTTCTCTTGATAGTTTTTTTAACATTAGGCGCTATTTCAGTGAGCTATCTGATGCTACATGGGCTACCTTTCATTGTTGAGGGAATGCCCTGTTAGGCTCTAAGTGTATAAATGAAGCAGTATCTTTTTGACAATTGCCATGGGGACTCATCTAGGTCAGCAATTTCACTTTTAGGGGGCACTGGGGTAGTACAATTGCACTACAAACGTGAGTTTCTGTATACAGGATGATGGGGCATAACATTTAATTGTGGATCTCCCTGGTACTGAAATTCAGCACAAAATTCTATTGCTAAAGAACCAAGAATTTCTAATTTTTGATGTTTAGTAGGTGCTTTAAGAAGATCAGGGGCATAATGACGTTAATTGGTTATGTGATTTGTCTCATTGGTAACTTCACATTAAATCTTATCACAATTGGGTATTGGCCACTCCTAACTGGTATTGGTACACTAACGTAACAGGTAGCAAAGGGTTTGTCTGGGTTCAAATAGGTTAAATATATGGTGTCTGAGCTTGCTGACTTGGCTAAAGGGACCTAAACATTCCTTTTTGGTTGATCTACAGGCATATCTGCACTGTAAAAGTAAGTAAATAAAACTAATAAGCGACAGTAAATAATTTGATCAAACTCTTATGTTCTTATTCAGCTGCTTTTTGGTAAAAGCTTTCTCATATAGTTCTCAAGCAAATCTTTTGGCATTTGTTTAGGGACTGGCTAACTATAAGGCACTAAACTGTCCCTCTAACATTCAATTTTTACAAATTTGGATCTCTTAGAATTCTTTTTAACATGATGGACATCACGCTTTTGCCAAAAGAGCTCTATGATATTAACACTTTTCACAGTCCAATCATCAACATAACACTCAAGATTTGTCATTTTTGTGGGTTGAACAGGGAATATTTGGCATGAACCACAGTCTCTCTGTGCAGCTCATATCTGCGTGCTCCTTTCCCGGCTGGTGGAACTGTCCCTGTGCTCTTGTGTGTGATACAGTTTGACGATTCTTGCTGGGACCCACAAAGGTCCAGCACCTGTGGAAACACAGGCATTACCCTTTGTGCCAGGTTACTAGTGGAAATGGTCCTTCAATTTGTCCTGTCTCAGGGTTTCTGATTAAAACGGGAGGAGTGTCTTTCAATTTTGCCGGTGTGCTATTTGAAAAGTGCCTAGAAATTGGAAGATTAGGTTCTGCAAATGAAAAACATTAGAGCCATATAAAGCTTTGCTCAGCCTCATCTGAGGTGTTGCTTGGGGCACTCCCCCGTTCTGTTGATCTAGGCTGCATTTTAGAGTGTGTCTTTTTAATAATTGCCTGACTCGTGGGGGAACAGGGAATTCTAAAAGTGTGGCAAACACCCTAATCCATCAAAAATGTGGCCAATTTCTGAGCTGTGTATGTGGGGCCATTGTCTGTTTTTGCTTCTTGGGGTACATCCAATGAAACAAAAGCTTGCAGAAAATGTTGGCAAGCATGATTGGCTGTTTCCCCTGTGTGTGCAGAAGTAAAAACTGCACCTGAAAGAGTATCAACAGGCACATGAATATTTTTGAATTTTCCAAAAGACAGGTATTTAGTAATATCTGTTTGCCACAGTTGTAAACTTTGCAATCCTCCTGGATTAACAGCTGCTGTAGAAACAGGAGGTTGTACAAGTTGACAGTCAGGGCAAGCACCAATAATTGCTTTTGCTTGACCCTTGAAGATGTGAAACAATTGTGCAAGTGCTTGATCATTTTGACGAAAAAAAGGCATGACTCAGTTTTGCTTGTTTGAAAATGTTTGGCAAAGTGTTTGAAACAACCATTGTCAGCTTGTCTGCTCTCGCATTTCCTTCCGCCATGAATCCTGTAAGCAAAGAGTGTGCCCTGATATGAAAAACAAAATATTGGTTAGTTCTGTGTTGTAAAATTGTATAAAGAGATGAAAGCTAGCAACATAAGGTATTATTACTAACATCTTTCAAAACTGATCTTTTAATTCTTTTAACAACATTAGCACCGTAAGTTGAATCTGTAATTAAATTAAAAGGCTCTGGAAAGAGTTGAAAAATCTTCATTACAGGGGCCAGCTTAACAATTTGAGGAGAGTCCTCTGCTGTTTTGGTGGTTTGGTTTTGTTAAACTACTACTGATTTATGTATTTTCTCTGATCTATTAGTGAAGAGAGTTATAGCACTCAAAGATTCTTTACTTAGTATAGGTTTTTCTCTAAAACTCAGTTTTGTTTGTAACAATTTCTGACCTGGTTAATGAATTGAACAAACACTTGAATAATTTAACAATGCATTCTGTAAATCTTCTGAATTTTGCAAAGCCCAATTAAGGTAATCTTTTTTAAAGGTAAATAATTGAAGCCTTAGCTTGCCACAGTCAGTAATCTTGTTCTGGTTCTCATTATAATTTAAGCTATTGCCTTCATAATTCTGAAAACTGGTTTTGGAGACTTGTGAGGAAAAAAATCTGTTCTATTATTAACAAAGGATCTTTCTCAGAAGAGTCCCACTGAAACATGAGACCATAAAGTTGCATTTTTTTCTCCCAACTCTGTCAAGAAAAAAGGTTCTTCTGGAGTACAATGATGTGCTTGTCTTTTTTGAAGAGCCTGACCAACCTTTTCAACTGCTTTTTGAGTTTCAAAGGTCAAAGTTCTCTGAGATTTGATGCCGCAGTCTCCTCTTAGTAGGTTAAAAAGTAGAGCAAGTTCATTATTTGTAATTCCTAAAACCAGATCGGACCCAACTGATCTCTCTTAGAAGCTGTTGTAAATCTTGCAAGGTGCTGACTTTGCTTCAAAGCTGTATTTTCTGTGGCTTGATTGCTTGTTCTGTCATCCTCCATCATAGATGTTTCCAGGGCGAGGTTTCTTGTATTTTTGATGTTGAAATTTCCAGTCCACTATTTTGAACTCCAGTGACGACGCTGTCTCAAGTCTGTTCCATTTCTTTTTTAGTAGGTGCTGCAATGAGCAAGTCATCCATGTAGTGTAAAATTCTAGACTATGGCTGTTTTTGTTGGGCTGGAGACAAAGCTTTTGCTACAAAATATTGACAAATAGTAGGCGAATTTTTCATCCCTTGCAGCAAAACAACTTAGTGAAATCTTTGTAGTGGTTCTTTTCTATTGATGGTTGAAACCGAAATGGTAAATTGAGGACTATCCTCTGGATGTAGTGGCATGTTGAAAAAACAATTTTTTAAGTGGATGATAACAAGAGGATAGTCTCGGAATCACTGAAAGAGAGGGAAGTCTAGGCTGTAGAGGCTTCGTGTTATCTATGATCTTGTTAATCTTTTTGAGGTCATGGGGTAATCTTTAAGAATTAGAAGTCTTCTAACGAATGATAAAAACTGGGAAATTTTAGGAACTGTTTGTAGGTTTGATTTTTTTTTCCCCTAACTATTTCTGTCTGAGCAATATCTGTCTTATTCCATAAAACTTCTAAGTCAGCATTTCTTATCACAAAATTTACATACAAGTACATACAGTGTGAGCCTTCCATCAGGCCCTAAGAATTTTCTACAAATCAATTTCCCACTGGAGGAGGTCCAGGCGCAGATGATGCCCCAGAAGGAAATGTGCCCTCAGCAGCCCAGGGACGCTCAGCATGGGCTCCCCCAGCCCTCGGGGCCCCGCCGCTGGTCACAGCAGCCCCTGCCTGGCTCCTGCCTGCCCACACCGTGGGCATCCACGGCTGCTCCTGGCCACGGAGCTCAGCCTGTGCTGCTGCTGGGTGGGCTTTGCTGCTGCTACCACCCGGACACTGGGCTGACAGCTCCATCTCTTTTTATTGAAACAGAAGAGCTGGGCCAAGCCCTGCCCGCCTTCAGTAAGGGCCAGAGGGCAGGGCCAGTGCCTTCAGGGGCAGAGGACCTTGTTTGGGCGGTGGCAGCATCTGCACAGCAACAAGCTGCTAAAGCAGCTGTGACAGGGACATTGGGCATGGGCATGGCCATGGGGAATGTCTGCTACAGGTGTCCCAGGCTGAGGCGTTTGGCCGCTCCTGTGAAGCTGCAGATGGACGCCTGTTGAGACAGGAGCTTGCTGAGGTCCCAGTTGCAGCTGGCACACAGAGACCCTCCTGCACAGCAGGAGATTCCCACTGGGCTCAAAGTTTGCCTCTGAAGACTGAGAGGTGAGCTTCTCAGAAATCCCAGAAAATACCAGGGAAAAGGTTTTAGGTTGCTTGTTGTCACTAGGTAAAAATGTCCATTGGGAAAGGAGCCTCTCCAGTACGCTGGGTGTCTTGTGATGACTTAGTTCTTCTCAGAGTAAAGATCACCAATTAAATGCAATTTTATTTTTTATTCTGCAAGTGTAAAAGCGTTCTACATTCCTCAGAATTCTAATACTATTTTGATAAATAAAGAGCATTTGTGGAAAATGGAAAGAAATATTTGGGGAATTTTTTTCTATAGAAAAGGTTTCTGAGTATTTCTAAAATTTTCTAATATGTAGAAATGTAAAATGAAGAAAATGGGGTCGTTTTTGACAGGAGCCCTGTGCCCGGCTGCTGACTGTGCAGCCCTGGCTGTGCCCAGACAAGCAGCTCCGCCAGCGCTGGTGGTAGCTCACAGACACCTGAGCTGAAGCCCAAAGATGTTGCTGGACTCGGGCCCTTCCCTGGCAGGAGGGCTGCACCTCCTGGCCTGGCTGGACACATGGGCCAGCAACTCTGGGGACAGAGGGTCCTGTTCTGGGTGGTGGTGGCAACAGCATGTCCCCAGCAAAAAGTTGGTATTGCAGCTGGGGAAGGGACAACAGACATTGGCATGGAGATGAGAGATGACAGGTCCAGTTCTCCCTGGCTGAGTTCTTTGGCCGGTCTTGTGAAGCTGCAGAGGCGCTCCTGTGAAGAGAGGAGGTGGCTGAGGCCCCAGCTGCCAGTGGCACCCAGGGAGCCTCCTGCACAGCAGGGCCCAGAGCTGGCAAGGCTCCCCAGCACGGCTGGAGCTGCTGGCACAGCTTGGCCCAGCTGCACAGCTGCCCCTCAAGGCCCCGGCGAGCAGGGCACGGCTCTGGGCAGGCTCCCTGGGCAGGAGCGGGCCCCAGAGCGCCTCTGCCTTTCAAGGGCAATCTCGTCCCTGCTCTTTCTCCTCCCCACTGTGGGTTTCCCCTGCCCTGTAGGACCGGGTGCCTCCTGTGCCCCAGGGCACGGCCGTGGCTGTAAATGCCTTGGGCTGCAGCACAGGCCCAGGCCGTAGCGAGGCTCTTGTTGTGCCTGCAGCGCTGCTCGGCAGCCCCACCGCAGCCCGGGGCCGCGGCCCTTCCCCGCCGGGGCCGGGGCTGGCCCGACAGGGGCGCGGCGGCTCCAGAGGCCCCGCCCGGCCCCCAAGGATGGGCTCCGCCCGCCCGCCGGGCCCGCAGGCCGGGCCCGAGGCTGTGCAGGAAGCTTCCTGCTGCCTTTGCACAGCGGGCACCGAGAGCGGCCCTTTGCTGCGCTGAGAAGACTGAAAAGCCCCGCTGCACACCTGATGAGGGACTCCTGCAAGCCTCAGTAGTTGTGATAAATACGGCCAGGAGACCAGCTCCTTTAGAAGGCCTTTTTTAAAGACAGCTCTGGGTGGGGAACCCGAGGGGTGGCGCACGCCGCCACTGCTCCCACAGGACGACGCTGAGGAGAAGGAGTGCAGCTTTGTCTCTCGTCAGAGCTGGGGCTTCTGTCCTCACGAGTGTCCTTGGAAGGCCATATTGGCTCGTAGCCTCGTAGCCCAGGGGTATCCTCCAAGCTGGGTACTATCAAAATTATGGTGACAGGACGGAATCTGGCTCTGGTCAGGAGTGGGTGACTTAGTGTGGTTCTGGTGGGTTAAAGTCAAAGTTTTTGTGCTGGTTTGTTGTTTGGAGAGGGTTCATATAGTTCCCACAGCCTCTCATTTGAATTCAGTCCGGGTGCCAGTCCTCCTGGGAGCAGGGGTGCAGGGGAAGTGGTTCCCGACGGGAATGGATACAAATCCAGGGTGAGAAGGAAAGGGGTACAAATACAGAGTATGACGGGGAGAGATCCAAATACAAGGTAAAATAGTAACATCTAACGGTGGCAAATAAAGGCAATTCTTAGAATTCTAACATTCAGCGTTGAACAACGGGGTACAGAGTATGATGAGGAGAAATACAAATACAGGGTAAAATAGTAACATTTAACAACGGCAACTAAAGGCAAGTCCTAGAACTCTAACGTTCAGTGTTTAACAACAGACCAACGCTTCAAATTAAGACCATATCAACTTCATTAACATCAACTACCAATTACTATTCTGAAAAAGAGCTCCAATCTCCAGGATTTCATTCCTCACATAGAGACAGACCATCATTACTCCTTTTGCCTCCTGAGGGATCCCCTGCACCCCTCAGCAGGGACCCCAAAATATCCCTCTGTGCCTCACAAGGAATCTGTGCACACCAATGCAGAGAGCCCAAGACAGCCTTGTGTGCCTCACAAAAGAGCCCAGCCTCCTGCCTGCCTTAGCAAGGACTCAACTCCTCTCCAGGCCCTGACGGCAAGCAGTAAACCGCCACGGTAATCGCGAGGAAGTCAAGCCCCTGCCAGCCTTACAGTGTCTCCAGTCACCTATACAGCATAGAAAAGATCCCAGATGCCCTAAGAACCTCATGAGGAACCCCAGCCACACACACCACTTGCAAAGGACCCAAAGCCCCACACGTCCTACTGCAAAACCCAACACGCACAAGACCCCCCCCTCCAGCTCGTGTGCCTCATGACGGACCCCGGTCATCTGCCAGCCTTACAGGGGTCCCCCCATCCCCTGGCATGCCACAGAAAAGCCAGGCTTGCCATTAGCTCTAGCCAGCTGCGTGTTCCCTGACGGAAACCAATTCCCTTCTGGGAATGGGGAACACGTGTTGTGGGGCCGGCTGCACCTGTGGGAGCAATGGGGAGCGTGAGCCCGTGCTGTGCTGCACTGCTGAGCTGGCAGCACGGTGGATGCGGGCAGGACGTTCTCCGTTTCCCCCAGAGCTGGGGCCTGCAGGCACCTTGCCGCCCCTTGGCACAGGCTGTGCCACCCAACAAAGCCCAGCAGGCCGGGAGGAGAGCCCGGGGACAGCAGGAAGCTGAGAGAAGCCCCTTCTCTAGAACTGAGGGAGTTCCACCAGAAGCAAACAAAGATGATAACTTGAAGAGATTCCCACTGTGCTCAAAGTTTGTCTGAGAAGACTAAGAGGTGAATCTGTCAAAAATCCCAGGAAATATCTGGGGAAAGGTTTTATGTATATTGGTTGTGACTAGGTACAAAGCTGCTGTGGGAAAAGAGCCTCTGCAGCAGTCTGGCTGGCTGAGTGGGTCTTATTTCTTCCTAGAATAAAGATTACCACTGAACTGCAATTTTATTTTTTATTGTTTAAAGGGGAAAAAATTTTCAGGAATGTAAAACTACTTTCACAAACATGGACATATTGTGGAAAAAGAGAAGAAACATTTGGGGATTTCTCTCTACAAAAAATATTGCTAAATAATTCTAAAAATGAAAAGTGAAGACAAAATGGGGTCACATTTTCTGGATTCTAAAACTACTTAGGAAAATCTTTAGCTGCTATAGTGATTGGGAAGAAACATTTGGGGATGTCTCTCTACAGAAAAACTATTTTGAAATATTTCTAAAACTTTCTAATTTCTAAAAATGGAAAACTAAGACAAAATGGTGTTGCTTTTTCTCAGGAGCCCCATGGTGCTGCCTGCCCCCTGGGCTCCCCCAGCCCTCGGGGGCCCCGCCGCTGGTCACAGCAGCCCCTGCCTGGCTCCTGCCTGCCCACACCGTGGGCATCCACGGCTGCTCCTGGGCACGGAGCTCAGCCAGTGCTGCTGCCGGGTGGGCTTTGCTGCTGCTCTCACCCGTGCACTGGGCTGATGGCACCTTCTCTTTATTGCAACAAAAGAAAGGGCCATCACCTAGCCTGCCAGAAGGCAGGGTCAACTTAAGTGTTGCTTAGAGGGCAAGGCCAGGGGGCTCAGGGGCAGAGGAAGGGACATGTTGGTCTCAGGAGGGGCTGGAGGTTGCTGCGCTGCTCCTGGGCTCTCTAGAAGAACTCGGGACGGGACAGAGGAAGATGAAAAAAGAGATGAAGGCAGCTTGGGGATACACATGGGGAGAGGAGGTGGCAGTGGGATCTCCAGGAGAATAGGAGGTTTCCTCATAGATGGCTGTTACGGGGTCTTCTTCTCGAACTCTTGACAGGGCTGCCCAGGCCCCTCTTAAAGCTGGACGAGCTGCTCTAGATGTCTGGGTGTGAGGTGCAGCCAACGTCTTTTAACTCGCGCCCAGAGGTGGAACTGAGGAAAGAGGAAGTGGCTGAGGCCCCAGCTGCCAGTGGCACCCAGGGAGCCTCCTGCACAGCAGGGCCCAGAGCTGGCAAGGCTCCCCAGCATGGCTGCAGCTGCTGGCACAGCTTGGCCCAGCTGCACAGCTGCCCCTCAAGGCCCCGGCGAGCAGGGCACGGCTCTGGGCAGGCTCCCTGGGCAGGAGCGGGCCCCAGAGCGCCTCTGCCTTTCAAGGGCAATCTCGTCCCTGCTCTTTCTCCTCCCCACCTTGCTTTGCCTCTGCCCTGTGGCCCCTGGGGCTGCTCTTGGCCAGGCAGCTTCAGTGGGAGCCAGCACTGGCTGCAGCCCCAGCAGGTCCCCCAGGACAAGGCCCGGACAATTAAGAGGCCAATGAAAGATCAGGGCAGCAGCAGAACCCTCAGCAGCATTCTTTGGACAATCACGGACTGGCCACAATTCCACTGCAGCCTCATTGGGAATGTTCCCTGTCTACAGCAGACTTTCAAAAAAGCTGTTTGAGAGGGAGAGCAACAAAACACTCACCCTTTTCTCATCCAGGAATACCAGATTCCAAAGCAGCAAAACATAACAATAAGCTCCAAACAAACCAGGGCTGCTATTAACCCTATCAAGAAGCTTGTTTCCTTGTTTCTGATGCCCTCCTGGGAATCAGGAACATGTGATGTGATTCCAGCTGCACCTGTGGGAGCAATAGATAGCGTGAGCCCGTGCTGTGCTGCATTTCTGAGCTGGCAGCACGGTGGATGCGGCAGGACGTTCTCCGTTTCCCCCAGAGCTGGGGCCTGCAGGCACCTTGCCGCCCCTTGGCACAGGCTGTGCCACCCAACAAAGCCCAGCAGGCTGGCAGGAGAGCCCGGGGGCAGCGCAGCTGCTTGGGCAGGCGCTGCTTGGAGGGACACGGGCCAAAGCCATCCCTGAGCAGCCACTGCCCAGCCCTGGCCCTCCCTGCCCCGTGACAGCTCCCCCAGCCCCAGGGCACAGAGTCAGGCCCTCTCAGGAGCCAGTGCAGCTCCTGCCCGGTCGGGAGCCAAGGCTGGCTCTGGCCCTGGGCTCGCGGCTGGGCTTCCGCTCGGGGCTGCTCCATGTGGCCTTGGGCCTCTGGGCACTCAGGGCCAGCTCCGGAGCAGCTGGAGCGGGAGGGACGTTGCTGCACGAGTCCCCTTTCCCCCGGGGCTGTGAACGAGCTCCAGAGGCCTCAAGGCCTCCAGGGTGCCTCCAGCTTTGGCTGCTGCTGGACCGTGCAAGGGCAGGCCCTGGGGGAAGAGCTGCTGCCACACAGCCCCGCGAAGGGCTGAGCCCAGCACAGCAATTACCTCCTTGGCCTGTGCCCATGTCCGGCTTGGCCTTCCTTCCTTCAGCAGGGGCTGCCAATCGACCTCTGCTTCCTTGGGGAAACACCTTCTTCTGACCTGCCTTTTGGTCCGTCACTTAAGAAACAAAAAAGTACACCTTAGCAGATGGAAAAATTCCATTGTTCTTCCGTGGCATCTTCAAGGCACCATGCTTATTAAAATAGGCATAAGATTCACAAAACATGCAGGCTTTTGGGGCGGGGCCAGGGCCCCACCCTCTTCCAAACAGCTGCCAGTGCGGGAGCAGAAGTTGTGAGTGCATCATGCAGGCTGAGGGCACACACGTGCATGGCTCTGTCCTGGCACCTGCAGTGATGCCCCCCCCTGTGCCTGGAGCTTTGGGCTCTGAGCTGGCAGATCTCCCAGGGGAAAGCCTTTGACCTACCCTCACCATGTCCCAGAGCGCAATCCTGAACGTGGGTTGGGAAGCCAGATCACCTTCAGCAACAGGTTCAGCTGCAAAGAAAGGCAGGACAGAACAGCTCCCGTGGCACTGCTGAAGATTCTCCTTCAGGCCTGAGTGGCAGTGAGGGCACCTGTGTGATTGGTGCCTTCCAAGGTACTTCCTCAGCTCTGCCTTCCACTCAGGAAAGGAGCTGAGAAAGGCTCAGCCCCGGGGCACAGTCCTGGGCCGGGTCCCTGCCCTCTCTGCTCTTCTCTGTGGCTGCACAGAGCACATGGAAGGACACACTGGCATTGCACACGGGAGGGAGATGGACAGCTGAATGGTCCTTCCTCCCACTGACAGTGTCCCTGTGGGATCCCTCAGAGATCCAGCAAGGAGCAGGGCAAGGTTTCCAGAACTATCAGCCTTCAGGGGAATTTGAAGGAAATGCCACATGAGTGAGCTCTTGCCACATAGTCACTGATTATTCTGTCAGGAAAGGTACATTGAGAACTTGTCTCCAGGATCTGGCAAGGTCTTCAAACCACCATTCACCAGCCTTTCCAAATAATCCAAGTTGTGATTCCATTCTAGAAGGGAGCACAGATCCTACAGAACCATTTCCATGATGTGCTGGGATCCCCTTCTGCCTTGGGGAACTGGGCACTGCAAGGCGGTGGGGTAAGGCTGGGGGAGCCTGTGGCTCCTGGTAACTCTCCATAACTTTGCAGTCCCTGTGCAACACTCTGGGAGGAGCAGCTGGAGCAGCCCAGGGTCCTGGGGCTCTCTCAGTCCCTCACAGGAAACCCTCACTAAATGCTTGGGGAAATCTGCAGTGCCACAGCTATTGCTCCCAATCTCCGTCCCTGCCTCATGCTTGCCCACCTGCCCATGGAACGGCTCCCACAGACCAGGGGCACATAGCCAGGCCCTCTCAGGACACACTGGAGCCTTGCTCTCCCCCCTCTGCCCTTTCCCCACCATGGGCACCCCGTGCAGCCGCTCCCAGGTTTCGGGAGGTGTCTGCAACGGAGGGAGCCCAGCAGGACAGCTCAGTACCCGAGTGCCCTGAGCCTGCTGGGGATAATTCCTCTGGGCTGTGCCCGTCTTGTCCGGGCTGTGCCCGCAGTGCCAAGCAGCAGAGAGGGCAGCTCAAGCCTCAGCAGGGCTCAGGCCCAGAGGCACAGCAATTACCTCCTGTGACTGGGCCTGCCATCGCCTCCCTTCCTGCAGCAGAGGCTGCCAATGAGCCACTGCTTCCTCCGGGAAATGCTTCCTTCTGCCCAGCCTCTCCATCTGCTTCTAGAGAAAGGATGAGGTACAGCTGGATCAGGTGGGGCTGTTCCCCACTGGGGAGGTGACATCTTCAGGAGCCAGTGCTTGTCAAGAAACAGGAAATCCCTATCAACATTTTGGGTAGGCCAGGGCCCTCTGTTCTCCACAGAGCTGCCCCTTCTGATCTGCCTGGGCACCGGGAAATCGCAGGGGATCTGAGGCCCATGTTGCAGCTGGGGCACCCTGTCAGCTGATGCCCAATGCCTTCCTGCAGAGGCTGGGGAGAAGCTGCAGCCAGGCCAGGCTGGGAATCAGCCCTGCAGGGTGTGGAAGCAGCCCCGGGGCAGCCAGGTTGCCATGGATCCCTTCCCCTGTGCCGGGCATGGCGTGTCCAGATGTGCAGCCAAAGGCCCCAGCTGCTGAGCCCCGGGACAAGGCTGAGGGAAATGCACCCACCTTGTCCTGACAGCTGCATTTCCTTTATTCTTTGCCTCATCTGTTCAGATAACTCATGAGCTTTGTTCTCTGCTGTAGCTTTGTTCCTTCCTGTTGGAGGACCTTAGAAAAACGTGGTTCCCTTTCCCATGAATGGATGCCACAAAAGCAGAGCTCAGCCTGTGGGGTCAGCAGGGACACACTACTCACCCCTGTGATGGGAGCTGGGCTTGTGTGTAGGAATCAGCAAAGGGTCAGGAAAAGTCCTCCCAGCAGACACATCTGTAACACAACAGCCACAGAACCTTCTGTTACCAGGTTTCAGCAAAGTTGTAAACAATTATTCCTGCATGGGACAGTGAGAACATACCTGCAGGAGGCTCCAACGGCTTCAAAACTTTATTCAACCAATCTAATGGAGAAGCCTTTCCAGACACCTCACCTAGAACAGAGCAGTGATGAGAACATTTTTCAGGGTATGCTGGGATCCCCTTTTGCCTCTGGGAAATGGGCACTGCAAGGAGGTCAGATAAGGCCGTGGGAACCAGATATCAATGGACATGGCCAAAGCAGCACAGGGGCCTGGGGAGCTCTGGGCTGGCTCCTGGCCACTATCCACCCTCTTTCCATGCCTTGTGCAACATCCCTGGTGGGGTGGCTGAAGCAGCCCAGTGCCCTGGGGGCTCTCACTCCCACAGCTCCAACTCTTGCTAAATCCCTGGGGGAAACTGCAGCAGGCAGTGCCAGAGCTATCCCCTTTTCCCTCTGTCCCTCCTGCCCTTTCTCCCTCCCTTCCTACCTTCTTCTATCTCTCCAATCATTTTTCCCCTGGGTCAAATTCCCCAGTCCAGTGGACAAGCCCACTCAGGACACACTGGAGCCTTGCTCTCTCCCTCTCTCCTTTCCCCAGGATGAGCAAACCCTGCAGCCGCTCCCAGGTTTCGGGACGTGTCTCCCACAGAAGGAGCCCAGCAGGACAGCTCAGTACCCGAGTGCCCTGAGCCTGCTCGGGATAATTCCTCTGGGCTGTGCCCGTCTTGTCCGGGCTGTGCCCGCAGTGCCAAGCAGCAGAGAGGGCAGCTCAAGCCTCAGCAGGGCTCAGGCCCAGAGGCACAGCAATTACCTCCTGTGACTGGGCCTGCCATCACCTCCCTTCCTGCAGCAGAGGCTGCCAATGAGCCACTGCTTCCTCCAGGAAATGCTTCCTTCTGCCCAGCCTCTCCATCTGCTTCTGGAGAAAAGAAAAGAGAGAGCTGGATCAGATTGGGCTGTTCCCCATTGGAGAGCTGGCATCCTCAGGAGGCAATACCTCTCAAAGACATGGTTAAGAATCAGGAAATCCCTATCAACTTTTTGGGTAGGCCAGGGCCCTTTGTTCTCCAAACAGCTGCCCCTTCTGATTTGCCTGGAGATGGGAAATTGCAGGGCATCTCATGACTGTCCTGCTGTTTGGGCTGCCTGTCAGCTGAGGCCAAATTCCATCCTGCAGAGGCTGGGGAGAAGCTGCAGCCAGGCCAGGCTGGGAAACAGCCCTGCAGGGCGTGGAAGCAGCAGCGGGGCGGCGAGGCTGCCATGGATCCCTTCCTGCTGTGCCGGCACGGCGTGTCCAGATGTGCAGCCAAAGCCCCCGGCTGCTGAGCCCCAGGACAAGGCTGAGGGAATGCACCCACCTTCTCCTGCCTGAAGCATTTCCTTCAGCGTTTGCCGCATGACTTTGAGTGGCTCATGGGGTTTCTTCTGTCCTCGAGCTTTGTTCTTTCCCGTTGGAGGACCTTAGAGCAACAGGGTTCCATTTCCCATGAATGGATGCCACAAAAGCAGGGCTCAGCCTGTGGGGTCAGCAGGGACACACTACTCACCCCTGCGATGGGAGCTGGGCTTGTGTGCAGGAACCAGCAAAGGAGCTTGGAAAGTCCTCCCTGCAGACACCCCTGTAACTCAACAGCCACAGAAGCTTCTGTCATCTCTGCTCAGCTGCACAGGCACCACTGAGCCGCAGGAGTGGTGAAGGGATGGCGCAGGGCGAGGGCACACACGTGCATTGCTCTGTCCTGGCCCCTGCAGCGCTGCCCCCCTGGCCGAGCTCTGGGCTCTGAGCTCCCAGGGGAAAGGCCTTGACCTACCCTCACCATCTCCCAGAGGCTCAGTCCTGGATGTGGGTTGGGAAGCCAGATCACCTTTAGCAACAGGTTCAGCTGCAAAGAAAGGCAGGACAGAACAGCTCCCGTGGCACTACTGTACGAGGTCCTCAGGCTGCAGGCAAGGCTCAGCCCCGGGGCACAGCCCTGGGCCGGGCCCCTTCCCTCTCTGCTTTTCTCTGTGGCTGCACAGAGCACACGGAAGGACACACTGGCATTGCACACGGGAGGGAGATGGACAGCTGAATGCTCCTTCCTCCCACTGACAGCGATCCTGTGGGATCACTCAGAGCTCCAGCAAGGAGCAGGGCAAGGTTTACAGAATTCTTCAGCCCTGACTTAACGTTAACGAAAATGGCAGATGGGTGAGCTCTTGCCACATGGACACTGATCATTCTGCCAGTAAAAAGGGAAATTCAGAACTTGCCTCTGGCATTCTTCTCCAAGACATTCAAAGTGTCATTCAGCAGGACTTCCAAATCATCCAAGTCGTGAAACAAATCTAGAATGGAGCAAAGACCTGAACCATTTCCTTGGTGTGCTGGGATCCCCTTCTGCCTCTGGGAAATGGGCACTGCAAGGGGGTTGGTTAAGGCGGTGGGAGCCAGGTGTGAATGAGCAAGGCTAAAGAGCTCAGGGGCCTGGGAGCTCTGGGCTGGCTCCTGGTCACTCTGCAGCCTCTTTCCATGCCCTGTGCAACATCCCTGGTGGGGTGGCTGAAGCCGCCCAGGGCCCTGGGGGCTTTCACTCCCACAGCTCCAACTCTTGCTAAATCCCTGGGGGAAACTGCAGCAGGCAGTGCCAGAGCTATCCCCTTTTCCCTCCCTCCCTCCTGCCCTTTCTCCCTCCCTTCCTACCTTCTTCTATCTTTCCATCCATCTTTCCCCGGGACAAATTCCCCAGTTCTCAAGGGCACATGGCCAAGCCCTCTCAGGACACATTGGAGCCTTGCTCTCCCCCTCTGCCCTTCCCCCACCATGGGCACCCCGTGCAGCCGCTCCCAGGTTTTGGGACGTGTATCCCATGGAGGGAGCCCAGCAGGACAGCTCAGTACCCGAGTGCCCTGAGCCTGCTCGGGATAATTCCTCTGGGCTGTGCCCATCTTGTCCGGGCTGTGCTCGCAGTGCCAAGCGGCAGAGAGGGCAGCTCAAGCCTCAGCAGGGCTCAGGCCCAGAGGCACAGCAATTACCTCCTGTGACTGGGCCTGCCATCGCCTCCCTTCCTGCAGCAGAGGCTGCCAATGAGCCACTGCTTCCTCTGGGAAATGCTTCCTTCTGCCCAGCCTCTCCATCTGCTTCTGGAGAAAAGAAAAGGAGAGCTGGATCAGATTGGGCTGTTCCGCACTGGAAAGCTGGCATCCTCAGGAGGCAATACCTCTCAAAGACATGGTTAAGAAGCAGGAAATCCCTATCAACTTTTTGGGTAGGCCGCAGGACCCTCTGTTCTCCAAACAGCTGCCCCTTCTGATTTGCCTGGAGATGGGAAATTGCAGGGCATCTCATGACTGTCCTGCTGTTTGGGCTGCCTGTCAGCTGACGCCAAATT
Source organism: Calcarius lapponicus (assembly GCA_039654755.1). NCBI lineage: Eukaryota > Metazoa > Chordata > Aves > Passeriformes > Fringillidae > Calcarius > Calcarius lapponicus. The sequence continues at coordinate 2,975,505 of CM077475.1, read as the reverse complement.
CCATCCTGCAGAGGCTGGGGAGAAGCTGCAGCCAGGCCAGGCTGGGAAACAGCCCTGCAGGGCGTGGAAGCAGCAGCGGGGCAGCGAGGCTGCCATGGATCCCTTCCTGCTGTGCCGGGCACGGTGTGTCCAGATGTGCAGCCAAAGCCCCCGGCTGCTGAGCCCCAGGACAAGGCTGAGGGAATGCACCCACCTTCTCCTGCCTGAAGCATTTCCTTCAGCGTTTGCTGCATGACTTTGAGTGGCTCATGGGGTTTCTTCTGTCCTCGAGCTTTGTTCTTTCCCGTTGGAGGACCTTAGAGCAACAGGGTTCCATTTCCCATGAATGGATGCCACAAAAGCAGGGCTCAGCCTGTGGGGTCAGCAGGGACACACTACTCACCCCTGCGATGGGAGCTGGGCTTGTGTGCAGGAACCAGCAAAGGAGCTTGGAACGTCCTCCCTGCAGACACCCCTGTAACTCAACAGCCACAGAAGCTTCTGCCATCTCTGCTCAGCTGGACGGGCACCACTGAGCCGCAGGAGCCGTGAGGGGATGGCGCAGGGCGAGGGCACACACGTGCATGGCTCTGTCCTGGCCCCTGCAGCGCTGCCCCCCTGGCTGAGCTTTGGGCTCTGAGCTGGCAGCTCTCCCAGGGGAAAGGCCTTGACCTACCCTCACCATCTCCCAGAGGCTCAATCCTGGATGTGGGTTGGGAAGCCAGATCACCTTCAGCAACAGGTTCAGCTGCAAAGAAAGGCAGGACAGAACAGCTCCTGTGGCACTGCAGGAGATCCTCAGGCTGCAGGCAAGGCTCAGCCCCGGGGCACAGTCCTGGGTCCGGCCCCTTCCCTCTCTGCTCTTCTCCGTGGCTGCACAGAGCACACGGAAGGACACACTGGCATTGCACACGGGAGGGAGATGGACAGCTGAATGCTCCTTCCTCCCACTGACAGCGATCCTGTGGGATCCCTCAGGGCTCCAGCAAGGAGCAGGGCAAGGTTTACAGAATTCTTCAGCCCTGACTTAACGTTAATGAAAATGGCAGATGGGTGAGCTCTTGCCACATGGACACTGATCATTCTGCCAGTAAAAAGGGAAATTCAGAACTTGCCTCTGGCATTCTTCTCCAAGACATTCAAAGTGTCATTCAGCAGGACATCCAAATCATCCAAGTTGTGGTACAAATCTAGAATGGAGCAAAGACCTGAACCATTTCCTTGGTGTGCTGGGATCCCCTTCTGCCTCTGGGAAATGGGCACTGCAAGGGGGTCGGATAACGCTGTGGGAGCCAGGTGTGAATGAGCAAGGCTAAAGAGCACAGGGGCCTGGGGAGCTCTGGGCTGGCTCCTGGTCACTCTCCACCCTCTTTGCAGGCCCTGTGACACATCCCTGGAGAGGAAACTGGGGCTGCCCAGGGCCTCTGGGGGTTTTCTCACTCCCCCAGAGGAAACCCTCCCTAATGGCTTGGGGAAAACCATCCCCAGCGCTTCCCGGGGAGCAGGGAGCGCTGTCCCGGGAAAGGGGAGCCAGGCTGCCGGCTCACCTGCTCCCCGCGCCTGCACCAGAGCAGCCTGGGCAGCCCTGGCAGGCAGGGCCACGGCCAGGAGGAGCAGGAGGAAGAGGCGCAGAGCAAGGCCCATGGTGCCTTGCCCTCTGCCAGTCCTGCAGCTCTTGCTGCCACCGCTGTCCTGACAACCGCTGTCCCAATGTCAGCACCGCTGCTGCCACCGCCGCTGCTGCCGCAACAGCTGTGCTCAAGGACTGAGTGCTCGCTCCTTGTGCTGCTGTGCAACCACGGGGCTCTGGCACCTCTGTGACCTCAGAGCCTGCTGTGACCTCAGCCTGCTGTGACCCCTGAGCCTGCTGTGACTTCAAGGCTGGGGCAGGATTTATTGGGTATGGCTCTCAAGAGGTTCTGTTCCAGTCAGGAGAGTATGTCCGTAATGGCAGCTCTCTGAAATACAATTTTTTTCACAAGAACTGTGTTATATGGCATTGGACAAATGAGACATTCATGGTTCTACATGCAACAGCAATGTCCAGTCCAAAATTCAACTCATATTGGTGATTCCCACTATTGCAGGCAGCAGCAGCCCTGCCACGCTGACACCGAGTCCCTGCTGTGCTCTGTGCTGGCCTTGGGCCCATATTTAAAAAATTAAGAACTTGATGCCCAAGCTTACAAAAATAATGCAACACAGGCCATCAGGGTACCTGCACGCTTTAGGGGACACCCAAACCCACAGCACAACTTATGGGTGTCCTCAGCCACCCTAAAGTCTCCTTGTGTGCCCGACAAGAGACCTCTGACCCCTGCTCGATTTACAGCTGTCCCTCGGCCCCTGCACACCTTTGGAGACTCCCAAAATTCCCTGCACAACTTTTGGGTGTCCCCAGTCCCCTGCACAGCACAGAGGTGACCCAAAGCCCCTGCATGCCTTTAGAGGGACCCAAACATAACACTCAGGGAGCAGCAACAGTGCTGAGCCACCCTCTGTGTGTGTGTGTTCACCATGTGTCCCTGGGTGAACAGGTGAGGCCTGGGGGGCAAATCCCCACTCTGCCCATAAGAGATCCGGGCCTGCCACTGGCCCAGTGTCTGTCGGGCTCTGAGCTCATCCCTCAGGCTATGAAGGACTTCCTTCAGAGTCCAGTCTCCCTGCATTGTTCTCAAGGCAAGCACCTACTGATGGCTTCCCTCTTTTCCTGGGCATGCCACTGGAGGAGTGTCGGACAATTCCCTTTTCTGAGCCAGAGATGGGGTAATAACTGAGAGGCGTTTTAAAACCTTTTATTCCATTTCCAGTCTCATGAGAAGGGTGAGACAATACAGATGTTATAATTCACGCCATCACGATCAGAAGCTGACTATTTCTTAATTACAAAACATGATGAGCATTTCTTGGCTATCAGCTTTTTGCCACACCATGCTGTAGATGCCTTAAAGCCAATCATCTAAAACTACCACTCATGGGTGCTACTACAATGCATCTTTCATAGTTCTATTTCTCTAAATTATCTAGTCTTATTTGTAAGGCCATTTTTGAAACTGTTTTCTAGCTCTGTTTTTTCTAGCTCTCTCTTAATATCTGTCATATTCCATGGCATTTCTAAGTCAGCATTTCTTATCTCATATTTTGCATACAAATGCATACTGTGTGGGTCTTCTGTCAAGCTCTGAGAACTTTCTACAAATCCATTTCGCACATTTCTCCCTCTCTCTCGGACAGAAACAAACTTCTTTGATGGTCTTGTTCATCGTTTGTTGTGTACAGTGAAGTACATAAGGTACTATCACTAACATTGTTATGATAACAATCAATGCATGTAAACTTATTTTGTAAAGCTCTTTTAGATAAGGTGTAAAATTTTGTCCTTCAAACAAGTTGTCTAACTATGACCTATAATTTGTTTTAATTTGATTTGTCAAATCTCTCAGTTTTTGAAGTTGTTTGTGGATGGACACTGAATGGTCAGATAAGTTCATAGAACACAGTCTTTCAAAATCTTCCCAACTATGTCTATGTGCTAGTAAAGAAAATTTGATGGCAGTTCTGTTGTCACAGGCCTTCAGCCGGGTAATAATTAGCATTGACTCCATGATTGCAGAAGGCTGATCAATCACTTTGTTCTATTCGATCATACTATACTATACTGTACTATACTATACTATACTGTACGGTACTATCCTATACTATACTATACTTGGTAAGAAACTCATCCCCTTACAGACAGTCTGATACAGCTTTGGCCTAATTGCCTAATTGGTCAATCCATCCAAACACCATCCAGTGTCCAATTAAGAAATCACCCTTTAGTAAACAAATCTCCCTAACACATTCCACATGTGCACAACAACAGGTGCAGCAAGTGGAGCTAAGAATTGTTTTTGATTCTTTTCTCTGATCTTCTCACAGCCAGCCCCAGGAAAATCCTGGGAAAGTCCTGCCTGCTGCTCTCTATGGAGAGAGCTGCAGCCACAGTGGTTCTGTTTTGTAAGGTTGTATGTCAGAACAGCACTAACATCTGTCATTATGTCCCTAATTGTAATGGAAATAGTATTGACTTCTTTACTCAGCTAACACCCTAATTGGTATAATTTTTGTAAATGCTTTACTTGAAATAATTTGAGGCAGAAATAAAGCTGATGTAATTCATTTTACAGGGCCCCAGGGATTGAAATTGTTATTACAGTTTTCTTTAGAATGATGGGTAAATTTTCTTTTTCTATGTTTTCTCTTGATAGTTTTTTTAACATTAGGCGCTATTTCAGTGAGCTATCTGATGCTACATGGGCTACCTTTCATTTTTGAGGGAATGCCCTGTTAGGCTCTAATTGTATAAATGAAGCAGTATCTTTTTGACAATTGCCATGGGGACTCATCTAGGTCAGCAATTTCACTTTTAGGGGGCACTGGGGTAGTACAATTGCACTACAAACGTGAGTTTCTGTATACAGGATGATGGGGCATAACATTTAATTGTGGATCTCCCTGGTACTGAAATTCAGCACAAAATTCTATTGCTAAAGAACCAAGAATTTCTAATTTTTGATGTTTAGTAGGTGCTTTAAGAAGATCAGGGGCATAATGACGTTAATTGGTTATGTGATTTGTCTCATTGGTAACTTCACATTAATATTTGTCACAATTGGGTATTGGCCACTCCTAACTGGTATTGGTACACTTAACAGGTAGCAAAGGGTTTGTCTGGGTTCAAATAGGTTAAATATATGGTGTCTGAGCTTTCTGACTTGGCTAAAGGAACCTAAACATTCCTTTTTGGTTGATCTACAGGCATATCTGCACTGTAAAAGTAAGTAAATAAAACTAATAAGCGACAGTAAATAATTTGATCAAACTCTTATGTTCTTATTCAGCTGCTTTTTGGTAAAAGCTTTCTCATATAGTTCTCAAGCAAATCTTTTGGCATTTGTTTAGGGACTGGCTAACTATAAGGCACTAAACTGTCCCTCTAACATTCAATTTTACAAATTTGGATCTCTTAGAATTCTTTTTAACATGATGGACATCACGCTTTTGCCAAAAGAGCTCTATGATAGTAACACTTTTCACAGTCCAAACATCAACATAATACTCAAGATTTGTCATTTTTGTGGGTTGAACAGGGAATATTTGGCATGAACCATAGTCTCTCTGTGCAGCTCATGTCTGCGTGCTCCTTTCCCGGCTGGTGGAATTGTCCCTGTGCTCTTGTGTGTGATACAGTTTGACGATTCTTGCTGGGACCCACAAAGGTCCGGCACCTGTGGAAACACAGGCATTACCCTTTGCGCCAGGTTACTAGTGGAAATGGCCCTTCAATTTGTCCTATCTCAGGGTTTCTGATTAAAACGGGAGGAGTGTCTTTCAATTTTGCCCGTGTGCTATTTGAAAAGTGCCTAGAAATTGGAAGATTAGGTTCTGCAAATGAAAAACATTAGAGCCATATAAAGCTTTGCTCAGCCTCATCTGAGGTGTTGCTTGGGGCACTCCCCCGTTCTGTTGATCTAGGCTGCATTTTAGAGTGTGTCTTTTTAATAATTGCCTGACTCGTGGGGGAACAGGGAATTCTAAAAGTGTGGCAAACACCCTAATCCATCAAAAATGTGGCCAATTTCTGAGCTGTGTATGTGGGGCCATTGTCTGTTTTTGCTTCTTGGGGTACATCCAATGAAACAAAAGCTTGCAGAAAATGTTGGCAAGCATGATTGGCTGTTTCCCCTGTGTGTGCAGAAGTAAAAACTGCACCTGAAAGAGTATCAACAGGCACATGAATATTTTTGAATTTTCCAAAAGACAGGTATTTGGTAATATCTGTTTGCCACAGTTGTAAGCTTTGCAATCCTCCTGGATTAACAGCTGCTGTAGAAACAGGAGGTTGTACAAGTTGACAGTCAGGGCAAGCACCAATAATTGCTTTTGCTTGACCCTTGAAGATGTGAAACAATTGTGCAAGTGCTTGATCATTTTGACGAAAAAAAGGCATGACTCAGTTTTGCTTGTTTGAAAATGTTTGGCAAAGTGTTTGAAACAACCATTGTCAGCTTGTCTGCTCTCGCATTTCCTTCCGCCATGAATCCTGTAAGCAAAGAGTGTGCCCTGATATGAAAAACAAAATATTGGTTAGTTCTGTGTTGTAAAATTGTATAAAGAGATGAAAGCTAGCAACATAAGGTATTATTACTAACATCTTTCAAAACTGATCTTTTAATTCTTTTAACAACATTAGCACCGTAAGTTGAATCTGTAATTAAATTAAAAGGCTCTGGAAAGAGTTGAAAAATCTTCATTACAGGGGCCAGCTTAACAATTTGAGGAGAGTCCTCTGCTGTTTTGGTGGTTTGGTTTTGTTAAACTACTACTGATTTATGTATTTTCTCTGATCTATTAGTGAAGAGAGTTATAGCACTCAAAGATTCTTTACTTAGTATAGGTTTTTCTCTAAAACTCAGTTTTGTTTGTAACAATTTCTGACCTGGTTAATGAATTGAACAAACACTTGAATAATTTAACAATGCATTCTGTAAATCTTCTGAATTTTGCAAAGCCCAATTAAGGTAATCTTTTTTAAAGGTAAATAATTGAAGCCTTAGCTTGCCACAGTCAGTAATCTTGTTCTGGTTCTCATTATAATTTAAGCTATTGCCTTCATAATTCTGAAAACTGGTTTTGGAGACTTGTGAGGAAAAAAATCTGTTCTATTATTAACAAAGGATCTTTCTCAGAAGAGTCCCACTGAAACATGAGACCATAAAGTTGCATTTTTTTCTCCCAACTCTGTCAAGAAAAAAGGTTCTTCTGGAGTACAATGATGTGCTTGTCTTTTTTGAAGAGCCTGACCAACCTTTTCAACTGCTTTTTGAGTTTCAAAGGTCAAAGTTCTCTGAGATTTGATGCCGCAGTCTCCTCTTAGTAGGTTAAAAAGTAGAGCAAGTTCATTATTTGTAATTCCTAAAACCAGATCGGACCCAACTGATCTCTCTTAGAAGCTGTTGTAAATCTTGCAAGGTGCTGACTTTGCTTCAAAGCTGTATTTTCTGTGGCTTGATTGCTTGTTCTGTCATCCTCCATCATAGATGTTTCCAGGGCGAGGTTTCTTGTATTTTTGATGTTGAAATTTCCAGTCCACTATTTTGAACTCCAGTGACGACGCTGTCTCAAGTCTGTTCCATTTCTTTTTTAGTAGGTGCTGCAATGAGCAAGTCATCCATGTAGTGTAAAATTCTAGACTATGGCTGTTTTTGTTGGGCTGGAGACAAAGCTTTTGCTACAAAATATTGACAAATAGTAGGCGAATTTTTCATCCCTTGCAGCAAAACAACTTAGTGAAATCTTTGTAGTGGTTCTTTTCTATTGATGGTTGAAACCGAAATGGTAAATTGAGGACTATCCTCTGGATGTAGTGGCATGTTGAAAAAACAATTTTTTAAGTGGATGATAACAAGAGGATAGTCTCGGAATCACTGAAAGAGAGGGAAGTCTAGGCTGTAGAGGCTTCGTGTTATCTATGATCTTGTTAATCTTTTTGAGGTCATGGGGTAATCTTTAAGAATTAGAAGTCTTCTAACGAATGATAAAAACTGGGAAATTTTAGGAACTGTTTGTAGGTTTGATTTTTTTTTCCCCTAACTATTTCTGTCTGAGCAATATCTGTCTTATTCCATAAAACTTCTAAGTCAGCATTTCTTATCACAAAATTTACATACAAGTACATACAGTGTGAGCCTTCCATCAGGCCCTAAGAATTTTCTACAAATCAATTTCCCACTGGAGGAGGTCCAGGCGCAGATGATGCCCCAGAAGGAAATGTGCCCTCAGCAGCCCAGGGACGCTCAGCATGGGCTCCCCCAGCCCTCGGGGCCCCGCCGCTGGTCACAGCAGCCCCTGCCTGGCTCCTGCCTGCCCACACCGTGGGCATCCACGGCTGCTCCTGGCCACGGAGCTCAACCTGTGCTGCTGCTGGGTGGGCTTTGCTGCTGCTACCACCCGGACACTGGGCTGACAGCTCCATCTCTTTTTATTGAAACAGAAGAGCTGGGCCAAGCCCTGCCCGCCTTCAGTAAGGGCCAGAGGGCAGGGCCAGTGCCTTCAGGGGCAGAGGACCTTGTTTGGGCGGTGGCAGCATCTGCACAGCAACAAGCTGCTAAAGCAGCTGTGACAGGGACATTGGGCATGGGCATGGCCATGGGGAATGTCTGCTACAGGTGTCCCAGGCTGAGGCGTTTGGCCGCTCCTGTGAAGCTGCAGATGGACGCCTGTTGAGACAGGAGCTTGCTGAGGTCCCAGTTGCAGCTGGCACACAGAGACCCTCCTGCACAGCAGGAGATTCCCACTGGGCTCAAAGTTTGCCTCTGAAGACTGAGAGGTGAGCTTCTCAGAAATCCCAGAAAATACCAGGGAAAAGGTTTTAGGTTGCTTGTTGTCACTAGGTAAAAATGTCCATTGGGAAAGGAGCCTCTCCAGTACGCTGGGTGTCTTGTGATGACTTAGTTCTTCTCAGAGTAAAGATCACCAATTAAATGCAATTTTATTTTTTATTCTGCAAGTGTAAAAGCGTTCTACATTCCTCAGAATTCTAATACTATTTTGATAAATAAAGAGCATTTGTGGAAAATGGAAAGAAATATTTGGGGAATTTTTTTCTATAGAAAAGGTTTCTGAGTATTTCTAAAATTTTCTAATATGTAGAAATGTAAAATGAAGAAAATGGGGTCGTTTTTGACAGGAGCCCTGTGCCCGGCTGCTGACTGTGCAGCCCTGGCTGTGCCCAGACAAGCAGCTCCGCCAGCGCTGGTGGTAGCTCACAGACACCTGAGCTGAAGCCCAAAGATGTTGCTGGACTCGGGCCCTTCCCTGGCAGGAGGGCTGCACCTCCTGGCCTGGCTGGACACATGGGCCAGCAACTCTGGGGACAGAGGGTCCTGTTCTGGGTGGTGGTGGCAACAGCATGTCCCCAGCAAAAAGTTGGTATTGCAGCTGGGGAAGGGACAACAGACATTGGCATGGAGATGAGAGATGACAGGTCCAGTTCTCCCTGGCTGAGTTCTTTGGCCGGTCTTGTGAAGCTGCAGAGGCGCTCCTGTGAAGAGAGGAGGTGGCTGAGGCCCCAGCTGCCAGTGGCACCCAGGGAGCCTCCTGCACAGCAGGGCCCAGAGCTGGCAAGGCTCCCCAGCACGGCTGGAGCTGCTGGCACAGCTTGGCCCAGCTGCACAGCTGCCCCTCAAGGCCCCGGCGAGCAGGGCACGGCTCTGGGCAGGCTCCCTGGGCAGGAGCGGGCCCCAGAGCGCCTCTGCCTTTCAAGGGCAATCTCGTCCCTGCTCTTTCTCCTCCCCACTGTGGGTTTCCCCTGCCCTGTAGGACCGGGTGCCTCCTGTGCCCCAGGGCACGGCCGTGGCTGTAAATGCCTTGGGCTGCAGCACAGGCCCAGGCCGTAGCGAGGCTCTTGTTGTGCCTGCAGCGCTGCTCGGCAGCCCCACCGCAGCCCGGGGCCGCGGCCCTTCCCCGCCGGGGCCGGGGCTGGCCCGACAGGGGCGCGGCGGCTCCAGAGGCCCCGCCCGGCCCCCAAGGATGGGCTCCGCCCGCCCGCCGGGCCCGCAGGCCGGGCCCGAGGCTGTGCAGGAAGCTTCCTGCTGCCTTTGCACAGCGGGCACCGAGAGCGGCCCTTTGCTGCGCTGAGAAGACTGAAAAGCCCCGCTGCACACCTGATGAGGGACTCCTGCAAGCCTCAGTAGTTGTGATAAATACGGCCAGGAGACCAGCTCCTTTAGAAGGCCTTTTTTAAAGACAGCTCTGGGTGGGGAACCCGAGGGGTGGCGCACGCCGCCACTGCTCCCACAGGACGACGCTGAGGAGAAGGAGTGCAGCTTTGTCTCTCGTCAGAGCTGGGGCTTCTGTCCTCACGAGTGTCCTTGGAAGGCCATATTGGCTCGTAGCCCAGGGGTATCCTCCAAGCTGGGTACTATCAAAATTATGGTGACAGGACGGAATCTGGCTCTGGTCAGGAGTGGGTGACTTAGTGTGGTTCTGGTGGGTTAAAGTCAAAGTTTTTGTGCTGGTTTGTTGTTTGGAGAGGGTTCATATAGTTCCCACAGCCTCTCATTTGAATTCAGTCCGGGTGCCAGTCCTCCTGGGAGCAGGGGTGCAGGGGAAGTGGTTCCCGACGGGAATGGATACAAATCCAGGGTGAGAAGGAAAGGGGTACAAATACAGAGTATGACGGGGAGAGATCCAAATACAAGGTAAAATAGTAACATCTAACGGTGGCAAATAAAGGCAATTCTTAGAATTCTAACATTCAGCGTTGAACAACAGACTAACACGGGGTACAGAGTATGATGAGGAGAAATACAAATACAGGGTAAAATAGTAACATTTAACAACGGCAACTAAAGGCAAGTCCTAGAACTCTAACGTTCAGTGTTTAACAACAGACCAACGCTTCAAATTAAGACCATATCAACTTCATTAACATCAACTACCAATTACTATTCTGAAAAAGAGCTCCAATCTCCAGGATTTCATTCCTCACATAGAGACAGACCATCATTACTCCTTTTGCCTCCTGAGGGATCCCCTGCACCCCTCAGCAGGGACCCCAAAATATCCCTCTGTGCCTCACAAGGAATCTGTGCACACCAATGCAGAGAGCCCAAGACAGCCTTGTGTGCCTCACAAAAGAGCCCAGCCTCCTGCCTGCCTTAGCAAGGACTCAACTCCTCTCCAGGCCCTGACGGCAAGCAGTAAACCGCCACGGTAATCGCGAGGAAGTCAAGCCCCTGCCAGCCTTACAGTGTCTCCAGTCACCTATACAGCATAGAAAAGATCCCAGATGCCCTAAGAACCTCATGAGGAACCCCAGCCACACACACCACTTGCAAAGGACCCAAAGCCCCACACGTCCTACTGCAAAACCCAACACGCACAAGACCCCCCCCTCCAGCTCGTGTGCCTCATGACGGACCCCGGTCATCTGCCAGCCTTACAGGGGTCCCCCCATCCCCTGGCATGCCACAGAAAAGCCAGGCTTGCCATTAGCTCTAGCCAGCTGCGTGTTCCCTGACGGAAACCAATTCCCTTCTGGGAATGGGGAACACGTGTTGTGGGGCCGGCTGCACCTGTGGGAGCAATGGGGAGCGTGAGCCCGTGCTGTGCTGCATTTCTGAGCTGGCAGCACGGTGGATGCGGGCAGGACGTTCTCCGTTTCCCCCAGAGCTGGGGCCTGCAGGCACCTTGCCGCCCCTTGGCACAGGCTGTGCCACCCAACAAAGCCCAGCAGGCCGGGAGGAGAGCCCGGGGACAGCAGGAAGCTGAGAGAAGCCCCTTCTCTAGAACTGAGGGAGTTCCACCAGAAGCAAACAAAGATGATAACTTGAAGAGATTCCCACTGTGCTCAAAGTTTGTCTGAGAAGACTAAGAGGTGAATCTGTCAAAAATCCCAGGAAATATCTGGGGAAAGGTTTTATGTATATTGGTTGTGACTAGGTACAAAGCTGCTGTGGGAAAAGAGCCTCTGCAGCAGTCTGGCTGGCTGAGTGGGTCTTATTTCTTCCTAGAATAAAGATTACCACTGAACTGCAATTTTATTTTTTATTGTTTAAAGGGGAAAAAATTTTCAGGAATGTAAAACTACTTTCACAAACATGGACATATTGTGGAAAAAGAGAAGAAACATTTGGGGATTTCTCTCTACAAAAAATATTGCTAAATAATTCTAAAAATGAAAAGTGAAGACAAAATGGGGTCACATTTTCTGGATTCTAAAACTACTTAGGAAAATCTTTAGCTGCTATAGTGATTGGGAAGAAACATTTGGGGATGTCTCTCTACAGAAAAACTATTTTGAAATATTTCTAAAACTTTCTAATTTCTAAAAATGGAAAACTAAGACAAAATGGTGTTGCTTTTTCTCAGGAGCCCCATGGTGCTGCCTGCCCCCTGGGCTCCCCCAGCCCTCGGGGCCCCGCCGCTGGTCACAGCAGCCCCTGCCTGGCTCCTGCCTGCCCACACCGTGGGCATCCACGGCTGCTCCTGGGCACGGAGCTCAGCCAGTGCTGCTGCCGGGTGGGCTTTGCTGCTGCTCTCACCCGTGCACTGGGCTGATGGCACCTTCTCTTTATTGCAACAAAAGAAAGGGCCATCACCTAGCCTGCCAGAAGGCAGGGTCAACTTAAGTGTTGCTTAGAGGGCAAGGCCAGGGGGCTCAGGGGCAGAGGAAGGGACATGTTGGTCTCAGGAGGGGCTGGAGGTTGCTGCGCTGCTCCTGGGCTCTCTAGAAGAACTCGGGACGGGACAGAGGAAGATGAAAAAAGAGATGAAGGCAGCTTGGGGATACACATGGGGAGAGGAGGTGGCAGTGGGATCTCCAGGAGAATAGGAGGTTTCCTCATAGATGGCTGTTACGGGGTCTTCTTCTCGAACTCTTGACAGGGCTGCCCAGGCCCCTCTTAAAGCTGGACGAGCTGCTCTAGATGTCTGGGTGTGAGGTGCAGCCAACGTCTTTTAACTCGCGCCCAGAGGTGGAACTGAGGAAAGAGGAAGTGGCTGAGGCCCCAGCTGCCAGTGGCACCCAGGGAGCCTCCTGCACAGCAGGGCCCAGAGCTGGCAAGGCTCCCCAGCATGGCTGCAGCTGCTGGCACAGCTTGGCCCAGCTGCACAGCTGCCCCTCAAGGCCCCGGCGAGCAGGGCACGGCTCTGGGCAGGCTCCCTGGGCAGGAGCGGGCCCCAGAGCGCCTCTGCCTTTCAAGGGCAATCTCGTCCCTGCTCTTTCTCCTCCCCACCTTGCTTTGCCTCTGCCCTGTGGCCCTGGGGCTGCTCTTGGCCAGGCAGCTTCAGTGGGAGCCAGCACTGGCTGCAGCCCCAGCAGGTCCCCCAGGACAAGGCCCGGACAATTAAGAGGCCAATGAAAGATCAGGGCAGCAGCAGAACCCTCAGCAGCATTCTTTGGACAATCACGGACTGGCCACAATTCCACTGCAGCCTCATTGGGAATGTTCCCTGTCTACAGCAGACTTTCAAAAAAGCTGTTTGAGAGGGAGAGCAACAAAACACTCACCCTTTTCTCATCCAGGAATACCAGATTCCAAAGCAGCAAAACATAACAATAAGCTCCAAACAAACCAGGGCTGCTATTAACCCTATCAAGAAGCTTGTTTCCTTGTTTCTGATGCCCTCCTGGGAATCAGGAACATGTGATGTGATTCCAGCTGCACCTGTGGGAGCAATAGATAGCGTGAGCCCGTGCTGTGCTGCATTTCTGAGCTGGCAGCACGGTGGATGCGGCAGGACGTTCTCCGTTTCCCCCAGAGCTGGGGCCTGCAGGCACCTTGCCGCCCCTTGGCACAGGCTGTGCCACCCAACAAAGCCCAGCAGGCTGGCAGGAGAGCCCGGGGGCAGCGCAGCTGCTTGGGCAGGCGCTGCTTGGAGGGACACGGGCCAAAGCCATCCCTGAGCAGCCACTGCCAGCCCTGGCCCTCCCTGCCCCGTGACAGCTCCCCCAGCCCCAGGGCACAGAGTCAGGCCCTCTCAGGAGCCAGTGCAGCTCCTGCCCGGTCGGGAGCCAAGGCTGGCTCTGGCCCTGGGCTCGCGGCAGGGCTTCCGCTCGGGGCTGCTCCTGTGCCTTGGGCCTCTGGGCACTCAGGGCCAGCTCCGGAGCAGCTGGAGCGGGAGGGACGTTGCTGCACGAGTCCCCTTTCCCCGGGGCTGTGAACGAGCTCCAGAGGCCTCAAGGCCTCCAGGGGTGCCTCCAGCTTTGGCTGCTGCTGGACCGTGCAAGGGCAGGCCCTGGGGGAAGAGCTGCTGCCACACAGCCCCGCGAAGGGCTGAGCCCAGCACAGCAATTACCTCCTGTGCCTGTGCCCATGTCCGGCTTGGCCTTCCTTCCTGCAGCAGGGGCTGCCAATCGACCTCTGCTTCCTTGGGGAAACACCTTCTTCTGACCTGCCTTTTGGTCCGTCACTTAAGAAACAAAAAAGTACACCTTAGCAGATGGAAAAATTCCATTGTTCTTCCGTGGCATCTTCAAGGCACCATGCTTATTAAAATAGGCATAAGATTCACAAAACATGCAGGCTTTTGGGGCGGGGCCAGGGCCCACCCTCTTCCAAACAGCTGCCAGTGCGGAGCAGAAGTTGTGAGTGCATCATGCAGGCTGAGGGCACACACGTGCATGGCTCTGTCCTGGCACCTGCAGTGATGCCCCCCCTGTGCCTGAGCTTTGGGCTCTGAGCTGGCAGATCTCCCAGGGGAAAGCCTTGACCTACCCTCACCATGTCCCAGAGGCGCAATCCTGAACGTGGGTTGGGAAGCCAGATCACCTTCAGCAACAGGTTCAGCTGCAAAGAAAGGCAGGACAGAACAGCTCCCGTGGCACTGCTGAAGATTCTCCTTCAGGCCTGAGTGGCAGTGAGGGCACCTGTGTGATTGGTGCCTTCCAAGGTACTTCCTCAGCTCTGCCTTCCACTCAGGAAAGGAGCTGAGAAAGGCTCAGCCCCGGGGCACAGTCCTGGGCCGGGTCCCTGCCCTCTCTGCTCTTCTCTGTGGCTGCACAGAGCACATGGAAGGACACACTGGCATTGCACACGGGAGGGAGATGGACAGCTGAATGGTCCTTCCTCCCACTGACAGTGTCCCTGTGGGATCCCTCAGAGATCCAGCAAGGAGCAGGGCAAGGTTTCCAGAACTATCAGCCTTCAGGGGAATTTGAAGGAAATGCCACATGAGTGAGCTCTTGCCACATAGTCACTGATTATTCTGTCAGGAAAGGTACATTGAGAACTTGTCTCCAGGATCTGGCAAGGTCTTCAAACCACCATTCACCAGCCTTTCCAAATAATCCAAGTTGTGATTCCATTCTAGAAGGGAGCACAGATCCTACAGAACCATTTCCATGATGTGCTGGGATCCCCTTCTGCCTTGGGGAACTGGGCACTGCAAGGCGGTGGGGTAAGGCTGGGGGAGCCTGTGGCTCCTGGTAACTCTCCATAACTTTGCAGTCCCTGTGCAACACTCTGGGAGGAGCAGCTGGAGCAGCCCAGGGTCCTGGGGCTCTCTCAGTCCCTCACAGGAAACCCTCACTAAATGCTTGGGGAAATCTGCAGTGCCACAGCTATTGCTCCCAATCTCCGTCCCTGCCTCATGCTTGCCCACCTGCCCATGGAACGGCTCCCACAGACCAGGGGCACATAGCCAGGCCCTCTCAGGACACACTGGAGCCTTGCTCTCCCCCTCTGCCCTTTCCCCACCATGGGCACCCCGTGCAGCCGCTCCCAGGTTTCGGGACGTGTCTCCCACGAAGGGAGCCCAGCAGGACAGCTCAGTACCCGAGTGCCCTGAGCCTGCTGGGGATAATTCCTCTGGGATGTGCCCGTCTTGTCCGGGCTGTGCCCGCAGTGCCAAGCAGCAGAGAGTGCAGCGCGAGCCTCAGCAGGGCTCAGGCCCAGAGGCACAGCAATTACCTCCTGTGACTGTGCCTGCCATCGCCTCCCTTCCTGCAGCAGAGGCTGCCAATGAGCCCCTGCTTCCTCCGGGAAATGCTTCCTTCTGCCCAGCCTCTCCATCTGCTTCTAGAGAAAGGATGAGGTACAGCTGGATCAGGTGGGGCTGTTCTGCACTGGGGAGGTGACATCTTCAAGAGCCAGTGCTTGTCAAAGACATGGTTAAGAATCAGGAAATCCCTATCAACATTTTGGGTAGGCCAGGGCCCTCTGTTCTCCACAGAGCTGCCCCTTCTGATCTGCCTGGGGACCGGGAAATCACAGGGGATCTGAGGCCCATGTTGCAGCTGGGGCACCCTGTCAGCTGATGCCCAATGCCTTCCTGCAGAGGCTGGGGAGAAGCTGCAGCCAGGCCAGGCTGGGAATCAGCCCTGCAGGGAGTGGAAGCAGCCCTGGGGCAGCCAGGCTGCCATGGATCCCTTCCCCTGTGCTGGGCACGGCGTGTCCAGATGTGCAGCCAAAGGCCCCGGCTGCTGAGCCCCGGGACAAGGCTGAGGGAAATGCACCCACCTTGTCCTGACAGCTGCATTTCCTTTATTCTTTGCCTCATCTGTTCATATAGCTCATGGGCTTTCTTCTCTGCTGTAGCTTTGTCCTTTCCCGTTGGAGGACCTTAGAAAAACGTGGTTCCATTTCCCATGAATGGATGCCACAAAAGCAGGGCTCAGCCTGTGGGGTCAGCAGGGACACACTACTCACCCCTGCGATGGGAGCTGGGCTTGCATGCAACATCCACCAAAGGACCTGGGAAAGTCTTCCCTGTAGACACCCCTGTAACTCAACAGCCACAGAAGCTTCTGCCATCTCTGCTCAGCTGCACGGGCACCACTGAGCCGCAGGAGCCGTGAGGGGATGGCGCAGGGCGAGGGCACACACGTGCATGGCTCTGTCCTGGCCCCTGCAGCGCTGCCCCCCTGGCCGAGCTTTGGGCTTTGAGCTGGCAGCTCTCCCAGGGGAAAGGCCTTGACCTACCCTCACCATGTCCCAGACGCCCAGAAATGGGTACGGGTTGGGAATCTAGATCATCTTCCTCCACAGGATAATCTTCATCATCAGGTTCATCTGCAAAGAAAGGCAGGACAGAACAGCTCCTGTGACACTGCTCAAGATTCTCCTTCAGGCCCGAGTGGCAGTGAGGGCACCTGGGTGATTGGTGCCCTCCAAGGCACTCCCTCTGCTCTGCCTTCCACTCAGGAGCAGGGCCAGGGGGACCACGTGCCTGCAGTGGCCCCACGCTGGGATGGAAGGAGCCCCTTGCGGGACAGCTGGGGCAGAAAGGACTCCCTGGAGCTGCCAGCAGCTCTGAACCCAGCCCCAGGCAGGGCCAGGGCTTGGCAGTGGCAGCAGGAGCAGCTCAGGCTCCCTGGGGCCAGCAAAGGAGCTGAGAAAGGCTCAGCCCCGGGACACAGCCCTGGGCCCAGCCCCTTCCCTCTCTGCCCTTCTGCATGGCTGCACAGAGCACAGGGAAGGACAAACTGGCATTGCACATGGGAGGAGGATGGACAGCTGAATGCTCCTTCCTCCCACTGACAGCGATCCTGTGGGATCCCACAGGGCTCCAGAAGGGAGCAGGGCTACATTTCCAGATTCTTTAAAGCCTGAGATTATGTTAAGAGACAGGGCCCATGAGTGAGGCCTTTCCACATGGACACTGATTATTTTGTCAGGAAAGGCACACAGAGAACTTACCTCCACCATGCCCTAGACTCTTCATACTGTCATTCACCAGCTTTTCTATATAAGCCATTTTATGGTCCCAGTCTAGAAGAGAGCAAAGACCAGAACATTTCTATGGTGTCCTGGGATCCCCCTCTGCTTATGGGAAATGGGCCCTGCAAGGGGGTCAGGTAAGGCCGTGGCAGCCAGATGTCAATGGACAAGGCCAAAGCTGCACAGGGGCCTGGGGAGCTCTGGGCTGGCTCCTGGCCACTCCCCACCCTCTTTGCAGGCCCTGTGACACATCCCTGGAGAGGAAACTGGGGCTGCCCAGGGCCCTTGGGGCTCTCTCCGTCCCCCAGAGGAAACCCTCCCTAAAGGCCTGGGGAAAACCATCCCCAGCGCTTCCCGGGGAGCAGGGAGCGCTGTCCCGGGAAAGGGGAGCCAGGCTGCCGGCTCACCTGCTCCCCGTACCGGCATCGGAGGAGCCTGGGCAGCCCTGGCAGGCAGGGCCACGGCCAGGAGGAGCAGGAGGAAGAGGCGCAGAGCAAGGCCCATGGTGCCTTGCCCTCTGCCAGTCCCGCAGCTCTTGCTGCCACCGCTGTCCTGACGCCGCTGTCCCAATGTCAGCAGCGCTGCTGCCACCGCCGCTGCTGCCGCAACAGCTGTGCTCAAGGACTGAGTGCTCGTTCCTTGTGCTGCTGTGCAACCACGGGGCTCTGGCACCTCTGTGACCTCAGAGCCTGCTGTGACCTCATGGCCAGGGTGGAGTTGTGTGGGGAGTGGGATCTGCCTGCTTTGGGATGGAGCTCATTCTGCCCAGCTGCTCTGTCCAACGGCTGTGACACAGCCCCAGCCCAGCTGATCTCCCAGGCTGGGCCATGAAGGGATGGAGAGCAGCCCTGCCAAGAAGGACTTGGGGGTGCTGCTCGATGAGAGGCTGGACATGAGCCAGCCATGTGCTTCCAAAGGAGAGTGCCCAGCAGCTTGAAGGAGGTGATTCCAGCCCTCTGCTCTGGTGAGACCCCACCTGGAGTACTGTGGAAGAGGTTTTACAGCGACCTCTGTGAGCCATTGAGAATTTTGACAAGAGGATCCATGTTTACCCCTGAAAGAATTCCCTACCAAGGTCATTGACATAGAAACCATGAAAGAAAGAAGGATAAGTAGGAGAAACCTGCAACATCCTATTCCAACAAACACTTTGCTTGTCTCTCGTGACCAGTGAGTAAAATGTAAAGTTATGAGCTTTGTAAGAATGTGGAACAAGCATGCATGCTAGAATAAAAACAGGGTTTGAAGCCTTCTGGAAACGGAGTGTGTTGACAGAGTACTGCATCCAGCTCTGGGTTCCCCACACAGGAAGGCCATGGTCCTGTTGGATCTAGTCCAGAGGAGGGACAAAATGCTCTGAGGGCTGCAGCCCTTCTGCTTTGGAGACAGGCTGGGAGAGCTGGCAGTGTTCAGCCTGGAAGAGAGCAGACTCCAGGGAGACCTGATTGCTGCCTTTCAGTACCTCAAGGGGGCTTGTAAAAGAGATGGGACAGAACCTTTAGTAGAGCCTTTTGTGAGCAGAACGAGAGGGAATGGTCGATTCAGACTGGACGAAAGAAACCCATTTGTTACACTGTAGGTTTTGAAAGCCTGGCACAGGTTGCCCAGAGAGGTGGACATCCATGCCTGCAGACATTCAAGCTCATGCTCTGAGCAACCTGACCTACTTAAAGGTGTCCCTGCTCACTGCAGGGCATTGGACTAGATGGCCTTTAAATGTCCCTTCCAAGCCAAGCCATCCTGTGCTCCTGTGCACCATCAAAGCAGTGCTGGATTAGTGCTGGGGGGATTATGTGGCACCTGTATTTTGGTAGTTGTGTCATTTAGCAATTGGCCACGAGAGGATTCATGGGCTGGGCAGTGAAATCTGCAAATAACAGACAATGTGCTCAAGGAGAAACAGACAAGGAACACGGCTTCCAGTTCAGATCAATGCCAGCACTTGGCTGCCCATTTCTGGATTTAGAAATAAAGGAATGTCCTGAAGATCCCCTCATGTGGGTGCATTTTTGGCTGTATCAGTACTTGTGTTCTGTATAATGGGTAAGTAGTTAATGCTTCTCGCCCTATTTATCAACTAGATGCAACCCAAATACTGCATTGCTCCTTGTCTACTTGCTTCCAAGTCAAGGCAAATTTTGTTCATGATTGAGTGGGACATATTCATCTGCTCACAAGCAAATTCTTCTTGCCATTCAGACAGCGGCAAGACTGCTTTGTGGATTTGCTCTAATCGGACTGGAATTAAGGCCTACCTCTCACTAGAATTAAAGCTGATGCATTGGGAGGCAAAGTCTTGAGTAATTTGTCCCGGTGTCTGGCACTGTAGAGAGTTGCTCTGGAATTAAATGACACTTGAAGACACGTGTGGTCTACCATAGCTCTGGCATAGTAGAAGTGAACAAACAGCCTTTGAAAGATGATTTTATCCTTTCTTCCTCCTCTTCCTCCTCCCAGGAATTTCAGTCTCTGAGGTCGAAGCTCTTCAGCTGCCTCACAAACATTGTTTTAATTCAGACAGGCATCCATGCATTGAGCCACAAATCAGGACTGTGGCTGTGAAGCTTGAAGCAATGTAGGTTTATAGCACTAAAAGTAGTAATCCGTTCCCAGGTTAAGCCAAGCATTTCCCAAGTAACTCTACCTATTTTCAGGGATGTTTCAAAAAGGATCATTGTAAAAGCTGGGAGGGGGCAGAAAGAGTGTCATCAAAATTAAAAAGACATTTTTCCGAGATCTTTATATTCCTATAAAAGAGATTCAAAATTTTTCATGTATGGAATATTGACTAAGAAGTGAATGACAGAGTGTCAAAATAATTGCTTGGGGAACAAAAATAACTTTACATGTAAAAATTACGCAAACCATCATGCTATGCCAATACTAAAACCAATAAAGCTGTTTCATCTGTCTCAATACAAAACTATTCCTGAAAAGAATCAGAGATCCTCAAGACCATTACTACATACAGGATCTTCCAGGAATTGGGAAAAAATGAAGGAAACTGTAGTGTGCAATTCACAGAGGTAACCTGGAATTTATTGGTGGATTTGTTGCAAACTTTCAGAGAGCAGACTGGAAAAGCATAGGGGCTGGTCAGCCCATGTGTGGGCATTTAGAGCAGTCTGAGGGATGTTTCTGGGACCAACTGCAGGGAAGAAAAGCAGCAGACAATTACTGGGACAATCTCTTTGCTGGCTGCAGACTTTTTGTCAGTCAGTTCCCTGGGGCTGGGGGAGCTGTCACGGGGCAGGGAGGGCCAGGGCTGGCAGTGGCTGCTCAGGGATGGCTTTGGCCCGTGTCCCTCCAAGCAGCGCCTGCCCAAGCAGCTGCGCTGTCCCCGGGCTCTCCTGCTGGCCTGCTGGGCTTTGTTGGGTGGCACAGCCTGTGCCAAGGGGCGGCAAGGTGCCTGCAGGCCCCAGCTCTGGGGGAAACGGAGAACGTCCTGCCCGCATCCACCGTGCTGCCAGCTCAGCAGTGCAGCACAGCACGGGCTCACGCTCCCCATTGCTCCCACAGGTGCAGCTGGCCCTACAGCACATGGTCCTGATTCCCAGAAGGGTGTGAAAAATGGCAATCACTTGTTTGTCAAATATTAAAAGTTCAATAGCAATAAAATGGGTACAAAACAAGCAACAGAATTAGAGTGATAAAACTTGGACAATTTGGATTAGGACAATAGGCGACAATAGAAACAAAGAGCTATGCACATCTGGGTACCTCTTTTCTGGGCAGCATAAGCCTGGAAAAGGACACACGGTAACAGAGGATTAACCCTTAAAAACAATAACCAGTTGCATATTCATACATCTCATACATGATGCATAAATTCTATGCATGCACAGGATTCTGTCTGGTCATCATCAACTTCTCCCTCTTAATCCTAACCGGCTTCTTGAGGGCTGGGTGAGGAGGGAGGAAGTTATTTTTATGATAGACAAGCAATAAATTATTTTTCTCTGAAAGCTTTCGGTGCCTGGTGTCTACTATATTTGCAAAAAGCCAATCATAAGATACACATTTTTCACGGGAGTCTGGGAAGGGGTTACTGTTGGGGAACATTCTGTTTGCTTGGGATAAGGGCAAGTTTGACCTTCTACTGATGCCAGGGAAGGATTTGGAAGTGCTCAAGAGAACCCTGACTGAGAGCTTTCCTGCTGCATTGCATGTTTTTGACTGTATTTCGGTCCTAGTAGTCAGTTTGATAATGCCCCCTTATTTTGTATTGTTATAGCATATTTTATTTCCAATGGGTTGCTCCTTTCCCCCTGTGTTGTTGGCTTTGCCCTAGTTGTCCATCTCCCCAAAGACCTGCCCTTTTGTTCCCTGTTCCTCCTCCCACTGAATGTCAATCCCTCCCCAAGCCTGCCCCTTTCTCTAGAAACTTCCCTATTCGTTTTGTATCCTTCAAACCCCTATTGGTTTGTTCAAGCTGTCCTGCTCCCCAGTTGTCCTCCCCTATTGGTTTAAACATTGTATTCCCGGCCTTGTGTTCCACCCTCAGTTTGTCCCAATTGGCTAAAGAC
The DNA here is from genome assembly GCA_039654755.1 of Calcarius lapponicus. Taxonomy (NCBI): domain Eukaryota; kingdom Metazoa; phylum Chordata; class Aves; order Passeriformes; family Fringillidae; genus Calcarius; species Calcarius lapponicus. Next base: position 2,953,793 of record CM077475.1, on the reverse strand, counting down.
TGTATCCTCCCCAGGGACCTCCCCAGTTTAGAAATCGGTGTATGCCTTTAATTCAGTGTCTTTCTGTCGCTGACTTTGCAGGGAACAAACATACAGAAGACGTCTCCCTGTTCCTTGTCCCTACCCCCAAGGCAGTCCACCTGTGCTGTGAAGCAGCTGTGCCCTACAGCCAAACCCCAGAGCTGAGAGTTTTCTGGGGGCGGCCCACTCTGGCTGTTGGTGTTGGCAGCTAGTCGGGCTGAAGAAACCCGGCACTGCAGCACTTCTCGAATCAGCTCTTCTGTTGCAGTAAAGAGATGGAGCTGTCAGCCCAGTGTCCGGGTGGCAGCAGCACCAAAGCCCACCCAGCAGCAGCACAGGCTGAGCTCCGTGCCCAGGAGCAGCCGTGGATGCCCACGGTGTGGGCAGGCAGGAGCCAGGCAGGGGCTGCTGTGACCGGCGGCGGGACCCCGAGGGCTGGGGGAGCCCATGCTGAGCGTCCCTGGGCTTCTGAGGGCACATTTCCTTCCATGGGATCATCTGCGCCTGGACCTCCTCTGTGGGAAACAGATTTGTAGAAAATTCTTAGGGCCTGATGGAAGGCTCACACTGTATGTACTTGTATGTAAATTTTGTGATAAGAAATGCTGACTTAGAAGTTTTATGGAATAAGACAGATATTGCTCAGACAGAAATAGTTAGGGAAAAAAAATCAAACCTACAAACAGTTCCTAAAATTTCCCAGTTTTTATCATTCGTTAGAAGACTTCTAATTCTTAAAGATTACCCCATGACCTAAAAAAGATTAACAAGATCATTGAAAACACGAAGCCTCTACAGCCTAGACTTCCCTCTCTTTCAGTGATTCCGAGAGACTATCCTCTTGTTATCATCCACTTAAAAAATTGTTTTTTCAACATGCCACTACATCCAGAGGATAGTCCTCAATTTACCATTTTGGTTCCAACCATCAATAGAAAAGAACCACTACAAAGATTTCACTAAGTTGTTTTGCTGCAAGGGATGAAAAATTCGCCTACTATTTGTCAATATTTTGTAGCAAAAGCTTTGTCTCCAGCCCAACAAAAACAGCCATAGTCTAGAATTTTACACTACATGGATGACTTGCTCATTGCAGCACCTACTAAAAAAGAAATGGAACAGACTTGAGACAGCGTCGTCACTGGAGTTCAAAATAGTGGACTGGAAATTTCAACATCAAAAATACAAGAAACCTCGCCCTGGAAACATCTATGATGGAGGATGACAGAACAAGCAATCAAGCCACAGAAAATACAGCTTTGAAGCAAAGTCAGCACCTTGCAAGATTTACAACAGCTTCTAAGAGAGATCACTTGGGTCCGATCTGGTTTTAGGAATTACAAATAATGAACTTGCTCTACTTTTTAACCTACTAAGAGGAGACTGCGGCATCAAATCTCAGAGAACTTTGACCTTTGAAACTCAAAAAGCAGTTGAAAAGGTTGGTCAGGCTCTTCAAAAAAGACAAGCACATCATTGTACTCCAGAAGAACCTTTTTTCTTGACAGAGTTGGGAGAAAAAATGCAACTTTATGGTCTCATGTTTCAGTGGGACTCTTCTGAGAAAGATCCTTTGATAATAATAAAATGGGTTTTTCTTCCTTACAAGTTCTCCAAAACCAGTTTTTAGAATTATGAAGGCAATAGCTTAAATTATAATGAGAACCAGAACAAGATTACTGACTGTGGCAAGCTAAGGCTTCAATTATTTACCTTTAAAAAAGATTACCTTAATTGGGCTTTGCAAAATTCAGAAGATTTACAGAATGCATTGTTAAATTATTCAAGTGTTTGTTCAATTCATTATCCAGGTCAGAAATTGTTACAAACAAAACTGAGTTTTAGAGAAAAACCTATACTAAGTAAAGAATCTTTGAGTGCTATAACTCTCTTCACTAATAGATCAGAGAAAATACATAAATCAGTAGTAGTTTAACAAAACCAAACCACCAAAACAGCAGAGGACTCTCCTCAAATTGTTAAGCTGACCCCTGTAATGAAGAGTTTTCAACTCTTTCCAGAGCCTTTTAATTTAATTACAGATTCAACTTATGGTGCTAATGTTGTTAAAAGAATTAAAAGATCAGTTTTGAAAGATGTTAGTAATAATACCTTATGTTGCTAGCTTTCATCTCTTTATACAATTTTACAACGCAGAACTAACCAATATTTTGTTTTTCATATCAGGGCACACTCTTTGCTTACAGGATTCATGGCGGAAGGAAATGCGAGAGCAGACAAGCTGACAGTGGTTGTTTCAAACACTTTGCCAAACATTTTCAAACAAGCAAAACTGAGTCATGCCTTTTTTTCGTCAAAATGATCAAGCACTTGCACAATTGTTTCACATCTTCAAGGGTCAAGCAAAAGCAATTATTGGTGCTTGCCCTGACTGTCAACTTGTACAACCTCCTGTTTCTACAGCAGCTGTTAATCCAGGAGGATTGCAAAGTTTACAACTGTGTCAAACAGATATTACCAAATACCTGTCTTTTGGAAAATTCAAAAATATTCATGTGCCTGTTGATACTCTTTCAGGTGCAGTTTTTACTTCTGCACACACAGGGGAAACAGCCAATCATGCTTGCCAACATTTTCTGCAAGCTTTTGTTTCATTGGATGTACCCCAAGAAGCAAAAACAGACAATGGCCCCACATACACAGCTCAGAAATTGGCCACATTTTTGATGGATTAGGGTGTTTGCCACACTTTTAGAATTCCCTGTTCCCCCACGAGTCAGGCAATTATTAAAAAGACACACTCTAAAATGCAGCCTAGATCAACAGAACGGGGGAGTGCCCCAAGCAACACCTCAGATGAGGCTGAGCAAAGCTTTATATGGCTCTAATGTTTTTCATTTGCAGAACCTAATCTTCCAATTTCTAGGCACTTTTCAAATAGCACACCGGCAAAATTGAAAGACACTCCTCCCGTTTTAATCAGAAACCCTGAGACAGGACAAATTGAAGGACCATTTCCACTAGTAACCTGGCGCAAAGGGTAATGCCTGTGTTTCCACAGGTGCCGGACCTTTGTGGGTCCCAGCAAGAATCGTCAAACTGTATCACACACAAGAGCACAGGGACAATTCCACCAGCCGGGAAAGGAGCACGCAGACATGAGCTGCACAGAGAGACTATGGTTCATGCCAAATATTCCCCGTTCAACCCACAAAGATGACAAATCTTGAGTTTTATGTTGATGTTTGGACTGTGAAAAGTGTTAATATCATAGAGCTCTTTTGGCAAAAGCGTGATGTCCATCATGTTAAAAAGAATTCTAAGAGATCCAAATTTGTAAAAATTGAATGTTACAGGGACAGTTTAGTGCCTTATAGTTAGCCAGTCCCTAAACAAATGCCAAAGGATTTGCTTGAGAACTATATGAGAAAGCTTTTACCAAAAAGCAGCTGAATAAGAACATAAGAGTTTGATCAAATTATTTACTGTCGCTTATTAGTTTTATTTACTTACTTTTACAGTGCAGATATGCCTGTAGATCAACCAAAAAGGAATGTTTAGGTCCCTTTAGCCAAGTCAGCAAGCTCAGACACCATATATTTAACCTATTTGAACCCAGACAAACCCTTTGCTACCTGTTAAGTGCACCAATACCAGTTAGGAGTGGCCAATACCCAATTGTGACAAATATTAATGTGAAGTTACCAATGAGACAAATCACATAACCAATTAATGTTATTATGCCCCTGATCTTCTTAAAGCACCTACTAAACATCAAAAATTAGAAATTCTTGGTTCTTTAGCAATAGAATTTTGTGCTGAATTTCAGTACCAGGGAGATCCACAATTAAATGTTATGCCCCATCATCCTGTATACAGAAACTCACGTTTGTAGTGCAATTGTACTACCCCAGCGCCCCCTAAAAGTGAAATTGCTGACCTAGATGAGTCCCCATGGCAATTGTCAAAAAGATACTGCTTCATTTATACAATTAGAGCCTAACAGGGCATTCCCTCAAAAATGAAAGGTAGCCCATGTAGCATCAGATAGCTCACTGAAATAGCGCCTAATGTTAAAAAAACTATCAAGAGAAAACATAGAAAAAGAAGATTTACCCATCATTCTAAAGAAAACTGTAATAACAATTTCAATCCCTGGGGCCCTGCAAAATGAATTACATCAGCTTTATTTCTGCCTCAAATTATTTCAAGTAAAGCATTTACAAAAATTATACCAATTAGGGTATTAGCTGAATAAATAAGTCAATACTATTTCCATTACAATTAGGGACATAATGACAGATGTTAGTGCTGTTCTGACATACAACCTTGCAAAACAGAACCGCTGTGGCTGCAGCTCTCTCCATAGAGAGCAGCAGGCAGGACTTTCCCAGGATTTTCCTGGGGCAGGCTGTGAGAAGATCAGAGAAAAGAATCAAAAACAATGCTTAGCTCCACTTGCTGCACCTGTTGTTGTGCACATGTGGAATGTGTTAGGGAGATTTGTTTACTAAAGGGTGATTTCTTAATTGGACACTGGATGGTGTTTGGATGGATTGACCAATTAGGCAATTAGGCCAAAGCTGTATCAGCCTGTCTGTAAGGGGATGAGTTTCTTACCAAGTATAGTATAGTATAGGATAGTACCGTACAGTATAGTATAGTATAGTACAGTACAGTATAGTATGATAGAATAGAACAAAGTGATTGATCAGCCTTCTGCAATCCTGAAGTCAATGCTAATTATTACCCGGCTGAAGGCCTGTGACAACAGAACTGCCATCAAATTTTCTTTACTAGCACATAGACATAGTTGTGAAGATTTTGAAAGACTGTGTTCTATGAACTTATCTGACCATTCAGTGTCCATCCACAAACAACTTCAAAAACTGAGAGATTTGACAAATCAAATTAAAACAAATTATAGGTCATAGTTAGACAACTTGTTTGAAGGACAAAATTTTACACCTTATCTAAAAGAGCTTTACAAAATAAGTTTACATGCATTGATTATTATCATAACAATGTTAGTGATAGTACCTTATGTACTTCACTGTACACAACAAACGATGAACAAGACCATCAAAGAAGTTTTTTTTCTGTCCGAGAGAGAGGGAGAAATGTGCAAAATGGATTTGTAGAAAGTTCTCAGAGCTTGACAGAAGACCCACACAGTATGCATTTGTATGCAAAATATGAGATAAGAAATGCTGACTTAGAAATGCCATGGAATATGACAGATATTAAGAGACAGCTAGAAAAAACAGAGCTAGAAAACAGTTTCAAAAAATGGCCTTAAAAATAAGACTAGATAATTTAGAGAAATAGAACTATGAAAGATGCATTGTAGTAGGACCCATGAGTGGTAGTTTTAGATGATTGGCTTTAAGGCATCTATAGCATGGTGTGGCAAAAAGCTGATAGCCAAGAAATGCCCATCATGTTTTGTAATTAAGAAATAGTCAGCTTCTGATTGTGATAGCGTGAATTATAATGTTTGTATTGTCTCACCCTTCTCATGAGACTGGAAATGGAATAAAAGGTTTTAAAACACCTCTCAGTTATTAGCCCATCTCTGGCTCAGAAAAGGGAATTGTCCGACACTCCTCCAGTGGCATGCCCAGGAAAAGAGGGAAGCCATCAGTAGGTGCTTGCCTTGAGAACAATGCAGGGAGACTGGACTCTGAAGGAAGTCCTTCATAGCCTGAGGGATGAGCTCAGAGCCCGACAGACACTGGGCCAGTGGCAGGCCCGGATCTCTTATGGGCAGAGTGGGGATTTGCCCCCCAGGCCTCACCTGTTCACCCCGGGACACATGGTGAACACACACACACAGAAGGTGGCTCAGCACTGTTGCTGCTGCCTGACTGTTATGTTTGGGTCCCTCTAAAGGCATGCAGGGGCTTTGGGTCACCTCTGTGCTGTGCAGGGGACTGGGGACACCCAAAAGTTGTGCAGGGAATTTTGGGAGTCTCCAAAGGTGTGCAGGGGCCGAGGGACAGCTGTAAATCGAGCAGAGGTCAGAGGTCTCTTGTAGGGCACACAAGGAGACTTTAGGGTGGCTGAGGACACCCATAAGTTGTGCTGTGGGTTTGGGTGTCCCGTAAAGCGTGCAGGTACCCTGATGGCCTGTGTTGCATTATTTTTGTAAGCTTGGGCATCAAGTTCTTAATTTTTTAAATATGGGCCCAAGGCCAGCACAGAGCACAGCAGGGACTCGGTGTCAGCGTGGCAGGGCTGCTGCTGCCTGCAATAGTGGGAATCACCAACATGAGTTGAATTTTGGACTGAACATTGCTGTTGCATGTAGAACCATGAATGTCTCATTTGTCCAATGCCGTATAACACAGTTCTTGTGAAAAAAATTGTATTTCAGAGAGCTGCCATTACGGACATACTCTCCTGACTGGAACAGAACCTCTTGAGAGCCATACCCAATAAATCCTGCCCCAGCCTTGAAGTCACAGCAGGCTCAGGGGTCACAGCAGGCTGAGGTCACAGCAGGCTCTGAGGTCACAGAGGTGCCAGAGCCCCGTGGTTGCACAGCAGCACAAGGAGCGAGCACTCAGTCCTTGAGCACAGCTGTTGCAGCAGCAGCGGCGGTGGCAGCAGCGGTGCTGACATTGGGACAGCGGTGTCAGGACAGCGGTGGCAGCAAGAGCTGCGGGACTGGCAGAGGGCGAGGCACCATGGGCCTTGCTCTGCGCCTCTTCCTCCTGCTCCTCCTGGCCGTGACCCTGCCTGCCAGGGCTGCCAGGGCTGCTCCGCTGCAGGCGCGGGGAGCAGGTGAGCCGGCAGCCTGGCTCCCCTTTCCCGGGACAGCGCTCCCTGCTCCCCGGGAAGCGCTGGGGATGGTTTTCCCCAGGCCTTTAGGGAGGGTTTCCTCTGGGGGAGTGAGAAAACCCCCACAGGCCCTGGGCAGCCCCAGTTTCCTCTCCACCAGGGATGTTGCACAGGGCCTGCAGAGAGGGTGGAGAGTGACCAGGAGCTAGCTCAGAGCTCCCCAGGCCCCTGTGCTCTTTAGCCTTGCTCATTCACACCTGGCTCCCACGGCGTTATCCCACCCCCTTGCAGTGCCCATTTCCCAGAGGCAGAAGGGGATCCCAGCACACCAAGGAAATGGTTCAGGTCTTTGCTCCATTCTAAATTTGTACCACAACTTGGATGATTTGGATGTCCTGCTGAATGACACTTTGAATGTCTTGGCAAAGAATGCCAGAGGCAAGTTCTGAATTTCCCTTTTTACTGGCAGAATGATCAGTGTCCATGTGGCAAGAGCTCACCCATCTGCCGTTTTCATTAACATTAAATCAGGGCTGAAGAATTCTGTAAACCTTGCCCTGCTCCTTGCTGGAGCCCTGAGGGATCCCACAGGATCGCTGTCAGTGGGAGGAAGGAGCATTCAGCCATCCATCTCCCTCCCGTGTGCAATGCCAGTGTGTCCTTCCGTGTGCTCTGTGCAGCCACAGAGAAGAGCAGAGAGGGAAGGGGCCGGGCCCAGGGCTGTGCCCCTGGGCTGAGCCTTGCCTGCAGCCTGAGGATCTCCTGCAGTGTCACAGGAGATGTTCTCTCCTGCCTTTCTTTGCAGCTGAACCTGTTGCTGAAGGTGGTCTGGCTGCCCAACCCACATCCAGGACTGAGCCTCTGGGAGATGGTGAGGGTAGGTCAAGGCCTTTCCCCTGGGAGAGCTGCCAGCTCAGAGCCCAAAGCTCGGCCAGGGGGGCAGCGCTGCAGGGGCCAGGACAGAGCCATGCACGTGTGTGCCCTCGCCCTGTGCGATCCCCTCACGGCTCCTGCGGCTCAGTGGTGCCCGTCCAGCTGAGCAGAGATGGCAGAAGCTTCTGTGGCTGTTGAGTTACAGGGGTGTCTGCAGGGAGGACTTTCCAAGCTCCTTTGCTGGTTCCTGCACACAAGCCCAGCTCCCATCGCAGGGGTGAGTAGTGTGTCCCTGCTGACCCCACAGGCTGAGCCCTGCTTTTGTGGCATCCATTCATGGGAAATGGAACCCCGTTGCTCTAAGGTCCTCCAACGGGAAAGAACAAAGCTCGAGGACAGAAGAAACCCCATGAGCCACTCAAAGTCATGCGGCAAACGCTGAAGGAAATGCTTCAGGCAGGACAAGGTGGGTGCATTCCCTCAGCCTTGTCCTGGGGCTCAGCAGCCGGGGGCTTTGGCTGCACATGTGGACACACCGTGCCCGGCACAGCAGGAAGGGATCCATGGCAGCCTGGCTGCCCCGCTGCTGCTTCCACGCCCTGCAGGGCTGTTTCCCAGCCTGGCCTGGCTGCAGCTTCTCCCCAGCCTCTGCAGGATGGAATTTGGCATCAGCTGACAGGCAGCCCAAACAGCACCACACTCATGAGATGCCCTGCAATTTCCCATCTCCAGGCAAATCAGAAGGGGCAGCTGTTTGGAGAACAGAGGGCCCTGCGGCCTACCCAAAAAGTTGATAGGGATTTCCTGCTTCTTAACCATGTCTTTGAGAGGTATTGCCTCCTGAGGATGCCAGCTGTCCAATGGGGAACAGCCCAATCTGATCCAGCTCTCCTTTTCTTTTTTCCAGAAGCAGATGGAGAGGCTGGGCAGAAGGAAGCATTTCCTGGAGGAAGCAGTGGCTCATTGGCAGCCTCTGCTGCAGGAAGGGAGGTGATGGCAGGCCCAGTCACAGGAGGTAATTGCTGTGCCTCTGGGCTTGAGCCCTGCTGAGGCTCGCGCTGCCCTCTCTGCTGCTTGGCGCTGCGGGCACAGCCCGGACAAGACGGGCACAGCCCAGAGGAATTCTCCCCAGAAGGCTCAGGGCACTCGGGTACTGAGCTGTCCTGCTGGGCTCCCTCCGTGGGAGACACGTCCCGAAACCTGGGAGCGGCTGCAGGGGTTGCTCATCCTGGGGAAAGGAGAGAGGGAGAGAGCAAGGCTCCAGTGTGTCCTGAGAGGGCTTGTCCCCTGGACTGGGGAATTTGTCTCAGGGGAAAAATGATTGGAGAGATAGAAGAAGGTAGGAAGGGAGGGAGAAAGGGCAGGAAGGACAGAGGGAAAAGGGGATAGCTCTGGCACTGCCTGCTGCAGTTTCCCCCAGGGATTTAGCAAGAGTTGGAGCTGTGGCAGTGAGAGCCCTCAGGGCACTGGGCTGCTTCACCACCCCACCAGGGATGTTGCACAAGGCATGGAAAGAGGCTGCAGAGTGACCAGGAGCCAGCCCAGAGGTCCCCAGGCCCCTGTGCTCTTTAGCCTTGCTCATTCACACCTGGCTCCCACGGCGTTATCTGACCCCCTTGCAGTGCCCATTTCCCAGAGGCAGAAGGGGATCCCAGCACACCAAGGAAATGGTTCAGGTCTGTGCTCCATTCTAAATTTGTATCACAACTTGGATGATTTGGGGGTCCTGCTGAATGACACTTTAAATGTCTTGGCAAAGAATGCCAGAGGCAAGTTCTGAATTTCCCTTTTTACTGGCAGAATGATCAGTGTCCATGTGGCAAGAGCTCACCCATCTGCCATTTTCATTAACATTAAATCAGGGCTGAAGAATTCTGTAAACCTTGCACTGCTCCTTGCTGGAGCCCTGAGGGATCCCACAGGATTGCTGTCAGTGGGAGGAAGGAGCATTCAGCTGTCCATCTCCCTCCCGTGTGCAATGCCAGTGTGTCCTTCCGTGTGCTCTGTGCAGCCACAGAGAAGAGCAGAGAGGGAAGGGGCCGGGCCCAGGGCTGTGCCCCGGGGCTGAGCCTTGCCTGCAGCCTGAGGATCTCCTGCAGTGCCACGGGAGCTGTTCTGTCCTGCCTTTCTTTGCAGCTGAACCTGTTGGCGAAGGCGGTCTGGCTTCCCAACCCACATCCAGGACTGAGCCTCTGGGAGATGGTGAGGGTAGGTCAAGGCCTTTCCCATGGGAGAGCTGCCAGCTCAGAGCCCAAAGCTCAGCCAGGGGGGCAGCGCTGCAGGGGCCAGTACAGAGCCATGCACGTGTCTGCCCTCGCCCTGCTCCATCCCCTCACCGCTCCTGCGGCTCAGTGGTGCCCGTGCAGCTGAGCAGAGATGACAGAAGCTTCTGTGGCTGTTGAGTTACAGGGGTGTCTGCAGGGAAGACTTTCCCAGGTCCTTTGGTGGATGTTGCACGCAAGCCCAGCTCCCATCGCAGGGGTGAGTAGTGTGTCCCTGCTGACCCCACAGGCTGAGCCCTGCTTTTGTGGCATCCATTCATGGGAAATGGAACCCCGTTGCTCTAAGGTCCTCCAATGGGAAAGAACAAAGCTCAAGGACAGAAGAAACCCCATGAGCCACCCAAAGTCATGCGGCAAACGCTGAAGGAAATGCTTCAGGCAGGACAAGGTGGGTGCATTCCCTCAGCCTTGTCCTGGGGCTCAGCAGCCGGGGGCTTTGGCTGCACATCTGGACACGCCGTGCACGGCACAGCAGGAAGGGATCCATGGCAGCCTGGCTGCCCCGCTGCTGCTTCCACGCCCTGCAGGGCTGTTTCCCAGCCTGGCCTGGCTGCAGCTTCTCCCCAGCCTCTGCAGGATGGAATTTGGCATCAGCTGACAGGGAGCCCAAACAGCACCACAGTCATGAGATGCCCTGCAATTTCCCATCTCCAGGCAAATCAGAAGGGGCAGCTGTTTGGAGAACAGAGGGCTCTGCGGCCTACCCAAAAAGTTGATAGGGATTTCCTCATTTTTAACCATGTCTTTGAGAGGTATTGCCTCCTGAGGATGCCAGCTCTCCAGTGGGGAACAGCCCAATTTGATCCAGCTCTCCTTTTCTCCAGGAGCAAATGGAGAGGCTGGGCAGAAGGAAGCATTTCCTGGAGGAAGCAGTGGCTCATTGGCAGCCTCTGCTGCAGCAAGGGAGGCGATGGCAGGCCCAGTCACAGGAGGTAATTGCTGTGCCTCTGGGCCTGAGCCCTGCTGAGGCTTGAGCTGCCCTCTCTGCTGCTTGGCACTGCGGGCACAGCCCGGACAAGACGGGCACAGCCCAGAGGAATTATCCCGAGCAGGCTCAGGGCACTCGGGTACTGAGCTGTCCTGCTGGGCTCCCTCCATGGGAGACACGTCCCAAAACCTGGGAGCGGCTGCACAGGGTTGGGAAAGGGCAGAGGGGGGGAGCAAGGCTCCAGTGTGTCCTGAGAGGGCTTGGCCATGTGCCCTTGAGAACTGGGGAATTTGTCCCCAGGGAAAGATGGATGGAGAGACAGAAGAAGGTAGGAATGGAGGGAGAAAGGGCAGGAGGGACAGAGGGAAAATGGGATAGCTCTGGCACTGCCTGCTGCAGTTTCCCCCAGGGATTTAGCAAGAGTTGGAGCTGTGGGAGTGAGAGCCCCCAGGGCCCTGGGCGGCTTCAGCCACCCCACCAGGGATGTTGCACAGGGCATGGAAAGAGGGTGGATAGTGGCCAGGAGCCAGCCCAGAGCTCCCCAGGCCCCTGTGCTGCTTTGGCCATGTCCATTGATATCTGGCTCCCACGGCCTTATCTGACCCCCTTGCAGTGCCCATTTCCCAGAGGCAGAAGGGGATCCCAGCATACCCTGAAAAATGTTCTCATCACTGCTCTGTTCTAGTTGAGGTGTCTGGAAAGGCTTCTCCATTAGATTGGTTGAATAAAGTTTTGAAGCCGTTGGAGCCTCCTGCAGGTATGTTCTCACTGTCCCACGCAGGAATAATTGTTTACAACTTTGCTGAAACCTGGTAACAGAAGGTTCTGTGGCTGTTGTGTTACAGATGTGTCTGCTGGGAGGACTTTTCCTGACCCTTTGCTGATTCCTACACACAAGCCCAGCTCCCATCACAGGGGTGAGTAGTGTGTCCCTGCTGACCCCACAGGCTGAGCTCTGCTTTTGTGGCATCCATTCATGGGAAATGGAACTACTTTCTGTTAAGGTCCTCTGAGAGGGAAGAACAAAGCCACAGGACACAAGAAACCCCATGAGCCAAAAAACATCCTGAAACAAATGGTGATGGAACTGCTCAAAAGGAATGGTGAGAGGATTTCCCTCAGCCTAGCCTGGGGCTCAGCAGCCGGGGGCTTTGGCTGCACATCTGGACACGCCGTGCCGGCACAGCAGGAAGGGATCCATGGCAGCCTGGCTGCCCGCTGCAGCTTCCACGCCCTGCAGGGCTGTTTCCCAGCCTGGCCTGGCTGCAGCTTCTCCCCAGCCTCTGCAGGAAGGCATTGGGCATCAGCTGACAGAGAGCCCAAACTGCACCAGGGATCCCCTGCATTTTCCCAGTCTCCAGACACATCCTGAGCTGTGGCTGCTTAGAGGACGGAGGGCCATAGCGAGCCCCAAGGGCCTGCGGGATCAGGACTTTCCTGATCCTTATCCATATCTTGGAAAAGTATTGTCTCCTGAAGAGACCACCTCCTGGATGTGCAATGACTCCATCTGATTCAGCTGTGCCTCTTCCTTTCTCAAGGCATGGACAGAGGGGCTCTGTGGAAGGAGTGATTTCCTGCAAGAAGGGAGGTGATGCCTGGCCCAGTCACAGGAGGTAATTGCTGTGCCTCTGGGCCTGAGCCCTGCTGAGGCTTGAGCTGCCCTCTCTGCTGCTTGGCACTGCGGGCACAGCCCGGACAAGACGGGCACAGCCCAGAGGAATTATCCCCAGCAGGCTCAGGGCACTCGGGTACTGAGCTGTCCTGCTGGGCTCCCTCCGTGGGAGACACGTCCCAAAACCTGGGAGCGGCTGCACGGGGTGCCCATGGTGGGGAAAGGGCAGAGGGGGAGAGCAAGGCTCCAGTGTGTCCTGAGAGGGCCTGGCTATGTGCCCCTGGGCTGTGGGAGCTGTTCCATGGGCAGGTGGGCAAGCATGAGGGAGGGAGAGAGGTTGGGAGCAATAGCTGTGGCACTGCAGATTTCCCCAAGCATTTAGTGAGGGTTTCCTGTGAGGGACTGAGAGAGCCCCAGGGCCCTGGGCTGCTCTAGGCTCCTCCCAGAGTGTTGCACAGGGACTGCAAAGTGTATGGAGAGTGACCAGGAGCCACAGGCTCCCCCAGCCTTACCCCACCGCCTTGCAGTGCCCAGTTCCCCAAGGCAGAAGGGGATCCCAGCACATCATGGAAATGGTTCTGTAGGATCTGTGCTCCCTTCTAGAATGGAATCACAACTTGGATTATTTGGAAAGGCTGGTGAATGGTGGTTGGAAGACCTTGCCAGATACTGGAGACAAGTTCTCAATGTACCTTTCCTGACAGAATAATCAGTGACTATGTGGCAAGAGCTCACTCATGTGGCATTTCCTTCAAGTTCCTCTGAAGGTTGATCAGTTCTGGAAACCTTGCCCTGCTCCTTGCTGGAGCTCTGAGGGATCCCACAGGATCGCTGTCAGTGGGAGGAAGGAGCATTCAGCTGTCCATCCTCCTCCCGTGTGCAGTGCCAGTGTGTCCTTCCGTGTGCTCTGTGCAGCCACGGAGGAGAGCAGAGAGGGCAGGGACCCGGCCCAGGACTGTGCCCCGGGGCTGAGCCTTTCTCAGCTCCTTTCCTGAGTGGAAGGCAGAGCTGAGGAAGTACCTTGGAAGGCACCAATCACACAGGTGCCCTCACTGCCACTCAGGCCTGAAGGAGAATCTTCAGCAGTGCCACAGGAGCTGTTCTGTCCTGTCTTTCTTTGCTGCTGAACCTGTTGCTGAAGGTGATCTGGCTTCCCAACCCACGTTCAGGATTGCGCCTCTGGGACATGGTGAGGGTAGGTCAAGGCCTTTCCCCTGGGAGAGCTGCCAGCTCAGAGCCCAAAGCTCGGCCAGGGGGGCATCACTGCAGGGGCCAGGACAGAGCCATGCACGTGTGTGCCCTCAGCCTGCATGATGCACTCACAACTTCTGCTCCGCACTGGCAGCTGTTTGGAAGAGGGTGGGCCCTGGCCTCGCCCCAAAAGCCCGGATGTTTTGTGAATCTTACGCCTATTTTAATAAGCATGGTGCCTTGAAGATGCCACCAAAGAACAGTGGAATTTTTCCATCTGCTAAAGTGAACTTTTTTGTTTCTTAAGTGATGGACCAAAAGGCAGGTCAGAAGAAGGTGTTTCCCCAAGGAAGCAGAGGTCGATTGGCAGCCCCTGCTGCAGGAAGGAAGGCCAAGCCAGACATGGACACAGGCACAGGAGGTAATTGCTGTGCTGGGCTCAGCCCTTGGCGGGGCTGTGTGGCAGCAGCTCTTCCCCGAGGGCCTGCCCTTGCACGGCCCAGCAGCAGCCAAAGCTGGAGGCACCCCTGGAGGCCTTGAGGCCTCTGGAGCTCGTTCACAGCCCCGGGGAAAGGGGACTCGTGCAGCAACGTCCCTCCCGCTCCAGCTGCTCCGGAGCTGGCCCTGAGGGCCCAGAGGCCCAAGGCACAGGAGCAGCCCCGAGCGGGAGCCCTGCCACGAGCCCAGGGCCAGAGCCAGCCTTGGCTCCCGACCGGGCAGGAGCTGCACTGGCTCCTGAGAGGGCCTGACTCTGTGCCCTGGGGCTGGGGGAGCTGTCACGGGGCAGGGAGGGCCAGGGCTGGCAGTGGCTGCTCTGGGATGGCTTTGGCCCGTGTCCCTCCAAGCAGCGCCTGCCCAAGCAGCTGCACTGCCCCCGGGCTCTCCTGCCGGCCTGCTGGGCTTTGTTGGGTGGCACAGCCTGTGCCAAGGGGCGGCAAGGTGCCTGCAGGCCCCAGCTCTGGGGGAAACGGAGAACGTCCTGCCCACATCCACCATGCTGCCAGCTCTGCAGTACAGGACAGCACGGGCTCATGCTCCCCATTGCTCGCACAGGTGAAGCCAGTCCCACAACACGTGTTCTTGATTCCCAGAGGGGCCGCGGAAGGGGTTTTTGCAAGGTAACAGGCTCCTGGATAGGGTTACTGGCCGGCCTGCTTTTTTTGGAGCTTATCTTCATCATATGCTGTGTCCGAATTTGGACTTCCTGGAAGAGAAATGGGTGAGTGTTTTGTTCATCTTTCCCTCAAACAGCTTCTTTTGAAAGTCTACTGCAGTCCGGGAGCATTCCCAGTGAAGCTGCAGTGGGGTTGTGCCCATCCATGATTGTCCAGATAACTCTGCTGAGGGTTCTGCTGCTGCCCAGAGCTTTCATTGGCCTCTTAATTGCTAGGCCTTGTCCTGGGTGCCCACTGGGGCTGCAGCCAGTGCTGGCTCCCACTGAAGCTGCCTGGCCAAGAGCAGCCCCAAGGCCACAGGGCAGAGGCAAAGCAAGGTGGGGAGGAGAAAGAGCAGGGATGAGATTGCCCTTGAAAGGCAGAGGCGCTCTGGGGCCCGCTCCTGCCCAGGGAGCCTGCCCAGGGCCGTGCCCTGCTCGCCGGGGCCTTGAGGGGCAGCTGTGCAGCTGGGCCAAGCTGTGCCAGCAGCTGCAGCCGTGCTGGGGAGCCTTGCCAGCTCTGGGCCCTGCTGTGCAGGAGGCTCCCTGGGTGCCACTGGCAGCTGGGGCCTCAGCCACCTCCTCTCTTCACAGGAGCTCCTCTGCAGCTTCACAAGACCAGCCAAATAACTCTGCGACAGAGAACTGGACCTGTCATCTCGCATCTCCGTGCCTGTGTCCATTGTCTCGTCCACGGCTGCATTACCAGCTCATTGCTAGGGACAGGTTGTTGGTACCACCACCCAGAGCAGGACCCTCTGTCCCCAAAGGTGCTGCCCCTGGTGTCCAGCCAGGTCAGGAGGTGCAGCCCTCCTGCCAAGGACAGGCCTAAGCCCGGCAACATCTTTGGCTTCAGCTCAGGTGTCTCTGTGCTACCACCAGCGCTGGTGGAGCTGCTTCTCTGGGCACAGCCAGGGCTGGGCAGGCAGCAGCCGGGCATGGGGCTCCTGAGAAAAAGCAACCTCATTTTGTCTTTGTTTTACATTTATACACAGCAGAAGATTTTAGAAATATTCAGAAACCATTTTTGTAGAAAAATATCCCCAAATATTTCTTCCCTTTTCCCCTTGTAGTTTAGGATTTTTAAAGTAGTGTTAGAATTCAGAAAAATTTGGAACACTTTTACACTTGCAGAATAAAAAATAAAACTGCATTTAATTGGTAATCTTTATTCTTAGAAGAAGTAAGTCATCACAAGACACCCAGTGTACTGGAGAGGCTCTTTTCCCACTGGAGATTTTTACCTAGTGACAACAACCAACTTAAAACCCTTTCCCTGATAATTTCCAGGATTTCTGACAAGCTCACCTCTCAGTCTTCAGAGGCAAACTTTGAGCACAGTGGGAATCTTCTGTGGTGCAGGAGGGTCTCTGGTTGCCAGCTGCCACTGGGGCTGTTTTGCGGAGACAAATGAAACTCCACAACTTTGTGAAAGTTGTGAAGCCGGTATGTTTATTACAGCACCGGACGCATGTGGAGATTCCTCTCCTTAAAAGTCATGCTTTGTAGGAGCGACAGGGGGGTCAGCACGGTCGGGACGGACGGAGGCAAGAGATCTCTGAAGCCAAGTCGTGTAACTTGCAGTTTATTGCAAAGGGCGTGGGTGCAGGGCCCTGCTGAGAGCTGCCGGCCGCAGCTCGGAGCTGGCCCGAGAGAAGAGAGGGGTAGAGCGTAAGAGAGTAGAAGGCAAGAGCTTAAGAGCAGAGAGCATGTAGAAAGGAGGAGGTGAATAAGTGCAGAGGAGTAGAAGAAAAGTAGAAAAGAAGTGCAGAGAAGAAGAAAAGGGAAGTTGAAGTGCAGAAGTGCCCGCAGTTCCCGTTACAATACAATAAATCATCTTCTGTGTTGAATATTCAGATTCTCACTAACTAATCTAATACAGCATTGAAATCCTATAGCATTTCCATACAACCTATAAGAATCACTACATTACCATACTGTGCTACATTTTAAACCCTAAAACCTACTCTTTGGACCCCTTCTGCCAAGCTGGCAGGGTCTGCTGGACCCTTGGACCAGCCTGCTTGCAGAGGGTCTTCTTTCATCCAGAGGGGATTACCTTCAGCAGCCACACCATTGTTTTCCTCTTGTTCAGTAACTAAGGGATCTCAAAGGTTGCTTTCATTTCAATCTCGCTTATAGTTTCTACATTCTCAAAATCTTTTGCCAGGCAATCATATTTATAAGGCTTTCTTGTTTCATCCTCCCCAACAATGCATACCTCTGGGAACTCCAGATCCTTTTTTATCCCCCTCTCAAATACATATGCATCCAATTTCACAATAGGTTCATACAAAATTTGGTGTCACATTTACCGCTAGTTCTTCCTTATCAGAAAGAATTCCTAGGTCAGGTTGGCCAGCTCTCATAGCAGTTCCTCTGTCTCTCTGTCTCCCCCACCCCTTATCTCTGTCCTTCACTGAAGCAGTTTCTCTGAGCCTAGGCTTTTTACAAGAACAGGCAGTCAGGACTTACACAGCTATGTTTTCAAACTACAGACCTAATTCAAAGATATACATTTCACCTAAATCAAAATGGATTCTACTCTGGAAAGTTTCTACTCTGTCTCTTTTCCCCCTTTCCTAGAAAATAAGTAAAGTCTTTTACTTAATGCAAATCCCTACAACAGTAAGTGTCTCTTACTGCTTTACCACGTACGTTTGATAAGGAGGTGAACACAGCTACTTGCTGTAATATGCTCCAATTCCAAATTAGCACTATAATGGATAACCCTAAACTTATTCCAACTAATATTAACAAAACTACAATGGGATGACACAACTTATTAAAGATTCCATTTGCAGTTGGTGACCACCCAAAGGTAACATCCCAGCAGTGATGATCTGCATTTTGTTTTATTCTTTGCAGAATTCTGGTTATTTCTTTTGAATCATGTTGGACAGTAATTAAGGTTTTCTCTGCTTTCTTGGATTTCCTTCAAGATCTCCAGTAGGTCTTGGCGCTTAATTAATTGTTTTACCAATGTAAGGTCCATCCCAATAGGAGTAGGTGACAGTCTGTGATACACTGTTTAATTGGTTTTAATCAGCTGCTGGGATGTCACTGGGGCTGTAAGTACGAAAAATCACACCCGATAATCTTAACAAAATTACAAATGCAAAAATGAAAATGATTTCTGCCAGACAAAATAACATTGTTGTTATTAATTTTTACGGGCAGCACAAGCAGTTCTCAGGCACACATAACTTTTACTAGTACGTACAAGCACCGTTTTTCTGGTCAGTGACTGGATGAATCTCAAAGTGGCAAATACTCTGTTCAGTGTCTAGACACACATCCTGGTCATTAATAGTATTGCTTTCACAAGTGAATCCTAGTTGTTCTCTGGTAATGCAGGATTCTAAGCTTACTGTTTGCCACTTTTCATTCACCTTTCATGCCCACACCCTATGTTCTGAAGGGTAAAGCACTGTTTTTTCATGACTTAATTCTAGTGCAGTGATGGGGTGGAAAACGTCAACAGTGGCATTACGTATGTAAGCACAAAGGCAGTGGCCACGTTAGAAGCAGGATCATAGGTGAAATTTACCATAGTCCACCAGGATTGAAACTTCCTTTCAAAATCAATTGTGTCATCCCAGACTACTTTCCGAATTTCAGCTGGAAAATTATCTTCACCCCCTTCCCATATGATCAGAGCTGCTGTTGCCTGCCTCCATAACTGTGCTTGCATACAACTGAAAGCTACAGACACATTATCTTGAACTGTACTAAGCGCTTCTACTATTAACCTGTGGTCTTGGCTCCTGGCCTTTTCCCACTTTGGCAGTACTTTTGAAATCTGCCACTGGCTAGTTCCTAATGCCAACAGAGATGACTGTAAAGGCTGCTTCAATTTTGCTAGGCCACCTGCTGCAGCGGCCAGCTTATTCATCAGTATTTCTGAATCAATTCCATTTAAAACTCTCTATCCTTTCCCTAATATCCCAGTTAGATCCTTTCCTGCTCTGCTCCTGAGGTATACTTATCTTTATAACTACCTTGTCCAGCCCTCAAAGGATGTTCTTAGGAAAGAGGAGCAGGCTGGTTGGATTTTTGAGCTGTTAATTTGCATTAGCAACTCATCATGTTTGAGAGACCATTCTGGATTGAACAACAGTTGTTTTCACTTACATTCTTCACTACGTAAGGGCCTATTTCATACACTTCAGGTTCAAGTTTGGGTTGGGTCTGAACTATTTGATTACTAGTGTGGGTTTTATAAGGTCCTGCTGTTGTAAAAAGTGCAGTGTCTATTTCAAATTTAAATGAGAGTTTGATAGCATCTTAAGCTTAAAGGCAGGTCACTTCTACAGGCTGTATCAAGGTGAAATTACACTAACAGTCTGATTCACTTAGGCTATCACAAACTTCTTGGTGCCTGTGTACCGGAGAGGTTGAGACACTAATTTCATCTGGTCTCTCATAAGCCGTCTCATTGACTACCTAGCACTCTATTTTGATTTCTTCTCTCTTGATCTCTTGAAGTGTCTACAGTTCTCGTTCTTGCCACTCTTGCTCCTCATATACCTGATCCCCGTGAATTACTACAGTGGATAGGTTTAGAGCTTTTATCTCAGAAGGTTCTCCCATGGATCCAGTATACAGATTAAAAGCTTGGGACCAAGGCCATTCAGCATTGCTTTGGACAGAGGTACTCTCTAATTCTAAGACTCTAGTTATATACAAAAAAATTCTGTAAATGAAATGACAAACTACCCCTGGCTGCAATATACTCATTTTGCCTGAGTAAGTTTTAGTCTCAGTTCATTGTTTCTTGATGTCACTCTCTAAGGCGCTTCTGGGGCTTTCTTCACTGGAGAGTGATGGATCCAGGCAATCTGCTCCTTGATCTTGATTGCAGTGAAGGTGGAAAGAAGCACTTGCAGTGGTTCCAAAGTCTTTTCTGCAAGAGGCTTAACATATACATAATCCCCAGACTGTATGTTATGTACTGGTCTATCTAGCTCTTTGCTCCAAATTCTAGCCACGTGTTTCTCAATTTCTCTGAGCTGGCTGCTTAAAGCCACCATGTAGGTGGCCAGGGTTATCTCTCTAATGTCGGTGGACATTCTCTTTTGTATTCCACATGGTCTCCCATAAAGCATTTCAAAGGGACTCAGCTTTTCTTTAGCTCGAGGTTTAGTTTGAATTCGCAGTAGTGCCAGTGGAAGAGCTTGGGGCCTGGGTAGATTAACTTCCTGCCCCAGTCTTACAATCTGCTGCTTAATCAGATGATTCATTTTCTCCATCTGGCGCTTTATTGGGGCGGTATGGAGTGTGAAGTTCCAATCTATGAATCTATGCCCAGGTGGCTACTAATCTGTGGCACTATTTTGGAAATGAAATGTGATCCTCTATCCGACGATACTGTGGCTGGAACTCTGAAGTGTGGTAGTATTTCTTGTAATAATACCCTGGTCACCTCTCCAGCTTTGACAGTTCTGGTGGGGAATGCTTCTGGCCACCCAAAAACATATCTGTCAATACCAGTGAATACTGATACGCCCCTTTCCTTGGGAATTCTGAAAAGTCAATTTGCCACTGCTGTCCAGGCCCATGGCCTCTCTTAATCTCTCCGAGTTTCAGCCTGGGGGGCATTTTTGGGGTTAGTCTGGAGGCAAGGATCACACTGTTGGTTTACCTGAGTAATAGTGGCATACAAATTCTTGGCAACCATTCTTTCAATCAGATATGCATTTCAGAAAGGCTGTGGAAACTACTACTTAAAAGTCAACACTTTATTTCGATGCACTCTGTATCACTGGCAGCCTTGGTCATTCTGGGAAAGGAGCGTACACTTTATAAAAGCTTTTAAGTAGTTAGGCTCCAGTGTGGTTTCTGGTGCTCTTCTTTCACTAGTGATCACAAAAATGGGAAGGGATTCCTAGCTCTCTTTCAATGGTAGCCCACCCCTTGAGTTTGCATGTCTCTTTTGATTAGTAGTATTATATTTTGGCTTACTTTCAAGGGAAATCTGTCCATAATTACTTCACTTTTTGCTGCTTTCTTTGCCTCTCCGTCCGCTAGCTCATTTCCTTCTTCCAATTCTGAGCTCACTCTCTGGTGTGCCTTAATATGCCTTTTCAGGCAGCTGAACTGCTTCCAGCAGCTGGATTGTCTCTTCTTTTTTTGTGAGGTCAGCAGTCCCCTCTCTTTCCAGATGGCTCCATGTGCATGCACAACTCTGAATGCATACTTTGAGTCTGTATAGATGTTTATTCTCTTTCCTTTTGCCATTTCCAAGGCACGGATCAGGGCAATTATCTCGCCTTCTGCGCAGAGGTGCCTATTGGTAAGGGTCTGGATTCCATTACTTCTCTGCAGGTAGTCACTGTGTATCCAGCATGTCGCTTTCCACTGGCAACGTGGCTACTCCCATCAGTGAACCAGGTCTCTGCATCGTCCAAAGGAGTGTTCTTTAAGTCAGGACGGCTGGAGTAAGTAGCTTCAATGGTCTCCAGGCAATTGTGGTGTACTGCTTCTCCTTGATTTCCACTGAGAAAAGAAGCTGAGTTGACAATAACAGTCACCACTATCTCTGCATCATCTTGCTCTACCATGATGGCCTGGTATTTCAGGAACTTCTGTGGTGAAAGCCAGTGGCCACCCTTTACTTCCAGTACTGTGGACACTGTGTGAGACACTAGCACAGTCATTTTTGTCCCAGGGTAAACTTGCGTGCCTCTTGAATATTCAGCATGGGGTGAATAGGTGTGATTCGTGCTGATAAAATTGAAACAGTAATCAATACTGATAGAGTAATTAATATGTGGGAATAAATAAAGCAGTTAAAATTTGTAATGTCCAAAAAGAGAGAGGGAGAGGAGGGGCCCCACACCCCCCTTCCCGGCAGATGTTCCCAAGGACATCAAAACCAAGCAGTTACTAAAATTTGAGCAGAACCTGGTTGGGTCCCAGAAACTGCTAATTATAAGAAATTTATTGCTTTGATAGTAAGATATAGCGGCATGCAAAATTTTGGCTTGCATTGTACTGGCTTGGTGTGCATGTGTAACCCAAAGGTTAAATAATGGACACAGTGGAAGACTACTAAAATCTTCCTCAGAGGACCCCCAAAAGACTTGTGCAACTACCGAGCCAAGTGACAGCGCATGCGTGGTGAAGGTGGTGATGAGGGCAGAGGTAGAAGTGTGATGAATTGAAAATGGGAGGAGATGATATTAACACATGGCATAAAAGAGAGAAATCTTCACTTGGCAAACTTGTAAGTGAGGTGGCAAGGGGCAAGGGTCCAAGACCTTGCACTCCATACCCCGTGGTTATCTTTGCTTATGCGCTATTATTTGAACCAAATTATCCCTTATTTAGATATTTTTTTTTTTTTACTATTCAATTAAAATTGCTGCTACCTTAAATATTGTTGGGGTTTTTTTTAATGGGATAATTGGGCAAACATAACAAGCACGACTGCTGCTGCAGCTCCGAGGCAACCTGGCCATCCTTTGGCTCTTGCATCTAGTTGCTTGGAGAAGTAAGCAACTGCCCTCCAGTATGAACCCAAGTCCTAAGCCAATATTCCCAGGGCAATTCCCTGTCTTTCATGGGAAAATAGAAAGAATGGTTCACTTACATCTGGAAGTCACAAAGCTGGAGCTGACCTGAGGGCACTCATTAGCTGGTGAGAGGCCCGTGTGCCTTCCTTTGTCCACTGGAGATCTCTGTTTCTGTTGGAAATAAGAGCATAGAGGGGTCTGACGAGTATTCCATAATTATAAGCCCACAGCCAGCACCACCCTGCCATGCCTAAAAAGGTTCGGAGTTCCTTTATTGTCTGGGGTTTTGGGGTTTGGCCTGTGGTTCCTTGCGAGCCTGCCCTAAAGTCCGTTGCCCAGCACTCACCGCATAGATTACTTGCTCTTTCACTGCCTGTGTCTTTTTCTTTAATACTCAGTATCTTTTGCGTCCTAGGAAATTCAAAAGGCTTACTGTCCAGGCCAGACATGCTTCCCACGTCCGAGTGGCTACTAGAAGATCATCCACGTACCGCAACAGCCTCCCTTCTTCCTGTGGAGCTTCCCAGGACTCTGGATCTTTGCAAGTTGTTCTCTAATCGGAGTGGGGGAATTTTTTGAAGCCTTCAGGCACATGGACCATGTGAGCTCTGTTTTACACTGCTTTTAGGGCTTTCTCATTTGAATGCAAAAATTTCTGGCTGGCTTTGTTGATAGGGAGGGAAAAGAAGGCATCTCTCACGTCTAAAACAGTAAACCAGGTTAGCTCAGGTGTTAAGTTAGTAAAGTGTATGGATTTGCTACTACAGGGTATAAGTTCTTTGTTATCTTATTGACAGCTCTCAATCTAGTACTATCAATTATTGGGCTGATTTCTTCCCTATCTTCTTTTTGAGGGCGTACAGCTTAATTCTCACTGGTTGTCTTCTTTCTTTAAGCTTGATTACTATGGGGGGAGGCATTTTCACCTTCCCTGGTTCAGCAGAGGCCTATACCCCTGAAAATACTTATTTACTTATTCTAATATCTCCTTACTAATGTCTTTTTTAATTTCAATGGCTGTTAATATTAAGCTTAACATCACAATAGATGTCTATAGAATTGTGACATAAAAATTGAGAAAAGAAACTGCTGATGAGTAAAATTGGGAATAGAAACTGCTGAGAAAGCTTATGAGTACCTCTCTAAATATCAATAAGTCTCAACTGTCGGTGTGCAGTTGGAGGGGAAACTTCCCCCACTTTACCCAGTGCTGTATTGCTCATACTTTACCATATTAATTAATAAATTGATTGCTGCTGGAATATTGGCCTAGTCAAGCTTCACATTTATAACAAGGTGTAAGTTATCCAATAAAATAGTTACAGTCCTTAAATAGCAAGCAGTGGGACAGGGCTGTGCATTGGAATGACAGGAAACAGACACAGAGCCACGATGAACAAGTTTCCCAGCCCAACCAGACCAGAAGCACTGGGAGCACAAAGGGACACAGCCAGGAGGCCCAGCAGCTCCTTGCTGAGGGCCCATTTCATGCAAGAGCTGGCACTCAGAATATTAAACAAAATAAAAGTAAAAGGGTTGGGGAAGGTGGCAGTGAGGTGGCCTCACAGGTTCAACTCTGCACTCTGCTTTTGTCACCAGCAGTATCCAAGTCCCTGTACTTGTTTTCCTGGAGAATTTGCAGTCAACAGAGCTTCAATCCCTTTGATCAAATCAGTCCTAAGGGCAGCTTGGGGCTGGGTCAGTGTTGGAATATTGGTTACTACAGACTGGAAAAGCACTGGACTCAGCCTAATCTAGTTTTTGCACCTGCAAAAACACTGTGTCCTTGGGCACCGCTGTGTACGATAACAAGGAGTGAAAGAGACATGAGAAAGGAGAGATGTAACCTCTGAGGAATGGGGAAGATCTGATGATGTGGGTAGCCAATGGACAGTTAGATTACAGAATCTTCATGAGCTTATTACTGTTGTAGATAAATGTCTAGTTCTCTAAAGAATAAACTGAAGCTTGCTGTTCACTCATATTGAGTGCCTCATGTCTTCCCTGCAAGGAGACAAATGCCTGTAACTAAGAGAGTTCTCCCCGCACCCACAAGAGGTCAGTCATTTAGACTCCAGCACTGACTGGGGTCCAGGCAACAAAAGAACATTGGCTGCAGGCCACCCAAAAAGCTTTTCATATTAATGAGCACAAATGAGCACAAAGCCTTTATTTTTTCAAACTGAGGGATGCTGGGGGCATCTTTGCACCATCAGGCCGAGGTACAAGGCTCTGGATCCTCGGAAGGAACAGAGCCAGCCCCCTCGAGTGGGAGAAGGCACGGCCTCAGTTGCAGCCCCGGGTGCCTCCTGTGGGCCAGGGCAGGGCCCTGGCTGTAAATGTGTTGGGCTGCAGCACAGGGCCAGGGCGGAGCTCAGCAGCCTCATCAGAGCCCAGGGCCGCGGCCCTTCCCTGCCGGGGCCGAGCCTGGCCAGGCCGGCCCGGCCTGAGCAGCCCGGCCTGGCCCCAGGGGATGGGCTCCGCCCGCCCGCTGTGCCCACAGGCCGGGCCCAGGGCTTTGCAAGAGGCTTTCTCCCAGCTTTGCAAAACCTCGGCCAAGTGACCCTTTGCTGTGCTGGCAAGAGTAAAAATCCCCCTCAAATGGAACCCCGCTGTACACCTCCTGAGGGATCCCTGCACACCTTAGGAGAGGCCATCAATATTCATTTGTGCCTCATGAGGGACCCCTGTACCCCTCAGCAGGGACCCCAAAATATCCCTGTGTGCCTCATGAGGGACCCCTGCAGCCCTCAGGAGGGAAACCAGAACAGCCCCGTTTGCCTCAGGAGGTCCAGGCGCAGATGATGCCCCAGAAGGAAATGTGCCCTCAGCAGCCCAGGGACGCTCAGCATGGGCTCCCCCAGCCCTCGGGGCCCCGCCGCTGGTCACAGCAGCCCCTGCCCTGGCTCCTGCCTGCCCACACCGTGGGCATCCACGGCTGCTCCTGGGCATGGAACTCAGCCTGTGCTGCTGCCGGGTGGGCTTTGCTGCTGCTACCACCCGGACACTGGGCTGACAGCTCCATCTCTTTATTGAAACAAAAAATGTGCGCCAAGGCCTGCCCTGGCAGACAGGGACTGCCCACCTTCACTCCTGGCTCGATAACAGGACCAGAGGGGCTCAGGGGCAGAGGGTTGCATTTTGGAGAGGTGGTTTTGGGAAGGCTTCGTGACAGTGCTGCAGCCACGGCAGGGCAGATAGGGGCAGACATGCAGAATTAGGATAACAGGTCAAGATCTCTCTACCTGAGTTGCTAGGCTCCTCTTCTGAAGATGCATGGGAGCACCTGTGGAGAGAGGAGGTGGCTGAGGCCCCAGCTGCCAGTGGCACACAGGGAGCCTCCTGCACAGCAGGGCCCAGAGCTGGCAAGGCTCCCCAGCATGGCTGGAGCTGCTGGCACAGCTTGACCCAGCTGCACAGCTGCCCCTCAAGGCCCCGGCGAGCAGGGCATGGCCCTGGGCAGGCTCCCTGGGCAGGAGCGGGCCCCAGAGCGCCTCTGCCTTTCAAGGGCAATCTCGTCTCTGCTCTTTCTCTTCCCCACCTTGCTTTGCCTCTGCCCTGTGGCCCTGGGGCTGCTCTTGGCCAGGCAGCCTCAGTGGGAGCCAGCACTGGATGCAGCCCCAGTGGGCCCCCAGGAAAAGGCCCAGCATTTAAGAGGCCACTGAAAGCTCTGGGCAGCAGCAGAACGCTCAGCAGAGTTCTTTGGACAACCATGGACCTTGCCAGAACTCCTCAGCAGCCTCACTGGGAACAATCCCTGCCTATAAACAGCCTTTAAAAGAGGCTATTTGAGGTACAGATCTGCAAATCACTCTCGATTTTCTCTTCCAGCAATACCAGATTGCTGCATAGCACATCAACAGGCAAAGTGCTGCAGCAGCCACAATGGCTATCAACTTGATCAAAGAAGGTGTTCCCCAGCAGAAACTCTTCTCATGCTTTCAAGATGTTCTCAGCACATGTTGAAGATCCAGCTGCACCTGTGGGAGCAATGGGGAGTGTGAGCCTGTGCTGTGGCGGCACTGCTGAGCTGGGCAGCACGGTGTGTTAGCAAGGACGTTCTCGCTCTGTTTCCCCCCGAGCTGGGGCCTGCAGGCACCTTGCTGCCCCTTGGCACAGGACTGCTCAGTACACGAACCCCTGAGCCTGCATGCCATAATTCCTCTGTGCTGTGCCCTTCTGCTCCAGACAATACCTGTCAAAGACACGGATAAGGACAAGGAAAATGCCCAGGGTTTTTGAGCTCCTCCAGAGCCCTCCCTCGTGCAAACAGCTGCCTCTCTGCATCTACCCAGAGACTGGGAAATCCCAGGGGATCTCAGGCCCGTGGTGCAGTTTGGGCTGCCTGTGAGCTGATGCCAAATGCCTTCCTGCAGAGGCTGGGGAGAAGCCCCAGCCAGGCCAGGCTGGGGAACAGCCCTGCAGGGCGTGGAAGCAGCCCCAGGACAGCGAGGCTGCCATGGATCCCTTCCTGCTGTGCCGGGCACGGGGGGTGGACATTGTGATGCTGTAGAACCACAGGGCTCTGTGACCCCAGAGCATGCTCTGACCTCAGCCTGCTGTGACCTCACAATCCTGCTGTGACCTCATGGACTGCTTGGGGATGCACCTCATGGCTGGAATTTTCCTTCTTAGAGAGGGAGTTCGTCCCTGCCTGACAGTCATGTCCAAGGATGGCCTTGCCCTTGCTCTGTGTTCTGGGCATTGGCACAGATCACATCCAAGGACTTCTGAGCTCCTCAGGCACTGTCAGCCACAGCCCAGGATGCTGAGGAGTGAGTGATAAATTTCAGCAGCTCCCAGTTTCAAGGAAATTTGGAACCTTGGGGAGGCCATGGCTAACACAGCCCTTGGTTTCATAGGAAAAGTGAAGCCTTTATTTCACCATTTGCTCTTCATGTGCAATTTAAGGGTCAGCTTTCCTCTTGTGGTCCTCACAGGACTCAGTCAATAAAACAGGGGGAAAAGCCCCCCAACCTCTTCAATGCTTGGATATGCCAAGGAAACCTTGAGGAGCACGGGGTGGGTCTGTGCTGCCTGACCAAGCCAGAGGCCTTCCACGATGGAGTGGCTGCCTCAGTGATGTGGTGCCAGAGTTCTTCAGCCTGGGCTGCTCCCAGCACTGTCACCAGGAGGGGGGCCACCACCCAAAAAGCCACACAATTTGGGGTGTGGCTCTAGGCCACAACTGCTCTATGGCACAGGTGGAATGCATCGAGGGCAGGGACAAGGAACAAGGAGAGATCTTCTGTATGGACTCCCAAAGGTGTTTATGCCCAGGAAGGTCAGGGACTGAAAGACCACGAGTCCAGGCTCTAGAGAGGGGTTTTTCAACAAGGGGAGGTTCAAGTGGAGGGTACAGAACTTTAACCAATTGGGAGAAACCTGGGGAGAAGCATAAGGCAGGGAATACAATGTTTAAACCAATTGGGAATTACAGGGGAGGGGAACAATTTAAACAAACCAATGGGACCTCGAGGGACACAAAAATGACAGGGAAGTTTCTGGAGAAAGGGGCAGGGTATGAGGAGGGACTGGACATTGTTCCTCCTAGGAGGAGGAACAGGGAACATTCAGGAACAAAAAGGCAGGTCTTTGGGAAGATGGAAAAACCAGGGCAAAACCAACAAGAGAGGTGCAAAGGGACAATCCATTAAAGAAAAATATGCTATAACAATACAAAAGATGGGTGGGCGGATTATAGACCTGACCATTGAAAACTGAATTGCGATTGGAAACACAATAGAAACTACCCCGCAGCACCCCAGTGCACAAGGGAAGAGCTAGAGATGGCACCACTCTGGACTTCTGTAATGCCCTGGACACAGCCAGCCCTGCCCAGCATCCTTGTCCCTCCTTTGGTGAGCTGTGGATCTGACAGAGGCGCAGTTTTGGAGAATGAGGAATTGCCTGGCTGGTCACATCCAGGGGGTTGTGGTCAATGGCTCAGAGGCCTGATGGATGTCAGTGACCAGTGGTGTCCCTCAGGGTGACAGCAAAACCTCCCTGGACCACTGGGAACTCAGAGTTCTGAGGGTGCTGCTGGACAGAGAGCTGGAGGTGCCTCCAAGCAGAACTGTTCTGACTGCCCAAGTCTTTCAGACTTGCTCAGTAAATGAGCAGCTGATTGAAGTGCAAAGATACTGAGAAACCACACAATCCCTTCCCTGGGAAGAAAAACATCTCCCCCATCCAAACTCCCCTCCCTGTCTTTATCCAGCTCCAAGAGGAACAAACATATATATGTCTATCTATTAAGCTTTAAATAAAATCTCTTTATTTATCCTCTTCCTATGAAGGAGTGGTTAGAAAGATGTTTTATTTTATCCAGTTACATTTAGTAAAGATATTAATCAACAGACGCTTTTAAGGTGTCAAATATGGAAACTGCAGTGAATTCCTCCCTGACTGACATTCAGGAGTGCCTGCTGTCAGGGAGGGATCAGAAGGTCCTGTCCAGAGGGTGGGAGCAGATGCATGCCCTCTTCTCCAGGATCTGCTTTGCACGTTTTATTAGTGGAATCATCCAGATTTTCATTGGCACCTATGGAGAAACAGAGAAAAGTCAACTAAGGGACCATAAAGAGCCGTTGTAAATTTCTTTCAAGAAGTGTTTTTGAGTACAAATGCAAGAGTGAGTGCCAGGAAGAAACTGAACAATCTCCTCTGAAAAAGACTGATTGTTACAGACTGAGCTTTGGAGAGCCGATGCGCAGCTGGTCAGTACTTCCCAAAGAGTCCAAATCCCTCATTTCTATCAGTTACTTGTCAGTAGTATTGTCTCAGGTTTTATCTGTATGGCAGTTGTCTGGTCTTCTGTTAAGTGGCCAGTTTTCCTTATCTCTTCCACAACCACTCCTCCCTTGGAGGAGGGGCGAGGGACACAAACATCTGCTGATAACAGGCTATAGAATGTCACTGCATGACTGATAAGAACTTCAGCATCCCAATGTGAGATGCTCTGCCCAGAGGGAATTCCTACCAGAGACAGAATGTGGAGATTCTGGAATACCAAGACAGCTTGTCCACTGGCTTTCCCAGAGGAACAGCAGCTGCTTCTTCTTCCACTGGATCTTCAGAGGAAGACGACACCCTTCTTCTACAGGATTCTTGCTCCAGCAGAAACCACACCTGACACTCCAGGAGGGCTGCAGCCACAATTGCCAATTGGACGTTGCTACCCACATCCCTGACCCACAGGGTGTCAGGTTGTGTTCTGACTCTGTCGGTGTTGTTTTAGTTTACTGCATTGTTTATTTTATCCTTTTATTTTCTTCCTTATTAAAAGAACTGGCATTTCCTGCTCCCATATTTTTTTCCTGAGAACCCCTTAAGTTAAAATTTATAACAACTTTGGAGGCGGGGTTAAATTCTCCATTTCAGGGGAGGCTCCTGCCTTCCTTAGCAGGCACCTGTCTTTCCAAACCCAAGACAGATTTTGGTGCCCAACGTGAGGACTGAGGGCACAGAAACAAAAGGGGATATCAGTTCTTGGGTAATCAATTTTTTGTGTGTGCGAATATAGAAACCTCATTAAGTGACGCCATGTGATCCAGCTTGCCCTGGTTTGGGTGGCACATGGTACTGGCTGTATTTCTCCCATTTGCAAGCCCTTATCTAAACATGGGTCCTATAACCAAGGCTACTGTGTCTGTTATCTGGTTTGTTTTATGGATGAATAAGGTGAGGAATTCATGGATTTTTAACTTCCTCTGAAAAGCAAGCACATGGATTCACAGCTATCACACACTAACTAGTATGTTTTTGGGGTTACTTTATTAATGGGCACCTGCTGTAAGGAAATGACACGAGGGAAAATTTTCTCTCAACGCTTTAACCATCTCTTTGGGTCTGCCCCATGAGTTTTTGAAGGGTTCAGATCCCTCTAAATGCTAATGATATCATCACTGTGGCTGGTGTTGCTGATAGGCCTGCTCTATTTAGCATTTAGAGAGAAGGGGAGACTACCTGGATAACTACCATGACACCTACCCGAGAACCTAACCACACCACCAGAGTCTAGGATGCTGCTGCCCCCGAGCCTGACCCTGCCCCACAGCCCACCCCAGATGTGAACTACCCAGATTGGCGTGGGGGTTTGGTGAAGGAGATGTGTGATATGGGCCGGATGCTGAAGGAATACACTTCCCCAGCTGGTGAGAAGCCCTCCCCCTGCCTTGAAGAGGGAGAGTCCTAATAGTGCCGCAGCGGAACCCACAGATGTTACAACTGTCCAGGTTCCAGCTGAACCGCAAAGGCAGTCCAGCACAGCAGCAGCTGCCCCTGCAGAAACAAGGAGATCTAAGATGAAAGCAGAGCACCCAGATAGGGGAGGGCCCTCACAAGCCACAGAAGAGCCAGAGGTTGCGATCATCACCGAGTCCCTGACGTACGAAAGTCTCCGTAATCTGCACAAAGACATTGTACGACAGGGACGTGAGGCTTATACAACCTGGGCTACTCTCGGTCTGGGACCTTATGGGTACAGGTGTCCAGCTGGATGGTGGTGAGGCAAGGAATCTGGGAGCCTTGACCCAGGACTCCCGGTATGAATCAGATTTTTGTAAGGAGCCAGGGTCCCTTTCCCTCTGTGAGTGGCTTTTAATGAGTGTCAGAGAGAGGTTTGTGTGGGGGTTCCAGTCGTTGGTTTTTCTGGTCTGCATTGAAGGCACTTGAGACAGTAATTCGTGTTCAGACTCAAGTGTTTATTATTTCTTTTCAGTAACAAACAGTCTCATTACTGTGAGTTGGCAGCTTTTCATTAGAAGGCCCAAAATGGCCAACAATCTCTTGCTACAAGGTCTTTTTAAGACTGAACTATCCAATTAAGAACTAACACCTGGATTATTTTCCCTTTTAACCCAGTAACTGGATCCCAAAGAGCCTGCAATGCGCACTTTTCGGCCCAATTACAAAATGCCACCCAAACCCATGAAGAAGGAGGAAGAAGCAGCATGAAGAAGAATCCAGGATGACACCCTGTGCCCTCCATCTTGCTTCCATCCACTAACATTACTAAAAATCCCAAAACTAAAATTCTCACCAAGTAATATATACTACACTACTCGTCTATAATCAATTTCACACTTTTTTGTGGATTCTAGTTTATCTTGAGTCTAGGAAACTTTCTCCATGAATGAGGGTCAAAGTCAGAGCTTCCCTGGGGGTCAGGGCACCCCAGAGCAGACAGAGAAATACTCCCGGTGCCCTGGGTTTCCACAGGTTTGTCCACAGGGAGACAATGCAGGAGCACCAGCATAG
Source organism: Calcarius lapponicus (assembly GCA_039654755.1). Lineage (NCBI taxonomy): Eukaryota > Metazoa > Chordata > Aves > Passeriformes > Fringillidae > Calcarius > Calcarius lapponicus. Next base: position 2,922,208 of record CM077475.1, on the reverse strand, counting down.
AATGCGCTGGAAGACTCTTGAGGAAGGGATCCAACGGCTGAGAGAATGGCAATATTGGAGGTACTCTTTGGGAGGGATGGACAGCATGATAATGACCCCGACAAGGTCAGGTGTGCAGGGCAAATTGCAGCGGTCAGCGGCCTTAGGATATTGTATGTCTGGCTAGCAGTGTGGCCAGCGGGCTACTGCAGCAGTGGGGAGTCAATCCTGGTCGGCAGGGCCCCAGGATTGCTACTACAGACACCACTCAGCTGCAGAAGGCTTCGGGCTGTGTCCGTGTGGACGAGATCACTCTGAGCCAAGTACCAAGCTGCGAGAAAGGACGAGACGGAGAGACGGACACTCTTGGGGACAGTCAGCTTTATTGCCTGAAGGAAGTCAGCCAGGGAGGGACCCCGACACACAGGCGTCAGGGAGTTATAAAGGGGGGAGGAATCCAAGGGAGGGGTTTTGCAACAGAACCAATCCAGGGAGGTGAGGGAGGGAACTTAGGATAACAGACATTGAGGGAAAACCAATGAGTACAGAATAAGGGAGGGACCCCGGCCTCACAACCCAATCATAGCTCCCAAAGTGGAGAACTTTCTAGAGCAAACCGGTGGAGCAGGGAGTGATTGACTGGGCCCAGGGAGGGATAAAGGGAGGAGTATGCTCGCCATATAGGGGTAGACAGGGAGAGGGGAACCGAGAGTTACATCCTGCAAGCAGGGGACTGACAGGACTTAAGGCGGGAGTAACTATAGCAACAGATTAACTGACAGTACATAGGCGGGGAAAACAACTGAGGGCAGAACCATAATACAAAATGGGGGAGCAACCAGACAAACTAACATAACGCACTACAACAGCAAATGTTGTGGACCCTGGCAAATCTGAGGCCATCTCAATACACCACCTTCATTGCAATGATTAATGCCAACCACCAACCAAGAGACAGTGGGTTCTGTTGCCAGCAAGCTTAGAAATTGTGTGACTTATGATCAATGGCCCAATGCAGGCTCATGTTTCCTGCTCTGGTCCAAGAACTCAGAGAGAAGATGAGGGAGATGAGGGAGGAGGTGAGGAGGAACAGTTCCCACATCGCACCAGTGCGAGTCACAGGCTCCCCAACAGTTGGAGCCCAACGTTCCCCAGCTAGAGAGAGAGGTGTTCACCCCATGGGCTGACCTATGGTTCCTTCTGTGTGACCATAGGAGAAATATGGGAAGGTGGGATGGGAAACCCACTTCTGTCCTGGCAGCAAGGGTGTGTCAACTCAAGGAGGGAAACACTAACCGAGGGAACTCCAGTAAAGTGAAGGTAGCCTCAACTTCCCATGACCGAGCTGCTGAGTATGATCTGTCAGATCCCCTTGAAGGAACCTCTGCCATGTATGTCGGGAAAGAAATAATAACCAGAGTTAGAGGGGCCCTGCCTCTAGCCAGGGAGAGGCACCGGAAAACCAGATCTTCTGGACAGTGTGGATCCGATGGCCTGGCACATCAGAGGCAGAAAAATACGATGCCTTAGTTGATACTGGTGCACAGTGTACCCTGCTACCATTGGGACATGTGGGGGCAGAACCTGTTTTCCATTGCCGGGGTGACAGGGGGATCACAGCAATTGACCCTTTTGGGAGCTGAGGTGAGCCTGACTGGGAAGGAGTGACAGGAAACCCTGTTGTGACTGGCCCAGAGGCCCCGTGTATTCTGGGCATAGACTTCCTCTGGAACGGCTATTACAAAGGCCCAAAGGGACTCAGATGGGCTTTTGGCATAGCTGCTGTAGAGGCAGAGAACATTAAGCAGTTGAACACCTTGCCTTGACTATCAGAAAACCCCATCTGCAGTAGGACTCCTGAAGGTAGAAGAGCAACGAGTGCCAATTGCCACCTCGACAGTGCACCGCAGGCAGTATTGGACAAATCGAGATGCTGTGATCCCCATCCACAAAATGATCCATGAGCTGGAGAGCCAAGGGGTGGTCAGCAAAACCCACTCACCCTTCAGCAGCCCCACTGGCATGTGCACAAGTCTGTCAGAGAATGGAGATTGACTGTGGACTATTGTGGCTTGAATGAAGCGACTCCACCACTGAGCGCTGCTGTGCCAGACATGCTGGAACTCCAGGACGAGCTGGAGTCCAAGGCAGCAAAGTGGTACGCCACCATTGACATTGCTAACGCATTTCTCTCCATTCCTCTCACAGCAGAATGCAGGCCTCAGTTTGCCTTCACCTGGAGGGGCGTGCAGTACACCTGGAACCGACTGCCCCAGGGGTGGAAGCACAGCCCCAGCATCTGCCATGGACTGATCCAGGCTGCACTGGAAAAGGGTGAAGCTCCAGAACACCTGCAGTACATCAATGACATCATTATGTGGGGGAACCCAGCAATGGAAGTATTTGAGAAAGGAGAGAGGATCATCCAGATTCCGCTGGAAGCCGGCTTTGCCATCAAGAAGAGTAAAGTCAAGGGACCTGCCTGAGAGATCCAGTTCCTGGGAGTAAAGTTGCAAGGTGGACAGTGTCAGATTCCTACTGAGGTCATCAGTAAAATCACAGCTATTTCTCCACCAACCGGCAAGAAAGAAACACAAGATTTCCTAGGTGCCACTGGTTTTTGGAGAATGCACATTCCTGAGTCAAATTGTGAGCCTTCTTTACCTGGTCACCCTCAAGAATGATTTCCACTGGGGCCCTGAGCAGCAACAAGCCTTTGTCCAGATCAAGCAGGAGATCACTCATGCAGTAGCCTTTGGCCCAGTCAGGATGGGACCAGAGGTGAAAAACGTGCTGTACTCTGCAGCCAGGAACCATGGCTTATCCTGGAGCCTTTGGCAGAAGGTGTCTGGGGAGACTCGAGGCTGTCCACTTGGATTTTGGAATCGAAGCTACACAGGGTCTGAAGCCAGCAACAATCCCACAGAGAAAGAAATCTTGGCTGCCTATGAAGGAGTCCAGACTGCCTCAGAGATGACTGGCACGGAAGCACAGCTCCTCTTGGCAGCCCAACTACCGGTGCTGGGATGGATGTTCAAAGCAAAGGTTCCCACTACCCACCACGCCACTGATGCCACATGGAGCAAATTGATTGCCCTCATCACACAGCGCGCCCATACTGGAAACCTGAATCACCCTGGGATTTTGGAGATAATTACAAACTGTCCGGAAGGCGAAAACTTTGGTCTCACTGATGAACAAGAGCAAGTGACACGTGCTGAAGAAGCTCCACCATACAAACATCTACCAGCAGAGGAAACACACTACGCTCTTTTCACTGATGGTTCCTGTCACATCGTAGGGATGAACCAGAAGTGGAAAGCAGCCATATGGAGCCCCACACAGGTCGCACAAGCTGCTAAAGGAGAAGGTGGATCAAGTCAACTTACTGAACTCAAAGCTGTTCAGCTGGCCGTGGTCATTGCTGAGAGAGAGAAGTGGCCAAAGCTCTGCCTTTATACTGATTTGTGGATGGTAGCCAGTGCTCTGTGGGGCTGGCTGGAAAGGTGGAAAAAGGCCAACGGGCAGCGCAGGGGAAAACCAGTCTGGGGTGCTGATGAATGGAAAGACATTGCCGCTCGGTTGGAGAAGCTACCTGTGAAAGTGCATCATGTAGATGCCCATGTCCCCAAGAGTAGAGCTAATGAGGAACACCGATACAATGAACAGGTAGATCAGGCAGCAAAAATAGAGGTGTTGAAGACAGATTGGCAGCATAAGGGGGAGTTGTTCCTAGCTCAATGGGCCCATGATGCCTCAGGTCATCAGGACAGAGATGCCACCTCTAAGTGGGCACGAGACCGAGGGGTGGATTTAACAATGGACAGTATTTCTAGGTTATCCATGACTGTGAGACATGTGCTGCCATCAAGCAGGCAAGCAGGTGAAGCCCCTGTGGTATGGTGGGCAGTGGTCCAAGTACAAGTATGGGGAAGCCTGGCAGATTGACTCCATCACACTGCCCCAAACACGCCAAGGCAAGCGCTACGTGCTGACCATGGTGGAAGCCACCACTGGGTGGTTGGAGACCAACCCTGTGTCTCATGCTACTGCCCAGAACACCATTCCTGGGCCTTGAAATGCAAATCCTGTGGAGACTTGGAACGCTTTAAAGGATTGAGTTGGACAACGGGACCCATTTCAAGAATGGCCTTATCAACACCTGGGCAAGGAAATATGGTATTGAATGGACATACCATATCCTCTCTTATGTACCAGCTGCCAGGAAAGTTGAATGGTGCAATGGAATGCTTAAGACTACCCTGAAGGCACCTGGGGAGGGGACTTTTAGAAATAAGGAAATGAACTTAGCAAAAGCCACCTGGATGATCAACACCCGAGGGTCCATCAATCAAGCTGGTCCTGCCCAGTCGCAACCCTTGCACACAGTGGATGGAGATAAAGTCCCTGTTGTACATATGAAAGGTATTTTAGGTAAAACTGCTTAGATTAATCCCACCTCAGGCAAAGACAAACCCATCCACGGAATTGTTTTTGTTCAAGGATATGGTTACACTTTGTGGGTAATGCAGAAAGTTGGAGAAGCTCCTTGTGTACCACAGGAAAACCTGGTTTTAAGTGAGAATTGTGTGTAAAGTTTCATTGTGATGCAGATGGAAATAGAATAAGGGGTGGATAGTGTCCCAGACTGCAAAGCAAGATGTATTCTCTTACCATCTGTATGGCAGCTGTCTTCTGTTAAGTGGCCAGTTTTCCTTATCTCTTCCACAACCACTCCTCCCTTGGAGGAGGGGGCAGGGACACAAACATCTGCTGATAACAGGCTATAGAATGTCACTGCATGACTGATAAGAACTACAGCATCCCAATGTGAGATGCTCTGCCCAGGGGGAATTCCTACCAGAGACAGAATGTGGAGATTCTGGAATACCAAGACAGCTTGTCCACTGGCTTTCCCAGAGGAACAGCAGCTGCCTCTTCTTCCACTGGATCTTCAGAGGAAGACGACACCCTTTTCTACAGGATTCCTGCTCCAGCAGAACCACACCTGACACTCCAGGAGGGCTGCAGCCACAATTCCAATTGGACTGCTACCCACACCCTGACCCACAGGGTGTCAGGTTGTGTTCTGACTCTGTGGGTGTTGTTTTAGTTTACTGCATTGTTTATTTTATCCTTTTATTTTCTTCCCTATTAAAGAACTTCCCTATTATTTCCTGCTCCCATATTTTTTGCCTGAGAGCCCCTTAATTTAAAATTTATAACAATTTGGAGGCGGAGGGCGGGGGTTAAATTCTCCATTTCAGGGGAGGCTCCTGCCTTCCTTGGCAGGCACCTGTCTTTCCAAACAAAGACAAGTATATAAATAAAATATAGATTTTATATTCCTCAATAAAGAACCCTGGCAGTTTGCTGTGGCTATGAAGTGAAGAGACTCTTCTCAACAGGTTCCCGCTCTGCTGCTTGTTTGAATTAAAAGCAGAGCAAAACTCTTCTGTTGGTCACATCAAAGCAAGGTAGGTTTCAGGAGTCTGTGAAAGACATAAGAGTGTAAAAATTATTTCATTTTGTAATACTTACAGTCTTTTAATTCAGCCATGGGATAATCGTGGCATCATTCACCATATCAAATAACTGGGAAAAGCACTGGAAAAGAATTTTTTTTTTAAACTAAAATTAGAAAAAGTGGATGAATTTCATAGAGAAAACCATATTGAAAAGAAATAGTAATTTAAACTTCTCAAAGCCCTTTGATAATGGAGCTGTGAACCCCAGCCATATCGAGTGCAACTTCAGCTGTCCCTTAGGGGACAGAACAACCAAGGCTCAGGGCTGGGATGAGTTTTCAGCCAAAACTGGCTCCAAGACTGATTGGGAATCAATCCAGAACAGGGCTCACACAAAGAGCAAAGTCTCATGGCCAAAGCCAAACCTTCATCAGGTTGGATTTGTTTTAACACCAAACTGGAGCAAATTTGCTTGTCCTGCCATACCACTGTTCCGATGAAACTTTACAGGAGCTACTCAATAAGCGCTGTCCTGTCCTGAACTGTGCTGCCCAAACACTGTTGGGAACTTGCTCTGCCTCTGCCCTGTGCCCCTGGGGCTGCTCTGGGCCAGGCAGCCTCAGTGGGAGCCAGCACTGGCTGCAGCCCCAGCAGGCCCCCCACGACAAGACCCAGCAATTAAGAGGCCAATGAAAGCTCTGGGCAGCAGCAGAACCCTCAGCAGAGTTCTTTGGACAGCCATGGACTGGCCACAATTCCACAGCAGCATGACTACGAGTCAGGCTACCAATGCTATGGAGCAGAGTTACAAGAAAACTGTGGAGAAAAATGAGCAACTGACCGTCTGATCTCGTACAGCTTGCGAATGCCAAGATAGCAGCCTAGCAGCAGAAGTGGCACAGTGAACACTATCACCACTGTGCCTATCATGCACTTCCTGCGCACATCCTGGGGGCAGACAATTCCTGAGAGGCGCACTGGATCCGGGGCATATATTCCTGTGTCTGTGACAACTTCTGTGGGAGCAATGGGGAGCGTGAGCCCATGCTGTGCTGCACTGCTGAGCTGGCAGCACGGTGGATGCGAGCAGGACGTTCTCCGTTTCCCCCAGAGCTGGGGCCTGCAGGCACCTTGCTGCCCCTTGGCAAAGGCTGTGCCACCCAACAAAGCCCAGCAGTCTGGGAGGAGAGCCCGGGGACAGCGCAGCTGCTTGGGCAGGCGCTGCTTGGAGGGACACGGGCCAAAGCCATCCCAGAGCAGCCACTGCCAGCCCTGGCCCTCCCTGCCCCGTGACAGCTCCCCCAGCCCCAGGGCACAGAGTCAGGCCCTCTCAGGACACACGGGAGCCTTGCTCTCCCCCTCTGCCCTTTCCCCACCATGGGCACCCCATGCAGTCCCTCCCAAGTTTTGGGACATGTCTCACACGGAGGGAGCCCAGCAGAACAGCTCAGCCTGGCTGAGCCTGGCACAGCAATCACCTTCTGTGGCGCTGTCTGGCATCTCCTCGCTTCCTGGATCAGTGGCTGGCACGGGGCCATTGATTCCTCCAGGAAGTGCTGCCTTCAGCAAAGCCTTTTGGTCCATCTCTGGAGAAAGGAAAAGGGACAGCTGGATCAGGTGGAGCCATTCCCCAATGGGCAGGTGGTATCTTCAGGAACTACCACTTGTGAAAGACATGGATGAAGATCAGGGAAACGCCAAAGCTCTGGGGGCTTCCACAGGGCTCTCGCTTCTCCGAAGAGCTGCCCCTCCTGAGATGCTTGAGACTGGGAAATCGCAGGAGATCTCAGGGTGTGCATGGCCCGTGGTGCTGTTTGGGCTCCCTGTCAGCAGATGCCAAATGCCTTCCTGCAGAGGCTGGGGAGAAGCTGCAGCCAGGCCAGGCTGGGAAACAGCCCTGCAGGGTGTGGAAGCAGCAGCGGGGCAGGGAGGCGGCCATGGATCCCTTCCTGCTGTGCCGGGCACGGCGTGTCCAGATGTGCAGCAAAAGCCCCCGACTGCTGAGCCCCAGGACAAGGCTGAAGGAAATGCACCCACCACGGCGTCTCTCCAGGTCACTCAGGGTCCTGTCCATGTGTTTGGATGCCTCTCGGGACTTACTGTCTCCTTCAGGCTTGCTCCTCCCTCTTGGAGGACCTAAAGAGAAGTATTTGCATTTAAAATGAAAGGATCCCACAGAAGCAGGGCTCAGCCTGTGGGGTCAGCAGGGACACACTACTCACCCCTGCGATGGGAGCTGGGCTTTTGAGCAGCAACCAGGAAAGGAGCCTGAAAAGTCCTCTCTGCAGACTCTCCTGTAATACAACAGCCACAGAAGCTTCTGTCGCCTGGTTCCTGCCAGGCTGTCAATGATTATTCTCTGAGGGGAACATTGAAAACATACCTGCAGAAGCTCCCAAGAGTTCCAAACCATGTTCCATTATAGCTGCTGGAGAAGAAGTCCCAGCACTCTCATCTAGAAGGGAGCACAGATCAGACCCATTTCCATGGTGTGCTGGGATCCCCCTCTGCCTTTGGGAACTGGGCAGTGCAAGGGGGTCGGGTAAGGCTGTGGGAGCCAGATGTGAATTGAAAAGGCCAAAGCTGCACAGGGCCCTGGGAAGCTCTGGGCTGGCTCCTGGTCACTCTCCACCCTCTTTGCAGGCCCTGTCTAACATCCCTGGAGGGCAGGCACTGACGCGCAGCCAAGATGGCAGCTCAAGCCTCAGCAGGGCTCAGGCCCAGAGGCACAGCAATTACCTCCTGTGACTGTGCCTGCCATCGCCTCCCTTCCTGCAGCAGAGGCTGCCAATGAGCCCCTGCTTCCTCCGGGAAACTGAGCCTTCAGCACAGCCTCTCCTTCCATCTCTGCAGAAAGGAAAAGGGACAGCTGGATCAGGTGGGGCTGTTCCCCAATGGGAAATTGGCCTGTTCAGGAGGCACTGCTTGTCCAAGTAATGGATAAAATGCAGAAGAAAAATCAGGGTATTGGGGCTGCTCCAGGGTCCTCCCTTCTCCCAAGAGCTGACCCTCCAGATGTGATCAGGGGCCAGGAAATTGCAGGGGATCTCAGGCCCGTGGTGCAGTTTTGGCTCTCTGTCAGCAGATGCCGAATGCCTTCCTGCAGAGGCTGGGGAGAAGCTGCAGCCAGGCCAGGCTGGGAAACAGCCCTGCAGGGCGTGGAAGCAGAAGTGGGGCAGTGAGACTGCCATGGATCCCTTCCTGCTGTGCCGGGCACGGCGTGTCCAGATGTGCAGCCAAAGCCCCCGGCTGCTGAGCCCCAGGACAAGGCTGAGGGAAATGCACCCACCACGGCGCCTCTCCAGGTCACTCAGCATCTGGTCCAGAATTTTGGCTGCATCCAGCGACTTGCTGTCTCTTGTGTCTTGCTTGTTCCATCTAGGAGGACCTTAATGAAAAGGGGTTCCATTTCTCCTTCAGTGAAGGCCCGAGTGGCAGTGAGGGCACCTGGGTGATTGGTGCCCTCCAAGGCACTCCCTCAGCTCTGCCTTCCACTCAGGAGCAGGGCCAGGGGGACCTCGTGCCTGCAGTGGCCCCACACTGGGATGGAAGGAGCCCCTTGCGGGGCAGTCGGGGCAGAAAGGACTCCCTAGAGCTGCCAGCAGCTCTGAACCCAGCCCCAGGCAGGGCCAGGGCTTGGCAGTGGCAGCAGGAGCAGCTCAGGCTCCCTGGGGCCAGCAAAGGAGCTGAGAAAGGCTCAGCCCCAGGGCACAGCCCTGGGCCCAGCCCCTTCCCTCTCTGCTCTTCTCTGTGGCTGCACAGAGCACAGGGAAGGACACACGGGCATTGCACATGGGAGGAGGATGGACAGCTGAATGCTCCTTTCTCCCACTGACAGCGATCCTATAGGATCCCTCAGTGCTCCAGAAGGGAGCAGCGCAAGATTTCCAGATTCTTTAAACCCTGAGATTATGTTAAGAGACAGGGCTCATGAGTGAGGCCTTTCCACATGGACACTGATTATTTTTTCAGGAAAGGCAGACAGAGAACTTACCTCCACCGTACCCTACGTTCTTCATACTGTCATTCACCAGCTTTTCTATATAAGCCATGTCATGGTCCCAGTCTAGAAGAGAGCAAAGACCAGAACATTTTTATGCTGTGCTGGGATGCCCTTCTGCCTTTGGGAATTGGGCCCTGCAAGGGGGTCAGGTAAGGCCGTGGCAGCCAGATGTCAATGGACAAGGCAAAGCTGCACAGGGTCCTGGGGAGCTCTGGGCTGGCTCCTGGTCACTCTCCACCCTCTTTGCAGGCCCTGTGAAACATCCCTGGAAAGGAAACTGGGGCTGCCCAGGGCCTGTGGGGGCTCTCTCCCTCCCCCAGAGGAAACCCTCCCTAATGGCCTGGGGAAAACCATCCCCAGCGCTTCCCGGGGAGCAGGGAGCGCTGTCCCGGGAAAGGGGAGCCAGGCTGCCGGCTCACCTGCTCCCCGTGCCGGCACCGGAGCAGCCTGGGCAGCCCTGGCAGGCAGGGCCACGGCCAGGAGGAGCAGGAAGAAGAGGCGCAGAGCAAGGCCCATGGTGCCTTGCCCTCTGCCAGTCCTGCAGCTCTTGCTGCCACCGCTGTCCTGACGCCGCTGTCCCAATGTCAGCAGCGCTGCTGCCACCGCCGCTGCTGCCGCAACAGCTGTGCTCAAGGACTGAGTGCTCGCTCCTTGTGCTGCTGTGCAACCACGGGGCTCTGGCACCTCTGTGACCTCAGAGCCTGCTGTGAGCTCATGGCCTCAGCTGTACTCCTATAGTGTACCCCCACCAAGGGCCCAAAGCGCACACGCAAAGGAGGAAAGTTAAAAGTTCAATGCTGAGGATGACCACAATCTTGGGCCTCAGAGATGACTGAGAGACCCCCATGGGACCACCACAGCAAACAACCCATGCCCAGAAGGGCGTGGATCTGATTGTCATGGGAGCCGTGGACAGGTGGGGCCAGGGGTTGAATATGCACGCCAAAGTTGTGCAATGTAATGAATATGGAACATCTTTGAGAATAAAGGTGTGGGTCAGACCCCAGCTCAGGGCACAAGTTTTCCTGAGAGCAATCTTGCTTGTGCCGGGTGCTGACAATACATACCCACTTCATAACTACACCAGGTTGTGGAGTCTAATTATTCTGCATATTCCTTCAAGAGCACTCAGTTCTCAAAGTCATTGGGCCTTGCAGGTCTGATTCTGAGATGACTTTAAAAACAAAAACAACCTTTATGTGCAACACCTGTGTATCAAAACGTCCCAATACAAATCACAAGCTGATTTTTGCTGTTAAGGGGATAAACCCCCACCTCCCCCCCAAAAAAAAAGCTAAACTGTGACCAAATAAAACAGGCAAACAAAACAACCAAGAAAAAAACCAAACAAAACCAACACAAAAATCCCCCCAAATCCAGAAAAAGATAAAAATCTGGTGAAGGAGACCGAGATCCAAGAGCAACAAATGGGCAGAGGAACTACAGAACTACAGAAAGGACAGATAATAGGAAAGAAGAGATAATAAGTAGGTATGGCACCAACGCACCCAGGGGATATGAGATACTGTTCTCACCCTTCTGAAAACAATCTGACATCAAAATCAACTGAAAACTGATTCGGATAATGGGAATCTCCATGTTTAGCTTTCATATATCCATTGTGTGTGAGTTCTCTTTCTCAAGTCACATCACCTGACAAGGGAGCTTTTCTGTCCAAAGAAAGACACTGCAGTGGAAAAGGTGGCCAGCTTGGAAAACATTAAAAACAAGAGCTACAAATAAAGTACTTTTAAAAAATACGTTGTTTGGTAGGTTTGCTGTTTGTTCATGGGGGTTTTGTCTGTCTTTGAAAGCAGCCCCTTAGATGTTAATGCACACACCAAGTCGTTTCTAAAAGGCTGTCTTTGCAAAAACCTTGCCAATTTTGTGATGCAAGATAGAAACAGCTTCCTTTGGGCTACAGCTGGAAGGCTTGGAAATGTGTTCTAGAAACTCATGATGGAACCGAGACTGATTAACACAATTTAATGTCATGAAGTGCAAGATTGTGAAATACCAAGCTGTGTTTCGTGTCAGGTACATACAGGCAACGTGTGTATTTGTCATTGTGATATGTGTGGAAACCGACCATGGGACAGTTATAAAGACGAATTCTAACAATAACTGAGGAAAGTAAAGCACAGAAAAAAGCCTTTGAACCTATCTTTTGTCTGCAATTAACCTTTTTAAGTCTTAAGTTTATTTAGGAGCATTTGAATTAAAGCGTTAAGGATGTTGCTGTTTGACAGGCACTTTCTGCTTGTAGCTAAGCCTTAAAGAGTTTTGCAATATTAACCTTTTGAAGTATAATTTTAGAATATTGCTTGTAGTAAGGATATTGGAAACTATAGCTTTAGAATATAGAAAAAGGAAGCATGCTTATCTCAGGCCTTAACAAAACAGTGAAAAGCAGCTTGAGAAAGGAAGATGAAGATAAGGGTTAATAGTTTTGACCAAGGGAAGCTGGACATAACTGTCATGAGATTTATAGTTCTTGCAGTTAAACGTTGGACCCACATCTGGAGAGCTGGACCTCACCAGATGGGATACTTCTTCCCTCTTTTGGAAACTGGACAACCACCACCCGGGAGACTCCTTTTCTGGGATACATCCTCAGAAAAATTAAATCACAATAGTGTATAGAATTGTGACATAAACATCGGGAATAGAAACTGCTGATGAGTAAAAATTGGGAATAGAAACTGCTGAGAAAGCTTATGAGTACCTCTCTAAATATCAATAAGTCTCAACTGTCAGTGTGCAGTGGGAGGGAAAACTTCCCCCACTGTACCCAGCACTGCATTGCTCATACTTTACTGTATTAATTAATAAATTGATTGCTGCTGGAATATTGGCCTAGTCAAACTTCTCATTTATAACAAGGTGTAAGTTATCCAATAAAATAGTTACAGGATTGAAATGCCAAGCAGTGGGAAATGGCTGTGCATTGGAATGACAGGCAACAGACACAGAGGCATGATGGACAAGGTTCCCAGCCCAACCAGAGCAGAAGCACTGGGAGCACAAAGGGACACAGCCAGGAGGCCAGCAGCTCCTTGCTGAGGGCCCATTTCATGCAAGAGCTGGCACTCAGAATATTAAACAAAATAAAAATAAGAGGGTGGGGGGACGTGGTAGTGAGGTGGCCTCACAGGTTCAACTCTGCACTCTGCTTTGTCACCAGCATTATGCAAGTCCCTGTACTTGTTTTCCTGGAGAATTTGCAGACAACAGAGCATCAGTCCCTTTGATCAAATCAGTCTTAAGGGCAGCTCGGGGCTGGGGCAGTCATTTAGACTGGAGCACTGATTGGGGTCCAGGCAACAAAAGAACATTGGCTGAAGGCCACCCATACAGCTTCTCATATTTATGAGGACAAAGCCTTTATTTCTGTAAACTCGGGGATACTGGGAGGATCTTTGCACCATCAGGCCAAGGTACAAGACTCTGGATCCTCGGAAGGAACAGAGCCAGCCCCCTTGAGTGGGAGAAGGCACGGCCTCAGTTGCAGCTCCAGGTGCCTCCTGTGGGCCAGGGCAGGGCCCTGGCTGTAAATGTGTTGGGCTGCAGCACAGGGCCAGGGCGGAGCTCAGCAGCCTCATCAGAGCCCAGGGCCGCGGCCCTTCCCTGCCGGGGCCCGAGCCTGGCCCGGCCCGGTCCGGCCTGAACAGCCCGGCCTGGCCCCAGGGCATGGGCTCCGCCCGCCCGCTGTGCCCACAGGCCGGGCCCAGGGCTTTGCAAGAGGCTTTCTCCCAGCTTTGCAAAACCTCGGCCAGGTGACCCTTTGCTGTGGTGACAAGAGTAAAAATCCCCCTCAAATGGAACCCCACTGCACTCTTCATGAAGGATCCCTGCACACCTTAGGAGAGACCATCAATACTCCTTTGTGCTTCATGAAAGACTCCTGCACCCCTCAGCAGAGACCCCAGAACATGTCAGTTTGCCTCATGAGGTCCAGGCCCAGATGATGCCAGGAAAGGAAATGTGCCCTCAGCCCAGGGACGCTCAGCATGGGCTCCCCCAGCCCTCAGGGCCCCGCCGCTGGTCACAGCAGCCCCTGCCTGGCTCCTGCCTGTCCACACCGTGGGCATCCATGGCTGCTCCTGGGCATGGAGCTCAGCCTGTGCTGGTGCCGGGTGGGCTTTGCTGCTGCTGCCACCCCGACACTGAGGTTGCAGCTTCATCTCTTTATTGCAACAAAAAGCTGGGCAAAGCTCTGGAATGGGGACAGGGGGTGGGAGACAGAAGCACCTTCAGTGTCATTTGGAGGGCACTCAGATAATTTTGGGAGGAGGGGGACGTGGTGGTCTCAGCTGGGTACAGAAACTGCTGAAGTGGTTTTGGGGTCGCGGCACAGGTTGGGATGGACTGGGAGGGGGTAGAGGCATATTGAAAATCCCTGTGGGGAGTGGAGGAGGCTCAGGGATTCCAGCAGGGAGCGGAGGAGGCTCAGGGATTCCTGCAGGGAGTGGAGGAGGCACTGGGATCTCCACAGGGATCAGCTGTTTCCTCCTAGATGGCAGCTGTTCTGGAGTTGTCCTCTGAGAGCTTTTGATGGGGCTACCCAGGTTCTCATCACTGCTGGAGGAGTTGCTCAAGTTACCAGGGCCTGAGATCCTGTCACTGTCCTTTAGCTGCTGTCCAGAGGTGTGACTGTGGAGAGAGGAGGTGGCTGAGGCCCCAGCTGCCAGTGGCACCCAGGGAGCCTCCTGCACAGCAGGGCCCAGAGCTGGCAAGGCTCCCCAGCATGGCTGCAGCTGCTGGCACAGCTTGGCCCAGCTGCACAGCTGCCCCTCAAGGCCCCAGCGAGCAGGGCACGGCCCTGGGCAGGCTCCCTGGGCAGGAGCGGGCCCCAGAGCGCCTCTGCCTTTCAAGGGCAATCTCGTCCCTGCTCTTTCTCCTCCCCACCTTGCTTTGCCTCTGCCCTGTGCCCCTGGGGCTGCTCTGGGCCAGGCAGCCTCAGTGGGAGCCAGCACTGGCTGCAGCCCCAGCGGGCCCCCAGGACAAGGCCCAGCAATTAAGAGGCCACTGAAAGCTCTGGGCAGCAGCAGAACCCTCAGCAGAGTTCTTTGGACAACCATGGACTGGCCACAACTCCTCTGCAGCCTCTCTGTTCCCTGAATGTTCCCTGACTATGAGCAGCCTTTAAAGAAGCTGGAGGGTAGAGATGAGCACAACTTGCCTGTTTTTTTCCTTTCCACCAACGGAACCCAATATAGCACAGAACCATGGAAACAGTGAACAGTGTAACTACCGTGCCTATCATGCAGGAACTGCGCACATCCTGGGGGCAGAAAAGTCTTGGGGTGTTCCGTGGATTCTGGGTGTTTGTGTCTGACTTGCCAAGCACTTCTGTAGGAGCAGTGGGGAGCGTGAGCCCGTGCTGTGCTGCACTGCTGAGCTGGCAGCACGGTGGATGTGGGCAGGACGTTCTCCGTTTCCCCCAGAGCTGGGGCCTGCAGGCACCTTGCTGCCCCTTGGCACAGGCTGTGCCACCCAACAAAGCCCAGCAGGCCGGCAGGAGAGCCCGGGGGCAGTGCAGCTGCTTGGGCAGGCGCTGCTTGGAGGGACACGGGCCAAAGCCATCCCTGAGCAGCCACTGCCAGCCCTGGCCCTCCCTGCCCCGTGACAGCTCCCCCAGCCCCAGGGAACTGACTGACAAAAAGTCTGCAGCCAGCAAAGAGATTGTCCCAGTAATTGTCTACTGCTTTTCTTCCCTGCAGCTGGTCCAGGAAACATCCCTCAGACTGCTCTAAATGCCCACACATGGGCTGACCAGCCCCTATGCTTTTCCAGTCTGCTCTCTGAAAGTTTGCAACAAATCCACCAATAAATTGCAGGTTACCTCTGTGATATGCACACTACACTTTTCCTTCATTTTTTCCCAATACCTGGAAGATCTTGTATATAGTAATGGTCTTGAGGATCTCTGATTCTTTTCAGGAATAGTTTTTGTATTGAGACAGATGAAACAGCCTTCTTGGTTTTAGTTTTTGCAGGTCTGTTTTTTTCCTTGGAGTGATGGTTTACTTATTATCTACATGTAAACTTATTTTTATTCATGTTTTTTTCTTTCCCATGCAATCATTTTGGCACTATGTCATTCACTCTTACGTAATGTTCCATACATGAACAATTTTGACTCTCTTTTGATACAAATATAAAGATCTCAGAAAGCTGTATTTTTTATTTTGATGACACTCTTTCTCCCCATTCCCAGCTTTTACAATGATCCTTTTTGAAACATCCCTGAGAATAGGCAGAGTTATTTGGAAAATGCTTGGCTTAACCTGGGAATGGATTACTACTTTTAGTGCTATAAACCTACATTGCTTCAAGCTTCACAGCCACAGTCCTGATTTGTGGCTCAATGCATGGATGCCTGTCTGAATTAAAACAATGTTTGTGAGGCAGCTGAAGAGCTTCGACCTCAGAGATTAAAATTCCTGGGAGGAGGAGGAGGAGGAAGAAAGGATAAAATCATGTTTCAAAGGCTGTTTTTTCACTTCTAGTATGCCAGAAGCATGGTAGACTACATGTGTCTACAAATGTCGTTTAATTCCAGAACAACTCTCTACAGTGCCAGACACCCGGACAAAGTACTCAAGACTTTGCCTCCCAATGCATCAGCTTTAATTCTAGGGAGAGGTAGGCCTTAATTCCAGTCTGATTAGAGCAAATCCAGAAAGCAATCTTGCCGCTGTCTAAATGGTAAGACGAATTTGCTTGTGAGCAGATGAATATGTCCCACTCAATCATGAACAAATTTGCTTTGACTTGGAAGCAAGCAGACAAGGAGCAATGCAGTATTTGGGTTTCATCCAGTGATAAATGGGGCAAGAAGCATTAACAACTTACCCCTTTTACAGAACACCAGTACTGATACAGCCAAAAATGCACCCACATGAAGGGATCTTCAGGACATTCCTTTATTTCTTAACCAGGAATGGGCAGCAAAATGCTGGCATTGGTCAGAACTGGAAGCCGTGTTCCTCTCCTATTTCCCCTTTATTGCAGTTACCCATATTGCTGTTATAAATGATCAATCGAAAGTCAAATTATCAAAAAATGCAAAAATATTTATTTATCTTTTTCCGCAACCAAAATGCGGTCCTCAAAACCACCACAGCCAAAGAGACAGTGTCGAGCCCGGGTTCAGTGCTGGGTGAACCTGGATCCGATCTCTATCACATCAGATCCCACCTCGTTCACAAGAGCCACTTCCACTGGGGACGTTTTATACAGTTTATTGTGCCCGAGGCGAACGAGGTAAAGTTTCTTTTGTAACTCTGCATATCCATAGTTGGTTCTTTCACTGTGCAGAGCTGGACAATCCCTGTTCCCTGGTTGATAGCCAGCGTTGATCGAATCCCGGGAAGTCCCCGTATTCTCATGTATCTTTTTGGGGTCCCTGGCTGTCTTAATTGATGTTATCAACAGGGTGATGATCGCTCTTATGCATCTTCTGATAGCTCAGGATGGCAGTGATCATTGCGCTGGGTGCGTCTATTCATAAGGTAAATGCTGATTGTTATCCTGCCTCCTTCAGGAGTTTTGGAGTTTGAATAGACAACTGCCCCTCAGGCTGCTTGTGGTCAGAGACTCCTTTTGATTTCACAATCTTTATAAAATACATTCTTTTATAGCATGAATTATTTCTAACATATATTACATTGCTGACGGGACGTGCCTTGCCTTGTCTGACCCCTGCAGCTGAACCAAATAGCGGCAACTGTGGCATTTCACCCCAGAGACACTTTTGGCCAGCTGGATGTTGCAGCTGGGCACGTGGGGACAAGTCCAGGCATGCCGGGACTCTGGTGGCGGCAGGATGGAGCTTCCTCCCGTGGAGGGTTTGCTCCTCAGGTTTCCCTCTGCCGGAGAAGCTTTAAGGCGGTAGTGAAGGAAAGGAATGGGTTCTGATGGAGGGTTTTTATCCAGAGCTTTATTGTGGCCCACAGGCCACTGAATCCAGCAACTGCCCAACAGAACTCCTGGACTGCATGGTTGCTCTCCCTTTTACCCGAGGGAGGGGAGGAGGGAAGGGATAGGGAGCCCACCAACCGGGTACAGGAGAGGAGGTCTCAAGGGACAAAAGGCACCTGGATGGCCCAATGCCCCCCCCCCCGCCCCGGGGCAGAGGGCATCTTTTGAATCTGCCAATCACTCAACGCCCTTCTGGAATTCCAGGATTGACAGACAGTGCTCGGCAGGGGTCAGGGTGGGGAAAGGAGGGATGATTGACACACTTGGGAGGGAATCTTCAGGGGACAAACCTGGGGTTCTGGGGTAAAGCATGAAATCACTCTACAACACTCCTTGAGCACATTGTCTGTTATTTGCAGACTCACTGCCCAGCCCATGAATCCTCTCGTGGCCAATTGCTAAATGACACAACCACCAAAATACAGGTGCCCCATAATGCCCCCAGCACTAATCCAGCACTGCTTTGATGGTGCACAGGAGCACAGGATGGCTTGGCCTGGAAGGGACATTTAAAGGCCATCTAGTCCAATGCCCTGCAGTGAGCAGGGACACCTTTAAGTAGGTCAGGTTGCTCAGAGCATGAGCTTGAATGTCTGCAGGCATGGATGTCCACCTCTCTGGGCAACCTGTGCCAGGCTTTCAAAACCTACAGTGTAACAAATGGGTTTCTTTTGTCCAGTCTGAATCGACCATTCCCTCTCGGTCTGCTCACAAAAGGCTCTACTAAAGGTTCTGTCCCATCTCTTTTACAAGCCCCCTTGAGGTACTGAAAGGCAGCAATCAGGTCTCCCTGGAGTCTGCTCTCTTCCAGGCTGAACACTGCCAGCTCTCCCAGCCTGTCTCCAAAGCAGAAGGGCTGCAGCCCTCAGAGCATTTTGTCCCTCCTCTGGACTAGATCCAACAGGACCATGGCCTTCCTGTGTGGGGAACCCAGAGCTGGATGCAGTACTCTGTCAACACACTCCGTTTCCAGAAGGCTTCAAACCCTGTTTTTATTCTAGCATGCATGCTTGTTCCACATTCTTACAAAGATCATAAGTTTACACTTTGTTCATTGGTCACAAGAGACAAGCAAAGTGTTTATTGGAATAGGCAGTTGAAGGTTTCTCCTACTTATCCTTCTTTCTTTCATGGTTTCTATGTCAATGACATTGGTAGGCAATTCCTTCAGGAGTAAACATGGATCCTCTTGTCAGACTTCTCAGTGGCTCACAGAGGTCGCTGTAAAACCTCTTCCACAGTACTCCAGGTGGGGTCTCACCAGAGCAGAGGGCTGGAATCACCTCCTTCAAGCTGCTGGGCATTCTCCTTTGGATGCACATGGCTGGCTCATGTCCAGCCTCTCATCGAGCAGCACCCCCAAGTCCTTCTTGGCAGGGCTGCTCTCCATCCCTTCATGGCCCAGCCTGGGAGATCAGCTGGGCTGGGGCTGTGTCACAGCCCTTGGACAGAGCAGCTGGGCAGGATGAGCTCCATCCCAAAGCAGGCAGATCCCACTCCCCACACAACTCCACCCTGGCCATGAGGTCACAGCAGGCTCTGAGGTCACAGAGGTGCCAGAGCCCCGTGGTTGCACAGCAGCACAAGGAGCGAGCACTCAGTCCATGAGCACAGCTGTTGCGGCAGCAGCGGCGGTGGCAGCAGCGCTGCTGACATTGGGACAGCGGTGTCAGGACAGCGGTGGCAGCAAGAGCTGCGGGACTGGCAGAGGGCGAGGCACCATGGGCCTTGCTCTGCGCCTCTTCCTCCTGCTCCTCCTGGCCGTGGCCCTGCCTGCCAGGGCTGCCCAGGCTGCTCCGGTTCAGGCGCGGGGAGCAGGTGAGCCGGCAGCCTGGCTCCCCTTTCCCGGGACAGCGCTCCCTGCTCCCCGGGAAGCGCTGGGGATGGTTTTCCCAAGGCCTTTAGGGAGGGCTTCCTCTGGGCGAGGGAGAGAGCCCCAAGGGCCCTGGGCAGCCCCAGTTTCCTTTCCAGGGATGTTACACAGTAAAAGGAGAGAGGTTGGAAAGTGATCAGGAGCCAGCCCAGAGTTCCCCAGGCCCCTGTACAGCTTTGGCCTTGTCCATTCACCTCTGGCTGCTGCGGCCTTACCTGACACCCTTGCAGGGCCCAATTCCCTAAGTCAGAAGGGGATCCCAGCACAGCATGGAAATGAGTCTGATCTGTGCTCCCCTCTAGATCAGCTTGCTAGGAAAGTTTCTCCGGCAGAGTGGCTCCATGAGGATTTGCAGCCTCATAAGCCTCCTGCAGGTATGTTTTCAATGTTCCCCTCAGAGAATAATCATTGACAACCTGGCAGGAACCAGGCAACAGAAGCTTCTGTGGCTGTTGTATTACAGGAGTGTCTGCAGGGAGGACTTTTCAGGCTCCTTTCCTGGTTGCTGCTCACAAGCCCAGCTCCCATCGCAGGGGTGAGTAGTGTGTCCCTGCTGACCCCACAGGCTGAGCCCTGCTTCTGTGGGATCCTTTCATCTGAAATGCAAATACTTCTCTTTAGGTCCTCCAAGAGGGAGGAACAAACCAAGAGGAGACAGTAAGTCCTTGGAGGCATCCAAACCCATGGACAGGACCCTGAGTGACCTGGAGAGGCGCCGTGGTGGGTGCATTTCCCTCAGCCTTGTCCTGGGGCTCAGCAGCCGGGGGCTTTGGCTGCACATCTGGACACGCTGTGCCCAGCCCAGCAGGAAGGGATCCATGGCAGCCTGGCTGCCCCGCTGCTGCTTCCACGCCCTGCAGGGCTGTTTCCCAGCCTGGCCTGGCTGCAGCTTCTCCCCAGCCTCTGCAGGAAGGCATTTGGCATCTGCTGACAGAGAGCCAAAACTGCACCACGGGCCTGAGATCCCCTGCATTTTCCTGGTCTCCTGGCAGATCCAGAGGGGCAGCTCTTTGGAGGAGGGAGGCCCTGGAGCAGCCCCAATAACCTGATCTTTCTTCTGAATCTTACCCATTACTTGGACAAGCAGTGCCTCCTGAACAGGCCACCTTCCCTCTGGGGAACAGCCCCACCTGATCCAGCTGTCCCTTTTCCTTTCTGCAGAGATGGAAGGAGAGGCTGTGCTGAAGGCTCAGTTTCCTGGAGGAAGCAGTGGCTCATTGGCAGCCTCTGCTGCAGGAAGGGAGGCGATGGCAGGCACAGTCACAGGAGGTAATTGCTGTGCCTCTGGGCCTGAGCCCTGCTGAGGCTTGAGCTGCCCTCTCTGCTGCCTGGCACTGCTGGCACACAGCATTACCTGAACCCCTCTCAGTGCTGGGTTCCCTATAGAAGGGATCCCAGCACAGCAGGGAACGGTTCCCATCTGTGCTCCTTTCTAGACTGGGATCGTGACTTTCATCATTTGGAAACGCTGGTAAAGAACGGCCTAAGGATGTTGGAGCTTGGTGAAGGTGGGCTACCAGCAACCCTTTCCTAACAGAGTAATCATTGCCCATGTGTAATCATTGTCCAGAGTAATATTACTGCATCATTTCCCTTAAGATCCTCTGAAGTTTGATTGATTTTGGAAATCTTGGCCTCCAAATTTCTGCTCTTGTGCCCAACAGTGATCCCACAGGATCGCTGTCAGTGGGAGGAAGGAGCATTCAGCTGTCCATCCTCCTCCCATGTGCAATGCCAGTGTGTCCTTCCATGTGTTCTGTGCAGCCACGGAGAAGAGCAGAGAGGGAAGGGGCCAGGCCCAGGGCTGTGCCCCGGGGCTGAGCCTTTCTCAGCTCCTTTGCTGGCCCCAGGGAGCCTGAGCTGCTCCTGCTGCCACTGCCAAGCCCTGGCCCTGCCTGGGGCTGGGTTCAGAGCTGCTGGCAGCTCCAGGGAGTCCTTTCTGCCCCGGCTGCCCTGCAAAGGGCTCCTTCCAACCCAGTGTGGGGCCACTGCAGGCACGTGGTCCCCCTGGCCCTGCTCCTGCACAAGAGAGATGCCGTGGTGGGCATTGCCCTCCCTTGCAGTCCCCAGTTCCCAAAGGCAGAAGGAGCCCCCAGCACACCATGGAAACACTTCTGTTCTGTGCTGCCTTGTAGATGTCAGTGCGGGGAAGGCTTCTCAAGGAGGTTGGATGGAAGATGAGTTTGAACCCTTGGGAGCTTCTGCTCGTAAGTTCTGAAATTCCCCTCAGAGAATATTCAGTGACAACCTGGCAGGAACGTTGTAACAGAAGCTTCTGTGGCTGTTGTGTTACAGATGAGTCTATAGGGAGGACTTTACCAGCTTCCTTGCTTGTTAATGCTCGCAAGCCCAGCTCTGATGGCTGGGGTGAGTAGTGTGTCCCTGCTGACGCCACAGGCTGAGCCCTGCTTCTGTAGAATCCATGCACATAACGTGGAAATACTTTATTTTAAGGTCCCCAAAATGGCGAGAACCAAGACAAAGGACCCAGTAACTCCCTGGAGGCAGCCAAACATCTGGACCAGATGCTGAGTGACCTGGAGAGACGCCGTGGTGGGTGCATTTCTCTCAGCCTTGTCCTGGGGCTCAGCAGCCGGGGGCTTTGGCTGCACATCTGGACACGCCGTGCCTGGCACAGCAGGAAGGGATCCATGGCAGCCTGGCTGCCCCGCTGCTGCTTCCACGCTGTGCAGGGCTGTTTCCCAGCCTGGCCTGGCTGCAGCTTCTCCCCAGCCTCTGCAGGAAGGCATTGGGCATCTGCTGACAGGGAGCCGAAACTGCATCACGGGCCTGAAATCCCCTGCAATTTCCTGGTCTCCTGGCAGATCCAGAGGGGCAGCTGTTTGCAGCAGGGAGGGCCCTGTGGCAGTCCCCAGAGCCTTGGCCTTTCCCTGATCTTCATCCATGTCTTTGACAAGTGGTACTTCCTGAAGATGCCACCTGCCCAATGGGGAATGGCTCTACCTGATCCACCTGTCCCTTTACCATTCTCCAGAGATGAAACAAAAGTCTTTCCGGAAGGCAGCACTTCCTGGAGGAATCAATGGCCCCGTGCCAGCCACTGATACAGGAAGCGAGGAGATGCCAGACAGTGCCACAGAAGGTGATTGCTGTGCCAGGCTCAGCCAGGCTGAGCTGTCCTGCTGGGCTCCCTCCGTGTGAGACATGTCCCAAAACCTGGGAGGGACTGCATGGGGTGCCCATGGTGGGGAAAGGGCAGAGGGGGAGAGCAAGGCTCCAGTGGGTCCTGAGAGGGCCTGGCTGTGTGCCCTGGGGCTGGGGGAGCTGTCACGGGGCAGGGAGGGCCAGGGCTGGCAGTGGCTGCTCTGGGATGGCTTTGGCCCATGTCCCTCCAAGCAGCGCCTGCCCAAGCAGCTGCGCTGCCCCCGGGCTCTCCTGCCGGCCTGCTGGGCTTTGTTGGGTGGCACAGCCTGTGCCAAGGGCGGCAAGGTGCCTGCAGGCCCCAGCTCTGGGGGAAACGGAGAACGTCCTGCCCGCATCAACCGTGCTGCCAGCTCAGCAGTGCAGCCCAGCACGGGCTCACGCTCCCCATTGCTCCCACAGATGTTGTCACTGAAGAAGGAATATATGCCCCGGATCCAGTGCGCCTCCCAAGAATTATCTGCCCCCAGGATGTGCGCAGGAAGTGCATGATAGGCACAGTGGTGACAGTGTTCACTGTGCCACTTCTGCTGCTAGGCTGCTATCTTGGCATTAGGAAGCTGGCATTGGCAATCAGACGGTCAGTTGCTGATTTTTCTCCACAGTTTTCTTGTAACTCTTCTCCATAGCATTGGTAGCCTGACTCATAGTCATGCTGCTGTGGAATTGTGGCCAGTCCATGGTTGTCCAAAGAACTCTGGTGAGGGTTCTGCTGCTGCCCACTGCTTTCCTTGGCCTCTTAATTGCTGGGTCTTGTCCTGGGGGCCCGCTGGGGCTGCAGCCAGTGCTGGCTCCCACTGAGGCTGCCTGGCCAAGAGCAGCCCCAGGGCCACAGGACAGAGGCAGAGCAAGTTCCCAACAGTGTTTGGGCAGCACAGTTCAGGACAGGACAGTGCTTATTGAGTAGCTCCTCTAAAGTTTCATGGGAACAGTGGTGTTGCAGGACAAGCAAATTTGCTCCAGTTCAGTTTTAAATCGTAATTTTCTTTATGAAATTCATTCAATTTTAAAAACTTACTTTTAATTATAACTTCTTTTCCAGTGCTTTTTACCGTTATTTGGTATAGTGAATGATGCCACGATTATCCCATGGCTGAATTAGAAGACTGTAAGTACTATAAAATGGAATAATTTTTACACTCTTATGTCTTTCACAGACTCAGGAAATTTATGTGGCTTTGATGCAGCCAACAGAAAAGTTTTGCTTTTTGCTTTCCCTTTAATTCAAACAAGCAGCAGAGCTGGAACCTGTTGAGAAGAGTCTCTTCACTTCATAGCTAAAGCAAATTGGCAGGGTTATTTATTGAGCAATATAAAATCTATATTTTATGTAGATACTCCTGACAAGTAACTGATAGAAATGAGGGATTTGGACTCTTTGGGAAGTACTGACCTGCTGCGCATTGGCTCTCCAAAGCTCAGTCTGTAACCATCAGTCTTTTTCAGAGGAGATTGTTCAGTTTCTTCCTGGCACTCACTCTTGCATTTGTACTCAAAAGCACTTCTTGAAAGAAATTTACAATGGCTCTTTATGGTCCCTTAGTTGACTTTTCTCTGTTTCTCCATAGGTGCCAATGAAAATCTGGATGATTCCATTAAAAAAGCTGCAAAGCAGATCCTGGAGAAGAGGGCATACATCTGCTCCCACCCTCTGGACAGGACCTTCTGATCCCTCCCTGACAGCAGGCACTCCTGAATGTCAGTCAGGGAGGAATTTGCTGCAGTTTCAGTATTTGACACCTTAAAAGCGTTTGTTATTAAATGTCTTTACTAAATCTAACTGTATAAAATAAAACTTCTTTCTAACCACTTCTTCATAGGAAGAGGATAAATAAAGAGATTTTATTTAAAGCTGAATTAATTTTGTTAGATAGATAGATAGATAGATAGATAGATAGATAGATAGATAGATAGATAGATAGATGGATGGATGTATATATATGTCTGTTCCTCTTGGAGCTGGATAAAGACAGGGAGGGGAGTTTGGATGGGGAGATATTTCTTCCCAGGGAAGGGATTGTGTGGTTTCTCAGTATCTTTGCACTTCAATCAGCTGCTCATTCACTGAGCAAGTCTGAAAGACTTGGCAGTCAGAACAGTTCTGCTTTGGAGGCACCTCCAGCTCTCTTGTCTAGCAGCACCATCAGAACTCTGAGTTCCCAGTGTCCAGGGAGGTTTTGCTGTCACCCTGAGGGACACCACTGGTCACTGACATCCATCGGGCCTCTGAGCCATCGACCACAACCCCCTGGATGTGACCAGCCAGGCAATTCCTCATTCTCCAAACTGTGCCTCCAGCAGATCCACAGCTCACCAAAGGAGGGACAAGGATGCTGGGCAGGGCTGCTGTGTCCAGGGCATTACAGAAGTCCAGAGTGGTGCCATCTCTGGCTCTTCCCTTGTGCACTGAGGCAGCCACTCCATCGTGGAAGGCCTCTGGCTTGGTCAGGCAGCACAGACCCACCCCATGCTCCTCAAGGTTTCCTTTGGCATATCCAAGCATTGAAGAGGTTGGGTGGCTTTTCCCCCTGTTTTATTGACTGAGTCCTGTGAGGACCACAAGAGGAAGCTGACCCTTAAGTTGCACATGAAGAGCAAATGGTGAAATAAAGGCTTCACCTTTCCTATGAAACCAAAGGGCTGTGTTAGCCATGGCCTCCCCAAGGTGCCAAATTTCCAGCTGGGAAGCTGCTGAAATTAGGGAATGTGGCACTTGTGTCCAGCCAGAGATCACTCACTCCTCAGCATCCTGGGCTGTGGCTGACAGTGCCTGAGGAGCTCAGAAGTCCTTGGATGTGATCTGTGCCAGTGCCCAGAACACAGAGCAAGGGCAAGGCCATCCTTGGACACGACTGCCAGGCAGGACAAACTCCCTCTCTAAAATGGAAAATTCCAGCCATGAGGTGCATCCCCAAGCAGGACATGAGGTCACAGCAGGATTGTGAGGTCACAGCAGGCTGAGGTCAGAGCAGGCTCTGGGGTCACAGAGCCCTGTGGTTCTACAGCATCACAATGTCCAGCCCCTGTGCCTGGCACAGCAGGAAGAGATCCATGGCAGCCTGGCTGCCCCGCTGCTGCTTCCACGCCCTGCAGGGCTGTTCCCCAGCCTGGCCTGGCTGCAGCTTCTCCCCAGCCTCTGCAGGAAGGCATTTGGCATCAGCTGACAGGCAGCCCAAGCTGCAACACGGGCCTGAGATCCCCTGGGATTTCCCGGTCTCTGGGTAGATGCAGAGAGGCAGCTGTTTGCAGGAGGGAGGGCCCTGGAGCAGCTCCAAAACCCTGGGCATTTTCCTTGTTTTTATCCATGCCTTTGACAGGTATTGTCTGGAGCAGAAGGGCACAGCACAGAGGAATTATGGCATGCAGGCTCAGGGGTTCGGGTACTGAGCAGTCCTGTGCCAAGGGGCAGCAAGGTGCCTGCAGGCCCCAGGTCGGGGGGAACAGGGAGCGAGAATGTCCTGGCTAACACAGCCCTTTGATTTCATAGGAAAAGTGAAGCCATTCACCATTTGCTCTTCATGTGCAATTTAAGGCTCTGCTTCCTCTTGTAGTCCTCACAGGACACAGTGAGTCAATAAAACAGGGGGGAAAGCCACCCAACCTCTTCAATGCTTGGATATGCCAAAGGAAACCTTGAGGAGCACGGGATGGGTCTGTGCTGCCTGACCAAGCCAGAGGCCTTCCACGATGGAGTGGCTGCCTCAGTGATGCGGTGCCAGAGTTCTTCAGCCTGGGCTGCTCCCAGCACTGTCACCAGGAGGGGGCCACCCCCAAAAAGCCACACAATTTGGGGTGTGGCTCTAGGCCACAACTGCTCTATGGCACAGGTGGAATGCATCGAGGGCAGGGACAAGGAACAAGGAGAGATCTTCTGTATGACTCCCAAAGGTGTTTATGCCCAGGAAGGTCAGGGACAGAAAGACACGAGTCCAGGCTCTAGAAGGGGTTTTTCAACAAGGGGAGGTTCAAGTGGAGGGTACAGAACTTTAACCAATTGGGAGACACCTGGGAAGAAGCATAAGGCAGGGAATACAATGTTTAAACCAATTGGGAATTACAGGGGAGGGGAGCAGTTTAAACAAACCAATGGGACCTCGAGGGATACAAAAATGACAGGGAAGTTTCTGGAGAATGGGGCAGGTATGAGGAGGGACTGACATTGTTCCTCCTAGGAGGAGGAACAGGGACCATTCAGGAACAAAGGGCAGGTCTTTGGGAAAATGGAAAACCAGGGCAAAACCAACAAGAGAGGTGCAAAGGGACAATCCATTAAAGATAAAATATGCTATAACAATACAAAAGATGGGTGGGCAGATTATAGACCTGACCATTGAAACTGAATTGCAATTGAAAACACAATAGAAACACCCCGCAGCACCCCAGTGCACAAGGGAAGAGCCAGAGATGGCACCACTCTGGACTTCTGTAATGCCCTGGACACAGCAGCCCTGCCCAGCATCCTTGTCCCTCCTTTGGTGAGCTGTGGATCTGACAGAGGCGCAGTTTGGAGAATGAGGAATTGCCTGGCTGGTCACATCCAGGGGGTTGTGGTCAATGGCTCAGAGGCCCGATGGATGTCAGTGACCAGTGGTGTCCCTCAGGGTGACAGCAAAACCTCCCTGGACACTGGGAACTCAGAGTTCTGATGGTGCTGCTAGACAAGAGAGCTGGAGGTGCCTCCAAAGCAGAACTGTTCTGACTGCCAAGTCTTTCAGACTTACTCAGTAAATGAGCAGCTGATTGAAGTGCAAAGATACTGAGAAACCACACAATCCCTTCCCTGGGAAGAAACATCTCCCCATCCAAACTCCCCTCCCTGTCTTTATCCAGCTCCAAGAGGAACAGACATATATATTATTAAGCTTTAAATAAAATCTCTTTGTTTATCCTTTTCCTACAAAGTAGTGATTAGAAAGATGTTTTATTTTGCACAGTTAGATTTAGTAAAGACATTAATCAACAGATGCTTTTAAGGTGTCAAATATGGAAACTGCAGCAAATTCCTCCCTGACTGACATTCAGGAGTACCTGCTGTCAGGGAGGGATCAGAAGGTCCTGTCCAGAGGGTGGGAGCAGATGTATGCCCTCTTCTCCAGGATCTGCTTTGCATCTTTTTAAATGGAATCATCCAGATTTTCATTGGCATCTATGGAGAAACAGAGAAAAGTCAACTAAGGGACCATAAAGAGCCGTTGTAAATTTCTTTCAAGAAGTGTTTTTGAGTATAAATGCAAGAGTGAGTGCCAGGAAGAAACTGAACATTCTCTTCTGAAAAAGACTGATTGTTACAGACTGAGCTTTGGAGAGCCAATGTGCAGCTGGTCAGTACTTCCCAAAGAGTCCAAATCCCTCATTTCTTTCAGTTACTTGTCAGTAGTATTGTCTCAGGTTTTATCTGTATGGCAGTTGTCTTGTCTTCTGTTAAGTGGCCAGTTTTCCTTATCTCTTCCACAACCACTCCTCCCTTGGAGGAGGGTGCAGGGACACAAACACCTGCTGATAACAGGCTATAGAATGTCACTGCATGACTGATAAGAACTACAGCATCCCAGTGTGAGATGCTCTGCCCAGAGGGAATTCCTACCAGAGAAAGAATGTGGAGATTCTGGAATACCAAGACAGCTTGTCCACTGGCTTTCCCAAAGGAACAGCAGCTGCCTCTTCTTCCACTGGATCTTCAGAGGAAGACGACACCCCTTTCTACAGGATTCCTGCTCCAGCAGAACCACACCTGACACTCCAGGAGGGCTGCAGCCACAATTCCAATTGGACTGCTACCCACACCCTGACCCACAGGGTGTCAGGTTGTGTTCTGACGCTGTCGGTGTTGTTTTAGTTTACTGCATTGTTTATTTTATCCTTTTATTTTCTTCCCTATTAAAGAACTGTTATTTCCTGCACCCATATTTTTTCCCTGAGAGGCCCTTAATTTAAAATTTATAACAGTTCGGAGGCGGGGGGCGGGGGTTAAATTCTCCATTTCAGGGGAGGCTTCTGCCTTCCTTAGCAGGCACCTGTCTTTCCAAACCAAGACAAGTATATAAATAAAATACAGATTTTATATTCCTCAATAAAGAACCCTGGCAATTTGCCGTGGCTATGAAGTGAAGAGACTCTTCTCAACAGGTTCCAGCTCTACTGCTTGTTTGAATTAAAAGCAGAGCAAAACTCTTCTCTTGGTCACATCAAAGCAAGGTAGGTTTCAGGAGTCTGTGAAAGACATTAGAGTGTAAAAATTATTTCATTTTGTAATACTTACAGTCTTTTAATTCAGTCATGGGAAAATCATGGTATCATTCACCATATCAAATAACGGTAAAAAGCACTCGAAAAGAAGTTATTTTTTAAACTAAAATTAGAAAGAGTGAATGAATTTCATAGAGAAAATGATGCAGAAAAACATAGTAATTCAAACTTCTCAAAGCCCTTTGATAATGGAGCTGTGAACCCCAGCCATATGGAGTGCAGCCTCAGCTGTCCCTTAGGGGACAGAACAGCCAAGGCTCAGAGCTGGGATGAGTTTTCAGCCAAAACTGGCTCCAAGACTGATTGGGAATCAATCCAGAACAGGGCTCACACAAAGAGCAAAGTCTCATGGCCAAAGCCAAATCTTCATCAGGTTGGATTAGTTTTAACACCAAACTGGAGCAAATTTGCTTGTCCTGCAACACCAGTGTTCCCATGAAACTTTACATGAGCTACTCAATAAGCACTGTCCTGTCCTGAACTGTGCTGCCCAAACACTGTTGGGAACTTGCTCTGCCTCTGTCCTGTGCCCCTGGGGCTGCTCTGGGCCAGGCACCCTCAGTGGGAGCCAGCACTGGCGGCAGCCCCAGCGGGCCCCCCAGGACAAGACCCAGCAATTAAGAGGCCAATGCAGCAGAACCCTCAGCAGAGTTGTGTGGACAACCATGGACTGGCCACAACTCCACAGCAGCATGATTACAAGTCAGGCTACCAATGCTATGGAGCAGAGTTACAAGAAAACTGTGGAGAAAAATCAGCAACTGACCGTCTGATCTCACACAGCTTGCAAATGCCAAGATAGCAGCCTAGCAGCAGAAGGGGCACAGTGAACACTATCACCACTGTGCCTATCATGCACTTCCTGCGCACATCCTGGGGGCAGACAATTCCTGAGAGGCGCACTGGATCCAGGGCATATATTCCTGTGTCTGTGACAACTTCTGTGGGAGCAATGGGGAGCGTGAGCCCGTGCTGTGCTGCACTGCTGAGCTGGCAGCACAGTGGATGCGAGCAGGACGTTCTCTGTTTCCCCCAGAGCTGGGGCCTGCAGGCACCTTGCCGCCCTTGGCACAGGCTGTGCCACCCAACAAAGCCCAGCAGGCCGGCAGGAGAGCCCGGGGGCAGCGCAGCTGCTTGGGCAGGCGCTGCTTGGAGGGACACGGGCCAAACCCATCCCAGAGCAGCCACTGCCAGCCCTGGCCCTCCCTGCCCCGTGACAGCTCCCCCAGCCCCAGGGGCACACAGCCAGGCCCTCTCAGGACCCACTGGAGCCTTGCTCTCCCCCTCTGCCCTTTCCCCACCATGGGCACCCCATGCAGTCGCTCCCAGGTTTTGGGACATGTCTCACGCGGAGGGAGCCCAGCAGGACAGCTCAGCCTGGCTGAGCCTGGCACAGCAATCACCTTCTGTGGCACTGTCTGGCATCTCCTCACTTCCTGTATTGGTGGCTGGCATGGGGCCATTGATTCCTCCAGGAAGTGCTGCCGTAAGCAAAGCCTTTTGGTCCATCTCTGGAGAAAGGAAAAGGGACAGCTGGATCGGGTAGAGCCATTCCCCATTGGGCAGGTGGCATCTTCAGGAAGTACCACTTGTGAAAGACATGGATGAGGATCAGGGAAAGGCCAAGGCTCTGGGGGCTTCCACAGGGCCCTTTCTTCTCCAAACAGTTGCCTCTCCTGATATGCTTGAGACTGGGAAATCCCAGAGGATTTCAGGCCCGTGGTGCGGCTTGGACTCCCTGTCAGCTGATGCCCAATGCCTTCCTGCAGAGGCTGGGGAGAAGCTGCAGCCAGGCCAGGCTGGGAAACAGCCCTGCACGGCGTGGAAGCAGCAGCGGGGCAGCCAGGCTGCCATGGATCCCTTCCTGCTGTGCCGGGCACGGCGTGTCCAGATGTGCAGCCAAAGCCCCCAGCTGCCGAGCCACAGGACAAGGCTGAGGGAAATGCACCCACCACGGCGCCTCTCCAGGTCACTCAGCATCTGGTCCAGGTGTTTGGCTGCCTCCAGCGACTTGCTATCTCTTGTGTCTAGCTTGTTCCATCTAGGAGGACCTTAATGAAAACGTGTTCCATTTCTCCTTCAGTGAAGGCCCGAGTGTCAGTGAGGGCACCTGGGTGATTGGTGCCCTCCAAGGCACTCCCTCAGCTCTGCCTTCCACTCAGGAGCAGGGCCAGGGGGACCACGTGCCTGCAGTAGCCCCACACTGGGATGGAAGGAGCCCCTTGCGGGGCAGCCGGGGCAGAAAGGACTCCCTGGAGCTGCCAGCAGCTTTGAACCCAGCCCCAGGCAGGGCCAGGGCTTGGCAGTGGCAGCAGGAGCAGCTCAGGCTCCCTGGGGCCAGCAAAGGAGCTGAGAAAGGCTCAGCCCCGGGGCACAGCCCTGGGCCCAGCCCCTTCCCTCTGTGCTTTTCTCTGTGGCTGCACAGAGCACACAGAAGGACACACTGGCATTGCACACGGGAGGAGGATGGACAGCTGAATGCTCCTTCCTCCCACTGACAGTGATCCTGTGGGATCCCACAGGGCTCCAGAAGGGAGCAGGGCAAGATTTCCAGATTTTTTAAACCCTGAGATTATGTTAAGAGACAGGGCCCATGAGTGAGGCCTTTCCACATGGACACTGATTATTTTGTCAGGAAAGGCACACAGAGAAGTTACCTCCACCATGCCCTAGACTCTTCATACTGGCATTCACCAGCTTTTCCTTATAAGCCATTTTATGGTCCCAGTCTAGAAGAGATCAAACACCAGAACATTTCTATGGTGTCCTGGGATCCCCCTCTGCTTATGGGAAATGGGCCCTGCAAGAGGGTCAGGTAAGGCCGTGGCAGCCAGATGTCAATGGACAAGGCCAAAGCTGCACAGGGGCCTGGGGAGCTCTGGGCTGGCTCCTGGCCACTCTCCACCCTCTCTGCAGGCCCTGTGACACATCCCTGGAAAGGAAACTGGGGCTGCCCAGGGCCCTTGGGGCTCTCTTACTTGCCCAGAGGAAACCCTCCCTAAAGGCCTGGGGGAAAACCATCCCCAGCGCTTCCCGGGGAGCAGGGAGCGCTGTCCCGGGAAAGGGGAGCCAGGCTGCCGGCTCACCTGCTCCCCGCGCCTGCAGCGGAGCAGCCTGGGCAGCCCTGGCAGGCAGGGCCATGGCCAGGAGGAGCAGGAGGAAGAGGCGCAGAGCAAGGCCCATGGTGCCTTGCCCTCTGCCAGTCCCGCAGCTCTTGCTGCCACCGCTGTCCTGACACCGCTGTCCCAATGTCAGCAGCGCTGCTGCCACCGCCGCTGCTGCCGCAACAGCTGTGCTCAAGGACTGAGTGCTCGCTCCTTGTGCTGCTGTGCAACCACGGGGCTCTGGCACCTCTGTGACCTCAGAGCCTGCTGTGACCTCATGGCCAGGGTGGAGTTGTGTGGGGAGTGGGATCTGCCTGCTTTGGGATGGAGCTCATCCTGCCCAGCTGCTCTGTCCAAGGGCTGTGACACAGCCCCAGCCCAGCTGATCTCCCAGGCTGGGCCATGAAGGGATGGAGAGCAGCCCTGCCAAGAAGGACTTGAGGGTGCTGCTCGATGAGAGGCTGGACATAAGCCAGCCACGTGCATCCAAAGGAGAGTGCCCAGCAGCTTGAAGGAGGTGATTCCAGCCCTCTGCTCTGGTGAGACCTCACCTGGAGTACTGTGGAAGAGGTTTTACAGCGACCTCTGTGAGCCATTGAGAAGTTTGACAAGAGGATCCATGTTTACCCCTGGAAGAATTCCCTACCAAGGTCATTGACATAGAAACCATGAAAGAAGGAAGGATAACTGGTGGAAAACTGCAACTGCCTATTCCAATAAACACTTTGCTTGTCTCTTGTGACCAGTGAGTAAAATGTAAAGTTATGAGCTTTGCAGGAATGTAGAACAAGCATGCACGCTAGAATAAAAACAGGGTTTGAAGCCTTCTGGAAACGGAGTGTGTTGACAGAGTACTGCATCCAGCTCTGCGTTCCCCACACAGGAAGGCCATGGTCCTGTTGGATCTAGTCCAGAGGAGGGACAAAATGCTCTGAGGGCTGCAGCCCTTCTGCTTTGGAGACTGGCTGGGAGAGCTGGCGCTGTTCAGCCTGGAAGAGAGCAGACTCCAGGGAGACCTGATTGCAGCTTTCAGTACCTCAAGGGGGCTTGTAAAAGAGATGGGACAGAACCTTTAGTAGAGCCTTTTGTGAGCAGAACAAGAGGGAATGGTTGATTCAGACTGGACAAAAGAAACCCATTTGTTACCCTGTAGGTTTTGAAAGCCTGGCACAGGTTGCCCAGAGAGGTGGACATCCATGCCTGCAGACATTCAAGCTCATGCTCTGAGCAACCTGACCTACTTAAAAGTGTCCCTGCTCACTGCAGGGCATTGAACTAGATGGCCTTTAAATGTCCCTTCCAAGCCAAGCCATCCTGTGCTCCTGTGCACCATCAAAGCAGTGCTGGATTAGTGCTGGGGGCATTATGGGGCACCTGTATTTTGGTAGTTGTGTCATTTAGCAATTGGCCACGAGAGGATTCATGGTCTGGGCAGTGAAATCTGCAAATAATAGACAATGTACTCAAGGAGAAACAGACGCGGAACACAGCTTCCAGTTCAGATCAATGCCAGCACTTGGCTGCCCTTTTCTGGTTAAGAAATAAAGGAATGTCCTGAAGATCCCCTCATGTGGGTGCATTTTTGGCTGTATCAGTACTTGTGTTCTGTATAACGGGTAACTTGTTAATGCTTCTTGCCCCATTTGTCACTGGATGCAACCCAAATACTGCATTGCTCCTTGTCTACTTGCTTCCAAGTCAAGGCAAATTTTGTTCATGATTGTGTGGGACGTATTCACCTGTTCACAAGCAAATTCTTCTTGCCATTCACACAGCGGCAAGACTGCTTTGTGGATTTGCTCTAATCAGACTGGAATTAAGGCCTACCTCTCCCTAGAATTAAAGCTGATGCATTGGGAGGCAAAGTCTTGAGTAATTTCTCTTGGTGTCTGGCACTGTAGAGAGTTGCTCTGGAATTAAATTACGCTTGAAGACACATGTGGTCTACCATAGTTCTGGCATACTAGAAGTGAACAAACAGCCTTTGAAACACGATTTTATCCTTTCTTCCTCCTCCTCCTTCTCCCAGGAATTTCAGTCTCAGAGGTCAAAGCTCTTCAGCTGCCTCACAAACATTGTTTTAATTCAGACAGGCATCCATGCATTGAGCCACAAATCAGGACTGTGGCTGTGAAGCTTGAAGCAATGTAGGTTTATAGCACTAAAAGTAGTATTCCATTCCCAGGTTAAACCAAGCATTTCCCAAATAACTCTGCCTATTCTCAGTGATGTTTCAAAAACGATCATTGTAAAAGCTGGGAGGGGGCAGAAAGAGTGTCATCAAAATTAAAAAGAAATTTTTCTGAGATCTTTATATTCCTATAAAAGAGATTCAAAATAGTTCATGTATGGAATATTGACTAAGAAGTAAATGACAGACTGTCAAAATAATTGCTTGGGGAACAAAAAACCATAAATAAAAATAAGTTTACATGTAGATAATAAGTAAACCTTCATGCTAAGAAAAAAACCAGACCTGCCAATACTAAAACCAAGAAGGCTGTTTCATCTGTCTCAATACAAAAACTATTCCTGAAAAGAATCAGAGGTCATCAAGACCATTACTACATACAGGAACTTACAGGTATTGGGAAAAAATGAAGGAAACTGTAGTGTGCAATTCACAGAGGTAACCTGGAATTTATTGCTGGATTTGTTGCAAACTTTCAGAGAGCAGACTGGAAAAGCATAGGGGCTGGTCAGCCCATGCGTGGGCATTTAGAGCAGTCTGAGGGATGTTTCTGGGACCAACTGCAGGGAAGAAAAGCAGCAGACAATTACTGGGACAATCTCTTTGCTGGCTGCAGACGTTTTGTCAGTCAGTTCCCTGGGGCTGGGGGAGCTGTCACGGGGCAGGGAGGGCCAGGGCTGGCAGTGGCTGCTCAGGGATGGCTTTGGCCCGTGTCCCTCCAAGCAGCGCCTGCCCAAGCAGCTGCGCTGCCCCCGGGCTCTCCTCCCGGCCTGCTGGGCTTTGTTGGGTGGCACAGCCTGTGCCAAGGGGCGGCAAGGTGCCTGCAGGCCCCAGCTCTGGGGGAAACGGAGAACGTCCTGCCCGCATCCACCGTGCTGCCAGCTCAGCAGTGGAGCACAGCACGAGCTCATGCTCCCCATTGCTCCCACAGGTGCAGCCGGCCCCACCACACGTGGTCCTGATTCCCAGAAGGGTGTGAAAAATGGCAATCACTTGTTTGTCAAATATTAAAAGTTTAATGGCAATAAAATGGTTACAAAACAAGCAATAGAATTAGTGCCATAAAACTTGGACAATTTGGATTAGGACAATAGGAGACAATAGAAACAAAGAGCTATGCACATCTGGGTACCTATTTTCTGGGCAGCATAAGCCCGGAAATGGACACACGGTAACAGAGGATTAACCCTTGAAAACAATAACCAGTTGCATATTCATACATCTCATACATGATGCATAAATTCCACTCAAGCACAGGATTCTGTCTGGTCATCATCAACTTCTCCCTCCGAATACTAACCGGCTTCTTGAGGGCTGAGCGAGGCAGAAAGATGTTATTTTCTTCTGATAGGAGAGCAATAAATTCTTTTTCTCTGAAAGCTTTCGGTGCGCTGTGGCTACTATATTTGCAAAAAGCCAATCATAAAATACGCATTTTTCACAGGGGCTCAGAATGGGTTATTGTTGGGGGACACTGTGTTTTCTTGGGATAAGGGCAAGTTTGACCTTCTACTCATGGCAGGATGGATTTGGAAGTGCTCAAGAGAACCCTGACTGAGCGTTGCATTGCATGTTTTTGATTGTATTTCGGTCCTAGTAGTCAGTTTGATAATGCCCCCTTATTTTGTATTGTTATAGCATATTTTATTACCAATGGGCTGCTCCTTTCCCCCTGTGTTGTTGGCTTTGCCCTAGTTGTCCATCTCCCCAAAGACCTGCCCTTTTGTTCCCTGTTCCTCCTCCCATTGAATGTCAATCCCTCCCCAAGCCTGCCCCTTTCTCTAGAAACTTCCCTATCATTTTGTATCCTTCAAACCCGTATTGCTTTCTTCAAGCTGTCCTGCTCCCCAGTTGTCCTCCCCTATTGGTTTAAACATTGTATTCCCGGCCTTGTGTTCCACCCTCAGTTTGTCCCAATTGGCTAAAGACTGTATCCTCCCCAGGGACCTCCCCAGTTTAGAAATCGGTGTATGCCTTTAATTCAGTGTCTTTCTGTCGCCGACTTTGCAGGGAACAAACATACAGAAGACCTCTCCCTGTTCCTTGTCCCTACCCCCAAGGCAGTCCACCTGTGCTGTGAAGCAGCTGTGCCCTACAGCCAAACCCCAGAGCTGAGAGTTTTCTGGGGGCGGCCCACTCTGGCTGTTGGTGTTGGCAGCTAGTCGGGCTGAAAAAACCCGGCACTGCAGCACTTCCCGAATCAGCTCTTCTGTTGCAGTAAAGAGATGGAGCTGTCAGCCCAGTGTCCGGTGGGAGCAGCAGCAAAGCCCACCCAGCAGCAGCACAGGCTGAGCTCCGTGCCCAGGAGCAGCCGTGGCTGCCCACGGTGTGGGCAGGCAGGAGCCAGGCAGGGGCTGCTGTGACCAGCGGCGGGGCCCCGAGGGCTGGGGAGCCCATGCTGAGCGTCCCTGGGCTTCTGAGGGCACATTTCCTTCCATGGGATTATCTGGGCCTGGACCTCATGAGGCACACAGGGATGCTTTGGGATGCCTGCTGAGGGTTGCAGGGGTCCCTCATGAGGCACACAGTGATATTTTGGGGACTCTGCTGAGGGGTGCAGGGATCCCTCATGAGGCGCTATGGAGTATTGATGGCCTCTCCTAGGGTGTGCAGGGATCCCTCAGGAGGTGTGCAGCGGGGTTCCATTTGAGGGGGATTTTTACTCTTGTCACCACAGCAAAGGGTCACTTGGCCGAGGTTTTGCAAAGCTGGGAGAAAGCCTCTTGCAAAGCCTTGGGCCCGGCCTGTGGGCACAGCGGGCGGGCGGAGCCCATCCCCTGGGGCCAGGCCGGGCTGCTCAGGCCGGGCCGGGCCGGGCCAGGCTCGGGCCCCGGCAGGGAAGGGCCGCGGCCCTGGGCTCTGATGAGGCTGCTGAGCTCCGCCCTGGCCCTGTGCTGCAGCCCAACACATTTACAGCCAGGGCCCTGCCCTGGCCCACAGGAGGCACCTGGAGCTGCAATTGAGGCCGCACCTTCTCCCACTCAAGGGGGCTGGCTCTGTTCCTTCCGAGGATCCAGAGCCTCGTACCTCGGCCTGATGGTGCAAAGATCCCCCCAGCATCCCTCAGTTTGAAAAAATAAAGGCTTTGTGCTCATTTGTGCTCTTTAATATGAAAAGCTTTTTGGGTGGCCTGCAGCTAATATTCTTTTGTTGCCTGGACCCCAGTCAGTGCTCGAGTCTAAATGACTGACCTCTTGTGGATGTGGGGAGAACTCTGTTAGTTACAGGCATTTGTCTCCTTGCAGGGAAGACATGAGGCACTCAATATGAGTGAACAGCAAGCTTCAGTTTATTCTTTAGAGAACTAGACATTTATCTACAACAGTAATAAGCTCATGAAGATTCTGTAATCTAACTGTCCATTGGCTACCCACATCATCAGATCTTCCCCATTCCTCAGAGGTTACATCTCTCCTTTCTCATGTCTCTTTTACTCCTTATTATCGTCCCCAGAGGTGCCCAAGGACACAGTGTTTTTACAGGTGTAAAAACTAGATTAGGCTGAGTCCAGTGCTTTTCCAGTCTGTAGTAACCAATTCCAACACTGACCCAGCCCCAAGCTGCCCTTAGGACTGACTTGATCAAAGGGATTGAAGCTCTGTTGACTGCAAATTCTCCAGGAAAACAAGTACAGGAATTTGGATAATGCTGGCGACAAAAGCAGAGTGCAGAGTTGAACCTGTGAGGCCACCTCACTGCCACCTTCCCCAACCCTTTTATTTTTATTTTGTTTAATATTCTGAGTGCCAGCTCTTGCATGAAATGGGCCCTCAGCAAGGAGCTGCTGGGCCTCCTGGCTGTGTCCCTTTGTGCTCCCAGTGCTTCTGCTCTGGTTGGGCTGGGAAACTTGTTCATCATGCCTCTGTGTCTGTTTCCTGTTGTTCCAATGCACAGCCCTATCCCTCTGCTTGCTATTTAAGGACTGTAACTATTTTATTGGATAACTTACACCTTGTTATAAATGTGAAGCTTGACTAGGCCAATATTCCAGCAGCAATCAATTTATTAATTAGTATGGTAAAGTATGAGCAATACAGCACTGGATAAAGTGGGGGAAGTTTTCCCTCCAACTGCACACCGACAGTTGAGGCTTATTGATATTTAGAGAGGTACTCATAAGCTTTCTCAGCAGTTTCTATTCCCAATTTTACTCATCAGCAGTTTCTTTTCTCAATTTTTATGTCACAATTCTATACACTATTGTGATGTTAAGCTTAACATTAACAGCCATTGAAATTTAAAAAGACATTAGTAAAGAGATATTAGAATAAGTTAATAAGTAGTTTCGGGGGTATAGGCCTCTGCTGAACCAGGGAAGGTGAAAATGCCTCCCCCCATAGTAATCAAGCTTAAAGAAAGATGACAACCAGTGAGAATTAAGTTGTACGCCCTCAAAAAGAAGATAGGGAAGAAATCAGCCCAATAATTGATGGTACTAGATTGAGAGCTGTCAATAAGGTAACAAAGAACTTATACCCTGTAGTAGCAAATCCATACACTTTACTAACTTAACACCTGAGCTAACCTGGTTTACTGTTTTAGACGTGAGAGATGCCTTCTTTTGCCTCCCTATCCACGAAGCCAGCCAGAAAATTTTTGCATTCAAATGAGAAAGCCCTAAAAGCAGTGTAAAACAGAGCTCACATGGTCCATGTGCCTGAAGGTTTCAAACAATTCCCCCACCCCGATTAGAGAACAACTTGCAAAGATCCAGAGTCCTGGGAAGCTCCACAGGAAGAAGGGAGGCTGTTGCAGTACGTGGATGATCTTCTAGTAGCCACTCGGACGTGGGAAGCATGTCTGGCCTAGACAGTAAGCCTTTTGAATTTCCTAGGACTCCAAAGATACTGAGTATTAAAGAAAACGGCACAGGCAGTGAAAGAGCAAGTAATCTATGTGGTGAGTGCTGGGCAACGGACTTTAGGGCAGGCTCGCAAGGAACCACAGGCCAAACCCCAAAACCCCAGACAATAAAGGAACTCCGAACCTTTTTAGGCATGGCAGGGTGGTGCCGGCTGTGGGTTTATAATTATGGAATACTCGTCAGACCCCTCTATGCTCTTATTTCCAACAGAAACAGAGATCTCCAGTGGACAAAGGAAGGCACACGGGCCTCTCACCAGCTAATGAGTGCCCTCAGGTCAGCTTCAGCTTTGTGACTTCCAGATGTAAGTGAACCATTCTTTCTCTTTTCCCATGAAAGACAGGGAATTGCCCTGGGAATATTGGCTCAGGACTTGGGTTCATACTGGAGGGCAGTTGCTTACTTCTCCAAGCAACTAGATGCAAGAGCCAAAGGATGACCAAGTTGCCTCAGAGCTGTAGCAGCAGTCGTGCTTGTTATGTTTGCCCAATTATCCCATTAAAAAAAACCCCAACAATATTTAAGGTAGCAGCAATTTTAATTGAATAGTAAAAATGTATATAAATAAGGGATAATTTGGTTCAAATAATAGCGCATAAGCAAAAATCCACGGGGTGCAGAGTGCAAGGCTCTTGAACCCTTGCCACTTTACGTACAAGTTTGCCAAGTGAAGATTTCCCTCTTTTATGCCACGTGTTAATATCATCTCCTCCCATTCTCGTTTCATCACACCTTCATCTCCGCCCTCATCACCACCTTTGCCACGCATGCGTTGTCACTCGGCTTGGTGGTTGCACAAGTCTTTTGGGGGTCCTCTGATGAAGATTTTAGTAGTCTTCCTCTGTGTCCTTTATTCCACCTTTGGGTTACACATGCGCACCAAGCACCAAGCAGTACACTGCAAGCCAAATTTTGCATACAGCTATATCTTAATATCAAAGCAATAAATTTCTTCTAATTAGCAGTTTCTGGGACCCAACCAGGTTCTGCTCAAATTTTAGTAATGGCTTGGTTTTGATGTCCTTGGGAACATCTGCTGGGAAGGGGGGTGTGGGGCCCCTCCTCTCCCTCTCTTCTTTTTGGACATTACAAATTTTAATTGCTTTATTTATTCCCACATATTAATTACTCTATCAATATTGATTACTGTTTCAATTTTATCAGCACAAATCATACCTATTCACCACATGCTGAATATTCAAGAGGCACACAAGTTTACCCTGGGACAAAAATGACTGTGCTAGTGGCTCACACAGTGTCCACAGTACTGAAAGTAAAGGGTGGCCACTGGCTTTCACCACAGAAGTTCCTGAAATACCAGGCCATCACAGTAGAGCAAGATGATGTAGAGATAGTGGTGACTGATATTGTCAACCCAGCTTCTTTTCTCAGTGGAAATCAAGGAGAAGCAGTACACCACAATTGCCTGGAGACCATTGAAGCTACTTACTCCAGCCGTCCTGACTTAAAGAACACTCCTTTGGACGATGCAGAGACCTGGTTCACTGATGGGAGTAGCCACGTTGCCAGTGGAAAGCGACATGCTGGATACACAGTGACTACCTGCAGAGAAGTAATGGAATCCAGACCCTTACCAATAGGCACCTCTGCGCAGAAGGCGAGATAATTGCCCTGATCCGTGCCTTGGAAATGGCAAAAGGAAAGAGAATAAACATCTATACGGTCTCAAAGTATGCATTCAGAGTTGTGCATGCACATGGAGCCATCTGGAAAGAGAGGGGACTGCTGACCTCACAAAAAAAGAAGAGACAATCCAGCTGCTGGAAGCAGTTCAGCTGCCTGAAAAGGCATATTAAGGCACACCAGAGAGTGAGCTCAGAATTGGAAGAAGGAAATGAGCTAGTGGACGGAGAGGCAAAGAAAGCAGCAAAAAGTGAAGTAATTATGGACAGATTTCCCTTGAAAGTAAGCCAAAATATAATACTACTAATCAAAAGAGACATGCAAACTCAAGGGGTGGGCTACCATTGAAAGAGAGCTAGGAATCCCTTCCCATTTTTGTGATCACTAGTAAAAGAAGAGCACCAGAAACCACACTGGAGCCTAACTACTTAAAAGCTTTTATAAAGTGTAGCTCCTTTCCCAGAATGACCAAGGCTGCCAGTGATACAGAGTGCATCGAAATAAAGTGTTGACTTTTAAGTAGTAGTTTCCACAGCCTTTCTGAAATGCATATCTGATTGAAAGAATGGTTGCCAAGAATTTGTATGCCACTATTACTCAGGTAAACCAACAGTGTGATCCTTGCCTCCAGACTAACCCCAAAAATGCCCCCAGACTGAAACTCGGTCAGATTAAGAGAGGACGTGGGCTTGGACAGCAGTGGCAAATTGACTTTTCAGAATTCCCAAGGAAAGGGGGGTATCAGTATTCACTGGTATTGACAGATATGTTTTTGGGGTGGCCAGAAGCATTCCCCACCAGAACTGTCAAAGCTGGAGAGGTGACCAGGGTATTATTACAAGAAATACTACCACGCTTCAGAGTTCCAGCCACAGTATCGTCGGATAGAGGATCACATTTCATTTCCAAAATAGTGCCACAGATTAGTAGCCACCTGAGCATAGATTCATAGATTGGGAACTTCACACTCCATACCGCCCCAATAAAGCGCCAGATGGAGAAAATGAATCATCTGATTAAGCAGCAGATTGTAAGACTGGGGCAGGAAGTTAATCTACCCAGGCCCCAAGCTCTTCCACTGGCACTACTGCGAATTCAAACTAAACCTTGAGCTAAAGAAAAGCTGAGTCCCTTTGAAATGCTTTATGGGAGACCATGTGGAATACAAAAGAGAATGTCCACCGACATTAGAGAGATAACCCTGGCCACCTACA
Source organism: Calcarius lapponicus (assembly GCA_039654755.1). NCBI lineage: Eukaryota > Metazoa > Chordata > Aves > Passeriformes > Fringillidae > Calcarius > Calcarius lapponicus. Next base: position 2,880,474 of record CM077475.1, on the reverse strand, counting down.
TGGTGGCTTTAAGCAGCCAGCTCAGAGAAATTGAGAAACACGTGGCTAGAATTTGGAGCAAAGAGCTAGATAGACCAGTACATAACATACAGTCTGGGGATTATGTATATGTTAAGCCTCTTGCAGAAAAGACTTTGGAACCACAGTGAAAGAGACCACTGCAAGTGCTTCTTTCCACCTTCACTGCAATCAAGATCAAGGAGCAGATTGCCTGGATCCATCACTCTCGAGTGAAGAAGGCCCCAGAAGCCCCTTAGAGAGTGACATCAAGAAACAATGAACTGAGACTAAAACTTACTCAGGCAAAATGAGTATATTGCAGCCAGGGGTAGTTTGTCATTTCATTTACAGAATTTTTTTGTATATAACTAGAGTCTTAGAATTAGAGAGTACCTCTGTCCAAAGCAATGCTGAATGGCCTTGGTCCCAAGCTTTTAATCTGTATACTGGATCCATGGGAGAACCTTCTGAGATAAAAGCTCTAAACCTATCCACTGTAGTAATTCACGGGGATCAGGTATATGAGGAGCAAGAGTGGCAAGAACGAGAACTGTAGACACTTCAAGAGATCAAGAGAGAAGAAATCAAAATAGAGTGCTAGGTAGTCAATGAGACGGCTTATGAGAGACCAGATGAAATTAGTGTCACAACCTCTCCGGTACACAGGCACCAAGAAGTTTGTGATAGCCTAAGTGAATCAGACTGTTAGTGTAATTTCACCTTGATACAGCCTGTAGAAGTGACCTGCCTTTAAGCTTAAGATGCTATCAAACTCTCATTTAAATTTGAAATAGACACTGCACTTTTTACAACAGCAGGACCTTATAAAACCCACACTAGTAATCAAATAGTTCAGACCCAACCCAAACTTGAACCTGAAGTGTATGAAATAGGCCCTTACGTAGTGAAGAATGTAAGTGAAAACAACTGTTGTTCAATCCAGAATGGTCTCTCAAACGTGTTGAGTTGCTAATGCAAATTAACAGCTCAAAAATCCAACCAGCCTGCTCCTCTTTCCTAAGAACATCCTTTGAGGGCTGGACAAGGTAGTTATAAAGATAAGTATACCTCAGGAGCAGAGCAGGAAAGGATCTAACTGGGATATTCGGGACAGGATTGAGAGTTTTAAATGGAATTGATTCAGAAATACTGATGAATAAGCTGGCTGCTGCAGCAGGTGGCCTAGCAAAATTGAAGCAGCCTTTACAGTCATCTCTGTTGGCATTAGGAACTAGCCAGTGGCAGATTTCAAAAGTACTGCCAAAGTGGGAAAAGGCCGGGGGCCAAGACCACAGGTTAATAGTAGAAGCGCTTAGTACAGTTCAAGATAATGTGTCTGTAGCTTTCAGTTGTATGCAAGCACAGTTATGGAGGCAGGCAACAGCAGCTCTGATCATATGGGAAGGGGGTGAAGGTAATTTTCCAGCTGAAATTCGGAAAGTAGTCTGGGATGACACAATTGATTTTGAAAGGAAGTTTCAATCCTGGTGGACTATGGTAAATTTCACCTATGATCCTGCTTCTAACGTGGCCACTGCCTTTGTGCTTACCATACGTAATGCCACTGTTGACGTTTTCCACCCCATCATTGCACTAGAATTAAGTCATGAAAAAACAGTGCTCTACCCTTCAGAACATAGGGTGTGGGCATGAAAGGTGAATGAAAAGTGGCAAACAGTAAGCTTAGAATCCTGCATTACCAGAGAACAACTAGGATTCACTTGTGAAAGCAATACTATTAATGCCCAGGATGTGTGTCTAGACACTGAACAGAGTATTTGCCACTTTGAGATTCATCCAGTCACTGACCAGAAAAACGGTGCTTATACATACTAGTAAAAGTTATGAGTGCCTGAGAACTGCTTGTGCTGCCCGCAAAAATTAATAACAACAATGTTATTTTGTCTGGCAGAAATCATTTTCATTTTTGTATTTGTAATTTTGTTAAGATTATCGGGTGTGATTTTTCGTACTTACAGCCCCAGTGACATCCCAGCAGTTGATTAAAACCAATTACACAGTGTATCACAGACTGTCACCTACTCCTATTGGGATGGACCTTACATTGGTAAAACAATTAATTAAGCACCAAGACCTACTGGAGATCTTGAAGGAAATCCAAGAAAGCAGAGAAAACCTTAATTACTGTCCAACATGATTCAAAAGAAATAACCAGAATTCTGCAAAGAATAAAACAAAATGCAGATCATCACTGCTGGGATGTTACCTTTGGGTGGTCACCAACTGCAAATGGAATCTTTAATAAGTTGTGTCATCCCATTGTAGTTTTGTTAATATTAGTTGGAATAAGTTTAGGGTTATCCATTATAGTGCTAATTTGGAATTGGAGCATATTACAGCGAGTAGCTGTGGTCACCTCCTTATCAAACGTACGTGGTAAAGCATTAAGAGACACTTACTGTTGTAGGGATTTGCATTAAGTAAAAGAATTTACTTATTTTCTAGGAAAGGGGGAAAAGAGACAGAGTAGAAACTTTCCAGAGTAGAAATCCATTTTGATTTAGGTGAAATGTATATCTTTGAATTAAGTCTGTAGTTTGAAAACATAGCTGTTTAGTCTGACTGCCTCTTCTTGTAAAAAGCCTAGGCTCAGAGAAACTGCTTCAGTGAAGGACAGAGATAAGGGGTGGGGGGAGACAAAGAGACAGAGGAACTGCTATGAGAGCTGGCCAACCTGACCTAGGAATTCTTTCTGATAAGGAAGAACTAGCGGTAAATGTGACACCAAATTTGTAAAAATGAATATGTATGAACCTATTGTGAAATTGGATGCATATGTATTTGAGAGGGGGATAAAAAAGGATCTGGAGTTCCCAGAGGTATGCATTGTTGGGGAGGATGAAACAAGAAAGCCTTATAAATATGATTGCCTGGCAAAAGATTTTGAGAATGTAGAAACTATAAGCGAGATTGAAATGAAAGCAACCTTTGAGATCTCTTAGTTACTGAACAAGAGGAAAACAATGGTGTGGCTGCTGAAGGTAATCCCCTCTGGATGAAAGAAGACCCTCTACAAGCAGGCTGGTCCAAGGGTCCAGCAGACCCTGCCAGCTTGGCAGAAGGGGTCCAAAGAGTAGGTTTTAGGGTTTAAAATGTAGCACAGTATGGTAATGTAGTGATTCTTATAGGTTGTATGGAAATGCTATAGGATTTCAATGCTGTATTAGATTAGTTAGTGAGAATCTGAATATTCAACACAGAAGATGATTTATTGTATTGTAACAGGAACTGCGGGCACTTCTGCACTTCAACTTCCCTTTTCTTCTTCTCTGCACTTCTTTTCTACTTTTCTTCTACTCCTCTGCACTTCTTCACCTCCTCCTTTCTACATGCTCTCTGCTCTTAAGCTCTTGCCTTCTATTCTCTTACGCTCTACCCCTCTCTTCTCTCGGGCCTGCTCCGAGCTGCGGCCGGCAGCTCTCAGCAGGGCCCTGCACCCACGCCCTTTGCAATAAACTGCAAGTTACACGACTTGGCTTCAGAGATCTCTCGCCTCCGTCCGTCCCGACCGTGCTGACCCCCCCGTCGCTCCTACAAAGCATGACTTTTAAGGAGAGGAATCTCCACATGCGTCCGGTGCTGTAATAAACATACCGGCTTCACAACTTTCACAAAGTTGTGGAGTTTCGTTTGTCTCCGCAAAACAGCCCCAGTGGCAGCTGGCAACCAGAGACCCTCCTGCACCACAGGAGATTCCCACTGTGCTCAAAGTTTGCCTCTGAAGACTGAGAGGTGAGCTTGTCAGAAATCCTGGAAATTATCAGGGAAAGGGTTTTAAGTTGGTTGTTGTCACTAGGTAAAAATCTCCAGTGGGAAAAGAGCCTCTCCAGTACGCTGGGTGTCTTGTGATGACTTACTTCTTCTAAGAATAAAGATTACCAATTAAATGCAGTTTTATTTTTTATTCTGCAAGTGTAAAAGTGTTCCAAATTTTTCTGAATTCTAACACTACTTTAAAAATCCTAAACTACAAGGGGAAAAGGGAAGAAATATTTGGGGATATTTTTCTACAAGAAAGGTTTCTGAATATTTCTAAAATCTTCTGCTGTGTATAAATGTAAAACAAAGACAAAATGAGGTTGCTTTTTCTCAGGAGCCCCATGCCCGGCTGCTGCCTGCCCAGCCCTGGCTGTGCCCAGAGAAGCAGCTCCACCAGCGCAGGTGGTAGCACAGAGACACCTGAGCTGAAGCCAAAGATGTTGCCGGGCTTAGGCCTGTCCTTGGCAGGAGGGCTGCACCTTCTGACCTGGCTGGACACCAGGGGCAGCACCTTTGGGGACAGAGGGTCCTGCTCTCGGTGGTGGTACCAACAACCTGTCCCTAGCAATGAGCTGGTAATGCAGCCGTGGACGAGACAATGGACACGGGCACGGAGATGCGAGATGACAGGTCCGGTTCTCCCTGGCAGAGTTATTTGGCTGGTCTTGTGAAGCTGCAGAGGCGCTCCTGTGCAGAGAGGAGGTGGCTGAGGCCCCAGCTGCCAGTGGCATCCAGGGAGCCTCCTGCACAGCAGGGCCCAGAGCTGGCAAGGCTCCCCAGCACGGCTGCAGCTGCTGGCACAGCTTGGCCCAGCTGCACAGCTGCCCCTCAAGGCCCCGGCGAGCAGGGCACGGCCCTGGGCAGGCTCCCTGGGCAGGAGTGGGCCCCAGAGCGCCTCTGCCTTTCAAGGGCAATCTCGTCCCTGCTCTTTCTCCTCCCCACCTTGCTTTGCCTCTGCCCTGTAGCCCTGGGGCTGCTCTTGGCCAGGCAGCTTCAGTGGGAGCCAGCACTGGCTGCAGCCCCAGCGGGCCCCCCAGGACAAGGCCCAGCAATTAAGAGGCCAATGAAAGCTCTGGGCAGCAGCAGAACCCTCAGCAGAGTTATCTGGACAATCATGGATGGGCACAACCCCACTGCAGCTTCACTGGGAATGCTCCCGGACTGCAGTAGACTTTCTAAAGAAGCTGTTTGAGGGAAAGATGAACAAAACACTCACCCTTTTCTCTTCCAGGAAGTCCAAATTCGGACACAGCATATGATGAAGATAAGCTCCAAAAAAAGCAGGCCGGCCAGTAACCCTATCCAGGAGCCTGTTACCTTGCAAAAACCCCTTCCAAGGCCCCTCTGGGAATCAGGAACACGTGTTGTGGGACTGGCTTCACCTGTGCGAGCAATGGGGAGCGTGAGCCCGTGCTGTCCTGTACTGCAGAGCTGGCAGCACGGTGGATGTGGGCAGGACGTTCTCCGTTTCCCCCAGAGCTGGGGCCTGCAGGCACCTTGCCGCCCCTTGGCACAGGCTGTGCCACCCAACAAAGCCCAGCAGGCCGGCACGAGACCCCGGGGGCAGTGCAGCTGCTTGGGCAGGCGCTGCTTGGAGGGACACGGGCCAAAGCCATCCCTGAGCAGCCACTGCCAGCCCTGGCCCTCCCTGCCCCGTGACAGCTCCCCCAGCCCCAGGGCACAGAGTCAGGCCCTCTCAGGAGCCAGTGCAGCTCCTGCCCGGTCGGGAGCCAAGGCTGGCTCTGGCCCTGGGCTCGCGGCAGGGCTCCCGCTCGGGGCTGCTCCTGTGCCTTGGGCCTCTGGGCACTCAGGGCCAGCTCCGGAGCAGCTGCAGTGGGAGGGACGTTGGTGCACGAGTCCCCTTTCCCCGGGGCTGTGAACGAGCTCCAGAGGCCTCAAGGCCTCCAGGGGTGCCTCCAGCTTTGGCTGCTGCTGGACCGTGCAAGGGCAGGCCCTGGGGGAAGAGCTGCTGCCACACAGCCCCGCCAAGGGCTGAGCCCGGCACGGCAATTACCTCCTGTGCCTGTGCCCATGTCCGGCTTGGCCTTCCTTCCTGCAGCAGGGGCTGCCAATCGACCTCTGCTTCCTTGGGGAAACACCTTCTTCTGACCTGCCTTTTGGTCCGTCACTTAAGAAACAAAAAAGTTCACTTTAGCAGATGGAAAAATTCCACTGTTGTTTGGTGGCATCTTCAAGGCACCATGCTTATTAAAATAGGCATAAGATTCACAAAACATCTGGGCTTTTGGGCCGGGGCCAGGGCCCACCCTCTTCCAAACAGCTGCCAGTGCGGAGCAGAAGTTGTGAGTGCATCATGCAGGCTGAGGGCACACACGTGCATGGCTCTGTCCTGGCACCTGCAGTGATGCCCCCCCTGTGCCTGAGCTTTGGGCTCTGAGCTGGCAGCTCTCCCAGGGGAAAGGCCTTGACCTACCCTCACCATCTCCCAGAGGCGCAATCCTGAATGTTGGTTGGGAAGCCAGATCACCTTCAGCAACAGGTTCAGCTGCAAAGAAAGGCAGGACAGAACAGCTCCCGTGGCACTGCTGAAGATTCTCCTTCAGGCCTGAGTGGCAGTGAGGGCACCTGTGTGATTGGTGCCTTCCAAGGTACTTCCTCAGCTCTGCCTTCCACTCAGGAAAGGAGCTGAGAAAGGCTCAGCCCCGGGGCACAGTCCTGGGCCGGGTCCCTGCCCTCTCTGCTCTTCTCTGTGGCTGCACAGAGCACACGGAAGGACACACTGGCATTGCACACGGGAGGGAGATGGACAGCTGAATGGTCCTTCCTCCCACTGACAGCGTCCCTGTGGGATCCCTCAGAGCTCCAGCAAGGAGCAGGGCAAGGTTTCCAGAACTGATCAACCTTCAGAGGAACTTGAAGTAAATGCCACATGAGTGAGCTCTTGCCACATAGTCACTGATTATTCTGTCAGGAAAGGTACATTGAGAACTTGTCTCCAGTATCTGGCAAGGTCTTCAAACCACCATTCACCAGCCTTTCCAAATAATCCAAGTTGTGATTCCATTCTAGAAGGGAGCACAGATCCTACAGAACCATTTCCATGATGTGCTGTGCAGAAGGGATCCCCTTCTGCCTTGGGGAACTGGGCACTGCAAGGCGGTGGGGTAAGGCTGGGGGAGCCTGTGGCTCCTGGTAACTCTCCATACACTTTGCAGTCCCTGTGCAACACTCTGGGAGGAGCAGCTGGAGCAGCCCAGGGCCCTGGGGCTCTCTCAGTCCCTCACAGGAAACCCTCACTAAATGCTTGGGGAAATCTGCAGTGCCACAGCTATTGCTCCCAATCTCCGTCCCTGCCTCATGCTTGCCCACCTGCCCATGGAACAGCTCCCACAGCCCAGGGGCACATAGCCAGGGCCTCTCAGGACACACTGGAGCCTTGCTCTCCCCCTCTGCCCTTTCCCCACCATGGGCACCCCGTGCAGCCGCTCCCAGGTTTCGGGACGTGTCTCCCATGGAGGGAGCCCAGCAGGACAGCTCAGTACCCGAGTGCCCTGAGCCTGCTGGAGATAATTCCTCTGGGCTGTGCCCGTCTTGTCCAGGCTGTGCCCGCAGTGCCAAGCAGCAGAGAGGGCAGCTCAAGCCTCAGCAGGGCTCAGGCCCAGAGGCACAGCAATTACCTCCTGTGTTTGTGCCTGCCATCGCCTCCCTTCCTGTAGCAGAGGCTCCCAATGAGCCACTGCTTCCTCCGGGAAATGCTTCCTTCTGCCCAGCCTCTCCATCTGCTTCTAGAGAAAGGATGAGGTACAGCTGGATCAGGTGGGGCTGTTCCGCACTGGGGAGGTGACATCTTCAGGAGCCAGTGCTTGTCAAAGACATGGTTAAGAAGCAGGAAATCCCTATCAACATTTTGGGTAGGCCAGGGCCCTCTGTTCTCCACAGAGCTGCCCCTTCTGATCTGCCTGGGGACCGGGAAATCACAGGGGATCTGAGGCCCATGATGCAGCTGGGGCACCCTGTCAGCTGATGCCCAATGCCTTCCTGCAGAGGCTGGGGAGAAGCTGCAGCCAGGCCAGGCTGGGAAACAGCCCTGCAGGGCATGGAAGCAGCCCCGGGGCAGCGAGGCTGCCATGGATCCCTTCCCCTGTGCTGGGCACGGCGTGTCCAGATGTGCAGCCAAAGGCGCCGGCTGCTGAGCCCCAGGACAAGGCTGAGGGAAATGCACCCACCTTGTCCTGACAGCTGCATTTCCTTTATTCTTTGCCTCATGTGTTCAGATAACTCATGAGCTTTCTTCTCTGCTGTAGCTTTGTTCTTTCCTGTTGGAGGACCTTAGAAAAACGTGGTTCCATTTCCCATGAATGGATGCCACAAAAGCAGGGCTCAGCCTGTGGGGTCAGCAGGGACACACTACTCACCCCAGGGATGGGAGCTGGGCTTGCGTGCAACATCCACGAAAGGACCTGGGAAAGTCCTCCCTGCAGACACCCCTGTAACTCAACAGCCACAGAAGCTTCTGCCATCTCTGCTCAGCTGCACGGACACCACTGAGCCACAGGAGCCGTGAGGGGATGGCGCAGGGCGAGGACACACACGTGCATGGCTCTGTCCTGGCCCCTGCAGCGCTGCCCCCCTGGCTGAGCTTTGGGCTCTGAGCTGGCAGCTCTCCCAGGGGAAAGGCCTTGACCTACCCTCACCATGTCCCAGAGGCTCAATCCGGAACGTGGGTTGGGAAGCCAGATCACCTTCAGCAACTGGTTCAGCTGCAAAGAAAGGCAGGACAGAACAGCTCCCGTGGCACTACTGTAGGAGGTCCTCAGGCTGCAGGCAAGGCTCAGCCCAGGGGCACAGCCCGGGGCCGGCCCCTGCCCTCTCTGCTCTCCTCCATGGCTGCACAGAGCACACGGAAGGACACACTGGCATTGCACATGGGAGGGAGATGGACAGCTGAATGCTCCTTCCTCCCACTGACAGCGTCCCTGTGGGATCCCTCAGAGATCCAGCAAGGAGCAGGGCAAGGTTTCCAGAACTGATCAACCTTCAGAGGAACTTGGAGGAAATGCCACATGAGTGAGCTCTTGCCACATAGTCACTGATTATTCTGTCAGGAAAGGTACATTGAGAACTTGTCTCCAGTATCTGGCAAGGTCTTCAAACCACCATTCACCAGCCTTTCCAAATAATCCAAGTTGTGATTCCATTCTAGAAGGGAGCACAGATCCTACAGAACCATTTCCATGATGTGCTGGGATCCCCTTCTGCCTTGGGGAACTGGGCACTGCAAGGCGGTGGGGTAAGGCTGGGGGAGTCTGTGGCTCCTGGTAATTCTCCATACACTTTGCAGTCCCTGTGCAACACTCTGGGAGGAGCAGCTGGGGCACGCCAGGGCCCTGGGGCTCTCCCAGTCCCTCACAGGAAACCCTCACTAAATGCTTGGGGAAATCTGCAGTGCCACAGCTATTGCTCCCAACCTCTGTCCCTCCCTCATGCTTTCCCAGTTGCCCATGGAACAGCTCCCACAGCCCAGGGGCACATAGCCAGGGCCTCTCAGGACACACTGGAGCCTTGCTCTCCCCCCTCTGCCCTTTCCCCACCATGGGCACCCCGTGCAGCCGCTCCCAGGTTTCGGGACGTGTCTCCCACGGAGGGAGCCCAGCAGGACAGCTCAGTACCCGAGTGCCCTGAGCCTGCTGGAGATAATTCCTCTGGGCTGTGCCCGTCTTGTCCGGGCTGTGCCCGCAGTGCCAAGCAGCAGAGAGGGCAGCTCAAGCCTCAGCAGGGCTCAGGCCCAGAGGCACAGCAATTACCTCCTGTGTTTGTGCCTGCCATCGCCTCCCTTCTTGCAGGAAATCCCTCCTTCCACAGAGCCCCTCTGTCCATGCCTTGAGAAAGGAAGAAGCACAGCTGAATCAGATGGAATCATTGCACATCCAGGAGGTGGTCTCTTCAGGAGACAATACTTTTCCAAGATATGGATAAGGATCAGGAAAGTCCTGATCCCGCAGGCCCTTGGGGCTCGCTATGGCCCTCCCTCCTCTAAGCAGCCACAATTCAGGATGTGCCTGGAGACTGGGAAAATGCAGGGGATCCCTGGTGCAGTTTGGGCTCTCTGTCAGCTGATGCCCAATGCCTTCCTGCAGAGGCTGGGGAGAAGCTGCAGCCAGGCCAGGCTGGGAAACAGCCCTGCAGGGCGTGGAAGCAGCAGCGGGGCAGCGAGGCTGCCATGGATCCCTTCCTGCTGTGCCGGGCATGGCATGTCCAAATGTGCAGCCAAAGCCCCCGGCTGCTGCGCCCCAGGACAAGGCTGAGGGAAATCCTCTCACCATTCCTTTTGAGCAGTTCCATCATCATTTGTTTCAGGATGTTTTTTGGCTCATGGGGTTTCTTGTGTCCTGTGGCTTTGTTCTTCCCTCTCAGAGGACCTTAACAGAAAGTAGTTCCATTTCCCATGAATGGATGCCACAAAAGCAGAGCTCAGCCTGTGGGGTCAGCAGGTACACACTACTCACCCCTGTGATGGGAGCTGGGCTTGTGTGTAGGAATCAGCAAAGGGTCAGGAAAAGTCCTCCCAGCAGACACATCTGTAACACAACAGCCACAGAACCTTCTGTTACCAGGTTTCAGCAAAGTTGTAAACAATTATTCCTGCATGGGACAGTGAGAACATACCTGCAGGAGGCTCCAACGGCTTCAAAACTTTATTCAACCAATCTAATGGAGAAGCCTTTCCAGACACCTCACCTAGAACAGAGCAGTGATGAGAACATTTTTCAGGGTATGCTGGGATCCCCTTCTTCCTCTGGGAAATAGGCACTGCAAGGGGGTCAGATAAGGCTGTGGGAACCAGATATCAATGGACATGGCCAAAGCAGCACAGGGGCCTGGGGAGCTCTGGGCTGGCTCCTGGCCACTATCCACCCTCTTTCCATGCCTTGTGCAACATCCCTGGTGGGGTGGCTGAAGCAGCCCAGTGCGCTGGGGGCTCTCACTCCCACTGCTCCAACTCTTGCTAAATCCCTGGGGGAAACTGCAGCAGGCAGTGCCAGAGCTTTCCCCTTTTCCCTCCGTCCCTCCTGCCCTTTCTCCCTCCCTTCCTACCTTCTTCTGTCTCTCCATCCATCTTTCCCTTGGGACAAATTCCCCAGTTCTCAAGGGCACATGGCCAAGCCCTCTCAGGACACACTGGAGCCTTGCTCTCCCCCTCTGCCCTTTCCCAACCCTGTGCAGCCGCTCCCAGGTTTTGGGACGTGTCTCCCACGGAGGGAGCCCAGCAGGACAGCTCAGTACCCGAGTGCCCTGAGCCTGCTGGGGATAATTCCTCTGGGCTGTGCCCGTCTTGTCCGGGCTGTGCCCGCAGTGCCAAGCAGCAGAGAGGGCAGCTCAAGCCTCAGCAGGGCTCAGGCCCAGAGGCACAGCAATTACCTCCTGTGACTGGGCCTGCCATCACCTCCCTTCCTGCAGCAGAGGCTGACAATGAGCCACTGCTTCCTCCGGGAAATGCTTCCTTCTGCCTAGCCTCTCCATCTGCTTCTGGAGAAAAGGAAAGAGAGAGCTGGATCAGATTGGGCTGTTCCCCACTGGAGAGCTGGCATCCTCAGGAGGCAATACTTCTCAAAGACATGGTTAAGAATCAGGAAATCCCTATCAACTTTTTGGGTAGGCCAGGGCCCTCTGTTCTCCAAACAGCTGCCCCTTCTGATTTGCCTGGAGATGGGAAATTACAGGGCATCTCATGAGTGTGGTGCTGTTTGGGCTGCCTGTCAGCTGATGCCAAATTCCATCCTGCAGAGGCTGGGGAGAAGCTGCAGCCAGGCCAGGCTGGGAAACAGCCCTGCAGGGCGTGGAAGCAGCAGCGGGGCAGCCAGGCTGCCATGGATCCCTTCCTGCTGTGCCGGGCACGGTGTGTCCACATGTGCAGCCAAAGCCCCCGGCTGCTGAGCCCCAGGACAAGGCTGAGGGAATGCACCCACCTTGTCCTGCCTGAAGCATTTCCTTCAGCGTTTGCCGCATGACTTTGAGTGGCTCATGGGGTTTCTTCTGTCCTCGAGCTTTGTTCTTTCCCGTTGGAGGACCTTAGAGCAACGGGGTTCCATTTCCCATGAATGGATGCCACAAAAGCAGGGCTCAGCCTGTGGGGTCAGCAGGGACACACTACTCACCCCTGCGATGGGAGCTGGGCTTGTGTGCAGGAACCAGCAAAGGAGCTTGGAAAGTCCTCCCTGCAGACACCCCTGTAACTCAACAGCCACAGAAGCTTCTGCCATCTCTGCTCAGCTGGACGGGCACCACTGAGCCGCAGGAGCCGTGAGGGGATCGCACAGGGCGAGGGCACACACGTGCATGGCTCTGTCCTGGCACCTGCAGCGCTGCCCCCCTGGCCGAGCTCTGGGCTCTGAGCTCCCAGGGGAAAGGCCTTGACCTACCCTCACCATCTCCCAGAGGCTCAGTCCTGGATGTGGGTTGGGAAGCCAGATCACCTTCAGCAACAGGTTCAGCTGCAAAGAAAGGCAGGACAGAACAGCTCCTGTGGCACTGCAGGAGATCCTCAGGCTGCAGGCAAGGCTCAGACACGGGGCACAGTCCTGGGCCCGGCCCCTTCCCTCTCTGCTTTTCTCCGTGGCTGCACAGAGCACACGGAAGGACACACTGGCATTGCACACGGGAGGAAGATGGACGGCTGAATGCTCCTTCCTCCCACTGACAGCGATCCTGTGGGATCCCTCAGGGCTCCAGCAAGGAGCAGTGCAAGGTTTACAGTATTCTTCAGCCCTGACTTAACGTTAATGAAAATGGCAGATGAGTGAGCTCTTGCCACATGGACACTGATTATTCTGCCAGTAAAAAGGGAAATTCAGAACTTGCCTCTGGCATTCTTTGCCAAGACATTCAAAGTGTCATTCAGCAGGACATCCAAATCTTCCAAGTCGTGATATAAATCTAGAATAGAGCAAAGACCTGAACCATTTCCTTGGTGTGCTGGGATCCCCTTCTGCCTCTGGGAAATGGGCACTGCAAGGAGGTCGGGTAAGGCCGTGGGAGCCAGGTGTCAATGAGCAAGGCTAAAGAGCACAGGGGCCTGGGGAGCTCTGGGCTGGCTTCTGGTCACTCTCCACCCTCTTTGCAGGCCCTGTGCAACATCCCTGGTGGAGAGGAAACTGGGGCTGCCCAGGGCCTGTGGGGGTTTTCTCACTCCCCCAGAGGAAACCCTCCCTAATGGCCTGGGGAAAACCATCCCCAGCGCTTCCCGGGGAGCAGGGAGCGCTGTCCCGGGAAAGGGGAGCCAGGCTGCCGGCTCACCTGCTCCCCGCGCCTGCACCAGAGCAGCCTGGGCAGCCCTGGCAGGCAGGGCCACGGCCAGGAGGAGCAGGAGGAAGAGGCGCAGAGCAAGGCCCATGGTGCCTTGCCCTCTGCCAGTCCCGCAGCTCTTGCTGCCACCGCTGTCCTGACACCGCTGTCCCAATGTCAGCACCGCTGCTGCCACCACCGCTGCTGCCGCAACAGCTGTGCTCAAGGACTGAGTGCTCGCTCCTTGTGCTGCTGTGCAACCGCAGGGCTCTGGCACCTCTGTGACCTCAGAGCCTGCTGTGAGCTCAGCCTGCTGTGACCCCTGAGCCTGCAGTGACTTCAAGGCTGGGGCAGGATTTATTGGGTATGGCTCTCAAGAGGTTCTGTTCCAGTCAGGAGAGTATGTCTGTAATGGCAGCTCTCTGAAATACAATTTTTTTCACAAGAACTGTGTTATACGGCATTGGACAAATGAGACATTCATGGTTCTACATGCAACAGCAATGTCCAGTCCAAAATTCAACTCATATTGGTGATTCCCACTATTGCAGGCAGCAGCAGCCCTGCCACGCTGACACCGAGTCCCTGCTGTGCTCTGTGCTGGCCTTGGGCCCATATTTAAAAAATTAAGAACTTGATGCCCAAGCTTACAAAAATAATGCAACACAGGCCATCAGGGTACCTGCACGCTTTAGGGGACACCCAAACCCACAGCACAACTTATGGGTGTCCTCAGCCACCCTAAAGTCTCCTTGTGTGCCCTACAAGAGACCTCTGACCTCTGCTCGATTTACAGCTGTCCCTCGGCCCCTGCACACCTTTGGAGACTCCCAAAATTCCCTGCACAACTTTTGGGTGCCCCCAGTCCCCTGCACAGCACAGAGGTGACCCAAAGCCACTGCATGCCTTTAGAGGGACCCAAACATAACACTCAGGGAGCAGCAGCAGTGCTGAGCCACCTTCTGTGTGTGTGTGTTCACCATGTGTCCCTGGGTGAACAGGTGAGGCCTGGGGGGCAAATCCCCACTCTGCCCATAAGAGATCCGGGCCTGCCACTGGCCCAGTGTCTGTCGGGCTCTGAGCTCATCCCTCAGGCTATGAAGGACTTCCTTCAGAGTCCAGTCTCCCTGCATTGTTCTCAAGGCAAGCACCTACTGATGGCTTCCCTCTTTTCCTGGGCATGCCACTGGAGGAGTGTCGGACAATTCCCTTTTCTGAGCCAGAGATGGGGTAATAACTGAGAGGCGTTTTAAAACCTTTTATTCCATTTCCAGTCTCATGAGAAGGGTGAGACAATACAGATGTTATAATTCACACTATCACAATCAGAAGCTGACTATTTCTTAATTACAAAACATGATGAGCATTTCTTGGCTATCAGCTTTTTGCCACACCATGCTGTAGATGCCTTAAAGCCAATCATCTAAAACTACCACTCATGGGTCCTACTACAATGCATCTTTCATAGTTCTATTTCTCTAAATTATCTAGTCTTATTTGTAAGGCCATTTTTTGAAACTGTTTTCTAGCTCTGTTTTTTCTAGCTGTCTCTTAATATCTGTCATATTCCATGGCATTTCTAAGTCAGCATTTCTTATCTCATATTTTGCATACAAATGCATACTGTGTGGGTCTTCTGTCAAGCTCTGAGAACTTTCTACAAATCCATTTTGCACATTTCTCCCTCTCTCTCGGACAGAAACAAACTTCTTTGATGGTCTTGTTCATCGTTTGTTGTGTACAGTGAAGTACATAAGGTACTATCACTAACATTGTTATGATAACAATCAATGCATGTAAACTTATTTTGTAAAGCTCTTTTAGATAAGGTGTAAAATTTTGTCCTTCAAACAAGTTGTCTAACTATGACCTATAATTTGTTTTAATTTGATTTGTCAAATCTCTCAGTTTTTGAAGTTGTTTGTGGATGGACACTGAATGGTCAGATAAGTTCATAGAACACAGTCTTTCAAAATCTTCCCAACTATGTCTATGTGCTAGTAAAGAAAATTTGATGGCAGTTCTGTTGTCACAGGCCTTCAGCCGGGTAATAATTAGCATTGACTCCATGATTGCAGAAGGCTGATCAATCACTTTGTTCTATTCGATCATACTATACTGTACTGTACTATACTATACTATACTGTACGTACTATCCTATACTATACTATACTTGGTAAGAAACTCATCCCCTTACAGACAGTCTGATACAGCTTTGGCCTAATTGCCTAATTGGTCAATCCATCCAAACACCATCCAGTGTCCAATTAAGAAATCACCCTTTAGTAAACAAATCTCCCTAACACATTCCACATGTGCACAACAACAGGTGCAGCAAGTGGAGCTAAGAATTGTTTTTGATTCTTTTCTCTGATCTTCTCACAGCCAGCCCCAGGAAAATCCTGGGAAAGTCCTGCCTGCTGCTCTCTATGGAGAGAGCTGCAGCCACAGCGGTTCTGTTTTGTAAGGTTGTATGTCAGAACAGCACTAACATCTGTCATTACGTCACTAATTGTAATGGAAATAGTATTGACTTCTTTACTCAGCTAACACCCTAATTGGTATAATTTTTGTAAATGCTTTACTTGAAATAATTTGAGGCAGAAATAAAGCTGATGTAATTCATTTTGCAGGGCCCCAGGGATTGAAATTGTTATTACAGTTTTCTTTAGAATGATGGTAAATCTTCTTTTTCCATGTTTTCTCTTGATAGTTTTTTTAACATTAGGCACTATTTCAGTGAGCTATCTGATGCTACATGGGCTACCTTTCATTGTTGAGGGAATGCCCTGTTAGGCTCTAAGTGTATAAATGAAGCAGTATCTTTTTGACAATTGCCATGGGGACTCATCTAGGTCAGCAATTTCACTTTTAGGGGGCACTGGGGTAGTACAATTGCACTACAAACGTGAGTTTCTGTATACAGGATGATGGGGCATAACATTTAATTGTGGATCTTCCTGGTACTGAAATTCAGCACAAAATTCTATTGCTAAAGAACCAAGAATTTCTAATTTTTGATGTTTAGTAGGTGCTTTAAGAAGATCAGGGGCATAATGACGTTAATTGGTTATGTGATTTGTCTCATTGGTAACTTCACATTAATATTTGTCACAATTGGGTATTGGCCACTCCTAACTGGTATTGGTACACATTACAGGTAGCAAAGGGTTTGTCTGGGTTCAAATAGGTTAAATATATGGTGTCTGAGCTTGCTGACTTGGCTAAAGGGACCTAAACATTCCTTTTTGGTTGATCTACAGGCATATCTGCACTGTAAAAGTAAGTAAATAAAACTAATAAGCGACAGTAAATAATTTGATCAAACTCTTATGTTCTTATTCAGCTGCTTTTTGGTAAAAGCTTTCTCATATAGTTCTCAAGCAAATCTTTTGGCATTTGTTTAGGGACTGGCTAACTATAGGGCACTAAACTGTCCCTGTAACATTCAATTTTTACAAATTTGGATCTCTTAGAATTCTTTTTAACATGATGGACATCACGCTTTTGCCAAAAGAGCTCTATGATATTAACACTTTTCACAGTCCAATCATCAACATAACACTCAAGATTTGTCATTTTTGTGGGTTGAACAGGGAATATTTGGCATGAACCATAGTCTCTCTGTGCAGCTCATGTCTGCGTGCTGCTTTCCCGGCTGGTGGAACTGTCCCTGTGCTCTTGTGTGTGATACAGTTTGACGATTCTTGCTGGGACCCACAAAGGTCCGGCACCTGTGGAAACACAGGCATTACCCTTTGTGCCAGGTTACTAGTGGAAATGGTCCTTCAATTTGTCCTGTCTCAGGGTTTCTGATTAAAACGGGAGGAGTGTCTTTCAATTTTGCCGGTGTGCTATTTGAAAGTGCCTAGAAATTGGAAGATTAGGTTCTGCAAATGAAAAACATTAGAGCCATATAAAGCTTTGCTCAGCCTCATCTGAGGTGTTGCTTGGGGCACTCCCCCGTTCTGTTGATCTAGGCTGCATTTTAGAGTGTGTCTTTTTAATAATTGCCTGACTCGTGGGGGAACAGGGAATTCTAAAAGTGTGGCAAACACCCTAATCCATCAAAAATGTGGCCAATTTCTGAGCTGTGTATGTGGGTCCATTGTCTGTTTTTGCTTCTTGGGGTACATCCAATGAAACAAAAGCTTGCAGAAAATGTTGGCAAG
The DNA here is from genome assembly GCA_039654755.1 of Calcarius lapponicus. Classification (NCBI taxonomy): domain Eukaryota; kingdom Metazoa; phylum Chordata; class Aves; order Passeriformes; family Fringillidae; genus Calcarius; species Calcarius lapponicus. The sequence continues at coordinate 2,863,279 of CM077475.1, read as the reverse complement.
CATGATTGGCTGTTTCCCCTGTGTGTGCAGAAGTAAAAACTGCACCTGAAAGCGTATCAACAGGCACATGAATATTTTTGAATTTTCCAAAAGACAGGTATTTAGTAATATCTGTTTGCCACAGTTGTAAGCTTTGCAATCCTCCTGGATTAACAGCTGCTGTAGAAACAGGAGGTTGTACAAGTTGACAGTCAGGGCAAGCACCAATAATTGCTTTTGCTTGACCCTTGAAGATGTGAAACAATTGTGCAAGTGCTTGATCATTTTGACGAAAAAAAGGCATGACTCAGTTTTGCTTGTTTGAAAATGTTTGGCAAAGTGTTTGAAACAACCACTGTCAGCTTGTCTGCTCTCGCATTTCCTTCCGCCATGAATCCTGTAAGCAAAGAGTGTGCCCTGATATGAAAAACAAAATATTGGTTAGTTCTGTGTTGTAAAATTGTATAAAGAGATGAAAGCTAGCAACATAAGGTATTATTACTAACATCTTTCAAAACTGATCTTTTAATTCTTTTAACAACATTAGCACCATAAGTTGAATCTGTAATTAAATTAAAAGGCTCTGGAAAGAGTTGAAAAATCTTCATTACAGCGGCCAGCTTAACAATTTGAGGAGAGTCCTCTGCTGTTTTGGTGGTTTGGTTTTGTTAAACTACTACTGATTTATGTATTTTCTCTGATCTATTAGTGAAGAGAGTTATAGCACTCAAAGATTCTTTACTTAGTATAGGTTTTTCTCTAAAACTCAGTTTTGTTTGTAACAATTTCTGACCTGGTTAATGAATTGAACAAACACTTGAATAATTTAACAATGCATTCTGTAAATCTTCTGAATTTTGCAAAGCCCAATTAAGGTAATCTTTTTTAAAGGTAAATAATTGAAGCCTTAGCTTGCCACAGTCAGTAATCTTGTTCTGGTTCTCATTATAATTTAAGCTATTGCCTTCATAATTCTGAAAACTGGTTTTGGAGACTTGTGAGGAAAAAAATCTGTTCTATTATTATCAAAGGATCTTTCTCAGAAGAGTCCCACTGAAACATGAGACCATAAAGTTGCATTTTTTCTCCCAACTCTGTCAAGAAAAAAGGTTCTTCTGGAGTACAATGATGTGCTTGTCTTTTTTGAAGAGCCTGACCAACCTTTTCAACTGCTTTTTGAGTTTCAAAGGTCAGAGTTCTCTGAGATTTGATGCCGCAGTCTCCTCTTAGTAGGTTAAAAAGTAGAGCAAGTTCATTATTTGTAATTCCTAAAACCAGATCGGACCCAAGTGATCTCTCTTAGAAGCTGTTGTAAATCTTGCAAGGTGCTGACTTTGCTTCAAAGCTGTATTTTCTGTGGCTTGATTGCTTGTTCTGTCATCCTCCATCATAGATGTTTCCAGGGCGAGGTTTCTTGTATTTTTGATGTTGAAATTTCCAGTCCACTATTTTGAACTCCAGTGACGACGCTCTCTCAAGTCTGTTCCATTTCTTTTTTAGTAGGTGCTGCAATGAGCAAGTCATCCATGTAGTGTAAAATTCTAGACTATGGCTGTTTTTGCTGGGCTGGAGACAAAGCTTTTGCTACAAAATATTGACAAATAGTAGGCGAATTTTTCATCCCTTGCAGCAAAACGACTTAGTGAAATCTTTGTAGTGGTTCTTTTCTATTGATGGTTGAAACCGAAATGGTAAATTGAGGACTATCCTCTGGATGTAGTGGCATGTTGAAAAAACAATTTTTTAAGTGGATGATAACAAGAGGATAGTCTCTCGGAATCACTGAAAGAGAGGGAAGTCTAGGTTGTAGAGGCTTCGTGTTATCTATGATCTTGTTAATCTTTTTGAGGTCATGGGGTAATCTTTAAGAATTAGAAGTCTTCTAACGAATGATAAAAACTGGGAAATTTTAGGAACTGTTTGTAGGTTTGATTTTTTTTTCCCTAACTATTTCTGTCTGAGCAATATCTGTCTTATTCCATAAAACTTCTAAGTCAGCATTTCTTATCACAAAATTTACATACAAGTACCTACAGTGTGAGCCTTCCATCAGGCCCTAAGAATTTTCTACAAATCAATTTCCCACAGAGGAGGTCCAGGCCCAGATGATGCCAGTGAAGGAATTGTGTCCTCAGCAGCCCAGGGACGCTCAGCATGGGCTCCCCCAGCCCTCGGGGCCCCGCCGCTGGTCACAGCAGCCCCTGCCTGGCTCCTGCCTGCCCACACCGTGGGCATCCACGGCTGCTCCTGGGCACGGAGCTCAGCCTGTGCTGCTGCTGGGTGGGCTTTGCTGCTGCTGCCCCCCGGACACTGGGCTGACAGCTCCATCTCTTTTTATTGAAACAGAAGAGCTGGGCCAAGCCCTGCCCGCCTTCAGTAAGGGCCAGAGGGCAGGGCCAGTGCCTTCAGGGGCAGAGGACCTTGTTTGGGCGGTGGCAGCATCTGCACAGCAACAAGCTGCTAAAGCAGCTGTGACAGGGACATTGGGCATGGGCATGGCCATGGGGAATGTCTGCTACAGGTGTCCCAGGCTGAGGCGTTTGGCCGCTTCTGTGAAGCTGCAGACGGACGCCTGTTGAGACAGGAGCTTGCTGAGGTCCCAGTTGCAGCTGGCACACAGAGACCCTCCTGCACAGCAGGAGATTCCCACTGGGCTCAAAGTTTGCCTCTGAAGACTGAGAGGTGAGCTTCTCAGAAATCCCAGAAAATACCAGGGAAAAGGTTTTAGGTTGCTTGTTGTCACTAGGTAAAAATGTCCATTGGGAAAGGAGCCTCTCCAGTACGCTGGGTGTCTTGTGATGACTTAGTTCTTCTCAGAGTAAAGATCACCAATTAAATGCAATTTTATTTTTTATTCTGCAAGTGTAAAAGTGTCCTACATTCCTCAGAATTCTAATACTATTTTGATAAATAAAGAGCATTTGTGGAAAATGGAAAGAAATATTTGGGGAATTTTTTTCTATAGAAAAGGTTTCTGAGTATTTCTAAAATTTTCTAATATGTAGAAATGTAAAATGAAGAAAATGGGGTCGTTTTTGACAGGAGCCCTGTGCCCGGCTGCTGGCTGTGCAGCCCTGGCTGTGCCCAGACAAGCAGCTCCGCCAGCGCTGGTGGTAGCTCACAGACACCTGAGCTGAAGCCCAAAGATGTTGCTGGACTCGGGCCCTTCCCTGGCAGGAGGGCTGCACCTCCTGGCCAGGCTGGACACATGGGCCAGCAACTCTGGGGACAGAGGGTCCTGTTCTGGGTGGTGGTGGCAACAGCATGTCCCCAGCAAAAAGTTGGTATTGCAGCTGGGGAAGGGACAACAGACACTGGCATGGAGATGCGAGATGATAGGTCCAGTTCTCCCTGGCTGAGTTCTTTGGCCGGTCTTGTGAAGCTGCAGAGGCGCTCCTGTGAAGAGAGGAGGTGGCTGAGGCCCCAGCTGCCAGTGGCACCCAGGGAGCCTCCTGCACAGCAGGGCCCAGAGCTGGCAAGGCTCCCCAGCACAGCTGGAGCTGCTGGCACAGCTTGGCCCAGCTGCACAGCTGCCCCTCAAGGCCCCGGCGAGCAGGGCACGGCTCTGGGCAGGCTCCCTGGGCAGGAGCGGGCCCCAGAGCGCCTCTGCCTTTCAAGGGCAATCTCGTCCCTGCTCTTTCTCCTCCCCACTGTGGGTTTCCCCTGCCCTGTTGGACCGGGTGCCTCCTGTGCCCCAGGGCACGGCCGTGGCTGTAAATGCCTTGGGCTTCAGCACAGGCCCAGGCCGTAACGAGGCTCTTGTTGTGCCTGCAGCGCTGCTCGGCAGCCCCACCGCAGCCCGGGGCCGCGGCCCTTCCCCGCCGGGGCCGGGGCTGGCCCGACAGGGGCGCGGCGGCTCCAGAGGCCCCGCCCGGCCCCCAAGGATGGGCTCCGCCCGCCCGCCGGGCCCGCAGGCCGGGCCCGAGGCTTTGCAGGAAGCTTCCTGCTGCCTTTGCACAGCGGGCACCGAGAGCGGCCCTTTGCTGCGCTGAGAAGACTGAAAAGCCCCGCTGCACACCTGATGAGGGACTCCTGCAAGCCTCAGTAGTTGTGATAAATACGGCCAGGAGACCAGCTCCTTTAGAAGGCCTTTTTTAAAGACAGCTCTGGGTGGGGAACCCGAGGGGTGGCGCACGCCGCCACTGCTCCCACAGGACGACGCTGAGGAGAAGGAGTGCAGCTTTGTCTCTCGTCAGAGCTGGGGCTTCTGTCCTCACGAGTGTCCTTAGGAAGGCCATATTGGCTCGTAGCCCAGGGGTATCCTCCAAGCTGGGTACTATCAAAATTATGGTGACAGGACGGAATCTGGCTCTGGTCAGGAGTGGGTGACGTAGTGTGGTTCTGGTGGGTTAAAGTCAAAGTTTTTGTGCTGGTTTGTTGTTTGGAGAGGGTTCATATATGTGATAAACGAGTTCACTGAATTTAAGGATCACATAAGAATCTTTATTATTTTTGCAAGCGAGAATAAGCAAGGACAGCGCTGGGCGGCCTGGAGTCTCCGCTCCGCTTGGCTCGCAAAATTCCTATGCCCTAAGTCCACCTTTTATTGCCTTCTTCCTCAGGTTTAGGGATGACGTGATCGGTCTTCTGCGCTTGCTCGTTCAGTTGCTAGGGGGTCTTTTTCTGCCTTCTGGTGGTCGTGGGGATGAAGGCTCAGTCTTCCCTTAGTCTTCCTCTCTGTGAACGCTGGGTGAACTTTTTCAACTTTTTTTTTAAACTTTTACCTTATAAGGCATATCTATACAGACCACTATAAGCTTTCTGCAAGCTAAGCAATTCTTACTAGTACTATACATTTTCTGCAAGCTAAGCAATTCTTGCTAGTTTAAGGATTGTTATCACAGCTGCTTTTCATTACCTTCCTTCTCATAAGGCATACCTTTACAATGGAATTCCCAAAGCACTATAGTAAACCAGCAACCATATGTATCTGCACAAGAGGGTTTTTTTGATATTTAACTATTGTTTTATATTGTATAATTATTTAGCTATTGATTTAATTAATGAACAAACATACTACTATTTATTACAATTCCCCATTTCTCTTTTTATCAATTTTGTTCATTAAATCTTTTTAATTCCTTCCTAGCAAGCGTTAAATAAGCTTCCTCATCAATTAAGCTATGTGCATTTATTATAGGTGCTAATTTCCCTAGTTTCTTCATCATATTCCAATTCATCATGAATAGAATTGCTGACAAAATAAAACCAAGCACAATCAGTATCAACAGAACAACAATGGGATGGCTTATACTATTTAGGACCCCTGTGGCAGTAGGAGACCAACCAAAAAGGGTATCCCCCCACCTATGCTCGCCATCTTGCTTTACCCTCTCCATAACCCGGTGTATTTTTCTTATATCATGATGGACAGTCACTAGGGTCTTCTGTCCGCTTTCCTTGATTTTCTCGAGGATTTTGATCAGGTCCTGATGGAGCAACAGTTGTCTCACCAGAGTGAGATTCATCCCAATTGGAGTGGGCATTAGCTTGTGGAGCAGTGTGTAGTTGGACTGTATTAGGTGGTGAGAGGTAACTTTAGTTTCATAAGTGATATCACACCCTGTAATCTTAGTGAAATTACAAAGACAGAAGTTTGAGTGATTCTTTGTATCCACCACAATATTATCTACAAACACAGAATCACAAATAGTTCTAAAACACGCACATCCATTACCTATGTATATAAGGACTGTTTTAGAAGTCTCATTAGGACGAATCTCAAAATGACAGATGTTTTGCTCTGTATCTAAACAGATATCTTGAGCTATAATTACATTGCCTTCACAAATGAACCCCAATTGTTCCCGGATAATACAAGATTCTAAATCAACAGTTTGCCATTTATCATCAAGTTGACGGGCCCATCCTCTATGCCCCGTAGGGTAGAGAACAGCTCCGTCACGGTTTATTCCTAATGCAATAACAGGGAAAACTAGATGTACAGAGGCATTGCTTATTGTCAAAACAAAAGCAGTAGCTGTATTTGAAATAGGGTTATAGGTGAAATTTACCAGCTTCCACCAGGATTGGAATTCTCTTTCAAAATCAGTGGCATTGTCCCAAATTATTTTTCGGATTTCTGTGGGGAAAGTGCCTTCCTCACCTTCTCTTATGATCGAGGCAGAAACTGACTGCATCCACAATTGTGCCTGGATACAGCTGAGGGCTAAGGAAACATTATTTTGTGCAGCACTAAGTGCATCAATCACCAATTTGTGGTCGTTCGCATTTACTCTTTCCCAACTTGGCAAAATGTTTGACAGCATCCACTGGTGTGTCCCCAAGGCTGACAGAGATGACTTCAGTGGTTGCTGTAATTTGGACAGATCTCTAGTTGTAGCAGACAATTTATTCATTAGTACTTCCGAATCAATACTATTGAGAATTCCTAACCCTGTACCTAGAACACCGGTTACATCTCTAGGTTCCCTTGTTTTAAAAGAGTTGCGTTTCCGGAGCCAAATGGTCCAGCCTTCAAAGGATGTTTGCAAAAACGGGGAGCAAGCTGGCTGAATGTCTGAAACATTAGTCTGCATCAGCAATTCGACCTGTTTTAGAGACCATGCTGGATTTAATAATATCTATTGTTGATCAGTTTTCCGGGCTATATAAGGTCCGATTTTGAAGATCTTTGGGGTGAGTATGACTGGTGGTGCAGGTGGAGTGGTGATATTGTGTGGTTCAGCAGTGGTAGAATGCATTTTAGTATCTATTATAAATTTAAAGGAAAGGCCCCGTGTATCTTTTCTCCAGAGACAGACTACCTCTGCAGTGCGTGTTAATGTGAAGTTTTTCCAACAGTCTTGTGTGATTGGGTATACACAATCTGCTATTTGTTTATCCTCCTGACCCATGGAGACACTAATTGCAGTTGCATTAGTATAATCAGTCCCATTTACCATTCGACATCCAATGCAGTTGCATTAGTATAATCAGTCCCATTTACCATTCGACATCCAATATTAATTTGTTCTCCCACTACTCCTTGAAGCTGCCAGTTCTTCTGCTTCTTCCATTCGTGTTCAGCGTATGGCAGACCATCATGCAGTACTAAGGTTAGTAAACTTAAACCTGTGGTACTCCCCATTGCTCCGGTAAATTGCAAAAAGGCCTGAGACCAATCAGGGATCAGGGTCCCTTTATGGGTCATGTTCTCTTTGTAAGGCTGATGAGGGTTTCCCCAGGCAGCCGGGAGGCTCAGGGTTATAGTAATTAAGGTAGCTCGCCAAGCAGGGGAGGGTCCTAGCAGCAAATTTCCTTTCATAATCATACCTCTTTTACCTGGGGCTTTCCTGTGCTCCGTTCCTGTTCCTATGGTCCATTGCTTTCCCCCACTATTCCTTACCTCTCTGCCTCGCCTGCCAGCCCGGGTGCATCGGTCTGCAGGGATCATTATCTTCTCAGCAGCAGGGGTAGTCTTCAGGGGGTGCATCATTTGAACTATCTCCTTAACTCCTGCCCCCCCCCCCCCCCCCCCCCCACTCCTAAGGGCAGGCTACCAGGCCTCCAGGCAAAGGGTCTCTTGCAAAGGATCTCTTTGAATTTTATGTCGAATTCTATGTCGGACTCTCTGCCGTCCCTAGCGAGCTTTATATGGCCTGAGTCCCCACCTACCTAGGGTTCACCTTCTGCCTTTTATTCCTTTTCTCCCTTCTTCAGAGAGTTACGTCGTTCTTCCCTACGTTCTCTACGTTTTTGTTGTTTATGGACTCGGGAATAGCGGCGAATCGTGCTATTCCGCTCATCAGGCCTCACTTGCCATACCAGAGGGACGTGGATTCCCTTTTTACACAAAGTAGTTAATATAACTGTCTGGTTTTGGCTTGTGATCCTATGCAATTGGTGTTGGAATTCCCATGCCAGGGCCCAACCTCTTCTCTGTTCCAAATTTTCAACTAGTGAAGCTACTTCTCTATCGGGGATCTCCCGCCCTCCAGGGATCTTTACAAATTCTTTTAGGGCTCTTAGTGGATTTGCTCTTCTCCAATCCTGATCACAAGCAAGACACCATGTACTCCCCACCATATGTGACTGAAAAATCCACCATTTGTCCTTACAGCCCCCGCAAAAGATTTTTACCCACGCTTGACAAGAGGATTCCCAGCATTTAAGACACCCAGTATAATCGGATAATTCTCGCCTCACTTCAGCCACTACTGAAAGAGCAAGTGTCAGTTCATTCCAGGTTTTCCACGACAGAGAGCACTCCAACTCCTGTTCCAGTTCCTGTAGGGGTTTTCTTACCAAGAGTCTCAATCGGTATAGTTCTCTGTCCCCTAATTCAGTCATTCACGTTACCAGCTAGCGCAGGTTCCCGTGCCTTCCGAAGGGTTAGCCGTAGATCTCCAGGGCGACTGGTCACCTCCCAAGGGGCGTCTGCAGTGATGGGTCCTTTCACTCGACTGGCATGTGTCCAGCCTTTTTCAGCAGTTCGGATGGCTGTTTCTGTGGTAAACAGGACAGCATAGGGACCTTCCCATTGAGGTGTTAGGGATGTTTCTTTCCAGGTCTTAATTAGGACCTTACCTCCGGATTTAAGTTTATGCATTATTATATCCAAAGGGGGTCTTTGTACTAATAACCCTTTCGATTTTAATTCTTCCCTCCGTTTCATTAACTGTGTATGTAACTCTGAATCTGACTATCTTGGATGCAAGGATGGTTCCCCGGGAGTTCTAGGTCGTAAGGCATCCCATAAAGCATTTCAAAAGGAGAGATTCCCACATCTGTCCTAGGCTGGGTCCTAATGTTTAGCAATGCCATGGGTAAACATCTGACCCAAGACATTTTTGTTTCTACCATGAGCTTGGTGAGTTGCTTCTTGATTTCTCCATTTGCCCTTTCCACCCTCCCTGAGCTTTGAGGGTGCCAAGGAGTGTGATATTGCCATTTAGTGCCTAAGGCCATGGTTACTTCTCTCAGAACTTTGTTTGCAAAATGGGGACCTCTATCAGAGTCTAATATTTCTACTAGTCCATACCTAGGGATTATCTCTTCAAGCAGGGTTTTAATCACCACATTTGCAGTAGCTCGTGATGTAGGATATGCTTCTACAAAGTGGGTTAGATGATCTACCAGTACCAATAAGTACTTGTATCTCCCTACTTTCGGCAGCTCGGTGAAATCTATTTGTACATGTGAAAAAGGTCGGTGTGCTAATTCCCTTCCTCCTGGAATCCTTTCTCGAGCTTGATGTCTATTAACTCTTTGACATGTTATACATCCTCTAACTACTTGTTTTGCTATATCGTAAATTCCTATACACATATACTTAATAGTAAACTGATCTACTAAAGCTTGAGTTCCCCAATGAGTCTGGTCGTGCAGCTGTTGTACTATTCTTCGGGCCATAGACTTTGGCAGTACCTCCCTATCGTCTGGCAATTTTCGAATACCCTCATTCTCTTTTATTCCCATCTTGTCTAATTTCTCCTTTTCCTGGGCTGTGAAGCTCAGGACACGAACTTTCTCATCACCTCCCGTTCTCCTTATCCCCTGATCCTGGAATTTTCGAAAAGCAGCTTTCTTAGCTTCTCTGTCTGCTGCATTATTCCCTCTGATTAGATGGGAGAGGCCCTTTTGATGTCCTTTAACATGTACTATTGCTATTTTCTTTGGGCCTCTTAAAGCTTGTAGTACCTGGGTAATTAGTTCCTGATGTATTAATTCTCTTCCTCGGGAGTTTATTAACCCTCTCTCTTCCCAAATTTTTCCAAAAGTATGCACCACTCCGAAGGCATATTTTGAGTCCGTGTAGATGGTCCCAACCTTAGCCTCTAAGAGTTTTAAAGCCCGCAATACTGCATATAGCTCACAGGCCTGGGCTGACCAGCTAGGACTCAAAGGTCCAGACTCTTATTATTTCCAAATTTTCACCTCCCACTATCGCATATCCAGAGATTCGTTTTCCCTCAACAACTCTAGAGGACCCATCCACAAATAATCTTTCTCCCCCTTCCAGTTCTTCCTCTTCGAGGTCCGGCCTGATTTTTGTTTGTTTTTCTATGCTATGTAAGCAATCATGAGTTAAATTCTCCTGTGGATCCCCAAACAAGAACTCAGCGGGGTTTTGCAGAGAGGTGGTTTCAAGTATCAAACCGAGGGGATGACAGTAAAATGCCCTCGTATTTCAAAAGTCTCGAATCTGTTATCCATTTGTCTGCCTTTTGTTGCAATACTGCCCGTATGTTATGGGGGATAAAAACTTTCAGTTCTCCTCCGTAAGTAATTTTGAGAGCTTCTTCCACTAAGAGGGCTGTTGCCACTATAATCTGCAAGCATGTTGGCCATCCTCTACTTACGGGGTCTAGTAATTTAGAAATAAATGCTACTGGTTTTCGCCTACTGGCCCAGTCCTGAGCCAGTACCCCAAAGGCTACTCCTGCCTCAGTGTTAACAAACAAATAAAAAGGTCTCCTAACATCCGGGAGGCTTAGCACCGGAGCATTAGCCAATTTCTCTTTTAGTTGTTCTAATGATTTATCATCCTTTTCAGTCCATTTCATCAAACCTTCAGCAGTTAATTTTTCATACAAAAATTTTACTTTACCACTAAAGTTTTCAACCCATTGTCTGCAGTATCCTACAAGACCCAATAATTGCCTGATTTGTCTTTTATTTCTTGGGGGAGGAAGGGAGAGTATTCCCTTAACCCTCTCTGGGTCTAATGTTTTTGTTCCTTTACTAAGTCGATGCCCTAGGTATTTTACTTCTTCTTCTATGAATTGCAATTTAGTTTTGGACACCTTCAGCCCCTGGATGCTTAAAAATTTCAGAAGCTTAATGCTTTCTTCTCTAACTGATTCCTCGCTTTTTCCAGCAATTAACAAGTCATCTACATATTGAACAATGGTTATTCCCTGGTTCGGGGTGTAGGATTTCATTATTTGCTCTAGTGCCTGCCCAAACAAATTCGGGGATTCAACAAATCCTTGTGGGAGCACGGTCCACCTTAGTTGTTTTTGGTGGGTATCGGGATCTTCCCATTCAAATGCAAAATAATCTCTACATTCTTCTTTCAAGGGGCACACCCAGAAGGCATCTTTCAAATCTATAACACTATACCAGTGATCATCAGGTTTTAATTGACTGAACAATGTATGGGGGTTTGCTACCACAGGGAAACGGGCAATGGTTCTCTTATTTATTTCCCTTAGGTCATGTACTAATCGGTATTTTCCATCTGATTTCTTTACAGGTAAGATGGGGGTGTTAAAGGGAGACATGCAAGGTTCCAAGAGCCCTTGTCGTATTAACCGTTCTACCTCTGGTTTTAGTCCCCTTCGCCCCTCATCTGATATGGGATATTGTTTTATCCTTACTGGCATTTCTGGTTTTTGAATGTTGACTGTGAAGGGCTCTATATTCAGTCTTCCTGCTGTATCAGGGGTATACCAGACTTCTGGGTTGATTTTTTCTTCGTCAGTGACCCGTAAGGGGCACAACCTGACTTTCAGCTGTTTTTCTTCAATATTTATATTTATCCCTAATTCTGCCATTAAATCTCTTCCTAATAAATTGTAGTCGGCTTCAGGGACCAGTATCCCTATTTTCTTTTCTGATTCTATTAAGACATCTTTAATTACAGGAACCTTGAAGGGTTCTCCTTTTGCCTCAATAACCTGTACTGTAGAAGGTGAAACTTTACATCCCGGGGGCAGAGATTGAACTGTTGATCTCTCGGCCCCTGTATCTACAAGGAAGGTTATGGGAGTTTGTTGGGGACCCACCTTAAGTTTTACCAAGGGCTCCGATGACATTTGGGTCCCCAATAGATAGAGCCCTTGACCCCCCCTATTCCTCTTCGATCATCTTCTCATCCCTAAGCCTCTTTCGATATTCCCTCCTCATATGTCCTTTTCCATGACAATAATAACACACTACTCCCTCTCTCCCTCCAGCTGGAGGTCCTCCTAAATCTCGGGGACCTCTCCTCATGCCATTTCTTTCCCGTGGTGGAGGGTTGTTTCGCTGTCCCTCCCTGACTGCCGCCACCATCATCCGAACTTGTCTTTTGTGTGCCTCATCCTCTCTTCTAACATATACTTTCTGAGCTTCCCTAAGCAATTCATCAAGTCCTCTGTCCTGCCAATCCTCTAACTTTTCTAATTTCTTTCGAACATCCTCCCATGATTTAGCTACAAACTGTGTTTTAAGGAGTGCTTGCCCCATCGGCGTCTCTGGATCCACCCCTGAGTATAACTGAAAACTCTTCCTTAATCTTTCCAACCATTCAGTGGGGGTCTCATCCTTTCCTTGGCACTCCTTGAATGCCTTGCTTATGTTTTGTCCCCGGGACACGGCTTCTCGTATACCCTGGATTATGATGGTTCTTAAGTCCTGCATATGACCACGGTGATTGGGGTCTTGATTATTCCAGTTAGGATTTTGCAAGGGCCATTTCACATCAGCTGCAGGACCCTGAACATGTTGGGTGTCCCAAATCCTCATTCCTGCCCTTCTAATCATCCCTCTCTCCTCTGTTGTAAATAGGATGCCTAAAATAGACTGCATCTCTACCCAAGTATATATATTTGGCCCCAAGAACTGATCCACCCTTTCTGCTACTCCTATAGGGTCTTCTAATAATTTTCCCATCTCTTTCTTAAATTCCCGGACATCTCCCAAGTTCAGGGGGACAGTGACAAACCCCATCCCAGCCTGGGGTCCCCCTAATGCTATTTCTCTAAGAGGAAACAGCCCACTCCCCCCCCCCCCCCCTTCCTCCATTGCTGTTTTCGTCTGACTCCGAGTACGCCTTCTGCAATCCGGGGAGTCCGTCATCTGTTGTCTATTAGGGGCCGATGCTGGGAATGTGTTCGGGAGGGGCTCAGGGGGAGCTGGTGGTGGTATTTACGGGGGAGGATAAATAGAAACACATTCCTCTGGCCGAGATTTTTCTTTTTGTCTTCCTCCCCTTGATTTCCCTTAAGGGGGAACAACCTAGTCATTTGCTCACTACTTTCTAGCAACCATAATTTAGCATATTCACTCTCCTCCGGATTCACTGGCTCTTTAGAATTCACATAAATGTTCAGGGCTTGACAAACCCACTCCTCGGAGGATCCGAAAATGGGCCAGTATATACCTCCTGAATCCAAATTCTTACCTCCCCATACCACCATGCAATAATTTATCATTTTTGCCTTATCTTTCCCTTTTCTGGAGGGAAAGTCATCCCAATACTTGATCATTAATCCTAACGGACTATCCTTAGGTATTGGGGGTAACCGGGGACCCTCCCCCATGGGATCAGAAGGCTTGCTCTTCTCTGTCCCATCTTCCAAGGCACCTCCACACACACACACACACAAAGCCCCTCGGTCGTGGCTCGCTCCCTCGCGGGTTACGAGAAACGCACTACTAGAGAGTCCCTCTTGCTTCGTCCGCAGTTGGACGTCTCATTCACCGTGCCTTGGGATCCCAACCCCAACTGAGCGGTTCGCCTTGTATACTCACGCGTCCTGCGTCGTCGCTCGGATCTTCGTGCACAAAGTTTACAGGGTTACCGGTATTTTCCTTGCTTATTCCCGAATTTAGGTTCGTCAGTCCAGATGAGGAGTCGGTTGAGAGGACCTGGGGCCACCAGATGGTGGGGCGCCTCCCCAGGATTCTCAAACCGACCCTGTTTTCTGGATCCGAGTCACGGCACCAAATTGTGATAAACGAGTTCACTGAATTTAAGGATCACATAAGAATCTTTATTATTTTTGCAAGCGAGAATAAGCAAGGACAGCGCTGGGCGGCCTGGAGTCTCCGCTCGGCTCGCAAAATTCCTATGCCCTAAGTCCACCTTTTATTGCCTTCTTCCTCAGGTTTAGGGATGACGTGATCGGTCTTCTGCGCTTGCTCGTTCAGTTGCTAGGGGGTCTTTTTCTGCCTTCTGGTGGTCGTGGGATGAAGGCTCAGTCTTCCCTTAGTCTTCCTCTCTGTGAACGCTGGGTGAACTTTTTCAACATTTTTTTTTAACTTTTACCTTATAAGGCATATCTATACAGACCACTATAAGCTTTCTGCAAGCTAAGCAATTCTTACTAGTACTATACATTTTCTGCAAGCTAAGCAATTCTTGCTAGTTTAAGGATTGTTATCACAGCTGCATTTCATTACTTTCCTTCTCATAAGGCATACCTTTACAATGGAATTCCCAAAGCACTATAGTAAACCAGCAACCATATGTATCTGCACAAGAGGGTTTTTGCTATTTAACTGTTGTTTTATATTGTATAATTATTTAGCTATTGATTTAATTAATGAACAAACATACTACTATTTATTACAAGTACTATCAAAATTATGGTGACAGGACGGAATCCGGCTCTGGTCAAGAGTGGGTGACTTAGTGTGGTTTGGTGGGTTAAAGTCAAAGTTTTTGTGCTGGTTTGTTGTTTGGAGAGGGTTCATATAGTTCCCACAGCCTCTCATTTGAATTCAGTCCGGGTGCCAGTCCTCCTGGGAGCAGGGGTGCAGGGGAAGTGGTTCCCGACGGGAATGGATACAAATCCAGGGTGAGAAGGAAAGGGGTACAAATACAGAGTATGACAGGGAGAGATCCAAATACAAGGTAAAATAGTAACATCTAACAGCGGCAAATAAAGGCAAGTCTTAGAATTCTAACATTCAGCGTTGAACAACAGACTAACACGGGGTACAAATACAGAGTATGATGAGGAGAAATACAAATACAGGGTAAAATAGTAACATTTAACAACGGCAACTAAAGGCAAGTCCTAGAACTCTAACGTTCAGTGTTTAACAACAGACCAACGCTTCAAATTAAGACCATATCAACTTCATTAACATCAACTCCCAATTACTATTCTGAAAAAGAGCTCCAATCTCCAGGATTTCATTCCTCACATAGAGACAGACCATCATTACTCCTTTTGCCTCCTGAGGGATCCCCTGCACCCCTCAGCAGGGACCCCAAAATATCCCTCTGTGCCTCACAAGGAATCTGTGCACACCAATGCAGAGAGCCCAAGACAGCCTTGTGTGCCTCACAAAAGAGCCCAGCCTCCTGCCTGCCTTAGCAAGGACTCAGCTCCTCTCCAGGCCCTGACGGCAAGCAGTAAACCGCCACGGTAATCGCGAGGAAGTCAAGCCCCTGCCAGCCTTACAGTGTCTCCAGTCACCTATACAGCATAGAAAAGATCCCAGATGCCCTAAGAACCTCATGAGGAACCCCAGCCACACACACCACTTGCAAAGGACCCAAAGCCCCGCATGTCCTACTGCAAAACCCAACACGCACAAGACCCCCCCGCTCCAGCTCGTGTGCCTCATGATGGACCCCGGTCATCTGCCAGCCTTACAGGGGTCCCCCCATCCCCTGGCATGCCACAGAAAAGCCAGGCTTGCCATTAGCTCTAGCCAGCTGCGTGTTCCCTGACCGAAACCAATTCCCTTCTGGGAATGGGGAACACGTGTTGTGGGGCCGGCTGCACCTGTGGGAGCAATGGGGAGCGTGAGCCCGTGCTGTGCTGCACTGCTGAGCTGGCAGCACGGTGGATGCGGGCAGGACGTTCTCCGTTTCCCCCAGAGCTGGGGCCTGCAGGCACCTTGCCGCCCCTTGGCACAGGCTGTGCCACCCAACAAAGCCCAGCAGGCCGGGAGGAGAGCCCGGGGACAGCAGGAAGCTGAGAGAAGCCCCTTCTCTAGAACTGAGGGAGTTCCACCAGAAGCAAACAAAGATGATAACTTGAAGAGATTCCCACTGTGCTCAAAGTTTGTCTGAGAAGACTAAGAGGTGAATCTGTCAAAAATCCCAGGAAATATCTGGGGAAAGGTTTTATGTATATTGGTTGTGACTAGGTACAAAGCTGCTGTGGGAAAAGAGCCTCTGCAGCAGTCTGGCTGGCTGAGTGGGTCTTATTTCTTCCTAGAATAAAGATTACCACTGAACTGCAATTTTATTTTTTATTGTTTAAAGGGGAAAAATTTTCAGGAATGTAAAACTACTTTCACAAACATGGACATATTGTGGAAAAAGAGAAGAAACATTTGGGGATTTCTCTCTACAAAAAATATTGCTAAAAAATTCTAAAAATGAAAAGTGAAGACAAAATGGGGTCACATTTTCTGGGTTCTAAAACTACTTAGGAAAATCTTTAGCTGCTATAGTGATTGGGAAGAAACATTTGGGGATGTCTCTCTACAGAAAAACTATTTTGAAATATTTCTAAAACTTTCTAATTTCTAAAAATGGAAAACTAAGACAAAATGGTGTTGCTTTTTCTCAGGAGCCCCATGGTGCTGCCTGCCCCCTGGGCTCCCCCAGCCCTCGGGGCCCCGCCGCTGGTCACAGCAGCCCCTGCCTGGCTCCTGCCTGCCCACACCGTGGGCATCCACGGCTGCTCCTGGCCACGGAGCTCAGCCAGTGCTGCTGCCGGGTGGGCTTTGCTGCTGCTCTCACCCGTGCACTGGGCTGATGGCACCTTCTCTTTATTGCAACAAAAGAAAGGGCCATCACCTAGCCTGCCAGAAGGCGGGGTCAACTTAAGTGTTGCTTAGAGGGCAAGGCCAGGGGGCTCAGGGGCAGAGGAAGGGACATGTTGGTCTCAGGAGGGGCTGGAGGTTGCTGCGCTGCTCCTGGGCTCTCTAGAAGAACTCGGGACGGGACAGAGGAAGATGAAAAAGGAGATGAAGGCAGCTTGGGGATACACATGGGGAGAGGAGGTGGCTGTGGGATCTACAGGAGAATAGGAGGTTTCCTCATAGATGGCTGTTCCGGGGTCTTCTTCTCAGAAATCTTGACAGGGCTGCCCAGGCCCCTCTTACTGCTGGACTCGCTGCTCTAGATGTCTGGGTGTGAGGTGCAGCCTCAAACGTCTTTTAACTCGCGCCCAGAGGTGGAACTGAGGAAATAGGAAGTGGCTGAGGCCCCAGCTGCCAGTGGCACCCAGGGAGCCTCCTGCACAGCAGGGCCCAGAGCTGGCAAGGCTCCCCAGCACGGCTGCAGCTGCTGGCACAGCTTGGCCCAGCTGCACAGCTGCCCCTCAAGGCCCCGGCGAGCAGGGCACAGCCCTGGGCAGGAGTGGGCCCCAGAGCGCCTCTGCCTTTCAAGGGCAATCTCGTCCCTGCTCTTTCTCCTCCCCACCTTGCTTTGCCTCTGCCCTGTGGCCCTGGGGCTGCTCTTGGCCAGGCAGCTTCAGTGGGAGCCAGCACTGGCTGCAGCCCCAGCAGGTCCCCCAGGACAAGGCCCGGGCAATTAAGAGGCCAATGAAAGATCAGGGCAGCAGCAGAACCCTCAGCAGCATTCTTTGGACAATCATGGACTGGCCACAATTCCACTGCAGCCTCATTGGGAATGTTCCCTGTCTACAGCAGACTTTCAAAAAAGCTGTTTGAGAGGGAGAGCAACAAAACACTCACCCTTTTCTCATCCAGGAATACCAGATTCCAAAGCAGCAAAACATAACAATAAGCTCCAAACAAACCAGGGCTGCTATTAACCCTATCAAGAAGCTTGTTTCCTTGTTTCTGATGCCCTCCTGGGAATCAGGAACATGTGATGTTATTCCAGCTGCACCTGTGGGAGCAATGGGGAGTGTGAGCCCATGCTGCGCTGCATTTCTGAGCTGGCAGCACGGGGGATGCGGGCAGGACGTTCTCCGTTTCCCCCAGAGCTGGGGCCTGCAGGCACCTTGCCGCCCCTTGGCACAGGCTGTGCCACCCAACAAAGCCCAGCAGGCTGGCAGGAGAGCCCGGGGGACAGTGCAGCTGCTTGGGCAGGTGCTGCTTGGAGGGACACGGGCCAAAGCCATCCCTGAGCAGCCACTGCCAGCCCTGGCCCTCCCTGCCCCGTGACAGCTCCCCCAGCCCCAGGGCACAGAGTCAGGCCCTGTCAGGAGCCAGTGCAGCTCCTGCCCGGTCGGGAGCCAAGGCTGGCTCTGGCCCTGGGCTCGTGGCAGGGCTCCCGCGCGGGGCTGCTCCTGTGCCTTGGGCCTCTGGGCACTCAGGGCCAGCTCCGGAGCAGCTGGAGCGGGAGGGACGTTGCTGCACGAGTCCCCTTTCCCCGGGGCTGTGAACGAGCTCCAGAGGCCTCAAGGCCTCCAGAGGTGCCTCCAGCTTTGGCTGCTGCTGGACCGTGCAAGGGCAGGCCCTGGGAGAAGAGCTGCTGCCACACAGCCCCGCCAAGGGCTGAGCCCAGCACAGCAATTACCTCCTGTGCCAGTGCCCATGTCTGGCTTGGCCTTCCTTCCTGCAGCAGGGGCTGCCAATCGACCTCTGCTTCCTTGGGGAAACACCTTCTTCTGACCTGCCTTTTGGTCCGTCACTTAAGAAACAAAAAAGTTCACTTTAGCAGATGGAAAAATTCCATTGTTCTTCCGTGGCATCTTCAAGGCACCATGCTTATTAAAATAGGCATAAGATTCACAAAACATGCAGGCTTTTGGGGCGGGGCCAGGGCCCACCCTCTTCCAAACAGCTGCCAGTGCGGAGCAGAAGTTGTGAGTGCATCATGCAGGCTGAGGGCACACACGTGCATGGCTCTGTCCTGGCACCTGCAGTGATGCCCCCCCTGAGCCTGAGCTTTGGGCTCTGAGCTGGCAGCTCTCCCAGGGGAAAGGCCTTGACCTACCTTCACCATCTCCCAGAGGCGCAATCCTGAACGTGGGTTGGGAAGCCAGATCACCTTCAGCAACAGGTTCAGCTGCAAAGAAAGGCAGGACAGAACAGTTCCCGTGGCACTGCTGAAGATTCTCCTTCAGGCCTGAGTGGCAGTGAGGGCACCTGTGTGATTGGTGCCTTCCAAGGTACTTCCTCAGCTCTGCCTTCCACTCAGGAAAGGAGCTGAGAAAGGCTCAGCCCCGGGGCACAGTCCTGGGCCGGGTCCCTCCCCTATCTGCTCTTCTCTGTGGCTGCACAGAGCACACGGAAGGACACACTGGCACTGCACATGGGAGGAGGATGGACAGCTGAATGCTCCTTCCTCCCACTGACAGCGTCCCTGTGGGATCCCTCAGAGATCCAGCAAGGAGCAGGGCAAGGTTTCCAGAACTATCAGCCTTCAGGGGAACTTGAAGGAAATGCCACATGAGTGAGCTCTTGCCACATAGTCACTGATTATTCTGTCAGGAAAGGTACATTGAGAACTTGTCTCCAGGATCTGGCAAGGTCTTCAAACCACCATTCACCAGCCTTTCCAAATAATCCAAGTTGTGATTCCATTCTAGAAGGGAGCACAGATCCTACAGAACCATTTCCATGAT
Organism: Calcarius lapponicus; assembly: GCA_039654755.1. Lineage (NCBI taxonomy): Eukaryota > Metazoa > Chordata > Aves > Passeriformes > Fringillidae > Calcarius > Calcarius lapponicus. Next base: position 2,844,083 of record CM077475.1, on the reverse strand, counting down.
GTGCTGGGATCCCCTTCTGCCTTGGGGAACTGGGCACTGCAAGGCGGTGGGGTAAGGCTGGGGGAGCCTGTGGCTCCTGGTAATTCTCCATACACTTTGCAGTCCCTGTGCAACACTCTGGGAGGAGCAGCTAGAGCAGCCCAGGGTCCTGGGGCTCTCTCAGTCCCTCACAGGAAACCCTCACTAAATGCTTGGGGAAATCTGCAGTGCCACATCTATTGCTCCCAATCTCCATCCCTGCCTCATGCTTTCCCACCTGCCCATGGAACGGCTCCCACAGCCCAGGGGCACATAGCCAGGCCCTCTCAGGACACACTGGAGCCTTGCTCTCCCCCTCTGCCCTTTCCCCACCATGGGCACCCCGTGCAGCCGCTCCCAGGTTTCGGGACGTGTCTCCCACGGAGGGAGCCCAGCAGGACAGCTCAGTACCCGAGTGCCCTGAGCCTGCTGGGGATAATTCCTCCGGGCTGTGCCCGTCTTGTCCGGGCTGTGTCCGCAGTGCCAAGCAGCAGAGAGGGCAGCGCGAGCCTCAGCAGGGCTCAGGCCCAGAGGCACAGCAATTACCTCCTGTGACTGTGCCTGCCATCGCCCCCCTTCCTGCAGCAGAGGCTGCCAATGAGCCACTGCTTCCTCCGGGAAATGCTTCCTTCTGCCCAGCCTCTCCATCTGCTTCTAGAGAAAGGATGAGGTATAGCTGGATCAGGTGGGGCTGTTCTGCACTGGGGAGGTGACATCTTCAGGAGCCAGTGCTTGTCAAAGACATGGTTAAGAAACAGGAAATACCTATCAACATTTTGGGTAGGCCAGGGCCCTCTGTTCTCCACAGAGCTGCCCCTTCTGATCTGCCTGGGCACCGGGAAATCGCAGGGGATCTGAGGCCCATGTTGCAGCTGGGGCACCCTGTCAGCTGATGCCCAATGCCTTCCTGCAGAGGCTGGGGAGAAGCTGCAGCCAGGCCAGGCTGGGAATCAGCCCTGCAGGGCGTGGAAGCAGCCCCGGGGCAGACAGGTTGCCATGGATCCCTTCCCCTGTGCTGGGCACGGCGTGTCCAGATGTGCAGCCAAAGGCCCCAGCTGCTGAGCCCCGGGACAAGGCTGAGGGAAATGCACCCACCTTGTCCTGCCTGAAGCATTTCCTTTATTCTTTGCCTCATCTGTTCAGATAACTCATGAGCTTTGTTCTCTGCTGTAGCTTTGTTCCTTCCTGTTGGAGGACCTTAGAAAAACGTGGTTCCCTTTCCCATGAATGGATGCCACAAAAGCAGAGCTCAGCCTGTGGGGTCAGCAGGGACACACTACTCACCCCTGTGATGGGAGCTGGGCTTGTGTGTAGGAATCAGCAAAGGGTCAGGAAAAGTCCTCCCAGCAGACACATCTTTAACACAACAGCCACAGAACTATCTGTTACCAGGTTTCAGCAAAGTTGTAAACAATTATTCCTGCGTGGGACAGTGAGAACATACCTGCAGGAGGCTCCAACGGCTTCAAAACTTTATTCAATCCAATTCAACTAATGGAGAAGCCTTTCCAGACACCTCACCTAGAACAGAGCAGTGATGAGAACATTTTTCAGGGTATGCTGATCCCCTTCTGCCTCTGGGAAATGGGCACTGCAAGGGGGTCAGATAAGGCCGTGGGAGCCAGATATCAATGGACATGGCCAAAGCAGCACAGGGGCCTGGGGAGCTCTGGGCTGGCTCCTGGCCACTATCCACCCTCTTTCCATGACCAGTGCAACATCCCTGGTGGGGTGGCTGAAGCAGCCCAGGGCCCTGGGTGCTCTCACTGCCACAGCTCCAACTCTTGCTAAATTCCTGGGGCAAACTGCAGCAGGCAGTGCCAGAGCTTTCCCCTTTTCCCTCCATCCCTCCTGCCCTTTCTCCCTCCCTTCCTACCTTCTTCTATCTCTCCAATCATTTTTCCCCTGGGACAAATTCCCCAGTCCAGTGGACAAGCCCACTCAGGACATACTGGAGCCTTGCTCTCTCCCTCTCTCCTTTCCCCAGGATGAGCAAACCCTGCAGCCGCTCCCAGGTTTCGGGACGTGTCTCCCACGGAGGGAGCCCAGCAGGACAGCTCAGTACCCGAGTGCCCTGAGCCTGCTGGGGATAATTCCTCTGGGCTGTGCCCGTCTTGTCCGGGCTGTGCCCGCAGTGCCAAGCAGCAGAGAGGGCAGCTCAAGCCTCAGCAGGGCTCAGGCCCAGAGGCACAGCAATTACCTCCTGTGACTGGGCCTGCCATCACCTCCCTTCCTGCAGCAGAGGCTGCCAATGAGCCCCTGCTTCCTCCGGGAAATGCTTCCTTCTGCCCAGCCTCTCCATCTGCTTCTGGAGAAAAGAGAGAGCTGGATCAGATTGGGCTGTTCCCCATTGGAGAACTGGCATCCTCAGGAGGCAATACCTCTCAAAGACATGGTTAAGAATCAGGAAATCCCTATCAACTTTTTGGGTAGGCCGCAGGGCCCTCTGTTCTCCAAACAGCTGCCCCTTCTGATTTGCCTGGAGATGGGAAATTGCAGGGCATCTCATGACTGTCCTGCTGTTTGGGCTGCCTGTCAGCTGATGCCAAATTCCATCCTGCAGAGGCTGGGGAGAAGCTGCAGCCAGGCCAGGCTGGGAAACAGCCCTGCACCGCGTGGAAGCAGCAGCGGGGCAGCGAGGCTGCCATGGATCCCTTCCTGCTGTGCCGGGCACGGTGTGTCCAGATGTGTAGCCAAAGCCCCTGGCTACTGAGCCCCAGGACAAGGCTGAGGGAATGCACCCACCTTGTCCTGCCTGAAGCATTTCCTTCAGCGTTTGCCACATGACTTTGAGTGGCTCATGGGGTTTCTTCTGTCCTCGAGCTTTGTTCTTTCCTGTTGGAGGACCTTAGAAAAACGTGGTTCCATTTCCCATGAATGGATGCCACAAAAGCAGGGCTCAGCCTGTGGGGTCAGCAGGGACACACTACTCACCCCTGCGATGGGAGCTGGGCTTGTGTGCAGGAACCAGCAAAGGAGCTTGGAAAGTCCTCCCTGCAGACACTCCTATAACTCAACAGCCACAGAAGCTTCTGTCATCTCTGATCAGCTGCACGGGCACCACTGAGCCGCAGAAGCCGTGAGGGGATCACGCAGGGCGAGGGCACACACGTGCATGGCTCTGTCCTGGCACCTGCAGTGATGCCCCCCTGGCCGAGCTTTGGGCTCTGAGCTGGCAGCTCTCCTAGGGGAAAGGCCTTGACCTACCCTCACCATGTCCCAGAGGCGCAATCCTGAACGTGGGTGGGGAAGCCAGATCACCTTCAGCAACTGGTTCAGCTGCAAAGAACGGAAGGACAGAACAGCTCCCGTGGCACTGTACGAGGTCCTCAGGCTGCAGGCAAGGCTCAGCCCCGAGGCACAGCAATTACCTCCTGTGACTGGGCCAGACATCACCTCCCTTCTTGCAGGAAATCCCTCCTTCCACAGAGCCCCTCTGTCCATGCCTTAAGAAAGTAAGAGGCACAGCTGAATCAGATGGAATCATTGCACATCCAGGAGGTGGCCTCTTCAGGAGACAATACTTTTCCAAGATATGGATAAGGATCAGGAAAGTCCTGATCCCGCAGGCCCTTGGGGCTCGCTATGGCCCTCCCTCCTCTAAGCAGCCACAGCTCAGGATGTGCCTGGGGACTGGGAAAATGCAGGGGATCCCTGGTGCAGTTTGGGCTCTCTGTCAGCTTATGCCCAATGCCTTCCTGCAGAGGCTGGGGAGAAGCTGCAGCCAGGCCAGGCTGGGAAACAGCCCTGCACCACGTGGAAGCAGCAGCGGGGCAGCGAGGCTGCCATGGATCCCTTCCTGCTGTGCCAGGCACGGCGTGTCCAGATGTGCAGCCAAAGCCCCCGGCTGCTGAGCCCCAGGACAAGGCTGAGGGAAATCCTCTCACCATTCCTTTTGAGCAGTTCCATCACCATTTGTTTCAGGATGTTTTTTGGCTCATGGGGTTTCTTGTGTCCTGTGGCTTTGTTCTTCCCTCTCAGAGGACCTTAACAGAAAGTAGTTCCATTTCCCATGAATGGATGCCACAAAAGCAGAGCTCAGCCTGTGGGGTCAGCAGGGACACACTACTCACCCCTGTGATGGGAGCTGGGCTTGTGTGTAGGAATCAGCAAAGGGTCAGGAAAAGTCCTCCCAGCAGACACATCTGTAACACAACAGCCACAGCACCTTCTGTTACCAGGTTTCAGCAAAGTTGTAAACAATTATTCCTGCATGGGACAGTGAGAACATACCTGCAGGAGGCTCCAACGGCTTCAAAACTTTATTCAACCAATCTAATGGAGAAGCCTTTCCAGACACCTCACCTAGAACAGAGCAGTGATGAGAACATTTTTCAGGGTATGCTGGGATCCCCTTCTGCCTCTGGGAAATGGGCACTGCAAGGAGGTCAGATAAGGCCATGGGAGCCAGATATCAATGGACATGGCCAAAGCAGCACAGGGGCCTGGGGAGCTCTGGGCTGGCTCCTGGCCACTATCCACCCTCTTTCCATGACCAGTGCAACATCCCTGGTGGGGTGGCTGAAGCAGCCCAGTGCCCTGGGGGCTCTCACTCCCACAGCTCCAACTCTTGCTAAATCCCTGGGGGAAACTGCAGCAGGCAGTGCCAGAGCTATCCCCTTTTCCCTCCCTCCCTCCTGCCCTTTCTCCCTCCCTTCCTACCTTCTTCTATCTCTCCAATCATTTTTCCCCTGGGACAAATTCCCCAGTCCAGTGGACAAGCCCACTCAGGACATACTGGAGCCTTGCTCTCTCCCTCTCTCCTTTCCCCAGGATGAGCAACCCCTGCAGCCGCTCCCAGGTTTTGGGACGTGTCTCCCACGGAGGGAGCCCAGCAGGACAGCTCAGTACCCGAGTGCCCTGAGCCTGCTGGGGATAATTCCTCTGGGCTGTGCCCGTCTTGTCCGGGCTGTGCCCGCAGTGCCAAGCAGCAGAGAGTTCAGCTCAAGCCTCAGCAGGGCTCAGGCCCAGAGGCACAGCAATTACCTCCTGTGACTGTGCCTGTCATCGCCTCCCTTCCTGCAGCAGAGGCTGCCAATGAGCCACTGCTTCCTCCAGGAAATGCTTCCTTCTGCCCAGCCTCTCCATCTGCTTCTGGAGAAAAGAAAAGAGAGAGCTAGATCAGATTGGGCTGTTCCCCATTGGAGAGCTGGCATCCTCAGGAGGCAATACCTCTCAAAGACATGGTTAAGAATCAGGAAATCCCTATCAACTTTTTGGGTAGGCCAGGGCCCTTTGTTCTCCAAACAGCTGCCCCTTCTGATTTGCCTGGAGATGGGAAATTGCAGGGCATCTCATGACTGTCCTGCTGTTTGGGCTGCCTGTCAGCTGATGCCCAATGCCTTCCTGCAGAGGCTGGGGAGAAGCTGCAGCCAGGCCAGGCTGGGAAACAGCCCTGCAGGGCGTGGAAGCAGCAGCGGGGCGGCGAGGCTGCCATGGATCCCTTCCTGCTGTGCTGGGCACGGCGTGTCCAGATGTGCAGCCAAAGGCCCCGGCTGCTGAGCCCCAGGACAAGGCTGAGGGAATGCACCCACCTTGTCCTGCCTGAAGCATTTCCTTCAGCGTTTGCCGCATGACTTTGAGTGGCTCATGGGGTTTCTTCTGTCCTCGAGCTTTGTTCTTTCCCGTTGGAGGACCTTAGAGCAACGGGGTTCCATTTCCCATGAATGGATGCCACAAAAGCAGGGCTCAGCCTGTGGGGTCAGCAGGGACACACTACTCACCCCTGCGATGGGAGCTGGGCTTGTGTGCAGGAACCAGCAAAGGAGCTTGGAAAGTCCTCCCTGCAGACACCCCTGTAACTCAACAGCCACAGAAGCTTCTGTCATCTCTGCTCAGCTGCACAGGCACCACTGAGCCGCAGGAGTGGTGAAGGGATGGCGCAGGGTGAGGGCACACACGTGCATGGCTCTGTCCTGGCCCCTGCAGCGCTGCCCCCCTGGCCGAGCTCTGGGCTCTGAGCTCCCATGGGAAAGGCCTTGACCTACCCTCACCATCTCCCAGAGGCTCAGTCCTGGATGTGGGTTGGGAAGCCAGATCACCTTCGCCAACAGGTTCAGCTGCAAAGAAAGGCAGGACAGAACAGCTCCCGTGGCACTGCAGGAGATCCTCAGGCTGCAGGCAAGGCTCAGCCCCGGGGCACAGCCCTGGGCCGGGCCCCTTCCCTCTCTGCTCTTCTCTGTGGCTGCACAGAGCACACGGAAGGACACACTGGCATTGCACACGGGAGGGAGATGGACAGCTGAATGCTCCTTCCTCCCACTGACAGCGATCCTGTGGGATCACTCAGAGCTCCAGCAAGGAGCAGGGCAAGGTTTACAGAATTCTTCAGCCCTGACTTAACGTTAACGAAAATGGCAGATGGGTGAGCTCTTGCCACATGGACACTGATCATTCTGCCAGTAAAAAGGGAAATTCAGAACTTGCCTCTGGCATTCTTCTCCAAGACATTCAAAGTGTCATTCAGCAGGACTTCCAAATCATCCAAGTCGTGATACAAATCTAGAATGGAGCAAAGACCTGAACCATTTCCTTGGTGTGCTGGGATCCCCTTCTGCCTCTGGGAAATGGGCACTGCAAGGGGGTTGGTTAAGGCGGTGGGAGCCAGGTGTGAATGAGCAAGGCTAAAGAGCTCAGGGGCCTGGGAGCTCTGGGCTGGCTCCTGGTCACTCTGCAGCCTCTTTCCATGCCCTGTACAACATCCCTGGTGGGGCGGCTGAAGCCGCCCAGGGCCCTGGGGGCTTTCACTCCCACAGCTCCAACTCTTGCTAAATCCCTGGGGGAAACTGCAGCAGGCAGTGCCAGAGCTATCCCCTTTTCCCTCCCTCCCTCCTGCCCTTTCTCCCTCCCTTCCTACCTTCTTCTATCTTTCCATCCATCTTTCCCCGGGACAAATTCCCCAGTTCTCAAGGGCACATGGCCAAGCCCTCTCAGGACACACTGGAGCCTTGCTCTCCCCCTCTGCCCTTCCCCCACCATGGGCACCCCGTGCAGCCGCTCCCAGGTTTCGGGACGTGTCTCCCACGGAGGGAGCCCAGCAGGACAGCTCAGTACCCGAGTGCCCTGAGCCTGCTGGGGATAATTCCTCTGGGCTGTGCCCATCTTGTCCGGGCTGTGCCCTCAGTGCCAAGCGGCAGAGAGGGCAGCTCAAGCCTCAGCAGGGCTCAGGCCCAGAGGCACAGCAATTACCTCCTGTGACTGGGCCTGCCATCGCCTCCCTTCCTGCAGCAGAGGCTGCCAATGAGCCACTGCTTCCTCTGGGAAATGCTTCCTTCTGCCCAGCCTCTCCATCTGCTTCTGGAGAAAAGAAAAGGAGAGCTGGATCAGATTGGGCTGTTCCGCACTGGAGAGCTGGCATCCTCAGGAGGCAATACCTCTCAAAGACATGGTTAAGAATCAGGAAATCCCTATCAACTTTTTGGGTAGGCCGCAGGACCCTCTGTTCTCCAAACAGCTGCCCCTTCTGATTTGCCTGGAGATGGGAAATTGCAGGGCATCTCATGACTGTCCTGCTGTTTGGGCTGCCTGTCAGCTGATGCCAAATTCCATCCTGCAGAGGCTGGGGAGAAGCTGCAGCCAGGCCAGGCTGGGAAACAGCCCTGCAGGGCGTGGAAGCAGCCCCGGGGCGGCGAGGCTGCCATGGATCCCTTCCTGCTGTGCTGGGCACGGCGTGTCCAGATGTGCAGCCAAAGCCCCCGGCTGCTGAGCCCCAGGACAAGGCTGAGGGAATGCACCCACCTTGTCCTGCCTGAAGCACTTCCTTCAGCGTTTGCCGCATGACTTTGAGTGGCTCATGGGGTTTCTTCTGTCCTCGAGCTTTGTTCTTTCCCGTTGGAGGACCTTAGAGCAACGGGGTTCCATTTCCCATGAATGGATGCCACAAAAGCAGGGCTCAGCCTGTGGGGTCAGCAGGGACACACTACTCACCCCTGCGATGGGAGCTGGGCTTGTGTGCGGGAACCAGCAAAGGAGCTTGGAAAGTCCTCCCTGCAGACACATCTGTAACTCAACAGCCACAGAAGCTTCTGCCATCTCTGCTCAGCTGCATGGGCACCACTGAGCTGCAGGAGCCGTGAGGGGATGGCGCAGGGCGAGGGCACACACGTGCATGGCTCTGTCCTGGCCCCTGCAGCGCTGCCCCCCTGGCTGAGCTCTGGGCTCTGAGCCGGCAGCTCTCCCAGGGGAAAGGCCTTGACCTACCCTCACCATCTCCCAGAGGCTCAGTCCTGGATGTGGGTTGGGAAGCCAGATCACCTTTAGCAACAGGTTCAGCTGCAAAGAAAGGCAGGACAGAACAGCTCCCATGGCACTGTAGGAGACCGTCAGGCTGCAGGCAAGGCTCAGCCCCAGGGCACAGCCCTGGGCCCAGCCCCTTCCCTCTCTGCTGTTCTCTGTGGCTGCACAGAGCACACGGAAGGACACACTGGCATTGCACACGGGAGGGAGATGGACGGCTGAATGCTCCTTCCTCCCACTGACAGCGATCCTGTGGGATCCCTCAGAGCTCCAGCAAGGAGCAGGGCAAGGTTTACAGAATTCTTCAGCCCTGACTTAACGTTAATGAAAATGGCAGATGGGTGAGCTCTTGCCACATGGACACTGATCATTCTGCCAGTAAAAAGGGAAATTCAGAACTTGCCTCTGGCATTCTTCTCCAAGACATTCAAAGTGTCATTCAGCAGGACTTCCAAATCATCCAAGTCGTGATACAAATCTAGAATGGAGCAAAGACCTGAACCATTTCCTTGGTGTGCTGGGATCCCCTTCTGCCTCTGGGAAATGGGCACTGCAAGGGGGTCGGATAACGCAGTGGAAGCCAGGTGTGAATGAGCAAGGCTAAAGAGCACAGGGGCCTGGGGAGCTCTGGGCTGGCTCCTGGCCACTCTCCACCCTCTTTGCAGGCCCTGTGACACATCCCTGGAGAGGAAACTGGGCCAACCCCAGGCCCTTGGGGCTCTCTCCCTCCCTCAGAGGAAACCCTCCCTAAAGGCCTGGGGAAAACCATCCCCAGCGCTTCCCGGGGAGCAGGGAGCGCTGTCCCGGGAAAGGGGAGCCAGGCTGCCGGCTCACCTGCTCCCCGCGCCTGCAGCGGAGCAGCCTGGGCAGCCCTGGCAGGCAGGGCCACGGCCAGGAGGAGCAGGAGGAAGAGGCGCAGAGCAAGGCCCATGGTGCCTCGCCCTCTGCCAGTCCTGCAGCTCTTGCTGCCACCGCTGTCCTGACACCGCTGTCCCAATGTCAGCACCGCTGCTGCCACCACCGCTGCTGCCGCAACAGCTGTGCTCAAGGACTGAGTGCTCGCTCCTTGTGCTGCTGTGCAACCGCGGGGCTCTGGCACCTCTGTGAGCTCAGAGCCTGCTGTGACCTCAGCCTGCTGTTAGCCCTGAGCCTGCTGTGACTTCAAGGCTGGGGCAGGATTTATTGGGTATGGCTCTCAAGAGGTTCTGTTCCAGTCAGGAGAGTATGTCCGTAATGGCAGCTCTCTGAAATACAATTTTTTTCACAAGAACTGTGTTATACGGCATTGGACAAATGAGACATTCATGGTTCTACATGCAACAGCAATGTCCAGTCCAAAATTCAACTCATATTGGTGATTCCCACTATTGCAGGCAGCAGCAGCCCTGCCACGCTGACACCGAGTCCCTGCTGTGCTCTGTGCTGGCCTTGGGCCCATATTTAAAAAATTAAGAACTTGATGCCCAAGCTTACAAAAATAATGCAACACAGGCCATCAGGGTACCTGCACGCTTTAGGGGACACCCAAACCCACAGCACAACTTATGGGTGTCCTCAGCCACCCTAAAGTCTCCTTGTGTGCCCTACAAGAGACCACTGACCTCTGCTCAATTTACAGCTGTCCCTCGGCCCCTGCACACCTTTGGAGACTCCCAAAATTCCCTGCACAACTTTTGGGTGCCCCCAGTCCCCTGCACAGCACAGAGGTGACCCAAAGCCACTGCATGCCTTTAGAGGGACCCAAACATAACACTCAGGGAGCAGCAACAGTGCTGAGCCACCTTCTGTGTGTGTGTGTTCACCATGTGTCCCGGGGTGAACAGGTGAGGCCTGGGGGGCAAATCCCCACTCTGCCCATAAGAGATCCGGGCCTGCCACTGGCCCAGTGTCTGTCGGGCTCTGAGCTCATCCCTCAGGCTATGAAGGACTTCCTTCAGAGTCCAGTCTCCCTGCATTGTTCTCAAGGCAAGCACCTACTGATGGCTTCCCTCTTTTCCTGAGCATGCCACTGGAGGAGTGTCGGACAATTCCCTTTTCTGAGCCAGAGATGGGGTAATAACTGAGAGGCGTTTTAAAACCTTTTATTCCATTTCCAGTCTCATGAGTAGGGTGAGACAATACAGACGTTATAATTCACGCTATCACAATCAGAAGCTGACTATTTCTTAATTACAAAACATGATGAGCATTTCTTGGCTATCAGTTTTTTGCCACACCATGCTGTAGATGCCTTAAAGCCAATCATCTAAAACTACCACTCATGGGTCCTACTACAATGCATCTTTCATAGTTCTATTTCTCTAAATTATCTAGTCTTATTTGTAAGGCCATTTTTTGAAACTGTTTTCTAGCTCTGTTTTTTCTAGCTGTCTCTTAATATCTGTCATATTCCATGGCATTTCTAAGTCAGCATTTCTTATCTCATATTTTGCATACAAATGCATACTGTGTGGGTCTTCTGTCAAGCTCTGAGAACTTTCTACAAATCCATTTTGCACATTTCTCCCTCTCTCACGGACAGAAAAAAACTTCTTTGATGGTCTTGCTCATCGTTTGTTGTGTACAGTGAAGTACATAAGGCACTATCACTAACATTGTTATGATAACAATCAATGCATGTAAACTTATTTTGTAAAGCTCTTTTAGATAAGGTGTAAAATTTTGTCCTTCAAACAAGTTGTCTAACTATGACCTATAATTTGTTTTAATTTGATTTGTCAAATCTCTCAGTTTTTGAAGTTGTTTGTGGATGGACACTGAATGGTCAGATAAGTTCATAGAACACAGTCTTTCAAAATCTTCACAACTATGTCTATGTGCTAGTAAAGAAAATTTGATGGCAGTTCTGTTGTCACAGGCCTTCAGCCGGGTAATAATTAGCATTGACTCCATGATTGCAGAAGGCTGATCAATCACTTTGTTCTATTCGATCATACTATACTGTACTGTACTATACTATACTATACTGTACGGTACTATCCTATACTATACTATACTTGGTAAGAAACTCATCCCCTTACAGACAGTCTGATACAGCTTTGGCCTAATTGCCTAATTGGTCAATCCATCCAAACACCATCCAGTGTCCAATTAAGAAATCACCCGTTAGTAAACAAATCTCCCTAACACATTCCACATGTGCACAACAACAGGTGCAGCAAGTGGAGCTAAGAATTGTTTTTGATTCTTTTCTCTGATCTTCTCACAGCCAGCCCCAGGAAAATCCTGGGAAAGTCCTGCCTGCTGCTCTCTATGGAGAGAGCTGCAGCCACAGTGGTTCTGTTTTGCAAGGTTGTATGTCAGAACAGCACTAACATCTGTCATTATGTCCCTAATTGTAATGGAAATAGTATTGACTTCTTTACTCAGCTAACACCCTAATTGGTATAATTTTTGTAAATGCTTTACTTGAAATAATTTGAGGCAGAAATAAAGCTGATGTAATTCATTTTACAGGGCCCCAGGGATTGAAATTGTTATTACAGTTTTCTTTAGAATGATGGGTAAATTTTCTTTTTCTATGTTTTCTCTTGATAGTTTTTTTAACATTAGGCGCTATTTCAGTGAGCTATCTGATGCTACATGGGCTGCCTTTCATTTTTGAGGGAATGCCCTGTTAGGCTCTAATTGTATAAATGAAACAGTATCTTTTTGACAATTGCCATGGGGACTCATCTAGGTCAGCAATTTCACTTTTAGGGGGCACTGGGGTAGTACAATTGCACTACAAACGTGAGTTTCTGTATACAGGATGATGGGGCATAACATTTAATTGTGGATCTCCCTGGTACTGAAATTCAGCACAAAATTCTATTGCTAAAGAACCAAGAATTTCTAATTTTTGATGTTTAGTAGGTGCTTTAAGAAGATCAGGGGCATAATGACGTTAATTGGTTATGTGATTTGTCTCATTGGTAACTTCACATTAATATTTGTCACAATTGGGTATTGGCCAATCCTAACTGGTATTGGTGCACTTAACAGGTAGCAAAGGGTTTGTCTGGCTTCAAATAGGTTAAATATATGGTGTCTGAGCTTTCTGACTTGGCTAAAGGAACCTAAACATTCCTTTTTGGTTGATCTACAGGCATATCTGCACTGTAAAAGTAAGTAAATAAAACTAATAAGCGACAGTAAATAATTTGATCAAACTCTTATGTTCTTATTCAGCTGCTTTTTGGTAAAAGCTTTCTCATATAGTTCTCAAGCAAATCTTTTGGCATTTGTTTAGGGACTGGCTAACTATAAGGCACTAAACTGTCCCTCTAACATTCAATTTTACAAATTTGGATCTCTTAGAATTCTTTTTAACATGATGGACATCACGCTTTTGCCAAAAGAGCTCTATGATAGTAACACTTTTCACAGTCCAAACATCAACATAAAACTCAAGATTTGTCATTTTTGTGGGTTGAACAGGGAATATTTGGCATGAACCATAGTCTCTCTGTGCAGCTCACGTCTGCGTGCTCCTTTCCCGGCTGGTGGAATTGTCCCTGTGCTCTTGTGTGTGATACAGTTTGACGATTCTTGCTGGGACCCACAAAGGTCCGGCACCTGTGGAAACACAGGCATTACCCTTTGTGCCAGGTTACTAGTGGAAATGGCCCTTCAATTTGTCCTATCTCAGGGTTTCTGATTAAAATGGGAGGAGTGTCTTTCAATTTTGCCCGTGTGCTATTTGAAAAGTGCCTAGAAATTGGAAGATTAGGTTCTGCAAATGAAAAACATTAGAGCCATATAAAGCTTTGCTCAGCCTCATCTGAGGTGTTGCTTGGGGCACTCCCCCGTTCTGTTGATCTAGGCTGCATTTTAGAGTGTGTCTTTTTAATAATTGCCTGACTCGTGGGGGAACAGGGAATTCTAAAAGTGTGGCAAACACCCTAATCCATCAAAAATGTGGCCAATTTCTGAGCTGTGTATGTGGGGCCATTGTCTGTTTTTGCTTCTTGGGGTACATCCAATGAAAAAAAAGCTTGCAGAAAATGTTGGCAAGCACGATTGGCTGTTTCCCCTGTGTGTGCAGAAGTAAAAACTGCACCTGAAAGAGTATCAACAGGCACATGAATATTTTTGAATTTTCCAAAAGACAGGTATTTGGTAATATCTGTTTGCCACAGTTGTAAGCTTTGCAATCCTCCTGGATTAACAGCTGCTGTAGAAACAGGAGGTTGTACAAGTTGACAGTCAGGGCAAGCACCAATAATTGCTTTTGCTTGACCCTTGAAGATGTGAAACAATTGTGCAAGTGCTTGATCATTTTGACGAAAAAAAGGCATGACTCAGTTTTGCTTGTTTGAAAATGTTTGGCAAAGTGTTTGAAACAACCATTGTCAGCTTGTCTGCTCTCGCATTTCCTTCCGCCATGAATCCTGTAAGCAAAGAGTGTGCCCTGATATGAAAAACAAAATATTGGTTAGTTCTGTGTTGTAAAATTGTATAAAGAGATGAAAGCTAGCAACATAAGGTATTATTACTAACATCTTTCAAAACTGATCTTTTAATTCTTTTAACAACATTAGCACCATAAGTTGAATCTGTAATTAAATTAAAAGGCTCTGGAAAGAGTTGAAAAATCTTCATTACAGGGGCCAGCTTAACAATTTGAGGAGAGTCCTCTGCTGTTTTGGTGGTTTGGTTTTGTTAAACTACTACTGATTTATGTATTTTCTCTGATCTATTAGTGAAGAGAGTTATAGCACTCAAAGATTCTTTACTTAGTATAGGTTTTTCTCTAAAACTCAGTTTTGTTTGTAACAATTTCTGACCTGGTTAATGAATTGAACAAACACTTGAATAATTTAACAATGCATTCTGTAAATCTTCTGAATTTTGCAAAGCCCAATTAAGGTAATCTTTTTTAAAGGTAAATAATTGAAGCCTTAGCTTGCCACAGTCAGTAATCTTGTTCTGGTTCTCATTATAATTTAAGCTATTGCCTTCATAATTCTGAAAACTGGTTTTGGAGACTTGTGAGGAAAAAAATCTGTTCTATTATTAACAAAGGATCTTTCTCAGAAGAGTCCCACTGAAACATGAGACCATAAAGTTGCATTTTTTTCTCCCAACTCTGTCAAGAAAAAAGGTTCTTCTGGAGTACAATGATGTGCTTGTCTTTTTTGAAGAGCCTGACCAACCTTTTCAACTGCTTTTTGAGTTTCAAAGGTCAAAGTTCTCTGAGATTTGATGCCGCAGTCTCCTCTTAGTAGGTTAAAAAGTAGAGCAAGTTCATTATTTGTAATTCCTAAAACCAGATCGGACCCAAGTGATCTCTCTTAGAAGCTGTTGTAAATCTTGCAAGGTGCTGACTTTGCTTCAAAGCTGTATTTTCTGTGGCTTGATTGCTTGTTCTGTCATCCTCCATCATAGATGTTTCCAGGGCGAGGTTTCTTGTATTTTTGATGTTGAAATTTCCAGTCCACTATTTTGAACTCCAGTGACGACGCTGTCTCAAGTCTGTTCCATTTCTTTTTTAGTAGGTGCTGCAATGAGCAAGTCATCCATGTAGTGTAAAATTCTAGACTATGGCTGTTTTTGTTGGGCTGGAGACAAAGCTTTTGCTACAAAATATTGACAAACAGTAGGCGAATTTTTCATCCCTTGCAGCAAAACAACTTAGTGAAATCTTTGTAGTGGTTCTTTTCTATTGATGGTTGAAACCGAAATGGTAAATTGAGGACTATCCTCTGGATGTAGTGGCATGTTGAAAAAACAATTTTTTAAGTGGATGATAACAAGAGGATAGTCTCTCGGAATCACTGAAAGAGGGGGAAGTCTAGGTTGTAGAGGCTTCGTGTTATCTATGATCTTGTTAATCTTTTTGAGGTCATGGGGTAATCTTTAAGAATTAGAAGTCTTCTAACGAATGATAAAAATTGGGAAATTTTAGGAACTGTTTGTAGGTTTGATTTTTTTTTCCCCTAACTATTTCTGTCTGAGCAATATCTGTCTTATTCCATAAAACTTCTAAGTCAGCATTTCTTATCACAAAATTTACATACAAGTACATACAGTGTGAGCCTTCCATCAGGCCCTAAGAATTTTCTACAAATCAGTTTCCCACTGGAGGAGGTCCAGGCGCAGATGATGCCCCAGAAGGAAATGTGCCCTCAGCAGCCCAGGGACGCTCAGCATGGGCTCCCCCAGCCCTCGGGGCCCCGCCGCTGGTCACAGCAGCCCCTGCCTGGCTCCTGCCTGCCCACACCGTGGGCATCCACGGCTGCTCCTGGGCACGGAGCTCAGCCTGTGCTGCTGCTGGGTGGGCTTTGCTGCTGCTACCACCCGGACACTAGGCTGACAGCTCCATCTCTTTTTATTGAAACAGAAGAGCTGGGCCAAGCCCTGCCCGCCTTCAGTAAGGGCCAGAGGGCAGGGCCAGTGCCTTCAGGGGCAGAGGACCTTGTTTGGGCGGTGGCAGCATCTGCACAGCAACAAGCTGCTAAAGCAGCTGTGACAGGGACATTGGGCATGGGCATGGCCATGGGGAATGTCTGCTACAGGTGTCCCAGGCTGAGGCGTTTGGCCGCTCCTGTGAAGCTGCAGACGGACGCCTGTTGAGACAGGAGCTTGCTGAGGTCCCAGTTGCAGCTGGCACACAGAGACCCTCCTGCACAGCAGGAGATTCCCACTGGGCTCAAAGTTTGCCTCTGAAGACTGAGAGGTGAGCTTCTCAGAAATCCCAGAAAATACCAGGGAAAAGGTTTTAGGTTGCTTGTTGTCACTAGGTAAAAATGTCCATTGGGAAAGGAGCCTCTCCAGTACGCTGGGTGTCTTGTGATGACTTAGTTCTTCTCAGAGTAAAGATCACCAATTAAATGCAATTTTATTTTTTATTCTGCAAGTGTAAAAGCGTTCTACATTCCTCAGAATTCTAATACTATTTTGATAAATAAAGAGCATTTGTGGAAAATGGAAAGAAATATTTGGGGAATTTTTTTCTATAGAAAAGGTTTCTGAGTATTTCTAAAATTTTCTAATATGTAGAAATGTAAAATGAAGAAAATGGGGTCGTTTTTGACAGGAGCCCTGTGCCCGGCTGCTGGCTGTGCAGCCCTGGCTGTGCCCAGACAAGCAGCTCCGCCAGCGCTGGTGGTAGCTCACAGACACCTGAGCTGAAGCCCAAAGATGTTGCTGGACTCGGGCCCTTCCCTGGCAGGAGGGCTGCACCTCCTGGCCTGGCTGGACACATGGGCCAGCAACTCTGGGGACAGAGGGTCCTGTTCTGGGTGGTGGTGGCAACAGCATGTCCCCAGCAAAAAGTTGGTATTGCAGCTGGGGAAGGGACAACAGACACTGGCATGGAGATGAGAGATGACAGGTCCAGTTCTCCCTGGCTGAGTTATTTGGCCGGTCTTGTGAAGCTGCAGAGGCGCTCCTGTGAAGAGAGGAGGTGGCTGAGGCCCCAGCTGCCAGTGGCACCCAGGGAGCCTCCTGCACAGCAGGGCCCAGAGCTGGCAAGGCTCCCCAGCACGGCTGCAGCTGCTGGCACAGCTTGGCCCAGCTGCACAGCTGCCCCTCAAGGCCCCGGCGAGCAGGGCACGGCTCTGGGCAGGCTCCCTGGGCAGGAGCGGGCCCCAGAGCGCCTCTGCCTTTCAAGGGCAATCTCGTCCCTGCTCTTTCTCCTCCCCACTGTGGGTTTCCCCTGCCCTGTAGGACCGGGTGCCTCCTGTGCCCCAGGGCACGGCCGTGGCTGTAAATGCCTTGGGCTGCAGCACAGGCCCAGGCCGTAGCGAGGCTCTTGCTGTGCCTGCAGCGCTGCTCGGCAGCCCCACCGCAGCCCCGGGCCGCGGCCCTTCCCCGCCGGGGCCGGGGCTGGCCCGACAGGGGCGCGGCGGCTCCAGAGGCCCCGCCCGGCCCCCAAGGATGGGCTCCGCCCGCCCGCCGGGCCCGCAGGCCGGGCCCGAGGCTTTGCAGGAAGCTTCCTGCTGCCTTTGCACAGCGGGCACCGAGAGCGGCCCTTTGCTGCGCTGAGAAGACTGAAAAGCCCCGCTGCACACCTGATGAGGGACTCCTGCAAGCCTCAGTAGTTGTGATAAATACGGCCAGGAGACCAGCTCCTTTAAAAGGCCTTTTTTAAAGACAGCTCTGGGTGGGGAACCCGAGGGGTGGCGCACGCCGCCACTGCTCCCACAGGACGACGCTGAGGAGAAGGAGTGCAGCTTTGTCTCTCGTCAGAGCTGGGGCTTCTGTCCTCACGAGTGTCCTTAGGAAGGCCATATTGGCTCGTAGCCCAGGGGTATCCTCCAAGCTGGGTACTATCAAAATTATGGTGACAGGACGGAATCCGGCTCTGGTCAGGAGTGGGTGACTTAGTGTGGTTCCGGTGGGTTAAAGTCAAAGTTTTTGTGCTGGTTTGTTGTTTTGAGAGGGTTCATATATGTGATAAACGAGTTCACTGAATTTAAGGATCACATAAGAATCTTTATTATTTTTGCAAGCGAGAATAAGCAAGGACAGCGCTGGGCGGCCTGGAGTCTCCTCTCCGCTTGGCTCGCAAAATTCCTATGCCCTAAGTCCACCTTTTATTGCCTTCTTCCTCAGGTTTAGGGATGACGTGATCAGTCTTCTGCGGTTGTTCGTTCAGTTGCTAGGGGGTCTTTTTCTGCCTTCTGGTGGTCGTGGGGATGAAGGCTCAGTCTTCCCTTAGTCTTCCTCTCTGTGAACGCTGGGTGAACTTTTTCAACTTTTTTTTTAAACTTTTACCTTATAAGGCATATCTATACAGACCACTATAAGCTTTCTGCAAGCTAAGCAATTCTTACTAGTACTATACATTTTCTGCAAGCTAAGCAATTCTTGCTAGTTTAAGGATTGTTATCACAGCTGCTTTTCATTACCTTCCTTCTCATAAGGCATACCTTTAC
This sequence comes from Calcarius lapponicus, assembly GCA_039654755.1. NCBI lineage: Eukaryota > Metazoa > Chordata > Aves > Passeriformes > Fringillidae > Calcarius > Calcarius lapponicus. Next base: position 2,825,967 of record CM077475.1, on the reverse strand, counting down.
AATGGAATTCCCAAAGCACTATAGTAAACCAGCAACCATATGTATCTGCACAAGAGGGTTTTTTTGATATTTAACTATTGTTTTATATTGTATAATTATTTAGCTATTGATTTAATTAATGAACAAACATACTACTATTTATTACAATTCCCCATTTCTCTTTTTATCAATTTTGTTCATTAAATCTTTTTAATTCCTTCCTAGCAAGCGTTAAATAAGCTTCCTCATCAATTAAGCCATGTGCATTTATTATAGGTGCTAATTTCCCTAGTTTCTTCATCATATTCCAATTCATCATGAATAGAATTGCTGACAAAATAAAACCAAGCACAATCAGTATCAACAGAACAACAATGGGATGGCTTATACTATTTAGGACCCCTGTGGCAGTAGGAGACCAACCAAAAAGGGTATCCCCCCACCTATGCTCGCCATCTTGCTTTACCCTCTCCATAACCCGGTGTATTTTTCTTATATCATGATGGACAGTCACTAGGGTCTTCTGTCCGCTTTCCTTGATTTTCTCGAGGATTTTGATCAGGTCCTGATGGAGCAACAGTTGTCTCACCAGAGTGAGATTCATCCCAATTGGAGTGGGCATTAGCTTGTGGAGCAGTGTGTAGTTGGACTGTATTAGGTGGTGAGAGGTAACTTTAGTTTCATAAGTGATATCACACCCTGTAATCTTAGTGAAATTACAAAGACAGAAGTTTGAGTGATTCTTTGTATCCACCACAATATTATCTACAAACACAGAATCACAAATAGTTCTAAAACACGCACATCCATTACCTATGTATATAAGGACTGTTTTAGAAGTCTCATTAGGACGAATCTCAAAATGACAGATGTTTTGCTCTGTATCTAAACAGATATCTTGAGCTATAATTACATTGCCTTCACAAATGAACCCCAATTGTTCCCGGATAATACAAGATTCTAAATCAACAGTTTGCCATTTATCATCAAGTTGACGGGCCCATCCTCTATGCCCCGTAGGGTAGAGAACAGCTCCGTCACGGTTTATTCCTAATGCAATAACAGGGAAAACTAGATGTACAGAGGCATTGCTTATTGTCAAAACAAAAGCAGTAGCTGTATTTGAAATAGGGTTATAGGTGAAATTTACCAGCTTCCACCAGGATTGGAATTCTCTTTCAAAATCAGTGGCATTGTCCCAAATTATTTTTCGGATTTCTGTGGGGAAAGTGCCTTCCTCACCTTCTCTTATGATCGAGGCAGAAACTGACTGCATCCACAATTGTGCCTGGATACAGCTGAGGGCTAAGGAAACATTATTTTGTGCAGCACTAAGTGCATCAATCACCAATTTGTGATCGTTCGCATTTACTCTTTCCCAATTTGGCAAAATGTTTGACAGCATCCACTGGTGTGTCCCCAAGGCTGACAGAGATGACTTCAGTGGTTGCTGTAATTTGGACAGATCTCTAGTTGTAGCAGACAATTTATTCATTAGTACTTCCGAATCAATACTATTGAGAATTCCTAACCCTGTACCTAGAACACCGGTTACATCTCTAGGTTCCCTTGTTTTAAAAGAGTTGCGTTTCCGGAGCCAAATGGTCCAGCCTTCAAAGGATGTTTGCAAAAACGGGGAGCAAGCTGGCTGAATGTCTGAAACATTAGTCTGCATCAGCAATTCGACCTGTTTTAGAGACCATGCTGGATTTAATAATATCTGTTGTTGATCAGTTTTCCGGGCTATATAAGGTCCGATTTTGAAGATCTTTGGGGTGAGTATGACTGGTGGTGCAGGTGGAGTGGTGATATTGTGTGGTTCAGCAGTGGTAGAATGCATTTTAGTATCTATTATAAATTTAAAGGAAAGGCCCCGTGTATCTTTTCTCCAGAGACAGACTACCTCTGCAGTGCGTGTTAATGTGAAGTTTTTCCAACAGTCTTGTGTGATTGGGTATACACAATCTGCTATTTGTTTATCCTCCTGACCCATGGAGACACTAATTGCAGTTGCATTAGTATAATCAGTCCCATTTACCATTCGACATCCAATATTAATTTGTTCTCCCACTACTCCTTGAAGCTGCCAGTTCTTCTGCTTCTTCCATTCGTGTTCAGCGTATAGCAGACCATCATGCAGTACTAATGTTAGTAAACTTAAACCTGTGGTACTCCCCATTGCTCCGGTAAATTGCAAAAAGGCCTGAGACCAATCAGGGATCAGGGTCCCTTTATGGGTCATGTTCTCTTTGTAAGGCTGATGAGGGTTTCCCCAGGCAGCCGGGAGGCTCAGGGTTATAGTAATTAAGGTAGCTCGCCAAGCAGGGCAGGGTCCTAGCAGCAAATTTCTTTCTCCTTTCATAATCATACCTCTTTTACCTGGGGCTTTCCTGTGCTCCGTTCCTGTTCCTATGGTCCATTGCTTTCCCCCACTATTCCTTACCTCTCTGCCTCGCCTGCCAGCCCAGGTGCTTCGGTCTGCTGGGATCATTATCTTCTCGGCAGCAGGGGTAGTCTTCAGGGGGTGCATCATTTGAACTATCTCCTTAACTCCTGCCCCCCCCCCCACTCCTAAGGGCAGGCTACCAGGCCTCCAGGCAAAGGGTCTCTTGCAAAGGATCTCTTTGAATTTTATGTCGAATTCTATGTCGGACTCTCTGCCGTCCCTAGCGAGCTTTATATGGCCTGAGTCCCCACCTACCTAGGGTTCACCTTCTGCCTTTTATTCCTTTTCTCCCTTCTTCAGAGAGTTACGTCGTTCTTCCCTACGTTCTCTACGTTTTTGTTGTTTATGGACTCAGGAATAGCGGCGAATCGTGCTATTCCGCTCATCAGGCCTCACTTGCCATACCAGAGGGACGTGGATTCCCTTTTTACACAAAGTAGTTAATATAACTGTCTGGTTTTGGCTTGTGATCCTATGCAATTGGTGTTGGAATTCCCATGCCAGGGCCCAACCTCTTCTCTGTTCCAAATTTTCAACTAGTGAAGCTACTTCTCTATCGGGGATCTCCCGCCCTCCAGGGATCTTTACAAATTCTTTTAGGGCTCTTAGTGGATTTGCTCTTCTCCAATCCTGATCACAAGCAAGACACCATGTACTCCCCACCATATGTGACTGAAAAATCCACCATTTGTCCTTACAGCCCCCGCAAAAGATTTTTACCCACGCTTGACAAGAGGATTCCCGGCATTTAAGACACCCAGTATAATCGGATAATTCTCGCCTCACTTCAGCCACTACTGAAAGAGCAAGTGTCAGTTCATTCCAGGTTTTCCACGACAGAGAGCACTCCAACTCCTGTTCCAGTTCCTGTAGGGGTTTTCTTACCAAGAGTCTCAATCGGTATAGTTCTCTGTCCCCTAATTCAGTCATTCACGTTACCAGCTAGCGCAGGTTCCCGTGCCTTCCGAAGGGTTAGCCGTAGATCTCCAGGGCGACTGGTCACCTCCCAAGGGGCGTCTGCAGTGATGGGTCCTTTCACTCGACTGGCATGTGTCCAGCCTTTTTCAGCAGTTCGGATGGCTGTTTCTGTGGTAAACAGGACAGCATAGGGACCTTCCCATTGAGGTGTTAGGGATGTTTCTTTCCAGGTCTTAATTAGGACCTTACCTCCGGATTTAAGTTTATGCATTATTATATCCAAAGGGGGTCTTTGTACTAATAACCCTTTCGGTTTTAATTCTTCCCTCCGTTTCATTAACTGTGTATGTAACTCTGAATCTGACTATCTTGGATGCAAGGATGGTTCCCCGGGAGTTCTAGGTCGTAAGGCATCCCATAAAGCATTTCAAAAGGAGAGATTCCCACATCTGTCCTAGGCTGGGTCCTAATGTTTAGCAATGCCATGGGTAAACATCTGACCCAAGACATTTTTGTTTCTACCATGAGCTTGGTGAGTTGCTTCTTGATTTCTCCATTTGCCCTTTCCACCCTCCCTGAGCTTTGAGGGTGCCAAGGAGAGTGATATTGCCATTTAGTGCCTAAGGCCATGGTTACTTCTCTCAGAACTTTGTTTGCAAAATGGGGACCTCTATCAGAGTGTAATATTTCTACTAGTCCATACCTAGGGATTATCTCTTCAAGCAGGGTTTTAATCACCACATTTGCAGTAGCTCGTGATGTAGGATATGCTTCTACAAAGTGGGTTAGATGATCTACCAGTACCAATAAGTACTTGTATCTCCCTACTTTCGGCAGCTCGGTGAAATCTATTTGTACATGTGAAAAAGGTCGGTGTGCTAATTCCCTTCCTCCTGGAATCCTTTCTCGAGCTTGATGTCTATTAACTCTTTGACATGTTATACATCCTCTAACTACTTGTTTTGCTATATCGTAAATTCCTATACACATATACTTAATAGTAAACTGATCTACTAAAGCTTGAGTTCCCCAATGAGTCTGGTCGTGCAGCTGTTGTACTATTCTTTGGGCCATAGACTTTGGCAGTACCTCCCTATCGTCTGGCAATTTTCGAATACCCTCATTCTCTTTTATTCCCATCTTGTCTAATTTCTCCTTTTCCTGGGCTGTGAAGCTCAGGACACGAACTTTCTCATCACCTCCCGTTCTCCTTATCCCCTGATCCTGGAATTTTCGAAAAGCAGCTTTCTTAGCTTCTCTGTCTGCTGCATTATTCCCTCTGATTAGATGGGAGAGGCCCTTTTGATGTCCTTTAACATGTACTATTGCTATTTTCTTTGGGCCTCTTAAAGCTTGTAGTACCTGGGTAATTAGTTCCTGATGTATTAATTCTCTTCCTCGGGAGTTTATTAACCCTCTCTCTTCCCAAATTTTTCCAAAAGTATGCACCACTCCGAAGGCATATTTTGAGTCCGTGTAGATGGTCCCAACCTTAGCCTCTAAGAGTTTTAAAGCCCGCAATACTGCATATAGCTCACAGGCCTGGGCTGACCAGCTAGGACTCAAAGGTCCAGACTCTATTATTTCCAAATTTTCACCTCCCACTATCGCATATCCAGAGATTCGTTTTCCCTCAACAACTCTAGAGGACCCATCCACAAATAATCTTTCTCCCCCTTCCAGTTCTTCCTCTTCGAGGTCCGGCCTGATTTTTGTTTGTTTTTCTATGCTATGTAAGCAATCATGAGTTAAATTCTCCTGTGGATCCCCAAACAAGAACTCAGCGGGGTTTTGCAGAGAGGTGGTTTCAAGTATCAAACCGAGGGGATGACAGTAAAATGCCCTCGTATTTCAAAAGTCTCGAATCTGTTATCCATTTGTCTGCCTTTTGTTGCAATACTGCCCGTATGTTATGGGGGATAAAAACTTTCAGTTCTCCTCCGTAAGTAATTTTGAGAGCTTCTTCCACTAAGAGGGCTGTTGCCACTATAATCTGCAAGCATGTTGGCCATCCTCTACTTACGGGGTCTAGTAATTTAGAAATAAATGCTACTGGTTTTCGCCTACTGGCCCAGTCCTGAGCCAGTACCCCAAAGGCTACTCCTGCCTCAGTGTTAACAAACAAATAAAAAGGTCTCCTAACATCCGGGAGGCTTAGCACCGGAGCATTAGCCAATTTCTCTTTTAGTTGTTCTAATGATTTATCATCCTTTTCAGTCCATTTCATCAAACCTTCAGCAGTTAATTTTTCATACAAAAATTTTACTTTACCACTAAAGTTTTCAAGCCATTGTCTGCAGTATCCTACAAGACCCAATAATTGCCTGATTTGTCTTTTATTTCTTGGGGGAGGAAGGGAGAGTATTCCCTTAACCCTCTCTGGGTCTAATGTTTTTGTTCCTTTACTAAGTCGATGCCCTAGGTATTTTACTTCTTCTTCTATGAATTGCAATTTAGTTTTAGACACCTTCAGCCCCTGGATGCTTAAAAAGTTCAGAAGCTTAATGCTTTCTTCTCTAACTGATTCCTCGCTTTTTCCAGCAATTAACAAGTCATCTACATATTGAACAATGGTTATTCCCTGGTTCGGGGTGTAGGATTTCATTATTTGCTCTAGTGCCTGCCCAAACAAATTCGGGGATTCAACAAATCCTTGTGGGAGCACGGTCCACCTTAGTTGTTTTTGGTGGGTATCGGGATCTTCCCATTCAAATGCAAAATAATCTCTACATTCTTCTTTCAAGGGGCACACCCAGAAGGCATCTTTCAAATCTATAACACTATACCAGTGATCATCAGGTTTTAATTGACTGAACAATGTATGGGGGTTTGCTACCACAGGGAAACGGGCAATGGTTCTCTTATTTATTTCCCTTAGGTCATGTACTAATCGGTATTTTCCATCTGATTTCTTTACAGGTAAGATGGGGGTGTTAAAGGGAGACATGCAAGGTTCCAAGAGCCCTTGTCGTATTAACCGTTCTACCTCTGGTTTTAGTCCCCTTCGCCCCTCATCTGATATGGGATATTGTTTTATCCTTACTGGCATTTCTGGATTTTGAATGTTGACTGTGAAGGGCTCTATATTCAGTCTTCCTGCTGTATCAGGGGTATACCAGACTTCTGGGTTGATTTTTTCTTCGTCAGTGACCCGTAAGGGGCACAACCTGACTTTCAGCTGTTTTTCTTCAATATTTATATTTATCCCTAATTCTGCCATTAAATCTCTTCCTAATAAATTGTAGTCGGCTTCAGGGACCAGTATCCCTATTTTCTTTTCTGATTCTATTAAGACATCTTTAATTACAGGAACCTTGAAGGGTTCTCCTTTTGCCTCAATAACCTGTACTGTAGAAGGTGAAACTTTACATCCCGGGGGCAGAGATTGAACTGTTGATCTCTCGGCCCCTGTATCTACAAGAAAGGTTATGGGAGTTTGTTGGGGACCCACCTTAAGTTTTACCAAGGGCTCCGATGACATTTGGGTCCCCAATAGATAGAGCCCTTGACCCCCCTATTCCTCTTCGATCATCTTCTCATCCCTAAGCCTCTTTCGATATTCCCTCCTCATATGTCCTTTTCCATGACAATAATAACACACTACTCCCTCTCTCCCTCCAGCTGGAGGTCCTCCTAAATCTCGGGGACCTCTCCTCATGCCATTTCTTTCCCGTGGTGGAGGGTTGTTTCGCTGTCCCTCCCTGACTGCCGCCACCATCATCCGAACTTGTCTTTTGTGTGCCTCATCCTCTCTTCTAACATATACTTTCTGAGCTTCCCTAAGCAATTCATCAAGTCCTCTGTCCTGCCAATCCTCTAACTTTTCTAATTTCTTTCGAACATCCTCCCATGATTTACCTACAAACTGTGTTTTAAGGAGTGCTTGCCCCATCGGCGTCTCTGGATCCACCCCTGAGTATAACTGAAAACTCTTCCTTAATCTTTCCAACCATTCAGTGGGGGTCTCATCCTTTCCTTGGCATTCCTTGAATGCCTTGCTTATGTTTTGTCCCCGGGGCACGGCTTCTCGTATACCCTGGATTATGATGGTTCTTAAGTCCTGCATATGACCACGGTGATTGGGGTCTTGATTATTCCAGTTAGGATTTTGCAAGGGCCATTTCACATCAGCTGCAGGACCCTGAACATGTTGGGTGTCCCAAATCCTCATTCCTGCCCTTCTAATCATCCCTCTCTCCTCTGTTGTAAATAGGATGCCTAAAATAGACTGCATCTCTACCCAAGTATATATATTTGGCCCCAAGAACTGATCCACCCTTTCTGCTACTCCTATAGGGTCTTCTAATAATTTTCCCATCTCTTTCTTAAATTCCCGGACATCTCCCGAGTTCAGGGGGACAGTGACAAACCCCATCCCAGCCTGGGGTCCCCCTAATGCTATTTCTCTAAGAGGAAACAGCCCACTCCCCCCCCCCCTCCCCCTTCCTCCATTGCTGTTTTCGTCTGACTCCGAGTACGCCTTCTGCAATCCGGGGAGTCCGTCATCTGTTGTCTATTAGGGGCCGATGCTGGGAATGTGTTCGGGAGGGGCTCAGGGGGAGCTGGTGGTGGTATATACGGGGGAGGATAAATAGAAACACATTCCTCTGGCCGAGATTTTTCTTTTTGTCTTCCTCCCCTTGATTTCCCTTAAGGGGGAACAACCTAGTCATTTGCTCACTACTTTCTAGCAACCATAATTTAGCATATTCACTCTCCTCCGGATTCACTGGCTCTTTAGAATTCACATAAATGTTCAGGGCTTGACAAACCCACTCCTCGGAGGATCCGAAAATGGGCCAGTATATACCTCCTGAATCCAAATTCTTACCTCCCCATACCACCATGCAATAATTTATCATTTTTGCCTTATCTTTCCCTTTTCTGGAGGGAAAGTCATCCCAATACTTGATCATTAATCCTAACGGACTATCCTTAGGTATTGGGGGTAACCGGGGACCCTCCCCCATGGGATCAGAAGGCTTGCTCTTCTCTGTCCCATCTTCCAAGGCACCTCCACACACACACACACACAAAGCCCCTCGGTCGTGGCTCGCTCCCTCGCGGGTTACGAGAAACGCACTACTAGAGAGTCCCTCTTGCTTCGTCTGCAGTTGGACGTCTCATTCAGCGTGCCTTGGGATCCCAACCCCAACCGAGCGGTTCGCCTTGTATACTCACGCGTCCTGCGTCGTCGCTCGGATCTTCGTGCACAAAGTTTACAGGGTTACCGGTATTTTCCTTGCTTATTCCCGAATTTAGGTTCGTCAGTCCAGATGAGGAGTCGGTTGAGAGGACCTGGGGCCACCAGATGGTGGGGCGCCTCCCCAGGATTCTCAAACCGACCCTGTTTTCTGGATCCGAGTCACGGCACCAAATTGTGATAAACGAGTTCACTGAATTTAAGGATCACATAAGAATCTTTATTATTTTTGCAAGCGAGAATAAGCAAGGACAGCGCTGGGCGGCCTGGAGTCTCCGCTCGGCTCGCAAAATTCCTATGCCCTAAGTCCACCTTTTATTGCCTTCTTCCTCAGGTTTAGGGATGACGTGATCGGTCTTCTGCGCTTGCTCGTTCAGTTGCTAGGGGGTCTTTTTCTGCCTTCTGGTGGTCGTGGAATGAAGGCTCAGTCTTCCCTTAGTCTTCCTCTCTGTGAACGCTGGGTGAACTTTTTCAACATTTTTTTTTAAACTTTTACCTTATAAGGCATATCTATACAGACCACTATAAGCTTTCTGCAAGCTAAGCAATTCTTACTAGTACTATACATTTTCTGCAAGCTAAGCAATTCTTGCTAGTTTAAGGATTGTTATCACAGCTGCATTTCATTACTTTCCTTCTCATAAGGCATACCTTTACAATGGAATTCCCAAAGCACTATAGTAAACCAGCAACCATATGTATCTGCACAAGAGGGTTTTTGCTATTTAACTGTTGTTTTATATTGTATAATTATTTAGCTATTGATTTAATTAATGAACAAAAATACTACTATTTATTACAAGTACTATCAAAATTATGGTGACAGGACGGAATCCAGCTCTGGTCAAGAGTGGGTGACTTAGTGTGGTTCTGGTGGGTTAAAGTCAAAGTTTTTGTGCTGGTTTGTTGTTTGGAGAGGGTTCATATAGTTCCCACAGCCTCTCATTTGAATTCAGTCCGGGTGCCAGTCCTCCTGGGAGCAGGGGTGCAGGGGAAGTGGTTCCCGACGGGAATGGATACAAATCCAGGGTGAGAAGGAAAGGGGTACAAATACAGAGTATGATGGGGAGAGATCCAAATACAAGGTAAAATAGTAACAGCTAACAGTGGCAAATAAAGGCAAGTCTTAGAATTCTAACATTCAGCGTTGAACAACAGACTAACACGGGGTACAAATACAGATTATGATGAGGAGAAATACAAATACAGGGTAAGATAGTAACATTTAACAACGGCAACTAAAGGCAAGTCCTAGAACTCTAACATTCAGTGTTTAACAACAGACCAATGCTTCAAATTAAGACCATATCAACTTCATTAACATCAACTACCAATTACTATTCTGAAAAAGAGCTCCAATCTCCAGGATTTCATTCCTCACATAGAGACAGACCATCATTACTCCTTTTGCCTCCTGAGGGATCCCCTGCACCCCTCAGCAGGGACCCCAAAATATCCCTCTGTGCCTCACAAGGAATCTGTGCACACCAATGCAGAGAGCCCAAGACAGCCTTGTGTGCCTCACAAAAGAGCCCAGCCTCCTGCCCGCCTTAGCAAGGACTCAACTCCTCTCCAGGCCCTGACGGCAAGCAGTAAACCGCCACGGTAATCGCGAGGAAGTCAAGCCCCTGCCAGCCTTACAGTGTCTCCAGTCACCTATATACCACAGAAAAGATCCCAGATGCCCTAAGAACCTCATGAGGAACCCCAGCCACACACACCACTTGCAAAGGACCCAAAGCCCCGCACGTCCTACTGCAAAACCCAACCCGCACAAGACCCCCCCCTCCAGCTCGTGTGCCTCATGACGGACCCCGGTCATCTGCCAGCCTTACAGGGGTCCCCCCATCCCCTGGCATGCCATAGAAAAGCCAGGCTCTCCAATAACTCTAGCCAGCTGCGTGTTCCCTGACCGAAACCAATTCCCTTCTGGGAATGGGGAACATGTGTTGTGGGGCCGGCTGCACCTGTGGGAGCAATGGGGAGCGTGAGCCCGTGCTGTGCTGCACTGCTGAGCTGGCAGCACGGTGGATGCGGGCAGGACGTTCTCCGTTTCCCCCAGAGCTGGGGCCTGCAGGCACCTTGCCGCCCCTTGGCACAGGCTGTGCCACCCAACAAAGCCCAGCAGGCCGGGAGGAGAGCCCGGGGACAGCAGGAAGCTGAGAGAAGCCCCTTCTCTAGAACTGAGGGAGTTCCACCAGAAGCAAACAAAGATGATAACTTGAAGAGATTCCCACTGTGCTCAAAGTTTGTCTGAGAAGACTAAGAGGTGAATCTGTCAAAAATCCCAGGAAATATCTGGGGAAAGGTTTTATGTATATTGGTTGTGACTAGGTACAAAGCTGCTGTGGGAAAAGAGCCTCTGCAGCAGTCTGGCTGGCTGAGTGGGTCTTATTTCTTCCTAGAATAAAGATTACCACTGAACTGCAATTTTATTTTTTATTGTTTAAAGGGGAAAAAATTTTCAGGAATGTAAAACTACTTTCACAAACATGGACATATTGTGGAAAAAGAGAAGAAACATTTGGGGATTTCTCTCTACAAAAAATATTGCTAAATAATTCTAAAAATGAAAAGTGAAGACAAAATGGGGTCACATTTTCTGGATTCTAAAACTACTTAGGAAAATCTTTAGCTGCTATAGTGATTGGGAAGAAACATTTGGGGATGTCTCTCTACAGAAAAACTATTTTGAAATATTTCTAAAACTTTCTAATTTCTAAAAATGGAAAACTAAGACAAAATGGTGTTGCTTTTTCTCAGGAGCCCCATGGTGCTGCCTGCCCCCTGGGCTCCCCCAGCCCTCGGGGCCCCGCCGCTGGTCACAGCAGCCCCTGCCTGGCTCCTGCCTGCCCACACCGTGGGCATCCACGGCTGCTCCTGGGCACGGAGCTCAGCCAGTGCTGCTGCCGGGTGGGCTTTGCTGCTGCTCTCACCCGTGCACTGGGCTGATGGCACCTTCTCTTTATTGCAACAAAAGAAAGGGCCATCACCTAGCCTGCCAGAAGGTGGGGTCAACTTAAGTGTTGCTTAGAGGGCAAGGCTAGGGGGCTCAGGGGCAGAGGAAGGGACATGTTGGTCTCAGGAGGGGCTGGAGGTTGCTGCGCTGCTCCTGGGCTCTCTAGAAGAACTCGGGACGGGACAGAGGAAGATGAAAAAAGAGATGAAGGCAGCTTGGGGATACACATGGGGAGAGGAGGTGGCAGTGGGATCTACAGGAGAATAGGAGGTTTCCTCATAGATGGCTGTTCCGGGGTCTTCTTCTCAGAACTCTTGACAGGGCTGCCCAGGCCCCTCTTACTGCTGGACAAGCTGCTCTAGATGTCTGGGTGTGAGGTGCAGCCAACGTCTTTTAACTCGCGTCCAGAGGTGGAACTGAGGAAAGAGGAAGTGGCTGAGGCCCCAGCTGCCAGTGGCACCCAGGGAGCCTCCTGCACAGCAGGGCCCAGAGCTGGCAAGGCTCCCCAGCACGGCTGCAGCTGCTGGCACAGCTTGGCCCAGCTGCACAGCTGCCCCTCAAGGCCCCGGCGAGCAGGGCACGGCTCTGGGCAGGCTCCCTGGGCAGGAGCGGGCCCCAGAGCGCCTCTGCCTTTCAAGGGCAATCTCGTCCCTGCTCTTTCTCCTCCCCACCTTGCTTTGCCTCTGCCCTGTGGCCCTGGGGCTGCTCTGGGCCAGGCAGCCTCAGTGAGAGCCAGCACTGGCTGCAGCCCCAGCAGGCCCCCCAGGACAAGGCCCAGCAATTAAGAGGCCAATGAAAGCTCTGGGCAGCAGCAGAACCCTCAGCAGCATTCTTTGGACAATCATGGACTGGCCACAATTCCACTGCAGCCTCATTGGGAATGTTCCCTGTCTACAGCAGACTTTAAAAGAAGCTGTTTGAGAGGGAGAGCAACAAAACACTCACCCTTTTCTCATCCAGGAATACCAGATTCCAAAGCAGCAAAACATAACAATAAGCTCCAAACAAAGCAGGGCTGTTATTAACCCTATCAAGAAGCTTGTTTCCTTGTTTCTGATGCCCTCCTGGGAATCAGGAACATGTGTTGTGGTTCCAGCTGCACCTGTGCAAGCAATGGGGAGCGTGAGCCCATGCTGTGCTGCATTTCTGAGCTGGCAGCACGGTGGATGCGGGCAGGACATTCTCCGTTTCCCCCAGAGCTGGGGCCTGCAGGCACCTTGCCGCCCCTTGGCACAGGCTGTGCCACCCAACAAAGCCCAGCAGGCCGGGAGGAGAGCCCGGGGGCAGTGCAGCTGCTTGGGCAGGCGCTGCTTGGAGGGACACGGGCCAAAGCCATCCCTGAGCAGCCACTGCCAGCCCTGGCCCTCCCTGCCCCGTGACAGCTCCCCCAGCCCCAGGGCACAGAGTCAGGCCCTCTCAGGAGCCAGTGCAGCCCCTGCCCAGTCGGGAGCCAAGGCTGGCTCTGGCCCTGGGCTCGCGGCAGGGCTCCCGCTCGGGGCTGCTCCTGTGCCTTGGGCCTCTGGGCCCTCAGGGCCAGCTCTGGAGCAGCTGGAGCGGGAGGGACGTTGCTGCACGAGTCCCCTTTCCCCGGGGCTGCGAACGAGCTCCAGAGGCCTCAAGGCCTCCAGGGATGCCTCCAGCTTTGGCTGCTGCTGGACCGTGCAAGGGCAGGCCCTGGGAGAAGAGCTGCTGCCACACAGCCCCGCCGAGGGCTGAGCCCAGCACAGCAATTACCTCCTGTGCCTGTGTCCATGTCCGGCTTGGCCTTCCTTCCTGCAGCAGGGGCTGCCAATCGACCTCTGCTTCCTTGGGGAAACACATTCTTCTGACCTGCCTTTTGGTCCATCACTTAAGAAACAAAAAAGTACACCTTAGCAGATGGAAAAATTCCATTGTTCTTCCGTGGCATCTTCAAGGCACCATGCTTATTAAAATAGGCATAAGATTCACAAAACATCCGGGCTTTTGGGCCGGGGCCAGGGCCCACCCTCTTCCAAACAGCTGCCAGTGCGGAGCAGAAGTTGTGAGTGCATCATGCAGGCTGAGGGCACACACGTGCATGGCTCTGTCCTGGCACCTGCAGTGATGCCCCCCCTGTGCCTGAGCTTTGGGCTCTGAGCTGGCAGCTCTCCCAGGGGAAAGGCCTTGACCTACCCTCACCATGTCCCAGAGGCGCAATCCTGAACGTGGGTTGGGAAGCCAGATCACCTTCAGCAACAGGTTCAGTTGCAAAGAAAGGCAGGACAGAACAGCTCCCGTGGCACTGCTGAAGATTCTCCTTCAGGCCTGAGTGGCAGTGAGGGCACCTGTGTGATTGGTGCCTTCCAAGGTACTTCCTCAGCTCTGCCTTCCACTCAGGAAAGGAGCTGAGAAAGGCTCAGCCCCGGGGCACAGTCCTGGGCCGGGTCCCTGCCCTCTCTGCTCTTCTCTGTGGCTGCACAGAGCACACGGAAGGACACACTGGCACTGCACATGGGAGGGAGATGGACAGCTGAATGCCCCTTCCTCCCACTGACAGCGATCCTGTGGGATCCCTCAGAGCTCCAGCAAGGAGCAGGGCAAGGTTTCCAGAACTGATCAACCTTCAGAGGAACTTGAAGGAAATGCCACATGAGTGAGCTCTTGCCACATAGTCACTGATTATTCTGTCAGGAAAGGTACATTGAGAACTTGTCTCCAGGATCTGGCAAGGTCTTCAAACCACCATTCACCAGCCTTTCCAAATAATCCAAGTTGTGATTCCATTCTAGAAGGGAGCACAGATCCTACAGAACCATTTCCATGATGTGCTGGGATCCCCTTCTGCCTTGGGGAACTGGGCACTGCAAGGCAGTGGGGTAAGGCTGGGGGAGCCTGTGGCTCCTGGTCACTCTCCATACACTTTGCAGTCCCTGTGCAACACTCCGGGAGGAGCAGCTAGAGCAGCCCAGGGTCCTGGGGCTCTCTCAGTCCCTCACAGGAAACCCTCACTAAATGCTTGGGGAAATCTGCAGTGCCACAGCTATTGCTCGCAATCTCCGTCCCTGCCTCATGCTTGCCCACCTGCCCATGGAACGGCTCCCACAGCCCAGGGGCACATAGCCAGGCCCTCTCAGGACACACTGGAGCCTTGCTCTCCCCCTCTGCCCTTTCCCCACCATGGGCACCCCGTGCAGCCGCTCCCAGGTTTCGGGAGGTGTCTCCCATGGAGGGAGCCCAGCAGGACAGCTCAGTACCCGAGTGCCCTGAGCCTGCTGGGGATAATTCCTCTGGGCTGTGCCTGTCTTGTCCGGGCTGTGCCCGCAGTGCCAAGCAGCAGAGAGTTCAGCTCAAGCCTCAGCAGGGCTCAGGCCCAGAGGCACAGCAATTACCTCCTGTGACTGGGCCTGCCATCGCCTCCCTTCCTGCAGCAGAGGCTGCCAATGAGCCACTGCTTCCTCCGGGAAATGCTTCCTTTTGCCCAGCCTCTCCATCTGCTTCTAGAGAAAGGATGAGGTACAGCTGGATCAGGTGGGGCTGTTCTGCACTGGAGAGGTGACATCTTCAAGAGCCAGTGCTTGTCAAAGACATGGTTAAGAATCAGGAAATCCCTATCAACATTTTGGGTAGGCCAGGGCCCTCTGTTCTCCACAGAGCTGCCCCTTCTGATCTGCCTGGGGACCGGGAAATCGCAGGGGATCTGAGGCCCATGTTGCAGCTGGGGCACCCTGTCAGCTGATGCCCAATGCCTTCCTGCAGAGGCTGGGGAGAAGCTGCAGCCAGGCCAGGCTGGGAATCAGCCCTGCAGGGCGTGGAAGCAGCCCCGGGGCAGCAGGGCTGCCATGGATCCCTTCCCCTGTGCCGGGCATGGCGTGTCCAGATGTGCAGCCAAAGGCCCCGGCTGCTGAGCCCCGGGACAAGGCTGAGGGAAATGCACCCACCTTGTCCTGCCTGAAGCATTTCCTTTATTCTTTGCCTCATCTGTTCATACAGCTCATGGGCTTTCTTCTCTGCTGTAGCTTTGTCCTTTCCCGTTGGAGGACCTTAGAAAAACGTGGTTCCATTTCCCATGAATGGATGCCACAAAATCAGGGCTCAGCCTGTGGGGTCAGCAGGGACACACTACTCACCCCTGTGATGGGAGCTGGGCTTGCGTGCAACATCCACGGAAGGACCTGGGAAAGTCCTCCCTGCAGACACCCCTGTAACTCAACAGCCACAGAAGCTTCTGCCATCTCTGCTCAGCTGCACGGGCACCACTGAGCCGCAGGAGCCGTGAGGGGATGGCGCAGGGCGAGGGCACACACGTGCATGGCTCTGTCCTGGCCCCTGCAGCGCTGCCCCCCTGGCCGAGCTTTGGGCTCTGAGCTGGCAGCTCTCCCAGGGGAAAGGCCTTGACCTACCCTCACCATCTCCCAGAGGCTCAATCCTGAATGTGGGTTGGGAAGCCAGATCACCTTCAGCAACTGGTTCAGCTGCAAAGAAAGGCAGGACAGAACAGCTCCCGTGGCACTGTAGGAGGTCCTCAGGCTGCAGGCAAGGCTCAGCCCCGGGGCACAGTCCTGGGCCCGGCCCCTTCCCTCTCTGCTTTTCTCTCTGACTGCACAGAGTACACGGAAGGAAACACTGGCATTGCACATGGGAGGGAGATGCACAGCTGAATGCTCCTTCCTCCCACTGACAGCGTCCCTATGGGATCCCTCAGTGCTCCAGAAGGGAGCAGGGCAAGGTTTCCAGAACTGATCAACCTTCAGAGGAACTTGAAGGAAATGCCACATGAGTGAGCTCTTGCCACATAGTCACTGATTATTCTGTCAGGAAAGGTACATTGAGAACTTGTCTCCAGGATCTGGCAAGGTCTTCAAACCACCATTCACCAGCCTTTCCAAATAATCCAAGTTGTGATTCCATTCTAGAAGGGAGCACAGATCCTACAGAACCATTTCCATGATGTGCTGGGATCCCCTTCTGCCTTGGGGAACTGGGCACTGCAAGGCAGTGGGGTAAGGCTGGGGGAGCCTGTGGCTCCTGGTAACTCTCCATACACTTTGCAGTCCCTGTGCAACACTCCGGGAGGAGCAGCTGGAGCAGCCCAGGGTCCTGGGGCTCTCTCAGTCCCTCACAGGAAACCCTCACTAAATGCTTGGGGAAATCTGCAGTGCCACAGCTATTGCTCCCAATCTCCGTCCCTGCCTCATGCTTGCCCACCTGCCCATGGAACGGCTCCCACAGCCCAGGGGCACATAGCCAGGCCCTCTCAGGACACACTGGAGCCTTGCTCTCCCCCTCTGCCCTTTCCCCACCATGGGCACCCCGTGCAGCCGCTCCCAGGTTTCGGGAGGTGTCTCCCATGGAGGGAGCCCAGCAGGACAGCTCAGTACCCGAGTGCCCTGAGCCTGCTGGGGATAATTCCTCTGGGCTGTGCCTGTCTTGTCCGGGCTGTGCCCGCAGTGCCAAGCAGCAGAGAGGGCAGCGCGAGCCTCAGCAGGGCTCAGGCCCAGAGGCACAGCAATTACCTCCTGTGACTGGGCCTGCCATCGCCTCCCTTCCTGCAGCAGAGGCTGCCAATGAGCCACTGCTTCCTCCGGGAAATGCTTCCTTTTGCCCAGCCTCTCCATCTGCTTCTAGAGAAAGGATGAGGTACAGCTGGATCAGGTGGGGCTGTTCTGCACTGGAGAGGTGACATCTTCAAGAGCCAGTGCTTGTCAAAGACATGGTTAAGAATCAGGAAATCCCTATCAACATTTTGGGTAGGCCAGGGCCCTCTGTTCTCCACAGAGCTGCCCCTTCTGATCTGCCTGGGGACCGGGAAATCACAGGGGATCTGAGGCCCATGTTGCAGCTGGGGCACCCTGTCAGCTGATGCCCAATGCCTTCCTGCAGAGGCTGGGGAGAAGCTGCAGCCAGGCCAGGCTGGGAATCAGCCCTGCAGGGCGTGGAAGCAGCCCCGGGGCAGCAGGGCTGCCATGGATCCCTTCCCCTGTGCCGGGCATGGCGTGTCCAGATGTGCAGCCAAAGGCCCCGGCTGCTGAGCCCCGGGACAAGGCTGAGGGAAATGCACCCACCTTGTCCTGCCTGAAGCATTTCCTTTATTCTTTGCCTCATCTGTTCATACAGCTCATGGGCTTTCTTCTCTGCTGTAGCTTTGTCCTTTCCCGTTGGAGGACCTTAGAAAAACGTGGTTCCATTTCCCATGAATGGATGCCACAAAATCAGGGCTCAGCCTGTGGGGTCAGCAGGGACACACTACTCACCCCTGTGATGGGAGCTGGGCTTGCGTGCAACATCCACGAAAGGACCTGGGAAAGTCCTCCCTGCAGACACCCCTGTAACTCAACAGCCACAGAAGCTTCTGCCATCTCTGCTCAGCTGCACGGGCACCACTGAGCCACAGGAGCCGTGAGGGGATGGCGCAGGGCGAGGGCACACACGTGCATGGCTCTGTCCTGGCCCCTGCAGCGCTGCCCCCCTGGCCGAGCTTTGGACTCCGAGCTGGCAGCTCTCCCAGGGGAAAGGCCTTGACCTACCCTCACCATCTCCCAGAGGCTCAATCCTGAATGTGGGTTGGGAAGCCAGATCACCTTCAGCAACTGGTTCAGCTGCAAAGAAAGGCAGGACAGAACAGCTCCCGTGGCACTGTAGGAGGTCCTCAGGCTGCAGGCAAGGCTCAGCCCCGGGGCACAGTCCTGGGCCCGGCCCCTTCCCTCTCTGCTTTTCTCTCTGACTGCACAGAGTACACGGAAGGAAACACTGGCATTGCACATGGGAGGGAGATGCACAGCTGAATGCTCCTTCCTCCCACTGACAGCGTCCCTATGGGATCCCTCAGTGCTCCAGAAGGGAGCAGGGCAAGGTTTCCAGAACTGATCAACCTTCAGAGGAACTTGAAGGAAATGCCACATGAGTGAGCTCTTGCCACATAGTCACTGATTATTCTGTCAGGAAAGGTACATTGAGAACTTGTCTCCAGGATCTGGCAAGGTCTTCAAACCACCATTCACCAGCCTTTCCAAATAATCCAAGTTGTGATTCCATTCTAGAAGGGAGCACAGATCCTACAGAACCATTTCCATGATGTGCTGGGATCCCCTTCTGCCTTGGGGAACTGGGCACTGCAAGGCAGTGGGGTAAGGCTGGGGGAGCCTGTGGCTCCTGGTCACTCTCCATACACTTTGCAGTCCCTGTGCAACACTCCGGGAGGAGCAGCTGGAGCAGCCCAGGGTCCTGGGGCTCTCTCAGTCCCTCACAGGAAACCCTCACTAAATGCTTGGGGAAATCTGCAGTGCCACAGCTATTGCTCCCAATCTCCATCCCTGCCTCATGCTTGCCCACCTGCCCATGGAACGGCTCCCACAGCCCAGGGGCACATAGCCAGGCCCTCTCAGGACACACTGGAGCCTTGCTCTCCCCCTCTGCCCTTTCCCCACCATGGGCACCCCGTGCAGCCGCTCCCAGGTTTCGGGAGGTGTCTCCCATGGAGGGAGCCCAGCAGGACAGCTCAGTACCCGAGTGCCCTGAGCCTGCTGGGGATAATTCCTCTGGGCTGTGCCTGTCTTGTCCGGGCTGTGCCCGCAGTGCCAAGCAGCAGAGAGGGCAGCGCGAGCCTCAGCAGGGCTCAGGCCCAGAGGCACAGCAATTACCTCCTGTGACTGGGCCTGCCATCGCCTCCCTTCCTGCAGCAGAGGCTGCCAATGAGCCACTGCTTCCTCCGGGAAATGCTTCCTTTTGCCCAGCCTCTCCATCTGCTTCTAGAGAAAGGATGAGGTACAGCTGGATCAGGTGGGGCTGTTCTGCACTGGAGAGGTGACATCTTCAAGAGCCAGTGCTTGTCAAAGACATGGTTAAGAATCAGGAAATCCCTATCAACATTTTGGGTAGGCCAGGGCCCTCTGTTCTCCACAGAGCTGCCCCTTCTGATCTGCCTGGGGACCGGGAAATCACAGGGGATCTGAGGCCCATGTTGCAGCTGGGGCACCCTGTCAGCTGATGCCCAATGCCTTCCTGCAGAGGCTGGGGAGAAGCTGCAGCCAGGCCAGGCTGGGAATCAGCCCTGCAGGGCGTGGAAGCAGCCCCGGGGCAGCAGGGCTGCCATGGATCCCTTCCCCTGTGCCGGGCATGGCGTGTCCAGATGTGCAGCCAAAGGCCCCGGCTGCTGAGCCCCGGGACAAGGCTGAGGGAAATGCACCCACCTTGTCCTGCCTGAAGCATTTCCTTTATTCTTTGCCTCATCTGTTCATACAGCTCATGGGCTTTCTTCTCTGCTGTAGCTTTGTCCTTTCCCGTTGGAGGACCTTAGAAAAACGTGGTTCCATTTCCCATGAATGGATGCCACAAAATCAGGGCTCAGCCTGTGGGGTCAGCAGGGACACACTACTCACCCCTGTGATGGGAGCTGGGCTTGCGTGCAACATCCACGAAAGGACCTGGGAAAGTCCTCCCTGCAGACACCCCTGTAACTCAACAGCCACAGAAGCTTCTGTCATCTCTGCTCAGCTGCACGGGCACCACTGAGCCGCAGGAGCCGTGAGGGGATGGCGCAGGGCGAGGGCACACACGTGCATGGCTCTGTCCTGGCCCCTGCAGCGCTGCCCCCCTGGCCGAGCTTTGGGCTCTGAGCTGGCAGCTCTCCCAGGGGAAAGGCCTTGACCTACCCTCACCATCTCCCAGAGGCTCAATTCTGAACGTGGGTTGGGAAGCCAGATCACCTTCAGCAACTGGTTCCGCTGCAAAGAAAGGCAGGACAGAACAGCTCCCGTGGCACTGTAGGAGGTCCTCAGGCTGCAGGCAAGGCTCAGCCCCGGGGCACAGTCCTGGGCCTGGCCCCTTCCCTCTCTGCTTTTCTCTCTGACTGCACAGAGCACACGGAAGGACACACTGGCATTGCACACGGGAGGGAGATGGACAGCTGAATGCTCCTTCCTCCCACTGACAGCGTCCCTATGGGATCCCTCAGTGCTCCAGAAGGGAGCAGGGCAAGGTTTCCAGAACTGATCAACCTTCAGAGGAACTTGAAGGAAATGCCACATGAGTGAGCTCTTGCCACATAGTCACTGATTATTCTGTCAGGAAAGGTACATTGAGAACTTGTCTCCAGTATCTGGCAAGGTCTTCAAACCACCATTCACCAGCCTTTCCAAATAATCCAAGTTGTGATTCCATTCTAGAAGGGAGCACAGATCCTACAGAACCATTTCCATGATGTGCTGGGATCCCCTTCTGCCTTGGGGAACTGGGCACTGCAAGGCGGTGGGGTAAGGCTGGGGGAGCCTGTGGCTCCTGGTAACTCTCTATACACTTTGCAGTCCCTGTGCAACACTCCGGGAGGAGCAGCTGGAGCAGCCCAGGGCCCTGGGGCTCTCTCAGTCCCTCACAGGAAACCCTCACTAAATGCTTAGGGAAATCTGCAGTGCCACAGCTATTGCTCCCAATCTCCGTCCCTGCCTCATGCTTGCCCACCTGCCCATGGAACGGCTCCCACAGCCCAGGGGCACATAGCCAGGCCCTCTCAGGACACACTGGAGCCTTGCTCTCCCCCTCTGCCCTTTCCCCACCATGGGCACCCTCTGCAGCCGCTCCCAGGTTTCGGGACGTGTCTCCCATGGAGGGAGCCCAGCAGGACAGCTTAGTACCCGAGTGCCCTGAGCCTGCTGGGGATAATTCCTCTGGGCTGTGCCCGTCTTGTCCGGGCTGTGTCCGCAGTGCCAAGCAGCAGAGAGGGCAGCTCAAACCTCAGCAAACCAAACCACACCAAGGGCATGAGATCCTCAGCAGGGCTCAGGCCCAGAGGCACAGCAATTACCTCCTGTGACTGGGCCTGCCATCGCCTCCCTTCCTGTAGCACAGGCTTCCAATGAGCCACTGCTTCCTCTGGGAAATGCTTCCTTCTGCCCAGCCTCTCCATCTGCTTCTAGAGAAAGGATGAGGTACAGCTGGATCAGGTGGGGCTGTTCCCCACTGGGGAGGTGACATCTTCAGGAGCCAGTGCTTATCAAAGACATGGTTAAGAAGCAGGAAATCCCTATCAACCTTTTGGGTAGGCCAGGGCCCTCTGTTCTCCACAGAGCTGCCCCTTCTGATCTGCCTGGGGACCGGGAAATCACAGGGGATCTGAGGCCCATGTTGCAGCTGGGGCACCCTGTCAGCTGATGCCCAATGCCTTCCTGCAGAGGCTGGGGAGAAGCTGCAGCCAGGCCAGGCTGGGAATCAGCCCTGCAGGGCGTGGAAGCAGCCCCGGGGCAGCGAGGCTGCCATGGATCCCTTCCCCTGTGCTGGGCACGGCGTGTCCAGATGTGCAGCCAAAGGCCCCAGCTGCTGAACCCCAGGACAAGGCTGAGGGAAATGCACCCACCTTGTCCTGACAGCTGCATTTCCTTTATTCTTTGCCTCATCTGTTCATATAGCTCATGGGCTTTCTTCTCTGCTGTAGCTTTGTCCTTTCCCGTTGGAGGACCTTAGAAAAACGTGGTTCCATTTCCCATGAATGGATGCCACAAAAGCAGGGCTCAGCCTGTGGGGTCAGCAGGGACACACTACTCACCCCTGCGATGGGAGCTGGGCTTGCGTGCAACATCCACCAAAGGACCTGGGAAAGTCCTCCCTGCAGACACCCCTGTAACTCAACAGCCACAGAAGCTTCTGCCATCTCTGCTCAGCTGCACGGGCACCACTGAGCTGCAGGAGCCGTGAGGGGATGGCGCAGGGCGAGGGCACACACGTGCATGGCTCTGTCCTGGCCCCTGCAGCGCTGCCCCCCTGGCCAAGCTTTGGGCTCTGAGCTGGCAGCTCTCCCAGGGGAAAGGCCTTGACCTACCCTCACCATGTCCCAGAGGCGCAATCCTGAACGTGGGTTGGGAAGCCAGATCACCTTCAGCAACTGGTTCCGCTGCAAAGAAAGGCAGGACAGAACAGCTCCCGTGGCACTGTAGGAGGTCCTCAGGCTGCAGGCAAGGCTCAGCCCCGGGGCACAGTCCTGGGCCCGGCCCCTTCCCTCTCTGCTTTTCTCTCTGACTGCACAGAGTACACGGAAGGAAACACTGGCATTGCACACGGGAGGGAGATGGACAGCTGAATGCTCCTTCCTCCCACTGACAGCGATCCTGTGGGATCCCTCAGTGCTCCAGAAGGGAGCAGGGCAAGGTTTCCAGAACTGATCAACCTTCAGAGGAACTTGAAGGAAATGCCACATGAGTGAGCTCTTGCCACATAGACACTGATTATTCTGTCAGGAAAGGTACATTGAGAACTTGTCTCCAGTATCTGGCAAGGTCTTCAAACCACCATTCACCAGCCTTTCCAAATAATCCAAGTTGTGATTCCATTCTAGAAGGGAGCACAGATCCTACAGAACCATTTCCATGATGTGCTGGGATCCCCTTCTGCCTTGGGGAACTGGGCACTGCAAGGCGGTGGGGTAAGGCTGGGGGAGCCTGTGGCTCCTGGTAACTCTCCATAGACTTTGCAGTCCCTGTGCAACACTCTGGGAGGAGCAGCTGGAGCAGCCCAGGGCCCTGGGGCTCTCTGAGTCCCTCACAGGAAACCCTCACTAAATGCTTGGGGAAATCTGCAGTGCCACAGCTATTGCTCCCAATCTCCGTCCCTGCCTCATGCTTGCCCACCTGCCCATGGAACGGCTCCCACAGCCCAGGGGCACATAGCCAGGCCCTCTCAGGACACACTGGAGCCTTGCTCTCCCCCTCTGCCCTTTCCCCACCATGGGCACTCCGTGCAGACGCTCCCAGGTTTCGGGACGTGTCTCCCACGGAGGGAGCCCAGCAGGACAGCTTAGTACCCGAGTGCCCTGAGCCTGCTGGGGATAATTCCTCTGGGCTGTGCCCGTCTTGTCCGGGCTGTGCCCGCAGTGCCAAGCAGCAGAGAGGGCAGCTCAAGCCTCAGCAGGGCTCAGGCCCAGAGGCACAGCAATTACCTCCTGTGACTGGGCCTGCCATCGCCTCCCTTCCTGCAGCAGAGGCTGCCAATGAGCCACTTCTTCCTCCGGGAAATGCTTCCTTTTGCCCAGCCTCTCCATCTGCTTCTAGAGAAAGGATGAGGTACAGCTGGATCAGGTGGGGCTGTTCCGCACTGGGGAGGTAACAACTTCAGGAGCCAGTGCTTGTCAGAGACATGGTTAAGAATCAGGAAATCCCTATCAACATTTTGGGTAGGCCAGGGCCCTCTGTTCTCCACAGAGCTGCCCCTTCTGATCTGCCTGGGGACCGGGAAATCACAGGGGATCTGAGGCCCATGTTGCAGCTGGGGCACCCTGTCAGCTGATGCCCAATGCCTTCCTGCAGAGGCTGGGGAGAAGCTGCAGCCAGGCCAGGCTGGGAATCAGCCCTGCAGGGCGTGGAAGCAGCCCCGGGGCAGCAGGGCTGTCATGGATCCCTTCCCCTGTGCCGGGCATGGCGTGTCCAGATGTGCAGCCAAAGGCCCCGGCTGCTGAGCCCCGGGACAAGGCTGAGGGAAATGCACCCACCTTGTCCTGCCTGAAGCATTTCCTTTATTCTTTGCCTCATCTGTTCATACAGCTCATGGGCTTTCTTCTCTGCTGTAGCTTTGTCCTTTCCCGTTGGAGGGCCTTAGAAAAACGTGGTTCCATTTCCCATGAACGGATGCCTCAAAAGCAGGGCTCAGCCTGTGGGGGCAGCAGGGACACACTACTCACCCCTGCGATGGGAGCTGGGCTTGCGTGCAGGAACCAGCAAAGGAGCTTGGAAAGTCCTCCCTGCAGACACCCCTGTAACTCAACAGCCACAGAAGCTTCTGCCATCTCTGATCAGCTGCACGGGCACCACTGAGCCGCAGGAGCCGTGAGGGGATGGCGCAGGGCCAGGGCACACACGTGCATGGCTCTGTCCTGGCCCCTGCAGCGCTGCCCCCCTGGCCGAGCTTTGGGCTCTGAGCTGGCAGCTCTCCCAGGGGAAAGGCCTTGACCTACCCTCACCATGTCCCAGAGGCTCAATTCTGAACGTGGGTTGGGAAGCCAGATCACCTTCAGCAACTGGTTCAGCTGCAAAGAAAGGCAGGACAGAACAGCTCCCGTGGCACTGTAGGAGGTCCTCAGGCTGCAGGCAAGGCTCAGCCCCGGGGCACAGTCCTGGGCCCGGCCCCTTCCCTCTCTGCTTTTCTCTCTGACTGCACAGAGTCCACGGAAGGACACACTGGCATTGCACATGGGAGGGAGATGGACAGCTGAATGCTCCTTCCTCCCACTGACAGCGTCCCTATGGGATCCCTCAGTGCTCCAGAAGGGAGCAGGGCAAGGTTTCCAGAACTGATCAACCTTCAGAGGAACTTGAAGGAAATGCCACATGAGTGAGCTCTTGCCACATAGTCACTGATTATTCTGTCAGGAAAGGTACATTGAGAACTTGTCTCCAGGATCTGGCAAGGTCTTCAAACCACCATTCACCAGCCTTTCCAAATAATCCAAGTTGTGATTCCATTCTAGAAGGGAGCACAGACCCTACAGAACCATTTCCATGATGTGCTGGGATCCCCTTCTGCCTTGGGGAACTGGGCACTGCAAGGCGGTGGGGTAAGGCTGGGGGAGCCTGTGGCTCCTGGTAATTCTCCATAGACTTTGCAGTCCCTGTGCAACACTCTGGGAGGAGCAGCTGGAGCAGCCCAGGGCCCTGGGGCTCTCTCAGTCCCTCACAGGAAACCCTCACTAAATGCTTAGGGAAATCTGCAGTGCCGCAGCTATTGCTCCCAATCTCCATACCTGCCTCATGCTTGCCCACCTGCCCATGGAACAGCTCCCACAGCCCAGGGGCACATAGCCAGGCCCTCTCAGGACCCACTGGAGCCTTGCTCTCCCCCTCTGCCCTTTCCCCACCATGGGCACCCTCTGCAGCCGCTCCCAGGTTTCGGGACGTGTCTCCCACGGAGGGAGCCCAGCAGGACAACTCAGTACCCGAGTGCCCTGAGCCTGCTCGGGATAATTCCCCCGGGCTGTGCCCGTCTTGTCCGGGCTGTGTCCGCAGTGCCAAGCAGCAGAGAGGGCAGCTCAAACCTCAGCAAACCAAACCACACCAAGGGCATGAGATCCTCAGCAGGGCTCAGGCCCAGAGGCACAGCAATTACCTCCTGTGACTGGGCCTGCCATCGCCTCCCTTCCTGTAGCACAGGCTTCCAATGAGCCACTGCTTCCTCTGGGAAATGCTTCCTTCTGCCCAGCCTCTCCATCTGCTTCTAGAGAAAGGATGAGGTACAGCTGGATCAGGTGGGGCTGTTCTGCACTGGGGAGGTGACATCTTCAGGAGCCAGTGCTTATCAAAGACATGGTTAAGAAGCAGGAAATCCCTATCAACCTTTTGGGTAGGCCAGGGCCCTCTGTTCTCCACAGAGCTGCCCCTTCTGATCTGCCTGGGGACCGGGAAATCACAGGGGATCTGAGGCCCATGTTGCAGCTGGGGCACCCTGTCAGCTGATGCCCAATGCCTTCCTGCAGAGGCTGGGGAGAAGCTGCAGCCAGGCCAGGCTGGGAATCAGCCCTGCAGGGCGTGGAAGCAGCCCCGGGGCAGCGAGGCTGCCATGGATCCCTTCCCCTGTGCTGGGCATGGCGTGTCCAGATGTGCAGCCAAAGGCCCCGGCTGCTGAACCCCAGGACAAGGCTGAGGGAAATGCACCCACCTTGTCCTGACAGCTGCATTTCCTTTATTCTTTGCCTCATCTGTTCATACAGCTCATGGGCTTTCTTCTCTGCTGTAGCTTTGTCCTTTCCCGTTGGAGGACCTTAGAAAAACGTGGTTCCATTTCCCATGAATGGATGCCACAAAAGCAGGGCTCAGCCTGTGGGGTCAGCAGGGACACACTACTCACCCCTGCGATGGGAGCTGGGCTTGCGTGCAACATCCATGAAAGGACCTCGGAAAGTCTTCCCTGTAGACACCCCTGTAACTCAACAGCCACAGAAGCTTCTGCCATCTCTGCTCAGCTGCACGGGCACCACTGAGCTGCAGGAGCCGTGAGGGGATGGCGCAGGGCGAGGGCACACACGTGCATGGCTCTGTCCTGGCCCCTGCAGCGCTGCCCCCCTGGCCAAGCTTTGGGCTCTGAGCTGGCAGCTCTCCCAGGGGAAAGGCCTTGACCTACCCTCACCATGTCCCAGAGGCGCAATCCTGAACGTGGGTTGGGAAGCCAGATCACCTTCAGCAACTGGTTCCGCTGCAAAGAAAGGCAGGACAGAACAGCTCCCGTGGCACTGTAGGAGGTCCTCAGGGTGCAGGCAAGGCTCAGCCCCGGGGCACAGTCCTGGGCCCGGCCCCTTCCCTCTCTGCTTTTCTCTCTGACTGCACAGAGTACACGGAAGGAAACACTGGCATTGCACACGGGAGGGAGATGGATGGCTGAATGCTCCTTCCTCCCACTGACAGCGATCCTGTGGGATCCCTCAGTGCTCCAGAAGGGAGCAGGGCAAGGTTTCCAGAACTGATCAACCTTCAGAGGAACTTGAAGGAAATGCCACATGAGTGAGCTCTTGCCACATAGACACTGATTATTCTGTCAGGAAAGGTACATTGAGAACTTGTCTCCAGTATCTGGCAAGGTCTTCAAACCACCATTCACCAGCCTTTCCAAATAATCCAAGTTGTGATTCCATTCTAGAAGGGAGCACAGATCCTACAGAACCATTTCCATGATGTGCTGGGATCCCCTTCTGCCTTGGGGAACTGGGCACTGCAAGGCGGTGGGGTAAGGCTGGGGGAGCCTGTGGCTCCTGGTAACTCTCCATACACTTTGCAGTCCCTGTGCAACACTCTGGGAGGAGCAGCTGGAGCAGCCCAGGGCCCTGGGGCTCTCTGAGTCCCTCACAGGAAACCCTCACTAAATGCTTAGGGAAATCTGCAGTGCCACAGCTATTGCTCCCAATCTCCGTCCCTGCCTCATGCTTGCCCACCTGCCCATGGAACGGCTCCCACAGCCCAGGGGCACATAGCCAGGCCCTCTCAGGACACACTGGAGCCTTGCTCTCCCCCTCTGCCCTTTCCCCACCATGGGCACTCCGTGCAGACGCTCCCAGGTTTCGGGACGTGTCTCCCACGGAGGGAGCCCAGCAGGACAGCTCAGTATCCGAGTGCCCTGAGCCTGCTGGGGATAATTCCTCTGGGCTGTGCCCGTCTTGTTCGGGCTGTGCCTGCAGTGCCAAGCAGCAGAGAGGGCAGCTCAAGCCTCAGCAGGGCTCAGGCCCAGAGGCACAGCAATTACCTCCTGTGACTGGGCCTGCCATCGCCTCCCTTCCTGCAGCAGAGGCTGCCAATGAGCCACTGCTTCCTCTGGGAAATGCTTCCTTCTGCCCAGCCTCTCCATCTGCTTCTAGAGAAAGGATGAGGTACAGCTGGATCAGGTGGGGCTGTTCTGCACTGGAGAGGTGACATCTTCAGGAGCCAGTGCTTGTCAGAGACATGGTTAAGAATCAGGAAATCCCTATCAACATTTTGGGTAGGCCAGGGCCCTCTGTTCTCCACAGAGCTGCCCCTTCTGATCTGCCTGGGGACCGGGAAATCACAGGGGATCTGAGGCCCATGTTGCAGCTGGGGCACCCTGTCAGCTGATGCCCAATGCCTTCCTGCAGAGGCTGGGGAGAAGCTGCAGCCAGGCCAGGCTGGGAATCAGCCCTGCAGGGCGTGGAAGCAGCCCCGGGGCAGCAGGGCTGCCATGGATCCCTTCCCCTGTGCCGGGCATGGCGTGTCCAGATGTGCAGCCAAAGGCCCCGGCTGCTGAGCCCCGGGACAAGGCTGAGGGAAATGCACCCACCTTGTCCTGCCTGAAGCATTTCCTTTATTCTTTGCCTCATCTGTTCATACAGCTCATGGGCTTTCTTCTCTGCTGTAGCTTTGTCCTTTCCCGTTGGAGGGCCTTAGAAAAACGTGGTTCCATTTCCCATGAACGGATGCCTCAAAAGCAGGGCTCAGCCTGTGGGGGCAGCAGGGACACACTACTCACCCCTGCGATGGGAGCTGGGCTTGCGTGCAACATCCACGAAAGGACCTGGGAAAGTCTTCCCTGCAGACACCCCTGTAACTCAACAGCCACAGAAGCTTCTGCCATCTCTGATCAGCTGCACGGGCACCACTGAGCCGCAGGAGCCGTGAGGGGATGGCGCAGGGCCAGGGCACACACGTGCATGGCTCTGTCCTGGCCCCTGCAGCGCTGCCCCCCTGGCCGAGCTCTGGGCTCTGAGCTGGCAGCTCTCCCAGGGGAAAGGCCTTGACCTACCCTCACCATGTCCCAGAGGCTCAATTCTGAACGTGGGTTGGGAAGCCAGATCACCTTCAGCAACTGGTTCCGCTGCAAAGAAAGGCAGGACAGAACAGCTCCCGTGGCACTGTAGGAGGTCCTCAGGCTGCAGGCAAGGCTCAGCCCCGGGGCACAGTCCTGGGCCCGGCCCCTTCCCTCTCTGCTTTTCTCTCTGATTGCACAGAGTACACGGAAGGACACACTGGCATTGCACATGGGAGGGAGATGGACAGCTGAATGCTCCTTCCTCCCACTGACAGCGTCCCTATGGGATCCCTCAGTGCTCCAGAAGGGAGCAGGGCAAGGTTTCCAGAACTGATCAACCTTCAGAGGAACTTGAAGGAAATGCCACATGAGTGAGCTCTTGCCACATAGTCACTGATTATTCTGTCAGGAAAGGTACATTGAGAACTTGTCTCCAGGATCTGGCAAGGTCTTCAAACCACCATTCACCAGCCTTTCCAAATAATCCAAGTTGTGATTCCATTCTAGAAGGGAGCACAGATCCTACAGAACCATTTCCATGATGTGCTGGGATCCCCTTCTGCCTTGGGGAACTGGGCACTGCAAGGCGGTGGGGTAAGGCTGGGGGAGCCTGTGGCTCCTGGTAATTCTCCATAGACTTTGCAGTCCCTGTGCAACACTCTGGGAGGAGCAGCTGGAGCAGCCCAGGGCCCTGGGGCTCTCTCAGTCCCTCACAGGAAACCCTCACTAAATGCTTAGGGAAATCTGCAGTGCCACAGCTATTGCTCCCAATCTCCATACCTGCCTCATGCTTGCCCACCTGCCCATGGAACAGCTCCCACAGACCCAGGGGCACATAGCCAGGCCCTCTCAGGACCCACTGGAGCCTTGCTCTCCCCCTCTGCCCTTTCCCCACCATGGGCACCCCGTGCAGCCGCTCCCAGGTTTCGGGACGTGTCTCCCACGGAGGGAGCCCAGCAGGACAGCTCAGTACCCGAGTGCCCTGAGCCTGCTGGGGATAATTCCTCTGGGCTGTGCCCGTCTTGTCCGGGCTGTGCCCGCAGTGCCAAGCAGCAGAGAGGGCAGCTCAAACCTCAGCAAACCAAACCACACCAAGGGCATGAGATCCTCAGCAGGGCTCAGGCCCAGAGGCACAGCAATTACCTCCTGTGACTGGGCCTGCCATCGCCTCCCTTCCTGTAGCACAGGCTTCCAATGAGCCACTGCTTCCTCTGGGAAATGCTTCCTTCTGCCCAGCCTCTCCATCTGCTTCTAGAGAAAGGATGAGGTATAGCTGGATCAGGTGGGGCTGTTCTGCACTGGGGAGGTGACATCTTCAGGAGCCAGTGCTTATCAAAGACATGGTTAAGAAGCAGGAAATCCCTATCAACCTTTTGGGTAGGCCAGGGCCCTCTGTTCTCCACAGAGCTGCCCCTTCTGATCTGCCTGGGGACCGGGAAATCACAGGGGATCTGAGGCCCATGTTGCAGCTGGGGCACCCTGTCAGCTGATGCCCAATGCCTTCCTGCAGAGGCTGGGGAGAAGCTGCAGCCAGGCCAGGCTGGGAATCAGCCCTGCAGGGCGTGGAAGCAGCCCCGGGGCAGCGAGGCTGCCATGGATCCCTTCCCCTGTGCTGGGCACGGCGTGACCAGATGTGCAGCCAAAGGCCCCAGCTGCTGAGCCCCGGGACAAGGCTGAGGGAAATGCACCCACCTTGTCCTGACAGCTGCATTTCCTTTATTCTTTGCCTCATCTGTTCATACAGCTCATGGGCTTTCTTCTCTGCTGTAGCTTTGTCCTTTCCCGTTGGAGGACCTTAGAAAAACGTGGTTCCATTTCCCATGAATGGATGCCACAAAAGCAGGGCTCAGCCTGTGGGGTCAGCAGGGACACACTACTCACCCCTGCGATGGGAGCTGGGCTTGCGTGCAACACCCATGAAAGGACCTGGGAAAGTCTTCCCTGCAGACACCCCTGTAACTCAACAGCCACAGAAGCTTCTGCCATCTCTGCTCAGCTGCACGGGCACCACTGAGCCGCAGGAGCCTTGAGGGGATCGTGCAGGGCGAGGGCACACACGTGCATGGCTCTGTCCTGGCCCCTGCAGCGCTGCCCCCCTGGCCAAGCTTTGGGCTCTGAGCTGGCAGCTCTCCCAGGGGAAAGGCCTTGACCTACCCTCACCATCTCCCAGAGGCTCAGTCCTGGATGTGGGTTGGGAAGCCAGATCACCTTCAGCAACTGGTTCCGCTGCAAAGAAAGGCAGGACAGAACAGCTCCCGTGGCACTGTAGGAGGTCCTCAGGCTGCAGGCAAGGCTCAGCCCCGGGGCACAGTCCTGGGCCCGGCCCCTTCCCTCTCTGCTCTTCTCTCTGACTGCACAGAGTACACGGAAGGAAACACTGGCATTGCACACGGGAGGGAGATGGACGGCTGAATGCTCCTTCCTCCCACTGACAGCGATCCTGTGGGATCCCTCAGTGCTCCAGAAGGGAGCAGGGCAAGGTTTCCAGAACTGATCAACCTTCAGAGGAACTTGAAGGAAATGCCACATGAGTGAGCTCTTGCCACATAGTCACTGATTATTCTGTCAGGAAAGGTACATTGAGAACTTGTCTCCAGTATCTGGCAAGGTCTTCAAACCACCATTCACCAGCCTTTCCAAATAATCCAAGTTGTGATTCCATTCTAGAAGGGAGCACAGATCCTACAGAACCATTTCCATGATGTGCTGGGATCCCCTTCTGCCTTGGGGAACTGGGCACTGCAAGGCGGTGGGGTAAGGCTGGGGGAGTCTGTGGCTCCTGGTAACTCTCCATACACTTTGCAGTCCCTGTGCAACACTCTGGGAGGAGCAGCTGGAGCAGCCCAGGGCCCTGGGGCTCTGTCAGTCCCTCACAGGAAACCCTCACTAAATGCTCGGGGAAATCTGCAGTGCCACAGCTATTGCTCCCAACCTCTGTCCCTCCCTCATGCTTGCCCACCTGCCCATGGAACGGCTCCCACAGACCCAGGGGCACATAGCCAGGCCCTCTCAGGACACACTGGAGCCTTGCACTCCCCCTCTGCCCTTTCCCCACCATGGGCACCCTCTGCAGCCGCTCCCAGGTTTTGGGACGTGTCTCCCACGGAGGGAGCCCAGCAGGACAGCTCAGTACCCGAGTGCCCTGAGCCTGCTGGGGATAATTCCTCTGGGCTGTGCCCATCTTGTCCGGGTTGTGCCCGCAGTGCCAAGCAGCAGAGAGGGCAGCTCAAGCCTCAGCAGGGCTCAGGCCCAGAGGCACAGCAATTACCTCCTGTGACTGGGCCAGGCATCACCTCCCTTCTTGCAGGAAATCCCTCCTTCCACAGAGCCCCTCTGTCCATGCCTTGAGAAAGGAAGAGGCACAGCTAAATCAGATGGAATCATTGCACATCCAGGAGGTGGTCTCTTCAGGAGACAATACTTTTCCAAGATATGGATAAGGATCAGGAAAGTCCTGATCCCGCAGGCCCTTGGGGCTCGCTATGGCCCTCCCTCCTCTAAGCAGCCACAAAACAGGATGTGCCTGGAGACTGGGAAAATGCAGGGGATCCCTGGTGCAGTTTGGGCTCTCTGTCAGCTTATGCCCAATGCCTTCCTGCAGAGGCTGGGGAGAAGTTGCAGCCAGGCCAGGCTGGGAAACAGCCCTGCATGGCGTGGAAGCAGCAGCGGGGCGGCGAGGCTGCCATGGATCCCTTCCTGCTGTGCCAGGCACGGCGTGTCCAGATGTGCAGCCAAAGCCCCCGGCTGCTGAGCCCCAGGACAAGGCTGAGGGAAATCCTCTCACCATTCCCTTTGAGCAGTTCCATCACCATTTGTTTCAGGATGTTTTTTGGCTCATGGGGTTTCTTGTGTCCTGTGGCTTTGTTCTTCCCTCTCAGAGGACCTTAACAGAAAGTAGTTCCATTTCCCATGAATGGATGCCACAAAAGCAGAGCTCAGCCTGTGGGGTCAGCAGGGACACACTACTCACCCCTGTGATGGGAGCTGGGCTTGTGTGTAGGAATCAGCAAAGGGTCAGGAAAAGTCCTCCCAGCAGACACATCTGTAACACAACAGCCACAGCACCTTCTGTTACCAGGTTTCAGCAAAGTTGTAAACAATTATTCCTGCGTGGGACAGTGAGAACATACCTGCAGGAGGCTCCAACGGCTTCAAAACTTTATTCAACCAATCTAATGGAGAAGCCTTTCCAGACACCTCACCTAGAACAGAGCAGTGATGAGAACATTTTTCAGGGTATGCTGGGATCCCCTTCTGCCTCTGGGAAATGGGCACTGCAAGGGGGTCGGATAAGGCCGTGGGAGCCAGATATCAATGGACATGGCCAAAGCAGCACAGGGGCCTGGGGAGCTCTGGGCTGGCTCCTGGCCACTATCCACCCTCTTTCCATGCCCAGTGCAACATCCCTGGTGGGGTGGCTGAAGCAGCCCAGGGCCCTGGGGGCTCTCACTCGCACAGCTCCAACTCTTGCTAAATCCCTGGGGGAAACTGCAGCAGGCAGTCCAGAGCTATCCCCTTTTCCCTCCGTCCCTCCTGCCCTTTCTCCCTCCCTTCCTACCTTCTTCTATCTCTCCAATCATTTTTCCCCTGGGACAAATTCCCCAGTCCAGTGGACAAGCCCACTCAGGACATACTGGAGCCTTGCTCTCTCCCTCTCTCCTTTCCCCAGGATGAGCAACCCCTGCAGCCGCTCCCAGGTTTTGGGACGTGTCTCCCACGGAGGGAGCCCAGCAGGACAGCTCAGTACCCGAGTGCCCTGAGCCTGCTGGGGATAATTCCTCTGGGCTGTGCCCGTCTTGTCCGGGTTGTGCCCGCAGTGCCAAGCAGCAGAGAGGGCAGCGCGAGCCTCAGCAGGGCTCAGGCCCAGAGGCACAGCAATTACCTCCTGTGACTGTCCCTGCCATCGCCTCCCTTCCTGCAGCAGAGGCTGACAATGAGCCACTGCTTCCTCCGGGAAATGCTTCCTTCTGCCTAGCCTCTCCATCTGCTTCTGGAGAAAAGAAAAGAGAGAGCTGGATCAGATTGGGCTGTTCCCCATTGGAGAGCTGGCATCCTCAGGAGGCAATACCTCTCAAAGACATGGTTAAGAATCAGGAAATCCCTATCAACTTTTTGGGTAGGCCAGGGCCCTCTGTTCTCCAAACAGCTGCCCCTTCTGATTTGCCTGGAGATGGGAAATTGCAGGGCATCTCATGACTGTCCTGCTGTTTGGGCTGCCTGTCAGCTGATGCCAAATTCCATCCTGCAGAGGCTGGGGAGCAGCTGCAGCCAGGCCAGGCTGGGAAACAGCCCTGCAGGGCGTGGGAGCAGCAGCGGGGCAGCCAGGCTGCCATGGACCCTTCCCGCTGTTACGGGCATGGCGTGTCCACATGTGCAGCCAAAGCCCCCGGCTGCTGAGCCCCAGGACAAGGCTGAGGGAATGCACCCACCTTCTCCTGCCTGAAGCATTTCCTTCAGCGTTTGCCGCATGACTTTGAGTGGCTCATGGGGTTTCTTCTGTCCTCGAGCTTTGTTCTTTCCCGTTGGAGGACCTTAGAGCAACGGGGGTCCATTTCACATGAATGGATGCCACAAAAGCAGGGCTCAGCCTGTGGGGTCAGCAGGGCCACACTACTCACCCCTGCGATGGGAGCTGGGCTTGTGTGCAGGAACCAGCAAAGGAGCTTGGAAAGTCCTCCCTGCAGACACCCCTGTAACTCAACAGCCACAGAAGCTTCTGCCATCTCTGATCAGCTGCACGGGCACCACTGAGCCGCAGGAGCGATGAGGGGATGGCGCAGGGTGAGGGCACACACGTGCATGGCTCTGTCCTGGCACCTGCAGCGCTGCCCCCCTGGCCGAGCTCTGGGCTCTGAGCTCCCAGGGGAAAGGCCTTGACCTACCCTCACCATGTCCCAGAGGCTCAGTCCTGGATGTGGGTTGGGAAGCCAGATCACCTTTAGCAACAGGTTCAGCTGCAAAGAAAGGCAGGACAGAACAGCTCCCGTGGCACTGCAGGAGATCCTCAGGCTGCAGGCAAGGCTCAGCCCCGGGGCACAGCCCTGGGCCCGGCCCCTTCCCTCTCTGCTCTTCTCTGTGGCTGCACAGAGCACACGGAAGGACACACTGGCATTGCACATGGGAGGAAGATGGACGGCTGAATGCTCCTTCCTCCCACTGACAGCGATCCTGTGGGATCCCTCAGAGCTCCAGCAAGGAGCAGGGCAAGGTTTACAGAATTCTTCAGCCCTGACTTAACGTTAACGAAAATGGCAGATGGGTGAGCTCTTGCCACATGGACACTGATCATTCTGCCAGTAAAAAGGGAAATTCAGAACTTGCCTCTGGCATTCTTCTCCAAGACATTCAAAGTGTCATTCAGCAGGACTTCCAAATCATCCAAGTCGTGATACAAATCTAGAATGGAGCAAAGACCTGAACCATTTCCTTGGTGTGCTGGGATCCCCTTCTGCATCTGGGAAATGGGCACTGCAAGGGGGTTGGTTAAGGCGGTGGGAGCCAGGTGTGAATGAGCAAGGCTAAAGAGCTCGGGGGCCTGGGGAGCTCTGGGCAGCCTCCTGGCCACTATCCACCCTCTTTCCATGCCCTGTGCAACAGCCCTGGTGGGGCGGCTGAAGCAGCCCAGTGCCCTGGGGGCTTTCACTCCCACAGCTCCAACTCTTGCTAAATCCCTAGGGGAAACTGCAGCAGGCAGTCCAGAGCTATCCCCTTTTCCTTCCCTCCCTCCTGCCCTATCTCCCTCCCTTCCTACCTTCTTCTATCTTTCCATCTATCTTTCCATCCATCTTTCCCTGGGACAAACTCCCCAGTTCTCAAGGGCACATAGCCAGGCCCTCTCAGGACACACTGGAGCCTTGCTCTCTCCCTCTCTCCTTTCCCCAGGATGAGCAACCCCTGCAGCCGCTCCCAGGTTTCGGGACGTGTCTCCCATGGAGGGAGCCCAGCAGGACAGCTCAGTACCCGAGTGCCCTGAGCCTGCTGGGGATAATTCCTCTGGGCTGTGCCCGTCTTGTGCGGGCTGTGCCTGCAGTGCCAAGCGGCAGAGAGGGCAGCTCAAGCCTCAGCAGGGCTCAGGCCCAGAGGCACAGCAATTACCTCCTGCGACTGGGCCTGCCATCGCCTCCCTTCCTGCAGCAGAGGCTGACAATGAGCCACTGCTTCCTCTGGGAAATGCTTCCTTCTGCCCAGCCTCTCCATCTGCTTCTGGAGAAAAGAAAAGAGAGAGCTGGATCAGATTGGGCTGTTCCCCATTGGAGAGCTGGCATCCTCAGGAGGCAATACCTCTCAAAGACATGGTTAAGAATCAGGAAATCCCTATCAACTTTTTGGGTAGGCCAGGGCCCTCTGTTCTCCAAACAGCTGCCCCTTCTGATTTGCCTGGAGATGGGAAATTGCAGGGCATCTCATGACTGTCCTGCTGTTTGGGCTGCCTGTCAGCTGATGCCAAATTCCATCCTGCAGAGGCTGGGGAGAAGCTGCAGCCAGGCCAGGCTGGGAAACAGCCCTGCAGGGCGTGGAAGCAGCAGCGGGGCAGCGAGGCTGCCATGGATCCCTTCCTGCTGTGCCGGGCACGGTGTGTCCACATGTGCAGCCAAAGCCCCCGGCTGCTGGGCCCCAGGACAAGGCTGAGGGAAATGCACCCACCTTGTCCTGCCTGAAGCATTTCCTTCAGCGTTTGCCACATGACTTTGAGTGGCTCATGGGGTTTCTTCTGTCCTCGAGCTTTGTTCTTTCCTGTTGGAGGACCTTAGAGCAACGGGGTTCCATTTCCCATGAATGGATGCCACAAAAGCAGGGCTCAGCCTGTGGGGTCAGCAGGGACACACTACTCACCCCTGCGATGGGAGCTGGGCTTGTGTGCAGGAACCAGCAAAGGAGCTTGGAAAGTCCTCCCTGCAGACACCCCTGTAACTCAACAGCCACAGAAGCTTCTGCCATCTCTGCTCAGCTGCACGGGCACCACTGAGCTGCAGGAGCCGTGAGGGGATGGCGCAGGGCCAGGGCACACACGTGCATGGCTCTGTCCTGGCACCTGCAGCGCTGCCCCCCTGGCCGAGCTTTGGGCTCTGAGCTGGCAGCTCTCCCAGGGGAAAGGCCTTGACCTACCCTCACCATCTCCCAGAGGCTCAGTCCTGGATGTGGGTTGGGAAGCCAGATCACCTTCAGCAACAGGTTCAGCTGCAAAGAAAGGCAGGACAGAACAGCTCCCGTGGCACTGTAGGAGACCCTCAGGCTGCAGGCAAGGCTCAGCCCCGGGGCACAGCCCTGGGCCCGGCCCCTTCCCTCTCTGCTCTTCTCTATGGCTGCACAGAGCACACGGAAGGACACACTGGCATTGCACACGGGAGGAAGATGGACGGCTGAATGCTCCTTCCTCCCACTGACAGCGATCCTGTGGGATCCCTCAGGGCTCCAGCAAGGAGCAGGGCAAGGTTTACAGAATTCTTCAGCCCTGACTTAACGTTAACGAAAATGGCAGATGGGTGAGCTCTTGCCACATGGACACTGATCAGTCTGCCAGTAAAAAGGGAAATTCAGAACTTGCCTCTGGCATTCTTCTCCAAGACATTCAAAGTGTCATTCAGCCGGACTTCCAAATCATCCAAGTCGTGATACAAATCTAGAATGGAGCAAAGACCTGAACCATTTCCTTGGTGTGCTGGGATCCCCTTCTGCCTCTGGGAAATGGGTACTGCAAGGGGGTCGGATAACGCCGTGGGAGCCAGGTGTGAATGAGCAAGGCTAAAGAGCACAGGGGCCTGGGGAGCTCTGGGCTGGCTCCTGGCCACTCTCCACCCTCTTTGCAGGCCCTGTGACACATCCCTGGAGAGGAAACTGGGCCAACCCCAGGCCCTTGGGGCTCTCTCCCTCCCTCAGAGGAAGCCCTCCCTAATGGCCTGGGGAAAACCATCCCCAGTGCTTCCCGGGGAGCAGGGAGCGCTGTCCCGGGAAAGGGGAGCCAGGCTGCCGGCTCACCTGCTCCCCGCGCCTGCAGCTGATCACCCTGGGCAGCCCTGGCAGGCAGGGCCACGGCCAGGAGGAGCAGGAGGAAGAGGCGCAGAGCAAGGCCCATGGTGCCTCGCCCTCTGCCAGTCCTGCAGCTCTTGCTGCCACCGCTGTCCTGACACCGCTTTCCCAATGTCAGCAGCGCTGCTGCCACCGCCGCTGCTGCCGCAACAGCTGTGCTCAAGGACTGAGTGCTCGCTCCTTGTGCTGCTGTGCAACCACGGGGCTCTGGCACCTCTGTGACCTCAGAGCCTGCTGTGACCTCAGCCTGCTGTGACCCCTGAACCTGCTGTGACTTCAAGGCTGGGGCAGGATTTATTGGGTATGGCTCTCAAGAGGTTCTGTTCCAGTCAGGAGAGTATGTCCGTAATGGCAGCTCTCTGAAATACAATTTTTTTCACAAGAACTGTGTTATACGGCATTGGACAAATGAGACATTCATGGTTCTACATGCAACAGCAATGTCCAGTCCAAAATTCAACTCATATTGGTGATTCCCACTATTGCAGGCAGCAGCAGCCCTGCCACGCTGACTCCGAGTCCCTGCTGTGCTCTGTGCTGGCCTTTGGCCCATATTTGAAAAATTAAAAACTTGATGCCCAAGCTTACAAAAATAATGCAACACAGGCCATCAGGGTACCTGCACGCTTTACGGGACACCCAAACCCACAGCACAACTTATGGGTGTCCTCAGCCACCCTAAAGTCTCCCTGTGTGCCCTACAAGAGACCTCTGACCTCTGCTCGATTTACAGCTGTCCCTCGGCCCCTGCACACCTTTGGAGACTCCCAAAATTCCCTGCACAACTTTTGGATGTCCCCAGTCCCCTGCACAGCACAGAGGTGACCCAAAGCCACTGCATGCCTTTAGAGGGACCCAAACATAACACTCAGGGAGCAGCAACAGTGCTGAGCCACCCTCTGTGTGTGTGTGTTCACCATGTGTCCCTGGGTGAACAGGTGAGGCCTGGGGGGCAAATCCCCACTCTGCCCATAAGAGATCCGGGCCTGCCACTGGCCCAGTGTCTGTCGGGCTCTGAGCTCATCCCTCAGGCTATGAAGGACTTCCTTCAGAGTCCAGTCTCCCTGCATTGTTCTCAAGGCAAGCACCTACTGATGGCTTCCCTCTTTTCCTGGGCATGCCACTGGAGGAGTGTCGGACAATTCCCTTTTCTGAGCCAGAGATGGGGTAATAACTGAGAGGCGTTTTAAAACCTTTTATTCCATTTCCAGTCTCATGAGAAGGGTGAGACAATACAGATGTTATAATTCACGCTATCACAATCAGAAGCTGACTATTTCTTAATTACAAAACATGATGAGCATTTCTTGGCTATCAGCTTTTTGCCACACCATGCTGTAGATGCCTTAAAGCCAATCATCTAAAACTACCACTCATGGGTCCTACTACAATGCATCTTTCATAGTTCTATTTCTCTAAATTATCTAGTCTTATTTGTAAGGCCATTTTTTGAAACTGTTTTCTAGCTCTGTTTTTTCTAGCTGTCTCTTAATATCTGTCATATTCCATGGCATTTCTAAGTCAGCATTTCTTATCTCATATTTTGCATACAAATGCATACTGTGTGGGTCTTCTGTCAAGCTCTGAGAACTTTCTACAAATCCATTTTGCACATTTCTCCCTCTCTCTCGGACAGAAACAAACTTCTTTGATGGTCTTGTTCATCGTTTGTTGTGTACAGTGAAGTACATAAGGTACTATCACTAACATTGTTATGATAACAATCAATGCATGTAAACTTATTTTGTAAAGCTCTTTTAGATAAGGTGTAAAATTTTGTCCTTCAAACAAGTTGTCTAACTATGACCTATAATTTGTTTTAATTTGATTTGTCAAATCTCTCAGTTTTTGAAGTTGTTTGTGGATGGACACTGAATGGTCAGATAAGTTCATAGAACACAGTCTTTCAAAATCTTCCCAACTATGTCTATGTGCTAGTAAAGAAAATTTGATGGCAGTTCTGTTGTCACAGGCCTTCAGCCGGGTAATAATTAGCATTGACTCCATGATTGCAGAAGGCTGATCAATCACTTTGTTCTATTCGATCATACTATACTGTACTGTACTATACTATACTATACTGTACGTACTATCCTATACTACACTATACTTGGTAAGAAACTCATCCCCTTACAGACAGGCTGATACAGCTTTGGCCTAATTGCCTAATTGGTCAATCCATCCAAACACCATCCAGTGTCCAATTAAGAAATCACCCTTTAGTAAACAAATCTCCCTAACACATTCCACATGTGCACAACAACAGGTGCAGCAAGTGGAGCTAAGCATTGTTTTTGATTCATTTCTCTGATCTTCTCACAGCCTGCCCCAGGAAAATCCTGGGAAAATCCTGCCTGCTGCTCTCTATGGAGAGAGCTGCAGCCACAGTGGTTCTGTTTTGCAAGGTTGTATATCAGAACAGCACTAGCATCTGTCATTATGTCACTAATTGTAATGGAAATAGTATTGACTTCTTTACTCAGCTAACACCCTAATTGGTATAATTTTTGTAAATGCTTTACTTGAAATAATTTGAGGCAGAAATAAAGCTGATGTAATTCATTTTGCAGGGCCCCAGGGATTGAAATTGTTATTACAGTTTTCTTTAGAATGATGGGTAAATTTTCTTTTTCTATGTTTTCTCTTGATAGTTTTTTTAACATTAGGCGCTATTTCAGTGAGCTATCTGATGCTACATGGGCTGCCTTTCATTTTTGAGGGAATGCCCTGTTAGGCTCTAATTGTATAAATGAAGCAGTATCTTTTTGACAATTGCCATGGGGACTCATCTAGGTCAGCAATTTCACTTTTAGGGGGCACTGGGGTAGTACAATTGCACTACAAACGTGAGTTTCTGTATACAGGATGATGGGGCATAACATTTAATTGTGGATCTCCCTGGTACTGAAATTCAGCACAAAATTCTATTGCTAAAGAACCAAGAATTTCTAATTTTTGATGTTTAGTAGGTGCTTTAAGAAGATCAGGGGCATAATGACATTAATAGGTTATGTGATTTGTCTCATTGGTAACTTCACATTAATATGAGTCACAATTGGGTATTGGCCACTCCTAACTGGTATTGGTACACTTAACAGGTAGCAAAGGGTTTGTCTGGGTTCAAATAGGTTAAATATATGGTGTCTGAGCTTTCTGACTTGGCTAAAGGAACCTAAACATTCCTTTTTGGTTGATCTACAGGCATATCTGCACTGTAAAAGTAAGTAAATAAAACTAATAAGCAACAGTAAATAATTTGATCAAACTCTTATGTTCTTATTCAGCTGCTTTTTGGTAAAAGCTTTCTTATATAGTTCTCAAGCAAATCTCTTGGCATTTGTTTAGGGACTGGCTAACTATAAGGCACTAAACTGTCCCTCTAACATTCAATTTTACAAATTTGGATCTCTTAGAATTCTTTTTAACATGATGGACATCACGCTTTTGCCAAAAGAGCTCTATGATAGTAACACTTTTC
Organism: Calcarius lapponicus; assembly: GCA_039654755.1. Taxonomy (NCBI): domain Eukaryota; kingdom Metazoa; phylum Chordata; class Aves; order Passeriformes; family Fringillidae; genus Calcarius; species Calcarius lapponicus. The sequence continues at coordinate 2,784,776 of CM077475.1, read as the reverse complement.
ACAGTCCAAACATCGACATAACACTCAAGATTTGTCATTTTTGTGGGTTGAACAGGGAATATTTGGCATGAACCACAGTCTCTCTGTGCAGCTCACGTCTGCGTGCTCCTTTCCCGGCTGGTGGAACTGTCCCTGTGCTCTTGTGTGTGATACAGTTTGACGATTCTTGCTGGGACCCACAAAGGTCCGGCACCTGTGGAAACACAGGCATTACCCTTTGTGCCAGGTTACTAGTGGAAATGGTCCTTCAATTTGTCCTGTCTCAGGGTTTCTGATTAAAACGGGAGGAGTGTCTTTCAATTTTGCCCGTGTCCTATTTGAAAAGTGCCTAGAAATTGGAAGATTAGGTTCTGCAAATGAAAAACATTAGAGCCATATAAAGCTTTGCTCAGCCTCATCTGAGGTGTTGCTTGGGGCACTCCCCCGTTCTGTTGATCTAGGCTGCATTTTAGAGTGTGTCTTTTTAATAATTGCCTGACTCGTGGGGGAACAGGGAATTCTAAAAGTGTGGCAAACACCCTAATCCATCAAAAATGTGGCCAATTTCTGAGCTGTGTATGTGGGGCCATTGTCTGTTTTTGCTTCTTGGGGTACATCCAATGAAACAAAAGCTTGCAGAAAATGTTGGCAAGCATGATTGGCTGTTTCCCCTGTGTGTGCAGAAGTAAAAACTGCACCTGAAAGAGTATCAACAGGCACATGAATATTTTTGAATTTTCCAAAAGACAGGTATTTAGTAATATCTGTTTGCCACAGTTGTAAGCTTTGCAATCCTCCTGGATTAACAGCTGCTGTAGAAACAGGAGGTTGTACAAGTTGACAGTCAGGGCAAGCACCAATAATTGCTTTTGCTTGACCCTTGAAGATGTGAAACAATTGTGCAAGTGCTTGATCATTTTGAAAAACAAAGGCATGACTCAGTTTTGCTTGTTTGCAAATGTTTGGCAAAGTGTTTGAAACAACCACTGTCAGCTTGTCTGCTCTCGCATTTCCTTCCGCCATGAATCATGTAAGCGAAGAGTGTGCCCTGATATGAAAAACAAAATATTGGTTAGTTCTGCGTTGTAAAATTGTATAAAGAGATGAAAGCTAGCAACATAAGGTATTATTACTAACATCTTTCAAAACTGATCTTTTAATTCTTTTAACAACATTAGCACCATAAGTTGAATCGGTAATCAAATTAAAAGGCTCTGGAAAGAGTTGAAAACTCTTCATTACAGGGGCCAGCTTAACAATTTGAGGAGAGTCCTCTGCTGTTTTGGTGGTTTGGTTTTGTTAAACTACTACTGATTTATGTATTTTCTCTGATCTATTAGTAAAGAGAGTTATAGCACTCAAAGATTCTTTACTTAGCATAGGTTTTTCTCTAAAACTCAGTTTTGTTTGTAACAATTTCTGACCTGGATAATGAATTGAACAAACACTTGAATAATTTAACAATGCATTCTGTAAATCTTCTGAATTTTGCAAAGCCCAATTAAGGTAATCTTTTTTAAAGGTAAATAATTGAAGCCTTAGCTTGCCACAGTCAGTAATCTTGTTCTGGTTCTCATTATAATTTAAGCTATTGCCTTCATAATTCTAAAAACTGGTTTTGGAGAACTTGTAAGGAAGAAAAACCCATTTTATTATTATCAAAGGATCTTTCTCAGAAGAGTCCCACTGAAACATGAGACCATAAAGTTGCATTTTTTCTCCCAACTCTGTCAAGTAAAAAGGTTTTTCTGGAGTACAATGATGTGCTTGTCTTTTTTGAAGAGCCTGACCAACCTTTTCAACTGCTTTTTGAGTTTCAAAGGTCAAAGTTCTCTGAGATTTGATGCCGCAGTCTCCTCTTAGTAGGTTAAAAAGTAGAGCAAGTTCATTATTTGTAATTCCTAAAACCAGATCGGACCCAAGTGATCTCTCTTAGAAGCTGTTGTAAATCTTGCAAGGTGCTGACTTTGCTTCAAAGCTGTATTTTCTGTGGCTTGATTGCTTGTTCTGTCATCCTCCATCATAGATGTTTCCAGGGCGAGGTTTCTTGTATTTTTGATGTTGAAATTTCCAGTCCACTATTTTGAACTCCAGTGACGACGCTGTCTCAAGTCTGTTCCATTTCTTTTTTAGTAGGTGCTGCAATGAGCAAGTCATCCATGTAGTGTAAAATTCTAGACTATGGCTGTTTTTGTTGGGCTGGAGACAAAGCTTTTGCTACAAAATATTGACAAATAGTAGGCGAATTTTTCATCCCTTGCAGCAAAACAACTTAGTGAAATCTTTGTAGTGGTTCTTTTCTATTGATGGTTGGAACCAAAATGGTAAATTGAGGACTATCCTCTGGATGTAGTGGCATGTTGAAAAAACAATTTTTTAAGTGGATGATAACAAGAGGATAGTCTCTTGGAATCACTGAAAGAGGGGGAAGTCTAGGTTGTAGAGGCTTCATGTTATCTATGATCTTGTTAATCTTTTTTAGGTCATGGGGTAATCTTTAAGAATTAGAAGTCTTCTAACGAATGATAAAAACTGGGAAATTTTAGGAACTGTTTGTAGGTTTGATTTTTTTTCCCTAACTATTTCTGTCTGAGCAATATCTGTCTTATTTCATAAAACTTCTAAGTCAGCATTTCTTATCACAAAATTTACATACAAGTACATACAGTGTGAGCCTTCCATCACGCCCTAAGAATTTTCTACAAATCAGTTTCCCACTGGAGGAGGTCCAGGCCTAGATGATGCCCCAGAAGGAATTGTGCCCTCAGCAGCCCAGGGACGCTCAGCATGGGCTCCCCCAGCCCTCGGGGCCCCGCCGCTGGTCACAGCAGCCCCTGCCTGGCTCCTGCCTGCCCACACCGTGGGCATCCACGGCTGCTCCTGGGCACGGAGCTCAGCCTGTGCTGCTGCTGGGTGGGCTTTGCTGCTGCTACCACCCGGACACTGGGCTGACAGCTCCATCTCTTTTTATTGAAACAGAAGAGCTGGGCCAAGCCCTGCCCACCTTCAGTAAGGGCCAGAGGGCAGGGCCAGTGCCTTCAGGGGCAGAGGACCTTGTTTGGGCGGTGGCAGCATCTGCACAGCAACAAGCTGCTAAAGCAGCTGTGACAGGGACATTGGGCATGGGCATGGCCATGGGGAATGTCTGCTACAGGTGTCCCAGGCTGAGGCGTTTGGCCGCTCCTGTGAAGCTGCAGATGGACGCCTGTTGAGACAGGAGCTTGCTGAGGTCCCAGTTGCAGCTGGCACACAGAGACCCTCCTGCACAGCAGGAGATTCCCACTGGGCTCAAAGTTTGCCTCTGAAGACTGAGAGGTGAGCTTCTCAGAAATCCCAGAAAATACCAGGGAAAAGGTTTGAGGTTGCTTGTTGTCACTAGGTAAAAATGTCCAGTGGGAAAGGAGCCTCTCCAGTACGCTGGGTGTCTTGTGATGACTTAGTTCTTCTCAGAGTAAAGATCACCAATTAAATGCAATTTTATTTTTTATTCTGCAAGTGTAAAAGCATTCTACATTCCTCAGAATTCTAATACTATTTTGATAAATAAAGAGCATTTGTGGCAAATGGAAAGAAATATTTGGGGAATTTTTTTTCTATAGAAAAGGTTTCTGAGTATTTCTAAAATTTTCTAATATGTAGAAATGTAAAATGAAGAAAATGGGGTCGTTTTTGACAGGAGCCCTGTGCCCGGCTGCTGACTGTGCAGCCCTGGCTGTGCCCAGACAAGCAGCTCCGCCAGCGCTGGTGGTAGCTCACAGACACCTGAGCTGAAGCCCAAAGATGTTGCTGGACTCAGGCCCTTCCCTGGCAGGAGGGCTGCACCTCCTGGCCAGGCTGGACACATGGGCCAGCAACTCTGGGGACAGAGGGTCCTGTTCTGGGTGGTGGTGGCAACAGCATGACCCCAGCAAAAAGTTGGTATTGCAGCTGGGGAAGGGACAACAGACACTGGCATGGAGATGAGAGATGATAGGTCCACTTCTCCCTGGCTGAGTTCTTTGGCCGGTCTTGTGAAGCTGCAGAGGAGCTCCTGTGAAGAGAGGAGGTGGCTGAGGCCCCAGCTGCCAGTGGCACCCAGGGAGCCTCCTGCACAGCAGGGCCCAGAGCTGGCAAGGCTCCCCAGCACGGCTGGAGCTGCTGGCACAGCTTGGCCCAGCTGCACAGCTGCCCCTCAAGGCCCCGGCGAGCAGGGCACGGCTCTGGGCAGGCTCCCTGGGCAGGAGCGGGCCCCAGAGCGCCTCTGCCTTTCAAGGGCAATCTCGTCCCTGCTCTTTCTCCTCCCCACTGTGGGTTTCCCCTGCCCTGTTGGACCGGGTGCCTCCTGTGCCCCAGGGCACGGCCGTGGCTGTAAATGCCTTGGGCTGCAGCACAGGCCCAGGCCGTAACGAGGCTCTTGTTGTGCCTGCAGCGCTGCTCGGCAGCCCCACCGCAGCCCGGGGCCGCGGCCCTTCCCCGCCGGGGCCGGGGCTGGCCCGACAGGGGCGCGGCGGCTCCAGAGGCCCCGCCCGGCCCCCAAGGATGGGCTCCGCCCGCCCGCCGGGCCCGCAGGCCGGGCCCGAGGCTGTGCAGGAAGCTTCCTGCTGCCTTTGCACAGCGGGCACCGAGAGCGGCCCTTTGCTGCGCTGAGAAGACTGAAAAGCCCTGCTGCACACCTGATGAGGGACTCCTGCAAGCCTCAGTAGTTGTGATAAATACGGCCAGGAGAGCAGCTCCTTTAGAAGGCCTTTTTTAAAGACAGCTCTGGGTGGGGAACCCGAGGGGTGGCGCACGCCGCCACTGCTCCCACAGGACGACGCTGAGGAGAAGGAGTGCAGCTTTGTCTCTCGTCAGAGCTGGGGCTTCTGTCCTCACGAGTGTCCTTAGGAAGGCCATATTGGCTCGTAGCCCAGGGGTATCCTCCAAGCTGGGTACTATCAAAATTATGGTGACAGGACGGAATCCGGCTCTGGTCAAGAGTGGGTGACTTAGTGTGGTTCTGGTGGGTTAAAGTCAAAGTTTTTGTGCTGGTTTGTTGTTTGGAGAGGGTTCATATATGTGATAAACGAGTTCACTGAATTTAAGGATCACATAAGAATCTTTATTATTTTTGCAAGCGAGAATAAGCAAGGACAGCGCTGGGCGGCCTGGAGTCTCCTCTCCGCTTGGCTCGCAAAATTCCTATGCCCTAAGTCCACCTTTTATTGCCTTCTTCCTCAGGTTTAGGGATGACGTGATCGGTCTTCTGCGCTTGCTCGTTCAGTTGCTAGGGGGTCTTTTTCTGCCTTCTGGTGGTCGTGGGATGAAGGCTCAGTCTTCCCTTAGTCTTCCTCTCTGTGAACGCTGGGTGAACTTTTTCAACTTTTTTTTTAAACTTTTACCTTATAAGGCATATCTATACAGACCACTATAAGCTTTCTGCAAGCTAAGCAATTCTTACTAGTACTATACATTTTCTGCAAGCTAAGCAATTCTTGCTAGTTTAAGGATTGTTATCACAGCTGCTTTTCATTACCTTCCTTCTCATAAGGCATACCTTTACAATGGAATTCCCAAAGCACTATAGTAAACCAGCAACCATATGTATCTGCACAAGAGGGTTTTTTTGTTATTTAACTATTGTTTTATATTGTATAATTATTTAGCTATTGATTTAATTAATGAACAAACATACTACTATTTATTACAATTCCCCATTTCTCTTTTTATCAATTTTGTTCATTAAATCTTTTTAATTCCTTCCTAGCAAGCGTTAAATAAGCTTCCTCATCAATTAAGCCATGTGCATTTATTATAGGTGCTAATTTCCCTAGTTTCTTCATCATATTCCAATTCATCATGAATAGAATTGCTGACAAAATAAAACCAAGCACAATCAGTATCAACAGAACAACAATGGGATGGCTTATACTATTTAGGACCCCTGTGGCAGTAGGAGACCAACCAAAAAGGGTATCCCCCCACCTATGCTCGCCATCTTGCTTTACCCTCTCCATAACCCGGTGTATTTTTCTTATATCATGATGGACAGTCACTAGGGTCTTCTGTCCGCTTTCCTTGATTTTCTCGAGGATTTTGATCAGGTCCTGATGGAGCAACAGTTGTCTCACCAGAGTGAGATTCATCCCAATTGGAGTGGGCATTAGCTTGTGGAGCAGTGTGTAGTTGGACTGTATTAGGTGGTGAGAGGTAACTTTAGTTTCATAAGTGATATCACACCCTGTAATCTTAGTGAAATTACAAAGACAGAAGTTTGAGTGATTCTTTGTATCCACCACAATATTATCTACAAACACAGAATCACAAATAGTTCTAAAACACGCACATCCATTACCTATGTATATAAGGACTGTTTTAGAAGTCTCATTAGGACGAATCTCAAAATGACAGATGTTTTGCTCTGTATCTAAACAGATATCTTGAGCTATAATTACATTGCCTTCACAAATGAACCCCAATTGTTCCCGGATAATACAAGATTCTAAATCAACAGTTTGCCATTTATCATCAAGTTGACGGGCCCATCCTCTATGCCCCGTAGGGTAGAGAACAGCTCCGTCACGGTTTATTCCTAATGCAATAACAGGGAAAACTAGATGTACAGAGGCATTGCTTATTGTCAAAACAAAAGCAGTAGCTGTATTTGAAATAGGGTTATAGGTGAAATTTACCAGCTTCCACCAGGATTGGAATTCTCTTTCAAAATCAGTGGCATTGTCCCAAATTATTTTTCGAATTTCTGTGGGGAAAGTGCCTTCCTCACCTTCTCTTATGATCGAGGCAGAAACTGACTGCATCCACAATTGTGCCTGGATACAGCTGAGGGCTAAGGAAACATTATTTTGTGCAGCACTAAGTGCATCAATCACCAATTTGTGATCGTTCGCATTTACTCTTTCCCAACTTGGCAAAATGTTTGACAGCATCCACTGGTGTGTCCCCAAGGCTGACAGAGATGACTTCAGTGGTTGCTGTAATTTGGACAGATCTCTAGTTGTAGCAGACAATTTATTCATTAGTACTTCCGAATCAATACTATTGAGAATTCCTAACCCTGTACCTAGAACACCGGTTACATCTCTAGGTTCCCTTGTTTTAAAAGAGTTGCGTTTCCGGAGCCAAATGGTCCAGCCTTCAAAGGATGTTTGCAAAAACGGGGAGCAAGCTGGCTGAATGTCTGAAACATTAGTCTGCATCAGCAATTCGACCTGTTTTAGAGACCATGCTGGATTTAATAATATCTGTTGTTGATCAGTTTTCCGGACTATATAAGGTCCGATTTTGAAGATCTTTGGGGTGAGTATGACTGGTGGTGCAGGTGGAGTGGTGATATTGTGTGGTTCAGCAGTGGTAGAATGCATTTTAGTATCTATTATAAATTTAAAGGAAAGGCCCCGTGTATCTTTTCTCCAGAGACAGACTACCTCTGCAGTGCGTGTTAATGTGAAGTTTTTCCAACAGTCTTGTGTGATTGGGTATACACAATCTGCTATTTGTTTATCCTCCTGACCCATGGAGACACTAATTGCAGTTGCATTAGTATAATCAGTCCCATTTACCATTCGACATCCAATATTAATTTGTTCTCCCACTACTCCTTGAAGCTGCCAGTTCTTCTGCTTCTTCCATTCGTGTTCAGCGTATAGCAGACCATCATGCAGTACTAATGTTAGTAAACTTAAACCTGTGGTACTCCCCATTGCTCCGGTAAATTGCAAAAAGGCCTGAGACCAATCAGGGATCAGGGTCCCTTTATGGGTCATGTTCTCTTTGTAAGGCTGATGAGGGTTTCCCCAGGCAGCCGGGAGGCTCAGGGTTATAGTAATTAAGGTAGCTCGCCAAGCAGGGCAGGGTCCTAGCAGCAAATTTCTTTCTCCTTTCATAATCATACCTCTTTTACCTGGGGCTTTCCTGTGCTCCGTTCCTGTTCCTATGGTCCATTGCTTTCCCCCACTATTCCTTACCTCTCTGCCTCGCCTGCCAGCCCGGGTGCATCGGTCTGCAGGGATCATTATCTTCTCAGCAGCAGGGGTAGTCTTCAGGGGGTGCATCATTTGAACTATCTCCTTAACTCCTGCCCCCCCCCCCCCCCACTCCTAAGGGCAGGCTACCAGGCCTCCAGGCAAAGGGTCTCTTGCAAAGGATCTCTTTGAATTTTATGTCGAATTCTATGTCGGACTCTCTGCCGTCCCTAGCGAGCTTTATATGGCCTGAGTCCCCACCTACCTAGGGTTCACCTTCTGCCTTTTATTCCTTTTCTCCCTTCTTCAGAGAGTTACGTCGTTCTTCCCTACGTTCTCTACGTTTTTGTTGTTTATGGACTCGGGAATAGCGGCGAATCGTGCTATTCCGCTCATCAGGCCTCACTTGCCATACCAGAGGGACGTGGATTCCCTTTTTACACAAAGTAGTTAATATAACTGTCTGGTTTTGGCTTGTGATCCTATGCAATTGGTGTTGGAATTCCCATGCCAGGGCCCAACCTCTTCTCTGTTCCAAATTTTCAACTAGTGAAGCTACTTCTCTATCGGGGATCTCCCGCCCTCCAGGGATCTTTACAAATTCTTTTAGGGCTCTTAGTGGATTTGCTCTTCTCCAATCCTGATCACAAGCAAGACACCATGTACTCCCCACCATATGTGACTGAAAAATCCACCATTTGTCCTTACAGCCCCCGCAAAAGATTTTTACCCACGCTTGACAAGAGGATTCCCAGCATTTAAGACACCCAGTATAATCGGATAATTCTCGCCTCACTTCAGCCACTACTGAAAGAGCAAGTGTCAGTTCATTCCAGGTTTTCCACGACAGAGAGCACTCCAACTCCTGTTCCAGTTCCTGTAGGGGTTTTCTTACCAAGAGTCTCAATCGGTATAGTTCTCTGTCCCCTAATTCAGTCATTCACGTTACCAGCTAGCGCAGGTTCCCGTGCCTTCCGAAGGGTTAGCCGTAGATCTCCAGGGCGACTGGTCACCTCCCAAGGGGCGTCTGCAGTGATGGGTCCTTTCACTCGACTGGCATGTGTCCAGCCTTTTTCAGCAGTTCGGATGGCTGTTTCTGTGGTAAACAGGACAGCATAGGGACCTTCCCATTGAGGTGTTAGGGATGTTTCTTTCCAGGTCTTAATTAGGACCTTACCTCCGGATTTAAGTTTATGCATTATTATATCCAAAGGGGGTCTTTGTACTAATAACCCTTTCCGTTTTAATTCTTCCCTCCGTTTCATTAACTGTGTATGTAACTCTGAATCTGACTATCTTGGATGCAAGGATGGTTCCCCGGGAGTTCTAGGTCGTAAGGCATCCCATAAAGCATTTCAAAAGGAGAGATTCCCACATCTGTCCTAGGCTGGGTCCTAATGTTTAGCAATGCCATGGGTAAACATCTGACCCAAGACATTTTTGTTTCTACCATGAGCTTGGTGAGTTGCTTCTTGATTTCTCCATTTGCCCTTTCCACCCTCCCTGAGCTTTGAGGGTGCCAAGGAGAGTGATATTGCCATTTAGTGCCTAAGGCCATGGTTACTTCTCTCAGAACTTTGTTTGCAAAATGGGGACCTCTATCAGAGTCTAATATTTCTACTAGTCCATACCTAGGGATTATCTCTTCAAGCAGGGTTTTAATCACCACATTTGCAGTAGCTCGTGATGTAGGATATGCTTCTACAAAGTGGGTTAGATGATCTACCAGTACCAATAAGTACTTGTATCTCCCTACTTTCGGCAGCTCGGTGAAATCTATTTGTACATGTGAAAAAGGTCAGTGTGCTAATTCCCTTCCTCCTGGAATCCTTTCTCGAGCTTGATGTCTATTAACTCTTTGACATGTTATACATCCTCTAACTACTTGTTTTGCTATATCGTAAATTCCTATACACATATACTTAATAGTAAACTGATCTACTAAAGCTTGAGTTCCCCAATGAGTCTGGTCGTGCAGCTGTTGTACTATTCTTTGGGCCATAGACTTTGGCAGTACCTCCCTATCGTCTGGCAATTTTCGAATACCCTCATTCTCTTTTATTCCCATCTTGTCTAATTTCTCCTTTTCCTGGGCTGTGAAGCTCAGGACACGAACTTTCTCATCACCTCCCGTTCTCCTTATCCCCTGATCCTGGAATTTTCGAAAAGCAGCTTTCTTAGCTTCTCTGTCTGCTGCATTATTCCCTCTGATTAGATGGGAGAGGCCCTTTTGATGTCCTTTAACATGTACTATTGCTATTTTCTTTGGGCCTCTTAAAGCTTGTAGTACCTGGGTAATTAGTTCCTGATGTATTAATTCTCTTCCTCGGGAGTTTATTAACCCTCTCTCTTCCCAAATTTTTCCAAAAGTATGCACCACTCCGAAGGCATATTTTGAGTCCGTGTAGATGGTCCCAACCTTAGCCTCTAAGAGTTTTAAAGCCCGCAATACTGCATATAGCTCACAGGCCTGGGCTGACCAGCTAGGACTCAAAGGTCCAGACTCTATTATTTCCAAATTTTCACCTCCCACTATCGCATATCCAGAGATTCGTTTTCCCTCAACAACTCTAGAGGACCCATCCACAAATAATCTTTCTCCCCCTTCCAGTTCTTCCTCTTCGAGGTCCGGCCTGATTTTTGTTTGTTTTTCTATGCTATGTAAGCAATCATGAGTTAAATTCTCCTGTGGATCCCCAAACAAGAACTCAGCGGGGTTTTGCAGAGAGGTGGTTTCAAGTATCAAACCGAGGGGATGACAGTAAAATGCCCTCGTATTTCAAAAGTCTCGAATCTGTTATCCATTTGTCTGCCTTTTGTTGCAATACTGCCCGTATGTTATGGGGGATAAAAACTTTCAGTTCTCCTCCGTAAGTAATTTTGAGAGCTTCTTCCACTAAGAGGGCTGTTGCCACTATAATCTGCAAGCATGTTGGCCATCCTCTACTTACGGGGTCTAGTAATTTAGAAATAAATGCTACTGGTTTTCGCCTACTGGCCCAGTCCTGAGCCAGTACCCCAAAGGCTACTCCTGCCTCAGTGTTAACAAACAAATAAAAAGGTCTCCTAACATCCGGGAGGCTTAGCACCGGAGCATTAGCCAATTTCTCTTTTAGTTGTTCTAATGATTTATCATCCTTTTCAGTCCATTTCATCAAACCTTCAGCAGTTAATTTTTCATACAAAAATTTTACTTTACCACTAAAGTTTTCAAGCCATTGTCTGCAGTATCCTACAAGACCCAATAATTGCCTGATTTGTCTTTTATTTCTTGGGGGAGGAAGGGAGAGTATTCCCTTAACCCTCTCTGGGTCTAATGTTTTTGTTCCTTTACTAAGTCGATGCCCTAGGTATTTTACTTCTTCTTCTATGAATTGCAATTTAGTTTTAGACACCTTCAGCCCCTGGATGCTTAAAAAGTTCAGAAGCTTAATGCTTTCTTCTCTAACTGATTCCTCGCTTTTTCCAGCAATTAACAAGTCATCTACATATTGAACAATGGTTATTCCCTGGTTCGGGGTGTAGGGTTTCATTATTTGCTCTAGTGCCTGCCCAAACAAATTCGGGGATTCAACAAATCCTTGTGGGAGCATGGTCCACCTTAGTTGTTTTTGGTGGGTATCGGGATCTTCCCATTCAAATGCAAAATAATCTCTACATTCTTCTTTCAAGGGGCACACCCAGAAGGCATCTTTCAAATCTATAACACTATACCAGTGATCATCAGGTTTTAATTGACTGAACAATGTATGGGGGTTTGCTACCACAGGGAAACGGGCAATGGTTCTCTTATTTATTTCCCTTAGGTCATGTACTAATCGGTATTTTCCATCTGATTTCTTTACAGGTAAGATGGGGGTGTTAAAGGGAGACATGCAAGGTTCCAAGAGCCCTTGTCGTATTAACCGTTCTACCTCTGGTTTTAGTCCCCTTCGCCCCTCATCTGATATGGGATATTGTTTTATCCTTACTGGCATTTCTGGATTTTGAATGTTGACTGTGAAGGGCTCTATATTCAGTCTTCCTGCTGTATCAGGGGTATACCAGACTTCTGGGTTGATTTTTTCTTCGTCAGTGACCCGTAAGGGGCACAACCTGACTTTCAGCTGTTTTTCTTCAATATTTATATTTATCCCTAATTCTGCCATTAAATCTCTTCCTAATAAATTGTAGTCGGCTTCAGGGACCAGTATCCCTATTTTCTTTTCTGATTCTATTAAGACATCTTTAATTACAGGAACCTTGAAGGGTTCTCCTTTTGCCTCAATAACCTGTACTGTAGAAGGTGAAACTTTACATCCCGGGGGCAGAGATTGAACTGTTGATCTCTCAGCCCCTGTATCTACAAGGAAGGTTATGGGAGTTTGTTGGGGACCCACCTTAAGTTTTACCAAGGGCTCCGATGACATTTGGGTCCCCAATAGATAGAGCCCTTGACCCCCCTATTCCTCTTCGATCATCTTCTCATCCCTAAGCCTCTTTCGATATTCCCTCCTCATATGTCCTTTTCCATGACAATAATAACACACTACTCCCTCTCTCCCTCCAGCTGGAGGTCCTCCTAAATCTCGGGGACCTCTCCTCATGCCATTTCTTTCCCGTGGTGGAGGGTTGTTTCGCTGTCCCTCCCTGACTGCCGCCACCATCATCCGAACTTGTCTTTTGTGTGCCTCATCCTCTCTTCTAACATATACTTTCTGAGCTTCCCTAAGCAATTCATCAAGTCCTCTGTCCTGCCAATCCTCTAACTTTTCTAATTTCTTTCGAACATCCTCCCATGATTTAGCTACAAACTGTGTTTTAAGGAGTGCTTGCCCCATCGGCGTCTCTGGATCCACCCGTGAGTATAACTGAAAACTCTTCCTTAATCTTTCCAACCATTCAGTGGGGGTCTCATCCTTTCCTTGGCACTCCTTGAATGCCTTGCTTATGTTTTGTCCCCGGGGCACGGCTTCTCGTATACCCTGGATTATGATGGTTCTTAAGTCCTGCATATGACCACGGTGATTGGGGTCTTGATTATTCCAGTTAGGATTTTGCAAGGGCCATTTCACATCAGCTGCAGGACCCTGAACATGTTGGGTGTCCCAAATCTTCATTCCTGCCCTTCTAATCATCCCTCTCTCCTCTGTTGTAAATAGGATGCCTAAAATAGACTGCATCTCTACCCAAGTATATATATTTGGCCCCAAGAACTGATCCACCCTTTCTGCTACTCCTATAGGGTCTTCTAATAATTTTCCCATCTCTTTCTTAAATTCCCGGACATCTCCCGAGTTCAGGGGGACAGTGACAAACCCCATCCCAGCCTGGGGTCCCCCTAATGCTATTTCTCTAAGAGGAAACAGCCCACTCCCCCCCCTTCCTCCATTGCTCCTCCATTGCTGTTTTCGTCTGACTCCGAGTACGCCTTCTGCAATCCGGGGAGTCCGTCATCTGTTGTCTATTAGGGGCCGATGCTGGGAATGTGTTCGGGAGGGGCTCAGGGGGAGCTGGTGGTGGTATATACGGGGGAGGATAAATAGAAACACATTCCTCTGGCCGAGATTTTTCTTTTTGTCTTCCTCCCCTTGATTTCCCTTAAGGGGGAACAACCTAGTCATTTGCTCACTACTTTCTAACAACCATAATTTAGCATATTCACTCTCCTCCGGATTCACTGGCTCTTTAGAATTCACATAAATGTTCAGGGCTTGACAAACCCACTCCTCGGAGGATCCGAAAATGGGCCAGTATATACCTCCTGAATCCAAATTCTTACCTCCCCATACCACCATGCAATAATTTATCATTTTTGCCTTATCTTTCCCTTTTCTGGAGGGAAAGTCATCCCAATACTTGATCATTAATCCTAACGGACTATCCTTAGGTATTGGGGGTAACCGGGGACCCTCCCCCATGGGATCAGAAGGCTTGCTCTTCTCTGTCCCATCTTCCAAGGCACCTCCACACACACACACACACAAAGCCCCTCGGTCGTGGCTCGCTCCCTCGCGGGTTACGAGAAACGCACTACTAGAGAGTCCCTCTTGCTTCGTCCGCAGTTGGACGTCTCATTCACCGTGCCTTGGGATCCCAACCCCAACCGAGCGGTTCGCCTTGTATACTCACGCGTCCTGCGTCGTCGCTCGGATCTTCGTGCACAAAGTTTACAGGGTTACCGGTATTTTCCTTGCTTATTCCCGAATTTAGGTTCGTCAGTCCAGATGAGGAGTCGGTTGAGAGGACCTGGGGCCACCAGATGGTGGGGCGCCTCCCCAGGATTCTCAAACCGACCCTGTTTTCTGGATCCGAGTCACGGCACCAAATTGTGATAAACAAGTTCACTGAATTTAAAGATCACATAAGAATCTTTATTATTTTTGCAAGCGAGAATAAGCAAGGACAGCGCTGGGCGGCCTGGAGTCTCCGCTCGGCTCGCAAAATTCCTATGCCCTAAGTCCACCTTTTATTGCCTTCTTCCTCAGGTTTAGGGATGACGTGATCGGTCTTCTGCGCTTGCTCGTTCAGTTGCTAGGGGGTCTTTTTCTGCCTTCTGGTGGTCGTGGGATGAAGGCTCAGTCTTCCCTTAGTCTTCCTCTCTGTGAACGCTGGGTGAACTTTTTCAACTTTTTTTTTTAACTTTTACCTTATAAGGCATATCTATACAGACCACTATAAGCTTTCTGCAAGCTAAGCAATTCTTACTAGTACTATACATTTTCTGCAAGCTAAGCAATTCTTGCTAGTTTAAGGATTGTTATCACAGCTGCATTTCATTACTTTCCTTCTCATAAGGCATACCTTTACAATGGAATTCCCGAAGCACTATAGTAAACCAGCAACCATATGTATCTGCACAAGAGGGTTTTTGCTATTTAACTGTTGTTTTATATTGTATAATTATTTAGCTATTGATTTAATTAATGAACAAACATACTACTATTTATTACAAGTACTATCAAAATTATGGTGACAGGACGGAATCCGGCTCTGGTCAAGAGTGGGTGACTTAGTGTGGTTTGGTGGGTTAAAGTCAACGTTTTTGTGCTGGTTTGTTGTTTGGAGAGGGTTCATATAGTTCCCACAGCCTCTCATTTGAATTCAGTCCGGGTGCCAGTCCTCCTGGGAGCAGGGGTGCAGGGGAAGTGGTTCCCGACGGGAATGGATACAAATCCAGGGTGAGAAGGAAAGGGGTACAAATACAGAGTATGACGGGGAGAGATCCAAATACAAGGTAAAATAGTAACATCTAACAGCGGCAAATAAAGGCAAGTCTTAGAATTCTAACATTCAGCGTTGAACAACAGACTAACACGGGGTACAGAGTATGATGAGGAGAAATACAAATACAGGGTAAAATAGTAACATTTAACAACGGCAACTAAAGGCAAGTCCTAGAACTCTAACGTTCAGTGTTTAACAACAGACCAACGCTTCAAATTAAGACCATATCAACTTCATTAACATCAACTACCAATTACTATTCTGAAAAAGAGCTCCAATCTCCAGGATTTCATTCCTCACATAGAGACAGACCATCATTACTCCTTTTGCCTCCTGAGGGATCCCCTGCACCCCTCAGCAGGGACCCCAAAATATCCCTCTGTGCCTCACAAGGAATCTGTGCACACCAATGCAGAGAGCCCAAGACAGCCTTGTGTGCCTCACAAAAGAGCCCAGCCTCCTGCCTGCCTTAGCAAGGACTCAGCTCCTCTCCAGGCCCTGACGGCAAGCAGTAAACCGCCACGGTAATCGCGAGGAAGTCAAGCCCCTGCCAGCCTTACAGTGTCTCCAGTCACCTATACAGCATAGAAAAGATCCCAGATGCCCTAAGAACCTCATGAGGAACCCCAGCCACACACACCACTTGCAAAGGACCCAAAGCCCCGCACGTCCTACTGCAAAACCCAACACGCACAAGACCCCCCCGCTCCAGCTCGTGTGCCTCATGACGGACCCCGGTCATCTGCCAGCCTTACAGGGGTCCCCCCATCCCCTGGCATGCCACAGAAAAGCCAGGCTTGCCATTAGCTCTAGCCAGCTGCGTGTTCCCTGACCGAAACCAATTCCCTTCTGGGAATCAGGAACACGTGTTGTGGGGCCGGCTGCACCTGTGGGAGCATTGGGGAGCGTGAGCCCGTGCTGTGCTGCACTGCTGAGCTGGCAGCACGGTGGATGCGGGCAGGACGTTCTCCGTTTCCCCCAGAGCTGGGGCCTGCAGGCACCTTGCCGCCCCTTGGCACAGGCTGTGCCACCCAACAAAGCCCAGCAGGCTGGGAGGAGAGCCCGGGGACAGCAGGAAGCTGAGAGAAGCCCCTTCTCTAGAACTGAGGGAGTTCCACCAGAAGCAAACAAAGATGATAACTTGAAGAGATTCCCACTGTGCTCAAAGTTTGTCTGAGAAGACTAAGAGGTGAATCTGTCAAAAATCCCAGGAAATATCTGGGGAAAGGTTTTATGTATATTGGTTGTGACTAGGTACAAAGCTGCTGTGGGAAAAGAGCCTCTGCAGCAGTCTGGCTGGCTGAGTGGGTCTTATTTCTTCCTAGAATAAAGATTACCACTGAACTGCAATTTTATTTTTTATTGTTTAAAGGGGAAAAAATTTTCAGGAATGTAAAACTACTTTCACAAACATGGACATATTGTGGAAAAAGAGAAGAAACATTTGGGGATTTCTCTCTACAAAAAATATTGCTAAAAAATTCTAAAAATGAAAAGTGAAGACAAAATGGGGTCACATTTTCTGGATTCTAAAACTACTTAGGAAAATCTTTAGCTGCTATAGTGATTGGGAAGAAACATTTGGGGATGTCTCTCTACAGAAAAACTATTTTGAAATATTTCTAAAACTTTCTAATTTCTAAAAATGGAAAACTAAGACAAAATGGTGTTGCTTTTTCTCAGGAGCCCCATGGTGCTGCCTGCCCCCTGGGCTCCCCCAGCCCTCGGGGCCCCGCCGCTGGTCACAGCAGCCCCTGCCTGGCTCCTGCCTGCCCACACCGTGGGCATCCACGGCTGCTCCTGGGCACGGAGCTCAGCCAGTGCTGCTGCCGGGTGGGCTTTGCTGCTGCTCTCACCCGTGCACTGGGCTGATGGCACCTTCTCTTTATTGCAACAAAAGAAAGGGCCATCACCTAGCCTGCCAGAAGGCGGGGTCAACTTAAGTGTTGCTTAGAGGGCAAGGCCAGGGGGCTCAGGGGCAGAGGAAGGGACATGTTGGTCTCAGGAGGGGCTGGAGGGTGCTGCGCTGCTCCTGGGCTCTCTAGAAGAACTCGGGACGGGACAGAGGAAGATGAAAAAAGAGATGAAGGCAGCTTGGGGATACACATGGGGAGAGGAGGTGGCAGTGGGATCTCCAGGAGAATAGGAGGTTTCCTCATAGATGGCTGTTCCAGGGTCTTCTTCTCAGAACTCTTGACAGGGCTGCCCAGGCCCCTCTTACTGCTGGACGAGCAGCTCTAGATGTCTGGGTGTGAGGTGCAGCCTCAAACGTCTTTTAACTCGCGCCCAGAGGTGGAACTGAGGAAATAGGAAGTGGCTGAGGCCCCAGCTGCCAGTGGCACCCAGGGAGCCTCCTGCACAGCAGGGCCCAGAGCTGGCAAGGCTCCCCAGCACGGCTGCAGCTGCTGGCACAGCTTGGCCCAGCTGCACAGCTGCCCCTCAAGGCCCCGGCGAGCAGGGCACGGCCCTGGGCAGGCTCCCTGGGCAGGAGCGGGCCCCAGAGCGCCTCTGCCTTTCAAGGGCAATCTCGTCCCTGCTCTTTCTCCTCCCCACCTTGCTTTGCCTCTGCCCTGTGCCCCTGGGGCTGCTCTTGGCCAGGCAGCTTCAGTGGGAGCCAGCACTGGCTGCAGCCCCAGCAGGTCCCCCAGGACAAGGCCCGGGCAATTAAGAGGCCAATGAAAGATCAGGGCAGCAGCAGAACCCTCAGCAGCATTCTTTGGACAATCATGGACTGGCCACAATTCCACTGCAGCCTCATTGGGAATGTTCCCTGTCTACAGCAGACTTTCAAAAAAGCTGTTTGAGAGGGAGAGCAACAAAACACTCACCCTTTTCTCATCCAGGAATACCAGATTCCAAAGCAGCAAAACATAACAATAAGCTCCAAACAAACCAGGGCTGCTATTAACCCTATCAAGAAGCTTGTTTCCTTGTTTCTGATGCCCTCCTGGGAATCAGGAACATGTGATGTTATTCCAGCTGCACCTGTGGGAGCAATGGGGAGTGTGAGCCCATGCTGCGCTGCATTTCTGAGCTGGCAGCACGGGGGATGCGGGCAGGACGTTCTCCATTTTCCCCCAGAGCTGGGGCCTGCAGGCACCTTGCCGCCCCTTGGCACAGGCTGTGCCACCCAACAAAGCCCAGCAGGCTGGCAGGAGAGCCCGGGGACAGTGCAGCTGCTTGGGCAGGTGCTGCTTGGAGGGACACGGGCCAAAGCCATCCCAGAGCAGCCACTGCCAGCCCTGGCCCTCCCTGCCCCGTGACAGCTCCCCCAGCCCCAGGGCACAGAGTCAGGCCCTGTCAGGAGCCAGTGCAGCTCCTGCCCGGTCGGGAGACAAGGCTGGCTCTGGCCCTGGGCTCGTGGCAGGGCTCCCGCGCGGGGCTGCTCCTGTGCCTTGGGCCTCTGGGCACTCAGGGCCAGCTCCGGAGCAGCTGGAGCGGGAGGGACGTTGGTGCACGAGTCCCCTTTCCCCGGGGCTGTGAATGAGCTCCAGAGGCCTCAAGGCCTCCAGGGGTGCCTCCAGCTTTGGCTGCTGCTGGACCGTGCAAGGGCAGGCCCTCGGGGAAGAGCTGCTGCCACACAGCCCCGCCAAGGGCTGAGCCCAGCACAGCAATTACCTCCTGTGCCTGTGTCCATGTCTGGCTTGGCCTTCCTTCCTGCAGCAGGGGCTGCCAATCGACCTCTGCTTCCTTGGGGAAACACCTTCTTCTGACCTGCCTTTTGGTCCGTCACTTAAGAAACAAAAAAGTACACCTTAGCAGATGGAAAAATTCGATTGTTCTTCCGTGGCATCTTCAAGGCACCATGCTTATTAAAATAGGCATAAGATTCACAAAACATGCAGGCTTTTGGGGCGGGGCCAGGGCCCACCCTCTTCCAAACAGCTGCCAGTGTGGAGCAGAAGTTGTGAGTGCATCATGCAGGCTGAGGGCACACACGTGCATGGCTCTGTCCTGGCACCTGCAGTGATGCCCCCCCTGAGCCTGAGCTTTGGGCTCTGAGCTGGCAGATCTCCCAGGGGAAAGGCCTTGACCTACCCTCACCATGTCCCAGAGGCGCAATCCTGAACGTGGGTTGGGAAGCCAGATCACCTTCAGCAACAGGTTCAGCTGCAAAGAAAGACAGGACAGAACAGCTCCCGTGGCACTGCTGAAGATTCTCCTTAAGGCCTGAGTGGCAGTGAGGGCACCTGTGTGATTGGTGCCTTCCAAGGTACTTCCTCAGCTCTGCCTTCCACTCAGGAAAGGAGCTGAGAAAGGCTCAGCCCCGGGGCACAGTCCTGGGCCGGGTCCCTGCCCTCTCTGCTCTTCTCTGTGGCTGCACAGAGCACATGGAAGGACACACTGGCATTGCACACGGGAGGGAGATGGACAGCTGAATGGTCCTTCCTCCCACTGACAGCGTCCCTGTGGGATCCCTCAGAGATCCAGCAAGGAGCAGGGCAAGGTTTCCAGAACTATCAGCCTTCAGGGGAACTTGAAGGAAATGCCACATGAGTGAGCTCTTGCCACATAGTCACTGATTATTCTGTCAGGAAAGGTACATTGAGAACTTGTCTCCAGGATCTGGCAAGGTCTTCAAACCACCATTCACCAGCCTTTCCAAAAATCCAAGTTGTGATTCCATTCTAGAAGGGAGCACAGATCCTACAGAACCATTTCCATGATGTGCTGGGATCCCCTTCTGCCTTGGGGAACTGGGCACTGCAAGGCGGTGGGGTGAGGCTGGGGGAACCTGTGGCTCCTGGTAACTCTCCATACACTTTGCAGTCCCTGTGCAACACTCCGGGAGGAGCAGCTGGAGCAGCCCAGGGTCCTGGGGCTCTCTCAGTCCCTCACAGGAAACCCTCACTAAATGCTTGGGGAAATCTGCAGTGCCACAGCTATTGCTCCCAATCTCCATCCCTGCCTCATGCTTTCCCACCTGCCCATGGAACGGCTCCCACAGCCCAGGGGCACATAGCCAGGCCCTCTCAGGACACACTGGAGCCTTGCTCTCCCCCTCTGCCCTTTCCCCACCATGGGCACCCCGTGCAGCCGCTCCCAGGTTTTGGGACGTGTCTCCCACGGAGGGAGCCCAGCAGGACAGCTTAGTACCCGAGTGCCCTGAGCCTGCTGGGGATAATTCCTCCGGGCTGTGCCCGTCTTGTCCGGGCTGTGTCCGCAGTGCCAAGCAGCAGAGAGGGCAGCTCAAGCCTCAGCAGGGCTCAGGCCCAGAGGCACAGCAATTACCTCCTGTGACTGGGCCTGCCATCGCCCCCCTTCCTGCAGCAGAGGCTGCCAATGAGCCACTGCTTCCTCCGGGAAATGCTTCCTTCTGCCCAGCCTCTCCATCTGCTTCTGGAGAAAAGAGAGAGCTGGATCAGATTGGGCTGTTCCCCATTGGAGAACTGGCATCCTCAGGAGGCAATACCTCTCAAAGACATGGTTAAGAATCAGGAAATCCCTATCAACTTTTTGGGTAGGCCGCAGGGCCCTCTGTTCTCCAAACAGCTGCCCCTTCTGATTTGCCTGGAGATGGGAAATTGCAGGGCATCTCATGACTGTCCTGCTGTTTGGGCTCCCTGTCAGCTGATGCCAAATTCCATCCTGCAGAGGCTGGGGAGAAGCTGCAGCCAGGCCAGGCTGGGAAACAGCCCTGCAGGGCGTGGAAGCAGCAGCGGGGCAGCGAGGCTGCCATGGATCCCTTCCTGCTGTGCCGGGCACGGCGTGTCCAGATGTGCAGCCAAAGCCCCCGGCTGCTGAGCCCCAGGACAAGGCTGAGGGAATGCACCCACCTTGTCCTGCCTGAAGCACTTCCTTCAGCGTTTGCCGCATGACTTTGAGTGGCTCATGGGGTTTCTTCTGTCCTCGAGCTTTGTTCTTTCCCGTTGGAGGACCTTAGAGCAACGGGGGTCCATTTCCCATGAATGGATGCCACAAAAGCAGGGCTCAGCCTGTGGGGTCAGCAGGGACACACTACTCACCCCTGCGATGGGAGCTGGGCTTGTGTGCAGGAACCAGCAAAGGAGCTTGGAAAGGCCTCCCTGCAGACACCCCTGTAACTCAACAGCCACAGAAGCTTCTGCCATCTCTGATCAGCTGCACGGGCACCACTGAGCCGCAGAAGCCGTGAGGGGATGGCGCAGGGCGAGGGCACACACGTGCATGGCTCTGTCCTGGCACCTGCAGTGATGCCCCCCTGGCCCAGATTTGGGCTCTGAGCTGGCAGCTCTCCCAGGGGAAAGGCCTTGACCTACCCTCACCATGTCCCAGAGGCGCAATCCTGAACGTGGGTTGGGAAGCCAGATCACCTTCAGCAACTGGTTCAGCTGCAAAGAACGGAAGGACAGAACAGCTCCCGTGGCACTACTGTACGAGGTCCTCAGGCTTCAGGCAAGGCTCAGCCCCGAGGCACAGCAATTACCTCCTGTGACTGGGCCAGACATCACCTCCCTTCTTGCAGGAAATCCCTCCTTCCACAGAGCCCCTCTGTCCATGCCTTAAGAAAGTAAGAGGCACAGCTGAATCAGATGGAATCATTGCACATCCAGGAGGTGGCCTCTTCAGGAGACAATACTTTTCCAAGATATGGATAAGGATCAGGAAAGTCCTGATCCCGCAGGCCCTTGGGGCTCGCTATGGCCCTCCCTCCTCTAAGCAGCCACAGCTCAGGATGTGCCTGCAGACTGGGAAAATGCAGGGGATCCCTGGTGCAGTTTGGGCTCTCTGTCAGCTGATGCCCAATGCCTTCCTGCAGAGGCTGGGGAGAAGCTGCAGCCAGCCCAGGCTGGGAAACAGCCCTGCACAGCGTGGAAGCTGCAGCGGGGCAGCCAGGCTGCCATGGATCCCTTCCTGCTGTGCCAGGCACGGCGTGTCCAGATGTGCAGCCAAAGCCCCCGGCTGCTGAGCCCCAGGACAAGGCTGAGGGAAATCCTCTCACCATTCCCTTTGAGCAGTTCCATCACCATTTGTTTCAGGATGTTTTTTGGCTCATGGGGTTTCTTGTGTCCTGTGGCTTTGTTCTTCCCTCTCAGAGGACCTTAACAGAAAGTAGTTCCATTTCCCATGAATGGATGCCACAAAAGCAGAGCTCAGCCTGTGGGGTCAGCAGGGACACACTACTCACCCCCTGTGATGGGAGCTGGGCTTGTGTGTAGGAATCAGCAAAGGGTCAGGAAAAGTCCTCCCAGCAGACACATCTGTAACACAACAGCCACAGAACCTTCTGTTACCCGGGTTTCAGCAAAGTTGTAAACAATTATTCCTGCGTGGGACAGTGAGAACATACCTGCAGGAGGCTCCAACGGCTTCAAAACTTTATTCAACCAATCTAATGGAGAAGCCTTTCCAGACACCTCACCTAGAACAGAGCAGTGATGAGAACATTTTTCAGGGTATGCTGGGATCCCCTTCTGCCTCTGGGAAATGGGCACTGCAAGGAGGTCAGATAAGGCCGTGGGAACCAGATATCAATGGACATGGCCAAAGCAGCACAGGGGCCTGGGGAGCTCTGGGCTGGCTCCTGGCCACTATCCACCCTCTTTCCATGACCAGTGCAACATCCCTGGTGGGGTGGCTGAAGCAGCCCAGTGCGCTGGGGGCTCTCACTCCCACTGCTCCAACTCTTGCTAAATCCCTGGGGGAAACTGCAGCAGGCAGTGCCAGAGCTATCCCCTTTTCCCTCTGTCCCTCCTGCCCTTTCTCCCTCCCTTCCTACCTTCTTCTATCTCTCCAATCATTTTTCCCCTGGGACAAATTCCCCAGTCCAGGGGACAAGCCCTCTCAGGACATACTGGAGCCTTGCTCTCTCCCTCTCTCCTTTCCCCAGGATGAGCAACCCCTGCAGCCGCTCCCAGGTTTTGGGACGTGTCTCTCAGGGAGGGAGCCCAGCAGGACAGCTCAGTACCCGAGTGCCCTGAGCCTGCTGGGGATAATTCCTCTGGGCTGTGCCCGTCTTGTCCGGGCTGTGCCCGCAGTGCCAAGCAGCAGAGAGTTCAGCTCAAGCCTCAGCAGGGTTCAGGCCCAGAGGCACAGCAATTACCTCCTGTGACTGGGCCTGCCATCGCCTTCCTTCCTGTAGCAGAGGCTGCCAATGAGCCACTGCTTCCTCCGGGAAATGCTTCCTTCTGCCCAGCCTCTCCATCTGCTTCTAGAGAAAGGATGAGGTACAGCTGGATCAGGTGGGGCTGTTCCCCACTGGGGAGGTGACATCTTCAGGAGCCAGTGCTTGTCAAAGACATGGTTAAGAAGCAGGAAATCCCTATCAACATTTTGGGTAGTCCAGGGCCCTCTGTTCTCCACAGAGCTGCCCCTTCTGATCTGCCTGGGGACCGGGAAATCACAGGGATCTGAGGCCCATGTTGCAGCTGGGGCACCCTGTCAGCTGATGCCCAATGCCTTCCTGCAGAGGCTGGGGAGAAGCTGCAGCCAGGCCAGGCTGGGAATCAGCCCTGCAGGGTGTGGAAGCAGCCCTGGGGCAGCCAGGCTGCCATGGATCCCTTCCCCTGTGCTGGGCACGGCGTGTCCAGATGTGCAGCCAAAGGCCCCGGCTGCTGAGCCCCGGGACAAGGCTGAGGGAAATGCACCCACCTTGTCCTGACAGCTGCATTCCCTTTATTCTTTGCCTCATCTGTTCATATAGCTCATGGGCTTTCTTCTCTGCTGTAGCTTTGTTCTTTCCTGTTGGAGGACGTTAGAAAAACGTGGTTCCATTTCCCATGAATGGATGCCACAGAAGCAGGGCTCAGCCTGTGAGGTCAGCTAGGACACCCTACTCACCCCTGCGATGGGAGCTGGGCTTGCGTGCAACATCCACCAAAGGACCTGGGAAAGTCTTCCCTGCAGACACCCCTGTAACTCAACAGCCACAGAAGCTTCTGCCATCTCTGCTCAGCTGCACGGGCACCACTGAGCCGCAGGAGCCATGAGGGGATGGCGCAGGGCGAGGGCACACATGTGCATGGCTCTGTCCTGTCCCTTGGAGTGGTGCCCCCCCTAGCCGAGCTTTAGGCTCTGAGCTGGCAGCTCTCCCAGGGGAAAGGCCTTGACCTACCCTCACCATCTCCCAGAGGCGCAATCCTGAACGTGGGTTGGGAAGCCAGATCACCTTCAGCAACAGGTTGAGCTGCAAAGAAAGACAGGACAGAACCGCTCCCGTGGCACTGCTGAAAATTCTCCTTCAGGCCTGAGTGGCAGTGAGGGCACCTGTGTGATTGGTGCCTTCCAAGGAACTTCCTCAGCTCTGCCTTCCACTCAGGAAAGGAGCTGAGAAAGGCTCAGCCCCGGGGCACAGTCCTGGGCCAGGTCCCTCCCCTCTCTGCTCTTCTCTGTGGCTGCACAGAGCACATGGAAGGACACACTGGCAGTGCACATGGGAGGGAGATGGACAGCTGAATGCTCCTTCCTCCCACTGACAGCGTCCCTGTGGGATCCCTCAGAGCTCCAGCAAGGAGCAGGGCAAGGTTTCCAGAACTGATCAACCTTCAGAGGAACTTGAAGGAATTGCCACATGAGTGAGCTCTTGTCACATAGTCACTGATTATTCTGTCAGGAAAGGTACATTGAGAACTTGTCTCCAGGATCTGGCAAGGTCTTCAAACCACCGTTCACCAGCCTCTCCAAATAATCCAAGTTGTGATTCCATTCTAGAAGGGAGCACAGATCCTACAGAACCATTTCCATGATGTGCTGGGATCCCCTTCTGCCTTGGGGAACTGGGCACTGCAAGGGGGTGGGGGTAAGGCTGGGGGAGACTGTGGCTCCTGGTAATTCTCCATACACTTTGCAGTCCCTGTGCAACACTCTGGGAGGAGCAGCTGGAGCCGCCCAGGGTCCTGGGGCTCTCTGAGTCCCTCACAGGAAACCCTCACTAAATGCTTGGGGAAATCTGCAGTGCCACAGCTATTGCTCCCAATCTCCATACCTGCCTCATGCTTGCCCACCTGCCCATGGAACGGCTCCCACAGACCAGGGGCACATAGCCAGGCCCTCTCAGGACACACTGGAGCCTTGCACTCCCCCTCTGCCCTTTCCCCACCATGGGCACCCCGTGCAGCCGCTCCCAGGTTTCGGGACGTGTCTCCCACGGAGGGAGCCCAGCAGGACAGCTCAGTACCCGAGTGCCCTGAGCCTGCTCGGGATAATTCCTCTGGGGTGTGCCCGTCATGTCCGGGTTGTGCCCGCAGTGCC
Source organism: Calcarius lapponicus (assembly GCA_039654755.1). Lineage (NCBI taxonomy): Eukaryota > Metazoa > Chordata > Aves > Passeriformes > Fringillidae > Calcarius > Calcarius lapponicus. The sequence continues at coordinate 2,759,484 of CM077475.1, read as the reverse complement.
AAGCAGCAGAGAGGGCAGCTCAAGCCTCAGCAGGGCTCAGGCCCAGAGGCACAGCAATTACCTCTTGTGACTGGGCCAGGCATCACCTCCCTTCTTGCAGGAAATCCCACCTTCCACAGAGCCCCTCTGTCCATGCCTTGAGAAAGGAAGAGGCACAGCTGAATCAGATGGAGTCATTGCACATCCAGGAGGTGGTCTCTTCAGGAGATAATACTTTTCCAAGATATGCATAAGGATCAGGAAAGTCCTGATCACGCAGGCCCTTGGGGCTCGCTATGGCCCTCCCTCCTCCAAGCAGCCACAGCTCAGGATGTGCCTGCAGACTGGGAAAATGCAGGGGATCCCTGGTGCAGTTTGGGCTCTCTGTCAGCTTATGCCCAATGCCTTCCTGCAGAGGCTGGGGAGAAGCTGCAGCCAGGCCAGGCTGGGAAACAGCCCTGCACAGCGTGGAAGCAGCAGCGGGGCAGCCAGGCTGCCATGGATCCCTTCCTGCTGTGCCAGGCACGGCGTGTCCAGATGTGCAGCCAAAGCCCCCGGCTGCTGAGCCCCAGGACAAGGCTGAGGGAAATCCTCTCACCATTCCTTTTGAGCAGTTCCATCACCATTTGTTTCAGGATGTTTTTTGGCTCATGGGGTTTCTTGTGTCCTGTGGCTTTGTTCTTCCCTCTCAGAGGACCTTAACAGAATGTAGTTCCATTTCCCATGAATGGATGCCACAAAAGCAGAGCTCAGCCTGTGGGATCAGCAGGGACACACTACTCACCCCTGTGATGGGAGCTGGGCTTGTGTGTAGGAATCAGCAAAGGGTCAGGAAAAGTCCTCCCAGCAGACACATCTGTAACACAACAGCCACAGCACCTTCTGTTACCAGGTTTCAGCAAAGTTGTAAACAATTATTCCTGCGTGGGACAGTGAGAACATACCTGCAGGAGGCTCCAACGGCTTCAAAACTTTATTCAACCAATCTAATGGAGAAGCCTTTCCAGACACCTCACCTAGAACAGAGCAGTGATGAGAACATTTTTCAGGGTATGCTGGGATCCCCTTTTGCCTCTGGGAAATGGGCACTGCAAGGAGGTCAGATAAGGCCGTGGGAACCAGATATCAATGGACATGGCCAAAGCAGCACAGGGGCCTGGGGAGCTCTGGGCTGGCTCCTGGCCACTATCCACCCTCTTTCCATGCCTTGTGCAACATCCCTGGTGGGGTGGCTGAAGCAGCCCAGTGCCCTGGGGGCTCTCACTCCCACAGCTCCAACTCTTGCTAAATCCCTGGGGGAATTGCAGCAGGCAGTGCCAGAGCTATCCCCTTTTCCCTCCATCCCTCCTGCCCTTTCTCCCTCCCCTTCCTACCTTCTTCTATCTCTCCAATCATTTTTCCCCTGGGACAAATTCCCCAGTCCAGGGGACAAGCCCTCTCAGGACACACTGGAGCCTTGCTCTCTCCCCTCTCTCCTTTCCCCCAGGATGAGCAAACCCTGCAGCCGCTCCCAGGTTTCGGGACGTGTCTCCCACGGAGGGAGCCCAGCAGGACAGCTCAGTACCCGAGTGCCCTGAGCCTGCTGGGGATAATTCCTCTGGGCTGTGCCCGTCTTGTCCGGGCTGTGCCCGCAGCGCCAAGCAGCAGAGAGGGCAGCTCAAGCCTCAGCAGGGCTCAGGCCCAGAGGCACAGCAATTACCTCCTGTGACTGTTCCTGTCATCGCCTCCCTTCCTGCAGCAGAGGCTGCCAATGAGCCACTGCTTCCTCCGGGAAATGCTTCCTTCTGCCGAGCCTCTCCATCTGCTTCTGGAGAAAAGAAAAGAGAGAGCTGGATCAGATTGGGCTGTTCCCCATTGGAGAGCTGGCATCCTCAGGAGGCAATACCTCTCAAAGACATGGTTAAGAATCAGGAAATCCCTATCAACTTTTTGGGTAGGCCAGGGCCCTTTGGTCTCCAAACAGCTGCCCCTTCTGATTTGCCTGGAGATGGGAAATTGCAGGGCATCTCATGACTGTCCTGCTGTTTGGGCTGCCTGTCAGCTGAGGCCAAATTCCATCCTGCAGAGGCTGGGGAGAAGCTGCAGCCAGGCCAGGCTGGGAAACAGCCCTGCAGGGCGTGGAAGCAGCAGCGGGGCGGCGAGGCTGCCATGGATCCCTTCCTGCTGTGCCGGCACGGCGTGTCCAGATGTGCAGCCAAAGCCCCCGGCTGCTGAGCCCCAGGACAAGGCTGAGGGAATGCACCCACCTTCTCCTGCCTGAAGCATTTCCTTCAGCGTTTGCCGCATGACTTTGAGTGGCTCATGGGGTTTCTTCTGTCCTCGAGCTTTGTTCTTTCCCGTTGGAGGACCTTAGAGCAACGGGGTTCCATTTCCCATGAATGGATGCCACAAAAGCAGGGCTCAGCCTGTGGGGTCAGCAGGGACACACTACTCACCCCTGCGATGGGAGCTGGGCTTGTGTGCAGGAACCAGCAAAGGAGCTTGGAAAGTCCTCCCTGCAGACACCCCTGTAACTCAACAGCCACAGAAGCTTCTGCCATCTCTGCTCAGCTGCACGGGCACCACTGAGCCGCAGGAGCGGTGAGGGATGGCACAGGGCCAGGGCACACACGTGCATGGCTCTGTCCTGGCCCCTGCAGCGCTGCCCCCCTGGCCGAGCTCTGGGCTCTGAGCTCCCATGGGAAAGGCCTTGACCTACCCTCACCATCTCCCAGAGGCTCAGTCCTGGATGTGGGTTGGGAAGCCAGATCACCTTCAGCAACAGGTTCAGCTGCAAAGAAAGGCAGGACAGAACAGCTCCCGTGGCACTGCAGGAGATCCTCAGGCTGCAGGCAAGGCTCAGCCCCGGGGCACAGCCCTGGGCCGGGCCCCTTCCCTCTCTGCTCTTCTCTGTGGCTGCACAGAGCACACGGAAGGACACACTGGCATTGCACACGGGAGGGAGATGGACAGCTGAATGCTCCTTCCTCCCACTGACAGCGATCCTGTGGGATCACTCAGAGCTCCAGCAAGGAGCAGGGCAAGGTTTACAGAATTCTTCAGCCCTGACTTAACGTTAACGAAAATGGCAGATGGGTGAGCTCTTGCCACATGGACACTGATCATTCTGCCAGTAAAAAGGGAAATTCAGAACTTGCCTCTGGCATTCTTCTCCAAGACATTCAAAGTGTCATTCAGCAGGACTTCCAAATCATCCAAGTCGTGATACAAATCTAGAATGGAGCAAAGACCTGAACCATTTCCTTGGTGTGCTGGGATCCCCTTCTGCCTCTGGGAAATGGGCACTGCAAGGGGGTTGGTTAAGGCGGTGGGAGCCAGGTGTGAATGAGCAAGGCTAAAGAGCTCAGGGGCCTGGGAGCTCTGGGCTGGCTCCTGGTCACTCTGCAGCCTCTTTCCATGCCCTGTGCAACATCCCTGGTGGGGCGGCTGAAGCCGCCCAGGGCCCTGGGGGCTTTCACTCCCACAGCTCCAACTCTTGCTAAATCCCTGGGGGAAACTGCAGCAGGCAGTGCCAGAGCTATCCCCTGTTCCCTCCCTCCCTCCTGCCCTTTCTCCCTCCCTTCCTACCTTCTTCTATCTTTCCATCCATCTTTCCCCGGGACAAATTCCCCAGTTCTCAAGGGCACATGGCCAAGCCCTCTCAGGACACACTGGAGCCTTGCTCTCCCCCTCTGCCCTTCCCCCACCATGGGCACCCCGTGCAGCCGCTCCCAGGTTTCGGGACGTGTCTCCCACGGAGGGAGCCCAGCAGGACAGCTCAGTACCCGAGTGCCCTGAGCCTGCTGGGGATAATTCCTCTGGGCTGTGCCCATCTTGTCCGGGCTGTGCCCTCAGTGCCAAGCGGCAGAGAGGGCAGCTCAAGCCTCAGCAGGGCTCAGGCCCAGAGGCACAGCAATTACCTCCTGTGACTGGGCCTGCCATCGCCTCCCTTCCTGCAGCAGAGGCTGCCAATGAGCCACTGCTTCCTCTGGGAAATGCTTCCTTCTGCCTAGCCTCTCCATCTGCTTATGGAGAAAAGAAAAGGAGAGCTGGATCAGATTGGGCTGTTCCGCACTGGAAAGCTGGCATCCTCAGGAGGCAATACCTCTCAAAGACATGGTTAAGAATCAGGAAATCCCTATCAACTTTTTGGGTAGGCCGCAGGACCCTCTCTTCTCCAAACAGCTGCCCCTTCTGATTTGCCTGGAGATGGGAAATTGCAGGGCATCTCATGACTGTCCTGCTGTTTGGGCTGCCTGTCAGCTGACGCCAAATTCCATCCTGCAGAGGCTGGGGAGAAGCTGCAGCCAGGCCAGGCTGGGAAACAGCCCTGCACAGCGTGGAAGCAGCAGCGGGGCGGCGAGGCTGCCATGGATCCCTTCCTGCTGTGCCGGGCACGGTGTGTCCAGATGTGCAGCCAAAGCCCCCGGCTGCTGAGCCCCAGGACAAGGCTGAGGGAATGCACCCACCTTCTCCTGCCTGAAGCACTTCCTTCAGCGTTTGCCGCATGACTTTGAGTGGCTCATGGGGTTTCTTCTGTCCTCGAGCTTTGTTCTTTCCCGTTGGAGGACCTTAGAGCAACAGGGTTCCATTTCCCATGAATGGATGCCACAAAAGCAGGGCTCAGCCTGTGGGGTCAGCAGGGACACACTACTCACCCCTGCGATGGGAGCTGGGCTTGTGTGCAGGAACCAGCAAAGGAGCTTGGAACGTCCTCCCTGCAGACACATCTGTAACTCAACAGCCACAGAAGCTTCTGCCATCTCTGCTCAGCTGCACGGGCACCACTGAGCCGCAGGAGCCGTGAGGGGATGGCGCAGGGCGAGGGCACACATGTGCATGGCTCTGTCCTGGCCCCTGCAGCGCTGCCCCCCTGGCTGAGCTTTGGGCTCTGAGCTGGCAGCTCTCCCAGGGGAAAGGCCTTGACCTACCCTCACCATCTCCCAGAGGCTCAGTCCTGGATGTGGGTTGGGAAGCCAGATCACCTTCAGCAACAGGTTCAGCTGCAAAGAAAGGCAGGACAGAACAGCTCCCGTGGCACTGTAGGAGACCCTCAGGCTGCAGGCAAGGCTCAGCCCCAGGGCACAGCCCTGGGCCGGGCCCCTTCCCTCTCTGCTGTTCTCTGTGGCTGCACAGAGCACACGGAAGGACACACTGGCATTGCACATGGGAGGAAGATGGACGGCTGAATGCTCCTTCCTCCCACTGACAGCGATCCTGTGGGATCCCTCAGGGCTCCAGCAAGGAGCAGGGCAATGTTTACAGAATTCTTCAGCCCTGACTTAACGTTAATGAAAATGGCAGATGGGTGAGCTCTTGCCACATGGACACTGATCATTCTGCCAGTAAAAAGGGAAATTCAGAACTTGCCTCTGGCATTCTTCTCCAAGACATTCAAAGTGTCATTCAGCAGGACTTCCAAATCATCCAAGTCGTGATACAAATCTAGAATGGAGCAAAGACCTGAACCATTTCCTTGGTGTGCTGGGATCCCCTTCTGCCTCTGGGAAATGGGCACTGCAAGGGGGTCGGATAACGCCGTGGAAGCCAGGTGTGAATGAGCAAGGCTAAAGAGCACAGGGGCCTGGGGAGCTCTGGGCTGGCTCCTGGCCACTCTCCACCCTCTTTGCAGGCCCTGTGACACATCCCTGGAGAGGAAACTGGGCCAAACCCCAGGCCCTTGGGGCTCTCTCCCTTGCCCAGAGGAAACCCTCCCTAAAGGCCTTGGGAAAACCATCCCCAGCACTTCCCGGGGAGCAGGGAGCGCTGTCCCGGGAAAGGGGAGCCAGGCTGCCGGCTCACCTGCTCCCCGCGCCTGCAGCGGAGCAGCCCTGGCAGCCCTGGCAGGCAGGGCCACAGCCAGGAGGAGCAGGAGGAAGAGGCGCAGAGCAAGGCCCATGGTGCCTCGCCCTCTGCCAGTCCTGCAGCTCTTGCTGCCACCGCTGTCCTGACACCGCTGTCCCAATGTCAGCAGCGCTGCTGCCACCGCCGCTGCTGCCCGCAACAGCTGTGCTCAAGGACTGAGTGCTCGCTCCTTGTGCTGCTGTGCAACCACGGGGCTCTGGCACCTCTGTGACCTCAGAGCCTGCTGTGACCTCAGCCTGCTGTGAGCCCTGAGCCTGCTGTGACTTCAAGGCTGGGGCAGGATTTATTGGGTATGGCTCTCAAGAGGTTCTGTTCCAGTCAGGAGAGTATGTCCGTAATGGCAGCTCTCTGAAATACAATTTTTTTCACAAGAACTGTGTTATACGGCATTGGACAAATGAGACATTCATGGTTCTACATGCAACAGCAATGTCCAGTCCAAAATTCAACTCATATTGGTGATTCCCACTATTGCAGGCAGCAGCAGCCCTGCCACGCTGACTCCGAGTCCCTGCTGTGCTCTGTGCTGGCCTTGGGCCCATATTTAAAAAATTAAGAACTTGATGCCCAAGCTTACAAAAATAATGCAACACAGGCCATCAGGGTACCTGCATGCTTTACCGGGACACCCAAACCCACAGCACAACTTATGGGTGTCCTCAGCCACCCTAAAGTCTCCCTGTGTGCCCTACAAGAGACCTCTGACCTCTGCTCGATTTACAGCTGTCCCTCGGCCCCTGCACACCTTTGGAGACTCCCAAAATTCCCTGCACAACTTTTGGGTGCCCCCAGTCCCCTGCACAGCACAGAGGTGACCCAAAGCCCCTGCATGCCTTTAGAGGGACCCAAACATAACACTCAGGGAGCAGCAACAGTGCTGAGCCACCTTCTGTGTGTGTGTGTTCACCATGTGTCCCGGGGTGAACAGGTGAGGCCTGGGGGGCAAATCCCCACTCTGCCCATAAGAGATCCGGGCCTGCCACTGGCCCAGTGTCTGTCGGGCTCTGAGCTCATCCCTCAGGCTATGAAGGACTTCCTTCAGAGTCCAGTCTCCCTGCATTGTTCTCAAGGCAAGCACCTACTGATGGCTTCCCTCTTTTCCTGGGCATGCCACTGGAGGAGTGTCGGACAATTCCCTTTTCTGAGCCAGAGATGGGGTAATAACTGAGAGGCGTTTTAAAACCTTTTATTCCATTTCCAGTCTCATGAGAAGGGTGAGACAATACAGACGTTATAATTCACGCTATCACAATCAGAAGCTGACTATTTCTTAATTACAAAACATGATGAGCATTTCTTGGCTATCAGTTTTTTGCCACACCATGCTGTAGATGCCTTAAAGCCAATCATCTAAAACTACCACTCATGGGTCCTACTACAATGCATCTTTCATAGTTCTATTTCTCTAAATTATCTAGTCTTATTTGTAAGGCCATTTTTTGAAACTGTTTTCTAGCTCTGTTTTTTCTAGCTGTCTCTTAATATCTGTCATATTCCATGGCATTTCTAAGTCAGCATTTCTTATCTCATATTTTGCATACAAATGCATACTGTGTGGGTCTTCTGTCAAGCTCTGAGAACTTTCTACAAATCCATTTTGCACATTTCTCCCTCTCTCTCGGACAGAAACAAACTTCTTTGATGGTCTTGTTCATCGTTTGTTGTGTACAGTGAAGTACATAAGTACTATCACTAACATTGTTATGATAACAATCAATGCATGTAAACTTATTTTGTAAAGCTCTTTTAGATAAGGTGTAAAATTTTGTCCTTCAAACAAGTTGTCTAACTATGACCTATAATTTGTTTTAATTTGATTTGTCAAATCTCTCAGTTTTTGAAGTTGTTTGTGGATGGACACTGAATGGTCAGATAAGTTCATAGAACACAGTCTTTCAAAATCTTCACAACTATGTCTATGTGCTAGTAAAGAAAATTTGATGGCAGTTCTGTTGTCACAGGCCTTCAGCCGGGTAATAATTAGCATTGACTCCATGATTGCAGAAGGGCTGATCAATCACTTTGTTCTATTCGATCATACTATACTGTACTGTACTGTACTATACTGTACTGTACGTACTATCCTATACTATACTATACTTGGTAAGAAACTCATCCCCTTACAGACAGTCTGATACAGCTTTGGCCTAATTGCCTAATTGGTCAATCCATCCAAACACCATCCAGTGTCCAATTAAGAAATCACCCTTTAGTAAACAAATCTCCCTAACACATTCCACATGTGCACAACAACAGGTGCAGCAAGTGGAGCTAAGAATTGTTTTTGATTCTTTTCTCTGATCTTCTCACAGCCAGCCCCAGGAAAATCCTGGGAAAGTCCTGCCTGCTGCTCTCTATGGAGAGAGCTGCAGCCACAGTGGTTCTGTTTTGCAAGGTTGTATGTCAGAACAGCACTAACATCTGTCATTATGTCCCTAATTGTAATGGAAATAGTATTGACTTCTTTACTCAGCTAACACCCTAATTGGTATAATTTTTGTAAATGCTTTACTTGAAATAATTTGAGGCAGAAATAAAGCTGATGTAATTCATTTTACAGGGCCCCAGGGATTGAAATTGTTATTACAGTTTTCTTTAGAATGATGGGTAAATTTTCTTTTTCTATGTTTTCTCTTGATAGTTTTTTTAACATTAGGCGCTATTTCAGTGAGCTATCTGATGCTACATGGGCTGCCTTTCATTTTTGAGGGAATGCCCTGTTAGGCTCTAATTGTATAAATGAAGCAGTATCTTTTTGACAATTGCCATGGGGACTCATCTAGGTCAGCAATTTCACTTTTAGGGGGCACTGGGGTAGTACAATTGCACTACAAACGTGAGTTTCTGTATACAGGATGATGGGGCATAACATTTAATTGTGGATCTCCCTGGTACTGAAATTCAGCACAAAATTCTATTGCTAAAGAACCAAGAATTTCTAATTTTTGATGTTTAGTAGGTGCTTTAAGAAGATCAGGGGCATAATGACGTTAATTGGTTATGTGATTTGTCTCATTGGTAACTTCACATTAATATTTGTCACAATTGGGTATTGGCCACTCCTAACTGGTATTGGTACACTTAACAGGTAGCAAAGGGTTTGTCTGGGTTCAAATAGGTTAAATATATGGTGTCTGAGCTTTCTGACTTGGCTAAAGGAACCTAAACATTCCTTTTTGGTTGATCTACAGGCATATCTGCACTGTAAAAGTAAGTTAATAAAACTAATAAGCGACAGTAAATAATTTGATCAAACTCTTATGTTCTTATTCAGCTGCTTTTTGGTAAAAGCTTTCTCATATAGTTCTCAAGCAAATCTTTTGGCATTTGTTTAGGGACTGGCTAACTATAAGGCACTAAACTGTCCCTCTAACATTCAATTTTACAAATTTGGATCTCTTAGAATTCTTTTTAACATGATGGACATCACGCTTTTGCCAAAAAGCTCTATGATATTAACACTTTTCACAGTCCAAACATCAACATAACACTCAAGATTTGTCATTTTTGTGGGTTGAACAGGGAATATTTGGCATGAACCATAGTCTCTCTGTGCAGCTCACGTCTGCGTGCTCCTTTCCCGGCTGGTGGAATTGTCCCTGTGCTCTTGTGTGTGATACAGTTTGACGATTCTTGCTGGGACCCACAAAGGTCCGGCACCTGTGGAAACACAGGCATTACCCTTTGTGCCAGGTTACTAGTGGAAATGGCCCTTCAATTTGTCCTATCTCAGGGTTTCTGATTAAAACGGGAGGAGTGTCTTTCAATTTTGCCCGTGTCCTATTTGAAAAGTGCCTAGAAATTGGAAGATTAGGTTCTGCAAATGAAAAACATTAGAGCCATATAAAGCTTTGCTCAGCCTCATCTGAGGTGTTGCTTGGGGCACTCCCCCGTTCTGTTGATCTAGGCTGCATTTTAGAGTGTGTCTTTTTAATAATTGCCTGACTCGTGGGGGAACAGGGAATTCTAAAAGTGTGGCAAACACCCTAATCCATCAAAAATGTGGCCAATTTCTGAGCTGTGTATGTGGGGCCATTGTCTGTTTTTGCTTCTTGGGGTACATCCAATGAAACAAAAGCTTGCAGAAAACGTTGGCAAGCATGATTGGCTGTTTCCCCTGTGTGTGCAGAAGTAAAAACTGCACCTGAAAGAGTATCAACAGGCACATGAATATTTTTGAATTTTCCAAAAGACAGGTATTTGGTAATATCTGTTTGCCAGAGTTGTAAGCTTTGCAATCCTCCTGGATTAACAGCTGCTGTAGAAACAGGAGGTTGTACAAGTTGACAGTCAGGGCAAGCACCAATAATTGCTTTTGCTTGACCCTTGAAGATGTGAAACAATTGTGCAAGTGCTTGATCATTTTGACGAAAAAAAGGCATGACTCAGTTTTGCTTGTTTGAAAATGTTTGGCAAAGTGTTTGAAACAACCATTGTCAGCTTGTCTGCTCTCGCATTTCCTTCCGCCATGAATCCTGTAAGCAAAGAGTGTGCCCTGATATGAAAAACAAAATATTGGTTAGTTCTGTGTTGTAAAATTGTATAAAGAGATGAAAGCTAGCAACATAAGGTATTATTACTAACATCTTTCAAAACTGATCTTTTAATTCTTTTAACAACATTAGCACCATAAGTTGAATCTGTAATTAAATTAAAAGGCTCTGGAAAGAGTTGAAAAATCTTCATTACAGGGGCCAGCTTAACAATTTGAGGAGAGTCCTCTGCTGTTTTGGTGGTTTGGTTTTGTTAAACTACTACTGATTTATGTATTTTCTCTGATCTATTAGTGAAGAGAGTTATAGCACTCAAAGATTCTTTACTTAGTATAGGTTTTTCTCTAAAACTCAGTTTTGTTTGTAACAATTTCTGACCTGGTTAATGAATTGAACAAACACTTGAATAATTTAACAATGCATTCTGTAAATCTTCTGAATTTTGCAAAGCCCAATTAAGGTAATCTTTTTTAAAGGTAAATAATTGAAGCCTTAGCTTGCCACAGTCAGTAATCTTGTTCTGGTTCTCATTATAATTTAAGCTATTGCCTTCATAATTCTGAAAACTGGTTTTGGAGACTTGTGAGGAAAAAAATCTGTTCTATTATTAACAAAGGATCTTTCTCAGAAGAGTCCCACTGAAACATGAGACCATAAAGTTGCATTTTTTTCTCCCAACTCTGTCAAGAAAAAAGGTTCTTCTGGAGTACAATGATGTGCTTGTCTTTTTGAAGAGCCTGACCAACCTTTTCAACTGCTTTTTGAGTTTCAAAGGTCAAAGTTCTCTGAGATTTGATGCCGCAGTCTCCTCTTAGTAGGTTAAAAAGTAGAGCAAGTTCATTATTTGTAATTCCTAAAACCAGATCGGACCCAAGTGATCTCTCTTAGAAGCTGTTGTAAATCTTGCAAGGTGCTGACTTTGCTTCAAAGCTGTATTTTCTGTGGCTTGATTGCTTGTTCTGTCATCCTCCATCATAGATGTTTCCAGGGCGAGGTTTCTTGTATTTTTGATGTTGAAATTTCCAGTCCACTATTTTGAACTCCAGTGACGACGCTCTCTCAAGTCTGTTCCATTTCTTTTTTAGTAGGTGCTGCAATGAGCAAGTCTTCCATGTAGTGTAAAATTCTAGACTATGGCTGTTTTTGCTGGGCTGGAGACAAAGCTTTTGCTACAAAATATTGACAAATAGTAGGCGAATTTTTCATCCCTTGCAGCAAAACAACTTAGTGAAATCTTTGTAGTGGTTCTTTTCTATTGATGGTTGAAACCGAAATGGTAAATTGAGGACTATCCTCTGGATGTAGTGGCATGTTGAAAAAACAATTTTTTAAGTGGATAACAAGAGGATAGTCTCTCGGAATCACTGAAAGAGAGGGAAGTCTAGGTTGTAGAGGCTTCGTGTTATCTATGATCTTGTTAATCTTTTTGAGGTCATGGGGTAATCTTTAAGAATTAGAAGTCTTCTAACGAATGATAAAAATTGGGAAATTTTAGGAACTGTTTGTAGGTTTGATTTTTTTTTCCCCTAACTATTTCTGTCTGAGCAATATCTGTCTTATTCCATAAAACTTCTAAGTCAGCATTTCTTATCACAAAATTTACATACAAGTACATACAGTGTGAGCCTTCCATCAGGCCCTAAGAATTTTCTACAAATCAGTTTCCCACTGGAGGAGGTCCAGGCGCAGATGATGCCCCAGAAGGAAATGTGCCCTCAGCAGCCCAGGGACGCTCAGCATGGGCTCCCCCAGCCCTCGGGGCCCCGCCGCTGGTCACAGCAGCCCCTGCCTGGCTCCTGCCTGCCCACACCGTGGGCATCCACGGCTGCTCCTGGGCACGGAGCTCAGCCTGTGCTGCTGCTGGGTGGGCTTTGCTGCTGCTACCACCCGGACACTAGGCTGACAGCTCCATCTCTTTTTATTGAAACAGAAGAGCTGGGCCAAGCCCTGCCCGCCTTCAGTAAGGGCCAGAGGGCAGGGCCAGTGCCTTCAGGGGCAGAGGACCTTGTTTGGGCGGTGGCAGCATCTGCACAGCAACAAGCTGCTAAAGCAGCTGTGACAGGGACATTGGGCATGGGCATGGCCATGGGGAATGTCTGCTACAGGTGTCCCAGGCTGAGGCGTTTGGCCGCTCCTGTGAAGCTGCAGATGGACGCCTGTTGAGACAGGAGCTTGCTGAGGTCCCAGTTGCAGCTGGCACACAGAGACCCTCCTGCACAGCAGGAGATTCCCACTGGGCTCAAAGTTTGCCTCTGAAGACTGAGAGGTGAGCTTCTCAGAAATCCCAGAAAATACCAGGGAAAAGGTTTTAGGTTGCTTGTTGTCACTAGGTAAAAATGTCCATTGGGAAAGGAGCCTCTCCAGTACGCTGGGTGTCTTGTGATGACTTAGTTCTTCTCAGAGTAAAGATCACCAATTAAATGCAATTTTATTTTTTATTCTGCAAGTGTAAAAGCGTTCTACATTCCTCAGAATTCTAATACTATTTTGATAAATAAAGAGCATTTGTGGAAAATGGAAAGAAATATTTGGGGAATTTTTTTCTATAGAAAAGGTTTCTGAGTATTTCTAAAATTTTCTAATATGTAGAAATGTAAAATGAAGAAAATGGGGTCGTTTTTGACAGGAGCCCTGTGCCCGGCTGCTGACTGTGCAGCCCTGGCTGTGCCCAGACAAGCAGCTCCGCCAGCGCTGGTGGTAGCTCACAGACACCTGAGCTGAAGCCCAAAGATGTTGCTGGACTCGGGCCCTTCCCTGGCAGGAGGGCTGCACCTCCTGGCCTGGCTGGACACATGGGCCAGCAACTCTGGGGACAGAGGGTCCTGTTCTGGGTGGTGGTGGCAACAGCATGTCCCCAGCAAAAAGTTGGTATTGCAGCTGGGGAAGGGACAACAGACATTGGCATGGAGATGAGAGATGACAGGTCCAGTTCTCCCTGGCTGAGTTCTTTGGCCGGTCTTGTGAAGCTGCAGAGGTGCTCCTGTGAAGAGAGGAGGTGGCTGAGGCCCCAGCTGCCAGTGGCACCCAGGGAGCCTCCTGCACAGCAGGGCCCAGAGCTGGCAAGGCTCCCCAGCACAGCTGGAGCTGCTGGCACAGCTTGGCCCAGCTGCACAGCTGCCCCTCAAGGCCCCGGCGAGCAGGGCACGGCTCTGGGCAGGCTCCCTGGGCAGGAGCGGGCCCCAGAGCGCCTCTGCCTTTCAAGGGCAATCTCGTCCCTGCTCTTTCTCCTCCCCACTGTGGGTTTCCCCTGCCCTGTAGGACCGGGTGCCTCCTGTGCCCCAGGGCACGGCCGTGGCTGTAAATGCCTTGGGCTGCAGCACAGGCCCAGGCCGCAACGAGGCTCTTGTTGTGCCTGCAGCGCTGCTCGGCAGCCCCACCGCAGCCCGGGGCCGCGGCCCTTCCCCGCCGGGGCCGGGGCTGGCCCGACAGGGGCGCGGCGGCTCCAGAGGCCCCGCCCGGCCCCCAAGGATGGGCTCCGCCCGCCCGCCGGGCCCGCAGGCCGGGCCCGAGGCTTTGCAGGAAGCTTCCTGCTGCCTTTGCACAGCGGGCACCGAGAGCGGCCCTTTGCTGCGCTGAGAAGACTGAAAAGCCCCGCTGCACACCTGATGAGGGACTCCTGCAAGCCTCAGTAGTTGTGATAAATACGGCCAGGAGAGCAGCTCCTTTAAAAGGCCTTTTTTAAAGACAGCTCTGGGTGGGGAACCCGAGGGGTGGCGCACGCCGCCACTGCTCCCACAGGACGACGCTGAGGAGAAGGAGTGCAGCTTTGTCTCTCGTCAGAGCTGGGGCTTCTGTCCTCACGAGTGTCCTTAGGAAGGCCATATTGGCTCGTAGCCCAGGGGTATCCTCCAAGCTGGGTACTATCAAAATTATGGTGACAGGACGGAATCTGGCTCTGGTCAGGAGTGGGTGACTTAGTGTGGTTCTGGTGGGTTAAAGTCAAAGTTTTTGTGCTGGTTTGTTGTTTGGAGAGGGTTCATATAGTTCCCACAGCCTCTCATTTGAATTCAGTCCGGGTGCCAGTCCTCCTGGGAGCAGGGGTGCAGGGGAAGTGGTTCCCGACGGGAATGGATACAAATCCAGGGTGAGAAGGAAAGGGGTACAAATACAGAGTATGACGGGGAGAGATCCAAATACAAGGTAAAATAGTAACATCTAACGGTGGCAAATAAAGGCAATTCTTAGAATTCTAACATTCAGCGTTGAACAACAGACTAACACGGGGTACAGAGTATGATGAGGAGAAATACAAATACAGGGTAAAATAGTAACATTTAACAACGGCAACTAAAGGCAAGTCCTAGAACTCTAACGTTCAGTGTTTAACAACAGACCAACGCTTCAAATTAAGACCATATCAACTTCATTAACATCAACTACCAATTACTATTCTGAAAAAGAGCTCCAATCTCCAGGATTTCATTCCTCACATAGAGACAGACCATCATTACTCCTTTTGCCTCCTGAGGGATCCCCTGCACCCCTCAGCAGGGACCCCAAAATATCCCTCTGTGCCTCACAAGGAATCTGTGCACACCAATGCAGAGAGCCCAAGACAGCCTTGTGTGCCTCACAAAAGAGCCCAGCCTCCTGCCTGCCTTAGCAAGGACTCAGCTCCTCTCCAGGCCCTGACGGCAAGCAGTAAACCGCCACGGTAATCGCGAGGAAGTCAAGCCCCTGCCAGCCTTACAGTGTCTCCAGTCACCTATACAGCATAGAAAAGATCCCAGATGCCCTAAGAACCTCATGAGGAACCCCAGCCACACACACCACTTGCAAAGGACCCAAAGCCCCACACGTCCTACTGCAAAACCCAACATGCACAAGACCCCCCCGCTCCAGCTCGTGTGCCTCATGACGGACCCCGGTCATCTGCCAGCCTTACAGGGGTCCCCCCATCCCCTGGCATGCCACAGAAAAGCCAGGCTTGCCATTAGCTCTAGCCAGCTGCGTGTTCCCTGACCGAAACCAATTCCCTTCTGGGAATGGGGAACATGTGTTGTGGGGCCGGCTGCACCTGTGGGAGCAATGGGGAGCGTGAGCCCGTGCTGTGCTGCACTGCTGAGCTGGCAGCACGGTGGATGCGGGCAGGACGTTCTCCGTTTCCCCCAGAGCTGGGGCCTGCAGGCACCTTGCCGCCCCTTGGCACAGGCTGTGCCACCCAACAAAGCCCAGCAGGCCGGGAGGAGAGCCCGGGGACAGCAGGAAGCTGAGAGAAGCCCCTTCTCTAGAACTGAGGGAGTTCCACCAGAAGCAAACAAAGATGATAACTTGAAGAGATTCCCACTGTGCTCAAAGTTTGTCTGAGAAGACTAAGAGGTGAATCTGTCAAAAATCCCAGGAAATATCTGGGGAAAGGTTTTATGTATATTGGTTGTGACTAGGTACAAAGCTGCTGTGGGAAAAGAGCCTCTGCAGCAGTCTGGCTGGCTGAGTGGGTCTTATTTCTTCCTAGAATAAAGATTACCACTGAACTGCAATTTTATTTTTTATTGTTTAAAGGGGGAAAAAATTTTCAGGAATGTAAAACTACTTTCACAAACATGGACATATTGTGGAAAAAGAGAAGAAACATTTGGGGATTTCTCTCTACAAAAAATATTGCTAAATAATTCTAAAAATGAAAAGTGAAGACAAAATGGGGTCACATTTTCTGGATTCTAAAACTACTTAGGAAAATCTTTAGCTGCTATAGTGATTGGGAAGAAACATTTGGGGATGTCTCTCTACAGAAAAACTATTTTGAAATATTTCTAAAACTTTCTAATTTCTAAAAATGGAAAACTAAGACAAAATGGTGTTGCTTTTTCTCAGGAGCCCCATGGTGCTGCCTGCCCCCTGGGCTCCCCCAGCCCTCGGGGCCCCGCCGCTGGTCACAGCAGCCCCTGCCTGGCTCCTGCCTGCCCACACCGTGGGCATCCACGGCTGCTCCTGGCCACGGAGCTCAGCCAGTGCTGCTGCCGGGTGGGCTTTGCTGCTGCTCTCACCCGTGCACTGGGCTGATGGCACCTTCTCTTTATTGCAACAAAAGAAAGGGCCATCACCTAGCCTGCCAGAAGGCGGGGTCAACTTAAGTGTTGCTTAGAGGGCAAGGCCAGGGGGCTCAGGGGCAGAGGAAGGGACATGTTGGTCTCAGGAGGGGCTGGAGGTTGCTGCGCTGCTCCTGGGCTCTCTAGAAGAACTCGGGACGGGACAGAGGAAGATGAAAAAGGAGATGAAGGCAGCTTGGGGATACACATGGGGAGAGGAGGTGGCTGTGGGATCTACAGGAGAATAGGAGGTTTCCTCATAGATGGCTGTTCCGGGGTCTTCTTCTCAGAAATCTTGACAGGGCTGCCCAGGCCCCTCTTACTGCTGGACTCGCTGCTCTAGATGTCTGGGTGTGAGGTGCAGCCTCAAACGTCTTTTAACTCGCGCCCAGAGGTGGAACTGAGGAAATAGGAAGTGGCTGAGGCCCCAGCTGCCAGTGGCACCCAGGGAGCCTCCTGCACAGCAGGGCCCAGAGCTGGCAAGGCTCCCCAGCACGGCTGCAGCTGCTGGCACAGCTTGGCCCAGCTGCACAGCTGCCCCTCAAGGCCCCGGCGAGCAGGGCACGGCCCTGGGCAGGCTCCCTGGGCAGGAGCGGGCCCCAGAGCGCCTCTGCCTTTCAAGGGCAATCTCGTCCCTGCTCTTTCTCCTCCCCACCTTGCTTTGCCTCTGCCCTGTGCCCCTGGGGCTGCTCTTGGCCAGGCAGCTTCAGTGGGAGCCAGCACTGGCTGCAGCCCCAGCAGGTCCCCCAGGACAAGGCCCGGGCAATTAAGAGGCCAATGAAAGATCAGGGCAGCAGCAGAACCCTCAGCAGCATTCTTTGGACAATCATGGACTGGCCACAATTCCACTGCAGCCTCATTGGGAATGTTCCCTGTCTACAGCAGACTTTCAAAAAAGCTGTTTGAGAGGGAGAGCAACAAAACACTCACCCTTTTCTCATCCAGGAATACCAGATTCCAAAGCAGCAAAACATAACAATAAGCTCCAAACAAACCAGGGCTGCTATTAACCCTATCAAGAAGCTTGTTTCCTTGTTTCTGATGCCCTCCTGGGAATCAGGAACATGGGATGTTATTCCAGCTGCACCTGTGGGAGCAATGGGGAGTGTGAGCCCATGCTGCGCTGCATTTCTGAGCTGGCAGCACGGTGGATGCGGGCAGGACGTTCTCCGTTTTCCCCCAGAGCTGGGGCCTGCAGGCACCTTGCCGCCCCTTGGCACAGGCTGTGCCACCCAACAAAGCCCAGCAGGCCGGCAGGAGAGCCCGGGGGCAGTGCAGCTGCTTGGGCAGGTGCTGCTTGGAGGGACACGGGCCAAAGCCATCCCTGAGCAGCCACTGCCAGCCCTGGCCCTCCCTGCCCCGTGACAGCTCCCCCAGCCCCAGGGCACAGAGTCAGGCCCTGTCAGGAGCCAGTGCAGCTCCTGCCCGGTCGGGAGACAAGGCTGGCTCTGGCCCTGGGCTCGTGGCAGGGCTCCCGCGCGGGGCTGCTCCTGTGCCTTGGGCCTCTGGGCCCTCAGGGCCAGCTCCGGAGCAGCTGGAGCGGGAGGGACGTTGCTGCACGAGTCCCCTTTCCCCGGGGCTGTGAATGAGCTCCAGAGGCCTCAAGGCCTCCAGGGGTGCCTCCAGCTTTGGCTGCTGCTGGACCGTGCAAGGGCAGGCCCTCGGGGAAGAGCTGCTGCCACACAGCCCCGCCAAGGGCTGAGCCCAGCACAGCAATTACCTCCTGTGCCTGTGTCCATGTCTGGCGTGGCCTTCCTTCCTGCAGCAGGGGCTGCCAATCGACCTCTGCTTCCTTGGGGAAACACCTTCTTCTGACCTGCCTTTTGGTCCGTCACTTAAGAAACAAAAAAGTACACCTTAGCAGATGGAAAAATTCGATTGTTCTTCCGTGGCATCTTCAAGGCACCATGCTTATTAAAATAGGCATAAGATTCACAAAACATGCAGGCTTTTGGGGCGGGGCCAGGGCCCACCCTGTTCCAAACAGCTGCCAGTGCGGAGCAGAAGTTGTGAGTGCATCATGCAGGCTGAGGGCACACACGTGCATGGCTCTGTCCTGGCACCTGCAGTGATGCCCCCCCTGAGCCTGAGCTTTGGGCTCTGAGCTGGCAGATCTCCCAGGGGAAAGGCCTTGACCTACCCTCACCATGTCCCAGAGGCGCAATCCTGAACGTGGGTTGGGAAGCCAGATCACCTTCAGCAACAGGTTCAGCTGCAAAGAAAGGCAGGACAGAACAGTTCCCGTGGCACTGCTGAAGATTCTCCTTAAGGCCTGAGTGGCAGTGAGGGCACCTGTGTGATTGGTGCCTTCCAAGGTACTTCCTCAGCTCTGCCTTCCACTCAGGAAAGGAGCTGAGAAAGGCTCAGCCCCGGGGCACAGTCCTGGGCCGGGTCCCTGCCCTCTCTGCTCTTCTCTGTGGCTGCACAGAGCACACGGAAGGACACACTGGCATTGCACACGGGAGGGAGATGGACAGCTGAATGCTCCTTCCTCCCACTGACAGCGTCCCTGTGGGATCCCTCAGAGATCCAGCAAGGAGCAGGGCAAGGTTTCCAGAACTATCAGCCTTCAGGGGAACTTGAAGGAAATGCCACATGAGTGAGCTCTTGCCACATAGTCACTGATTATTCTGTCAGGAAAGGTACATTGAGAACTTGTCTCCAGGATCTGGCAAGGTCTTCAAACCACCATTCACCAGCCTTTCCAAAAATCCAAGTTGTGATTCCATTCTAGAAGGGAGCACAGATCCTACAGAACCATTTCCATGATGTGCTGGGATCCCCTTCTGCCTTGGGGAACTGGGCACTGCAAGGCGGGTGGGGTGAGGCTGGGGGAACCTGTGGCTCCTGGTAACTCTCCATACACTTTGCAGTCCCTGTGCAACACTCCGGGAGGAGCAGCTGGAGCAGCCCAGGGTCCTGGGGCTCTCTCAGTCCCTCACAGGAAACCCTCACTAAATGCTTGGGGAAATCTGCAGTGCCACATCTATTGCTCCCAATCTCCATACCTGCCTCATGCTTGCCCACCTGCCCATGGAACGGCTCCCACAGCCCAGGGGCACATAGCCAGGCCCTCTCAGGACACACTGGAGCCTTGCTCTCCCCCTCTGCCCTTTCCCCACCATGGGCACCCCGTGCAGCCGCTCCCAGGTTTTGGGACGTGTCTCCCACGGAGGGAGCCCAGCAGGACAGCTTAGTACCCGAGTGCCCTGAGCCTGCTGGGGATAATTCCTCCGGGCTGTGCCCGTCTTGTCCGGGCTGTGTCCGCAGTGCCAAGCAGCAGAGAGGGAAGCGCGAGCCTCAGCAGGGCTCAGGCCCAGAGGCACAGCAATTACCTCCTGTGACTGTGCCTGCCATCGCCCCCCTTCCTGCAGCAGAGGCTGCCAATGAGCCACTGCTTCCTCCGGGAAATGCTTCCTTCTGCCCAGCCTCTCCATCTGCTTCTGGAGAAAAGAGAGAGCTGGATCAGATTGGGCTGTTCCCCATTGGAGAACTGGCATCCTCAGGAGGCAATACCTCTCAAAGACATGGTTAAGAATCAGGAAATCCCTATCAACTTTTTGGGTAGGCCGCAGGGCCCTCTGTTCTCCAAACAGCTGCCCCTTCTGATTTGCCTGGAGATGGGAAATTGCAGGGCATCTCATGACTGTCCTGCTGTTTGGGCTCCCTGTCAGCTGATGCCAAATTCCATCCTGCAGAGGCTGGGGAGAAGCTGCAGCCAGGCCAGGCTGGGAAACAGCCCTGCAGGGCGTGGAAGCAGCAGCGGGGCAGCGAGGCTGCCATGGATCCCTTCCCGCTGTTACGGGCATGGCGTGTCCACATGTGCAGCCAAAGCCCCCGGCTGCTGAGCCCCAGGACAAGGCTGAGGGAATGCACCCACCTTGTCCTGCCTGAAGCACTTCCTTCAGCGTTTGCCGCATGACTTTGAGTGGCTCATGGGGTTTCTTCTGTCCTCGAGCTTTGTTCTTTCCCGTTGGAGGACCTTAGAGCAACGGGGGTCCATTTCCCATGAATGGATGCCACAAAAGCAGGGCTCAGCCTGTGGGGTCAGCAGGGACACACTACTCACCCCTGCGATGGGAGCTGGGCTTGTGTGCAGGAACCAGCAAAGGAGCTTGGAAAGGCCTCCCTGCAGACACCCCTGTAACTCAACAGCCACAGAAGCTTCTGCCATCTCTGATCAGCTGCACGGGCACCACTGAGCCGCAGAAGCCGTGAGGGGATGGCGCAGGGCGAGGGCACACACGTGCATGGCTCTGTCCTGGCACCTGCAGTGATGCCCCCCTGGCCCAGATTTGGGCTCTGAGCTGGCAGCTCTCCTAGGGGAAAGGCCTTGACCTACCCTCACCATGTCCCAGAGGCGCAATCCTGAACGTGGGTTGGGAAGCCAGATCACCTTCAGCAACTGGTTCAGCTGCAAAGAACGGAAGGACAGAACAGCTCCCGTGGCACTACTGTACGAGGTCCTCAGGCTGCAGGCAAGGCTCAGCCCCGAGGCACAGCAATTACCTCCTGTGACTGGGCCAGACATCACCTCCCTTCTTGCAGGAAATCCCTCCTTCCACAGAGCCCCTCTGTCCATGCCTTAAGAAAGTAAGAGGCACAGCTGAATCAGATGGAATCATTGCACATCCAGGAGGTGGCCTCTTCAGGAGACAATACTTTTCCAAGATATGGATAAGGATCAGGAAAGTCCTGATCCCGCAGGCCCTTGGGGCTCGCTATGGCCCTCCCTCCTCTAAGCAGCCACAGCTCAGGATGTGCCTGCAGACTGGGAAAATGCAGGGGATCCCTGGTGCAGTTTGGGCTCTCTGTCAGCTTATGCCCAATGCCTTCCTGCAGAGGCTGGGGAGAAGCTGCAGCCAGCCCAGGCTGGGAAACAGCCCTGCACAGCGTGGAAGCAGCAGCGGGGCAGCCAGGCTGCCATGGATCCCTTCCTGCTGTGCCAGGCACGGCGTGTCCAGATGTGCAGCCAAAGCCCCCGGCTGCTGAGCCCCAGGACAAGGCTGAGGGAAATCCTCTCACCATTCCCTTTGAGCAGTTCCATCACCATTTGTTTCAGGATGTTTTTTGGCTCATGGGGTTTCTTGTGTCCTGTGGCTTTGTTCTTCCCTCTCAGAGGACCTTAACAGAAAGTAGTTCCATTTCCCATGAATGGATGCCACAAAAGCAGAGCTCAGCCTGTGGGGTCAGCAGGGACACACTACTCACCCCTGTGATGGGAGCTGGGCTTGTGTGTAGGAATCAGCAAAGGGTCAGGAAAAGTCCTCCCAGCAGACACATCTGTAACACAACAGCCACAGAACCTTCTGTTACCAGGTTTCAGCAAAGTTGTAAACAATTATTCCTGCGTGGGACAGTGAGAACATACCTGCAGGAGGCTCCAACGGCTTCAAAACTTTATTCAACCAATCTAATGGAGAAGCCTTTCCAGACACCTCACCTAGAACAGAGCAGTGATGAGAACATTTTTCAGGGTATGCTGGGATCCCCTTCTGCCTCTGGGAAATGGGCACTGCAAGGAGGTCAGATAAGGCCGTGGGAACCAGATATCAATGGACATGGCCAAAGCAGCACAGGGGCCTGGGGAGCTCTGGGCTGGCTCCTGGCCACTATCCACCCTCTTTCCATGACCAGTGCAACATCCCTGGTGGGGTGGCTGAAGCAGCCCAGTGCGCTGGGGGCTCTCACTCCCACAGCTCCAACTCTTGCTAAATCCCTGGGGGAAACTGCAGCAGGCAGTGCCAGAGCTATCCCCTTTTCCCTCTGTCCCTCCTGCCCTTTCTCCCTCCCTTCCTACCTTCTTCTATCTCTCCAATCATTTTTCCCCTGGGACAAATTCCCCAGTCCAGGGGACAAGCCCTCTCAGGACATACTGGAGCCTTGCTCTCTCCCTCTCTCCTTTCCCCAGGATGAGCAACCCCTGCAGCCGCTCCCAGGTTTCGGGACGTGTCTCCCATGGAGGGAGCCCAGCAGGACAGCTCAGTACCCGAGTGCCCTGAGCCTGCTGGGGATAATTCCTCTGGGCTGTGCCCGTCTTGTCCGGGCTGTGCCCGCAGTGCCAAGCAGCAGAGAGTTCAGCTCAAGCCTCAGCAGGGCTCAGGCCCAGAGGCACAGCAATTACCTCCTGTGACTGGGCCTGCCATCGCCTTCCTTCCTGTAGCAGAGGCTGCCAATGAGCCACTGCTTCCTCCGGGAAATGCTTCCTTCTGCCCAGCCTCTCCATCTGCTTCTAGAGAAAGGATGAGGTACAGCTGGATCAGGTGGGGCTGTTCCCCACTGGGGAGGTGACATCTTCAGGAGCCAGTGCTTGTCAAAGACATGGTTAAGAAGCAGGAAATCCCTATCAACATTTTGGGTAGGCCAGGGCCCTCTGTTCTCCACAGAGCTGCCCCTTCTGATCTGCCTGGGGACCGGGAAATCACAGGGGATCTGAGGCCCATGTTGCAGCTGGGGCACCCTGTCAGCTGATGCCCAATGCCTTCCTGCAGAGGCTGGGCAGAAGCTGCAGCCAGGCCAGGCTGGGAATCAGCCCTGCAGGGTGTGGAAGCAGCCCTGGGGCAGCCAGGCTGCCATGGATCCCTTCCCCTGTGCTGGGCACGGCGTGTCCAGATGTGCAGCCAAAGGCCCCGGCTGCTGAGCCCCGGGACAAGGCTGAGGGAAATGCACCCACCTTGTCCTGACAGCTGCATTCCCTTTATTCTTTGCCTCATCTGTTCATATAGCTCATGGGCTTTCTTCTCTGCTGTAGCTTTGTTCTTTCCTGTTGGAGGACGTTAGAAAAACGTGGTTCCATTTCCCATGAATGGATGCCACAGAAGCAGGGCTCAGCCTGTGAGGTCAGCTAGGACACCCTACTCACCCCTGCGATGGGAGCTGGGCTTGCGTGCAACATCCACCAAAGGACCTGGGAAAGTCTTCCCTGCAGACACCCCTGTAACTCAACAGCCACAGAAGCTTCTGCCATCTCTGCTCAGCTGCACGGGCACCACTGAGCCACAGGAGCGGTGAGGGGATGGCGCAGGGCGAGGGCACACATGTGCATGGCTCTGTCCTGGCCCCTGCAGTGCTGCCCCCCTGGCCGAGCTTTGGGCTCTGAGCTGGCAGCTCTCCCAGGGGAAAGGCCTTGACCTACCCTCACCATCTCCCAGAGGCGCAATCCTGAATGTGGGTTGGGAAGCCAGATCACCTTCAGCAACAGGTTGAGCTGCAAAGAAAGGAAGGACAGAACAGCTCCCGTGGCACTGCTGAAAATTCTCCTTCAGGCCTGAGTGGCAGTGAGGGCACCTGTGGGATTGGTGCCTTCCAAGGAACTTCCTCAGCTCTGCCTTCCACTCAGGAAAGGAGCTGAGAAAGGCTCAGCCCCGGGGCACAGTCCTGGGCCAGGTCCCTCCCCTCTCTGCTCTTCTCTGTGGCTGCACAGAGCACATGGAAGGACACACTGGCAGTGCACATGGGAGGGAGATGGACAGCTGAATGCTCCTTCCTCCCACTGACAGCGTCCCTGTGGGATCCCTCAGAGCTCCAGCAAGGAGCAGGGCAAGGTTTCCAGAACTGATCAACCTTCAGAGGAACTTGAAGGAATTGCCACATGAGTGAGCTCTTGTCACATAGTCACTGATTATTCTGTCAGGAAAGGTACATTGAGAACTTGTCTCCAGGATCTGGCAAGGTCTTCAAACCACCATTCACCAGCCTTTCCAAATAATCCAAGTTGTGATTCCATTCTAGAAGGGAGCACAGATCCTACAGAACCATTTCCATGATGTGCTGGGATCCCCTTCTGCCTTGGGGAACTGGGCACTGCAAGGGGGTGGGGGTAAGGCTGGGGGAGACTGTGGCTCCTGGTAATTCTCCATACACTTTGCAGTCCCTGTGCAACACTCTGGGAGGAGCAGCTGGAGCCGCCCAGGGTCCTGGGGCTCTCTGAGTCCCTCACAGGAAACCCTCACTAAATGCTTGGGGAAATCTGCAGTGCCACAGCTATTGCTCCCAACCTCTGTCCCTCCCTCATGCTTGCCCACCTGCTCATGGAACGACTCCCACAGCCCAGGGGCACATAGCCAGGCCCTCTCAGGACACACTGGAGCCTTGCACTCCCCCTCTGCCCTTTCCCCACCATGGGCACCCCGTGCAGCCGCTCCCAGGTTTCGGGACGTGTCTCCCACGGAGGGAGCCCAGCAGGACAGCTCAGTACCCGAGTGCCCTGAGCCTGCTCGGGATAATTCCTCTGGGGTGTGCCCGTCATGTCCGGGTTGTGCCCGCAGTGCCAAGCAGCAGAGAGGGCAGCTCAAGCCTCAGCAGGGCTCAGGCCCAGAGGCACAGCAATTACCTCCTGTGACTGGGCCAGGCATCACCTCCCTTCTTGCAGGAAATCCCACCTTCCACAGAGCCCCTCTGTCCATGCCTTGAGAAAGGAAGAGGCACAGCTGAATCAGATGGAGTCATTGCACATCCAGGAGGTGGTCTCTTCAGGAGACAATACTTTTCCAAGATATGGATAAGGATCAGGAAAGTCCTGATCACGCAGGCCCTTGGGGCTCGCTATGGCCCTCCCTCCTCTAAGCAGCCACAGCTCAGGATGTGCCTGCAGACTGGGAAAATGCAGGGGATCCCTGGTGCAGTTTGGGCTCTCTGTCAGCTTATGCCCAATGCCTTCCTGCAGAGGCTGGGGAGAAGCTGCAGCCAGGCCAGGCTGGGAAACAGCCCTGCACAGCGTGGAAGCAGCAGCGGGGCAGCCAGGCTGCCATGGATCCCTTCCTGCTGTGCCGGCACGGCGTGTCCAGATGTGCAGCCAAAGCCCCCGGCTGCTGAGCCCCAGGACTAGGCTGAGGGAAATCCTCTCACCATTCCTTTTGAGCAGTTCCATCACCATTTGTTTCAGGATGTTTTTTGGCTCATGGGGTTTCTTGTGTCCTGTGGCTTTGTTCTTCCCTCTCAGAGGACCTTAACAGAATGTAGTTCCATTTCCCATGAATGGATGCCACAAAAGCAGAGCTCAGCCTGTGGGATCAGCAGGGACACACTACTCACCCCTGTGATGGGAGCTGGGCTTGTGTGTAGGAATCAGCAAAGGGTCAGGAAAAGTCCTCCCAGCAGACACATCTGTAACACAACAGCCACAGCACCTTCTGTTACCAGGTTTCAGCAAAGTTGTAAACAATTATTCCTGCATGGGACAGTGAGAACATACCTGCAGGAGGCTCCAACGGCTTCAAAACTTTATTCAACCAATCTAATGGAGAAGCCTTTCCAGACACCTCACCTAGAACAGAGCAGTGATGAGAACATTTTTCAGGGTATGCTGGGATCCCCTTTTGCCTCTGGGAAATGGGCACTGCAAGGAGGTCAGATAAGGCCGTGGGAACCAGATATCAATGGACATGGCCAAAGCAGCACAGGGGCCTGGGGAGCTCTGGGCTGGCTCCTGGCCACTATCCACCCTCTTTCCATGCCTTGTGCAACATCCCTGGTGGGGTGGCTGAAGCAGCCCAGTGCCCTGGGGGCTCTCACTCCCACAGCTCCAACTCTTGCTAAATCCCTGGGGGAAACTGCAGCAGGCAGTGCCAGAGCTATCCCCTTTTCCCTCCATCCCTCCTGCCCTTTCTCCCTCCCTTCCTACCTTCTTCTATCTCTCCAATCATTTTTCCCCTGGGACAAATTCCCCAGTCCAGGGGACAAGCCCTCTCAGGACACACTGGAGCCTTGCTCTCTCCCTCTCTCCTTTCCCCAGGATGAGCAACCCCTGCAGCCGCTCCCAGGTTTCGGGACGTGTCTCCCACGGAGGGAGCCCAGCAGGACAGCTCAGTACCCGAGTGCCCTGAGCCTGCTGGGGATAATTCCTCTGGGCTGTGCCCGTCTTGTCCGGGCTGTGCCCGCAGCGCCAAGCAGCAGAGAGGGCAGCTCAAGCCTCAGCAGGGCTCAGGCCCAGAGGCACAGCAATTACCTCCTGTGACTGGGCCTGCCATCGCCTCCCTTCCTGCAGGAAATGTCGCCTTCCAAAGAGCCCTTCTGTCCATGCCTTGAGGAAGGAAGAGGCACAGCTGGATCAGCTGGAATCATTGCACATCCAGGGGTGGCCTCTTCAGGAGGCAGTACTTGTCCAAGACATGGATAAGGATCAGGAAAATCCTGATTCCCCCAGGCCTTTGGGACTGGCTATGGCCCTTCCTCCTGCAAGCAGCCACAACTCAGGGTGTGCCTGGGGACCAAGAAGTTGGAGGGGATCCCTGGTGCAGTTTGGGCTGCCTGTCAGCTGATGCCCAATGCCTTCCTGCAGAGGCTGGGCAGAAGCTGAAGCCAGGCCAGGCTGGGAAACAGCCCTGCAGGGTGTGGAAGCAGCAGTGGGGCAGTGAGGCTGCCATGGATCCCTTCCTGCTGTGCTGGGCACAGCGTGTCCAGATGTGCAGCCAAAGCCCCCGGCTGCTGAGGCCCAGGACAAGGCTGAGGGATAGCACCCACCTTGTCTAGCTGGTGCTTCTTTCTGTGTTTGTCTCTGGAATTCATTTGAGATAAGAGACTTTTTGGCTACAGTATCTTGAGACATTCCTTTTGGCGGACCTTAAGACAATGTAGTTGCATTTCCCATGAATGGATGCCACAAAAGCAGGGCTCAGCCTGTGGGGACAGCAGGGACACACTACTCACCCCTGCGATGGGAGCTGGGCTTGCGTGCAACATCCACCGAAGGACCTGGGAAAGTCCTCCCTGCAGACACCCATGTAACTCAACAGCCACAGAAGCTTCTGCCATCTCTGCTCAGCTGCACGGGCACCACTGAGCCGCAGGAGCCGTGAGGGGATGGCGCAGGGCCAGGGCACACACGTGCATGGCTCTGTCCTGGCCCGTGCAGCACTGCCCCCCTGGCCGAGCTTTGGGCTCTGAGCTGGCAGCTCTCCCAGGGGAAAGGCCTTGACCTACCCTCACCATGTCTCAGAGGCGCAATCCTGAACGTGGGTTGGGAAGCCAGATCGCCTTCAGAAACAGGTTCAGCTGCAAAGAAAGGCAGGAGAGAACATCTCCCGTGGCACTGCTGAAGATTCTCCTTCAGGCCTGAGTGGCAGTGAGGGCACCTGTGTGATTGGTGCCTTCCAAGGAACTTCCTCAGCTCTGCC
The DNA here is from genome assembly GCA_039654755.1 of Calcarius lapponicus. NCBI lineage: Eukaryota > Metazoa > Chordata > Aves > Passeriformes > Fringillidae > Calcarius > Calcarius lapponicus. Next base: position 2,732,025 of record CM077475.1, on the reverse strand, counting down.
TTCCACTCAGGAAAGGAGCTGAGAAAGGCTCAGCCCCGGGGCACAGTCCTGGGCCAGGTCCCTCCCCTCTCTGCTCGTCTCTGTGGCTGCACAGAGCACACGGAAGGACACACAGGCATTGCACATGGGAGGAGGATGGACACCTGAATGCTCCTTCCTCCCACTGACAGCAATCCTGTGGGATCCCTCAGAGCTCCAGCAAGGAGCAGGGCAAGGTTTCCAGAACTGATCAACCTTCAGAGGAACTTGAAGGAAATGCCACATGAGTGAGCTCTTGCCACATAGTCACTGATTATTCTGTCAGGAAAGGTACATTGAGAACTTGTCTCCAGTATCTGGCAAGGTCTTCAAACCACCATTCACCAGCCTTTCCAAATAATCCAAGTTGTCATTCCATTCTAGAAGGGAGCACAGATCCTACAGAACCATTTCCATGATGTGCTGGGATCCCCTTCTGCCTTGGGAAACTGGGCACTGCAAGGTGGTGGGGTAAGGCTGGGGGAGCCTGTGGCTCCTGGTCACTCTCCATACACTTTGCAGTCCCTGTGCAACACTCCGGGAGGAGCAGCTGGAGCAGCCCAGGGCCCTGGGGCTCTCTCAGTCCCTCACAGGAAACCCTCACTAAATGCTTGGGGAAATCTGCAGTGCCACAGCTATTGCTCCCAACCTCTGTCCCTGCCTCATGCTTGCCCACCTGCCCATGGACGGGCTCCCACAGCCCAGGGGCACATAGCCAGGCCCTCTCAGGACATACTGGAGCCTTGCTCTCTCCCTCTGCCCTTTCCCCACCATGGGCACCCCGTGCAGTCGCTCCCAGGTTTCGGGAGGTGTCTGCAACGGAGGGAGCCCAGCAGGACAGCTCAGTACCCCGAGTGCCCTGAGCCTGCTGGGGATAATTCCTCTGGGCTGTGCCCGTCTTGTCCGGGCTGTGCCCGCAGTGCCAAGCAGCAGAGAGAGCAGCTCAAGCCTCAGCAGGGCTCAGGCCCAGAGGCACAGCAATTACCTCCTGTGACTGGGCCTGCCATCGCCTCCCTTCCTGCAGCAGAGGCTGCCAATGAGCCCCTGCTTCCTCCGGGAAATGCTTCCTTCTGCCCATCCTCTCCATCTGCTTCTAGAGAAAGGATGAGGTACAGCTGGATCAGGTGGGGCTCTTCCGCACTGGGGAGGTAACAACTTCAGGAGCCAGTGCTTGTCAAAGAGATGGTTAAGAAGCAGGAAATCCCTATTAACATTTTGGGTAGGCCAGGGCCCTCTGTTCTTCACAGAGCTGCCCCTTCTGATCTGCCTGGGCACCGGGAAATCACAGGGGATCTGAGGCCCATGTTGCAGCTGGGGCACCCTGTCAGCTGATGCCCAATGCCTTCCTGCAGAGGCTGGGGAGAAGCTGCAGCCAGGCCAGGCTGGGAATCAGCCCTGCAGAGCATGGAAGCAGCAGCGGGGCAGTGAGGCTGCCATGGATCCCTTCCCCTGTGCTGGGCACGGCATGTCCAGATGTGCAGCCAAAGCCCCTGGCTGCTGAGCCCCAGGACAAGGCTGAGGGAAATGCACCCACCTTGTCCTGACAGCTGCATTTCCTTTATTCGTTGCCTCATCTGTTCAGATAACTCATGAGCTTTCTTCTCTGCTGTAGCTTTGTTCTTTCCTGTTGGAGGACCTTAGAAAAACGTGGTTCCATTTCCCATGAATGGATGCCACAAAAGCAGGGCTCAGCCTGTGGGGTCAGCAGGGACACACTACTCACCCCTGTGATGGGAGCTGGGCTTGCGTGCAGGAACCAGCAAAGGAGCTTGGAAAGTCCTCCCTGCAGACACCCCTGTAACTCAACAGCCACAGAAGCTTCTGTCATCTCTGCTCAGCTGCACGGGCACCACTGAGCCGCAGGAGCAGTGAGGGGATGGCGCAGGGCGAAGGCACACACGTGCATGGCTCTGTCCTGGCCCCTGCAGCACTGCCCCCCTGGCCGAGCTCTGTGCTCTGAGCTGGCAGCTCTCCCAGGGGAAAGGCCTTGACCTACCCTCACCATCTCCCAGAGGCGCAATCCTGAACGTGGGTTGGGAAGCCAGATCACCTTCAGCAACAGGTTCAGCTGCAAAGAAAGGAAGGACAGAACAGCTCCCGTGGCACTGTAGGAGGTCCTCAGGCTGCAGGCAAGGCTCAGCCCCAATGCGCAGCCCTGGGCTGGGCTCCTTCCCTCTCTGCTTTTCTCTCTGACTGCACAGAGCACACGGAAGGACACACTGGCATTGCACATGGGAGGAAGATGGACAGCTAAATGCTCCTTCCTCCCACTGACAGCGATCCTGTGGGAACACTCAGGGCTCCAGAATAGAGCCAGAGAATAATTCCAGATTTCTTCAGTCCTGAGATTATGTTAAGGGAAGTGGCTCATGAGTGAGCTCTTGCCACATGGACACATAGGATTATTCTCTTAGGAAAGGCACACAGAGAACTTACTGCCAGCATTCTCCAATATTTTCAAGCTGTCATCCAATAGAGCACCTAGATAACGCAAGTTGCGATCCCAATCTGCAGGCAAGCAGAGATCAGAATCATTTCCATGGTGTGCTGAGATCTCCTTCTGCCTTTGGGACCTGGGCACTGCAAGGGGGTCGGGTAAAGCTATGGGAGTCAGGTGTGAATGGACAAGGCCCAACTGCACAGGGGCCTGGGGAGCTCTGGGCTGGCTCCTGGCCACTCTCCACCCTCTTTACAGGCCCTGTGACACATCCCTGGAGAGAAAACAGGGGCTGCCCAGGGCCCGTGGGGGCTCTCTCCCTTGCCCAGAGGAAACCCTGCCTAAAGGTTTGGGGAAAACCATCCCCAGCGCTTCCCGGGGAGCAGGGAGCGCTGTCCCGGGAAAGGGGAGCCAGGCTGCCGGCTCACCTGCTCCCCGCGCCTGCACCGGAGCAGCCTGGGCAGCCCTGGCAGGCAGGGCCACGGCCAGGAGGAGCAGGAGGAAGAGGCGCAGAGCAAGGCCCATGGCGCCTTGCCCTCTGCCAGTCCCGCAGCTCTTGCTGCCACCGCTGTCCTGACACCGCTGTCCCAATGTCAGCAGCGCTGCTGCCACCGCCGCTGCTGCCGCAACAGCTGTGCTCAAGGACTGAGTGCTCGCTCCTTGTGCTGCTGTGCAACCACGGGGCTCTGGCACCTCTGTGACCTCAGAGCCTGCTGTGACCTCAGCCTGCTGTGACCCCTGAGCCTGCTGTGACCTCATGGCCTCAGCTGTACCCCAGAGTGTACCCCCATCTGTACAACTGGACTGCCTTGATTGGAAATATTTTGCTTCATCAAAGGGTCTTTATTCAGCAAAACTTTATTTTTTGCCTGATGACATTGCTGGTCAGGCGGTGTCCCTGTGATGCTCAGAATTTACAGAATTCACAGAATTCTCAGAATGACCAAGTTTGAATAGACCTTGAAGATCATCGAGTCCAACCAGTGTCCCAACAGCCGAACTAAACCATTGCACCCAGTGTCACATCCAGTCTTTTTTTTCAACACATCCAGGGATGGTGACTCCACCACCTCCCTGGACAGGCCATTCCAGAACCTTATCACTCTTTCCGTGAAAAACTTTTTCCTAATACCAACCTATATTTCCCTTGGCACGGCTTGAGACTGTGTCCTCTCATTCTGCCAGTTTCTACCTGGAGAAAGAGACCAACCCCACCTGACTATAGGTGGGGTGGTCCTGGGGGCTCCATCTTTCAGGGAGTTGTAGAGGAAGCTCACATCTGAGCCTCCTTTTCTCCAGGCTAAACACCCCCAGCTCCCTCAGTCATTCCTCACAGGGTTTGTTTTCCAAGCCCCTCACCAGCCTCGTTGCCTCCTCTGGATGTGCTCAGCATCTCAACGTCCTTCCCAAACTGAGGGGCCAGAACTGGACACAGCACTTGAGGTGAGTGCCAAATAGAGGGGAAGAGTGACCTCCCTGCTGCTGCTGGTCACACTATTCCCGATCCAGGCCAGGATGCCCTTGGCCTTCTTGGCCAGCAGGGCACACTGCTGGCTCACGTTCATCCGGCTGTCGAGCAGCACCCCCAGGTCCCTTTGTGCCTGGGCACTGTCCAGCCACACCGTGCCCAGCCTAGAACGCTGCAGGGGGTTATTGTGGCCAAAATGCAGGACTGGGCACTTGGACTTACTAAACTTCATCCTATTGGACTCTGCCCATGCCTCCAACCATTCCAGGTCTCCCTGCAGAACCCTCCTATCTTCCAACAGATGGACACAGCTCCCAGCTCAATGTCATCTGCAGATTTACTAATAAAAGACTCAATCCCCTCATCCATGTTGTCAATAAAAATATTGAACAGAGCTGGCCCCAGCACAGAGCCCTGAGGGACACCCCTGGTGACTGGCTGCCAGCTGGATGCAGCACCGTTCACCACCACTCTCTGGGCCATCCAGTTGCTAGCCCAGCAAAGAGTGCTCCTGTCCAAGCTGGGGGCTGCAGCTTTTCCGGGAGTGTGCTGTGGGACACTCCACAGTGCCAAAGCCCTTGCTGGAGTGCAAACAGACACATCCACAGCCTTTCCTGCATCCACCAGGAGGGTCACCTGGTCATAAAAAGAGATCAGGTTGGTCAGACACAGCCTATGCCTGCTAAACCCCTGCTGGCCGGCTCTGATACCCTGGCCATCCTCTAAGTTCTGTGTGATGACACTCAGTATAAACTATTCCATCACCTCACCGGGTACTGAGGTCAGGCTAACTGGTCTGTAATTACCAGGATCCTCCTTCCCACCCTTTTTGTGGATGGGTGTCACATTGGCCAGCTTCCAGTCATCTGGAGCCTCACCAGTGAGCCAGGGCTGCTGGTAAATAATGGAGAGCAGCTTGGCAAGCTCATCTGCCAGTGCCCTCATCACCCTGGGCTGGATCCCATCTGGCCCCATAGATTATGAGCATCCAAGTGGCTCAGCAGTTCTTTGACTACCTCCTCTTGGATAACAGGGGGCTCATTCTGCTCCCTGACACCACCTACCAACTCAGGAGGACAGTTGTCCTGAGGACAAGTTGTCTTCCCACTAAAGACTGAGGCAAAGAAGGCCTCTGCCTTCTCCTCATCTGCAGTTACTAAGTTCCCTCCCACATCTACTAAGAACAAAGGGTGGTCTTACCCTTCCTTTTACCATTGATATATTTGTAAAAACATTAATATTTTTTATTATCCTTTACAGAAGTCGGCATTTCAAGTTCAAACTGAGCTTTGGCCTCCCTAATTTTTTCCTACATGCTGCTGCCAGGTGGGCTTTGCTGGTGCTACCCCCCAGACAGTAGGGTGACAGCTCCATCTCTTTATTGCAACAGAAGAGCTGGGCCAAGCCCTGCCCACCTTCAGTAGGGGCCAGAGGGCAGGGCCAGTGCCTGCAGGGGGAGAGGACCTTGTTTGGGTGGTGGCAGCATCTGCACAGCAACAAGCAGGTAAATCAGCTGTGACAGGGACATCGGGCATGGGCATGGAGATGTGCAACTAAAGATCCAGTTCTCCCTTAGGTGTTTGGCAGGACATATGAAGGGGGAAAGATATGACTGTATAAAGAGGCCATGGCAAGTGACACAGTAAAGAGTGCCAGTGCTGCAGGCAGAAAATACTAGGGATTGATCAAAGTGGATTTAGACCATGTATTCCTGTCTTGTTTTGAGTGACTACAGAATCTGTGGGGAGCGTGAGCCCGTGCTGTGCTGCACTGCTGAGCTGGCAGCACAATGGATGCGGGCAGGACGTTCTCTGTTTCCCCCAGAGCTGGGGCCTGCAGGCACCTTGCCGCCCCTTGGCACAGGCTGTGCCACCCAACAAAGCCCAGCAGGCCGGCAGGAGAGCCCGGGGGCAGCGCAGCTGCTTGGGCAGGCGCTGCTTGGAGGGACACCGGCCAAAGCCATCCCTGAGCAGCCACTGCCAGCCCTGGCCCTCCCTGCCCCGTGACAGCTCCCACAGCCCAGGGGCACATAGCCAGGCTCTCTCAGGTCCCACTGGAGCCTTGCTCTCCCTCTCTGCCCTTTCCCCACCATGGGCACCCCGTGCAGCCGCTCCTAGGTTTCGGGACGTGTCTGCCACGGAGGGAGCCCAGCAGGACAGCTCAGTACCCGAGTGCAATGAGCCTGCTCGTGATAATTCCTCTGGGCTGTGCCCATCTTGTCCGGGCTGTGAAAGAGTAAAAATTAAGAATTACAAGCAATTTTTTTTTTTTATTGCCAAAGTGTCAGAAGATTCTAGGTTTCTGTAACTGTAAAACTACTTGGACGAATAGAGAACTGTTGGAGTAAAGGGGAACAAATATCTGGGGTCTGTATTCTATGAAAAACTTTTCTAAGTGCTTTTCAAATGAAAAACATATCAAAATGT